>JAUESR010000196.1:15480000-16080000 GCA_030914345.1 Drosophila koepferae | reverse complement strand
TGCTTTTCCTGCTTTTCTTGGGTTTCTTGTTTGTCATTTCCGTTTCGCTGGCAGCCAGAATATGTTTTTGTCAGATTGTCGTTATTGTTGCAATCGTTCTGCTTCTTCCTGTTTCTTGTTTTTTTTTTTCTGTATGTTTTCTCTTTTCAGTGCTCTGCTCTTAATTCTGATGGCTTATGCAACGCGGCCAAACAGAACGACTTTAAGGAACTTGCGAACTTTTCATTCATTTCAAATATTCTCTTTTCATTAGTTAATGATACTTTTGTATATTATTTTTAAAGGTAGCAGAATTCTGAGAATCTTTAATACGGAAACTTTTCGACTTCAAAGAATTTTATTGACACAGAATCGTAAAAATGTTTTATAATTCTTTTTAATGATGTAGTATATAAATGATTTTGTGTGTCTGTCGGTATCTTGAAATGTACAAGAGGGAATTCCAAGTATATTTGACAAGTAAAAGGAGATGTAACAGTCCCCATAAGTTACATATTGTATTCTCAGAAAACGGAGGTCTTACTTTGTTGTACAAGTGTTGTTTTGTTTGCCAAGGCTTCGGGGTGTTTCACAGTCTGGCAGTCCCTACAAAAAACACTCTAACTTGCTTATTATTCATGAATCAAATCATGGGAAAACAATTTAGAATTTCAGTTAGCCTAACATATGTATGGCCCTTGTATTGCCTCTAATAATAGTGAAATTGAAGCAATTTAGTTCGACTTGATTTAGGTCAGGATTAATATTTGAATAGTTTGCTCCACTTTTCGTGAAAAGTTTCATTGGACAATTTTTTTTTGTCAACACATTAAATATTGATGATGGGAAAACGAATACGGGTTAGATTATATCGTCATTATATTGACTGAGGGCAGTTCGGTGCCCCAAAACAGTAATTTGGATATGTTTAGAGAATGGGTTTTAATGGGCATATGTTGAAAGTATGCGTAGTATAATACTAGGGTAGTTGTTGTATTCGCAGCTAGCAATAATTAGTATTTTCCGTTTTTTCTTTAGTATCGATAAATATCGATTTGTAATAAAAGGTTATGTGATGCATATCTTGTAGCTGAGAACAGTAAATTGAACCATTAATGGGCATGTATTGAAAATTTGTGTAATATAACACAAAAGTAGTTGAGTTGGAGTATAGAAAATTTTAGCTAGAAATAATTGTTTTTTTTTATATATATCGCAAAATATTGATTTATAATAAAGGTTATGTGATGATGCATATCGTGTAGGATAACAGAGTTGGGTGCTATATATACTGTCAGGCATCTGTTAGTTCATCTGCATTTCCATTTGCTTGACTCTACTTTTTATTTTATTATTATTTTGTTGGGAAGGGGCAAACATATCTAACAATAGCTAATTGGCCACATCATCGAATCGGCTCGTGGCGCAACCCTTTTGCCTCGATGAATATGCTTCAAATGCGTTTGCTCTGTTGGGAGTTGGATTTGTTCTTCTTCTTTATATTGTCTAGGTTTGTATAAGATGAAGATGATGATTTCATAAGAGCTCGTTTTCTTTTTATATTTTTTCTTATTCTTATTTGGTTAATGACAGTTTTGCTGTTGGCTATTTTTAACGTTCGGCTAGAGGCAAGATGGCTGGTGGGGGGTTTGGGTGAAGAGGAAACAATTGAAATGCGTCGCTGACAATATCCTTGGCCAGAGTCCTTGATGACGCCAGCACTTGGGAAGCGTAGGCGCTTAGCTTTCAGCCATCCAGACGCGGAGTCTGTGTCCATTAAATTAAATTGACGACCAACTGGCGAGTGGCATGTGGCATGTGGCATGTGGCATGTGGCATGCGGCATGCGGCAAGTGGCATGTGCAGCTATGTTTGCGAATGTTGCAGCTGCAATCCCACAGCAATGCTTTTGCTAAGTGCCGCTCAGCACGATGCGCCACAAGAGAATGAGAAAATATATAGAGAAACTGCAGCCTTGACATGATTAGCCATGACATATGCCACGACATTTGCGGCTTTCTTATTTTTACAGCGAACCCGTTCGCCCACACAGACCGAGGGTCGCATACGTTTGGCCTTGTGCTGCAGCATATAAACTTTGCGCAGTAATGAAAATTGTCAGCTGCAAGGCTAACACGCAGTTAGCCTTCAACTCGACTACATCCAAAGTTGTTAGAAGAGAAGTAAGCATTTTTAAGCTTTTACTTCTCTCTTTTCATATTGCTATAAGCTTATCTATTATATATTCATATAAATCTTCAGCTTCTTTCTCTTAGTTCTTCAGCTTGCTTCAGCTTCTCTCTTATCTTTTCATATTGCCGAAGCTTCTTTCTTCTCAGTGTATATGCTTTTGTCTTCTCTCTTCTCTTTTCATATTGCTAAAGCTGCACTTTTTCGTTCTATATTGCATCAGCTTCTCACTCTCAGCTTCTCTTTTCGTATTGCCTCAGTTTCTCTCTACTCATTGTATATTGTTTCCGCTTCTGTCTGCTAGTTCTATTTCGCATCAGATTCTCTATTCTTTTTTCATATTGTTTCAGCTTCTCTCTACCTTTTCCATATTGTTTCAGCTTCTTTCTCTTGTAGTTTCATTTCGCTTCAGATACTTCCTTCTCTTTTCACATTTTTTTTTTCTCATTTCACTTCTTTCTTCTCATTTCATATATATTTTTCTTAAGCTTAAACATTCTCTTGCTTAAGCTTCTCTCTTCTCTTTCCTTATTGCTTAAGCTTCATTCTTCACACTCTGTAGCGCTTCAGCTCCTCTCTTACTTTTTTTTTCTTATTGTCTAAGCTTCTCTCTTTATATAGTAATATTTGAATATTTGTCTGATTTTGTAGAGTTTCTGCTGGTCTTAGGGGTACAACATCTAGGAATCTCACAAATTTGTCATAGCTTAGAGTTTAGATACCGAAAGATAAACAGATTTATAGGGTATGCAGTAGTTATATGAGGTTGTTTAGAATTTCGTTTGGCTTGCAGCGCTTTACGCAATGTCGCGTGAGTTGTCCTTGAGACTGTGCTAAGCTTGTCAAGCATCCCTCAAGGTCTCATTTTCTGCCACATGCTCGTTACGCTCTCCCTCTCTCTCTCTCTCTCTCTCTCTCTCTCTCTCTCTCTCTCTTCTAACGCTCTCTTTCACTTCGCTGCTCTATCTCTGTACTATACACTCAATCTGCCTATTGTACTGACTAGAATGCCAATCATGTCAAATGAATTCCTCTGTCATGCCAATCATCAAAGTCACATAACTCTCGAGCTCAACTGCGGCATTTGCATGCCACAACTTGTGCCTTGACTTTGTTCTTCATTCACATTCTTTTTTTTTTTCACTTTCAATTTCCAATTTCGCATTACTCGTTGCTCATTTGACGGGACCATGGCTCAATCTGTTGGCCATTCGACTGCGACTGACGTCAATGCGATTGCCAATTTGCAATTTGCGCTGTAGAATTTTATTTATTTTTTGCTTTTGCTTTTCGCTTCGGCTTTAGCTTTAGCTTTAGCTTTAGCTGTTGCGGCACGTCCACCCACCAAGCCGTACAGAGTTACTGCAGCATAACGCGCATCCCACTATAAGGCAAGGTCATTAGCAGGCCACTGACTGCCGATGTGATTGGTCCTTGGAGACTGATTGATTTGACCTGCCCGTCCGCAGGTCGTTGATTTATGTGATGAATAATACAAAAATCAACTGGAAAATCACGCCCCGGCCGAGCTCTGTTTGCATTTTGATGAAGCCGCAGCTCACATAATGGACTATACTGACCTTTGTAGCTGGCACAAGACTTTGCTCAAGCTAACTTCCAGCGTACAGTTACCCATGCCAAACTAGAAGATTTCGCAAATGCAATAGGTCAAACTTGTGTGGGCTCAGAGCAATCAGAAATTCATTTCCTTTGGCCTTAGCACAAGGCTTTGCGCTTCAAACTTTTCCATTCACTATTTTCTTAGAAACCCAATTGACGCACACTTATCTCACTCTTTTCCCCTCTCGCTCTCTCTCTTTCTCTCACACACACAATCTCGTTCACGCAATTTAAGTATCGTCTTGCATTGCGTTATTAATTAAAGTCAGATCTGTCGATGCAGTAATTGGAGGGAAATGTTAAGCGGCTGGTTTTCAATTTCTATAGCCAACGCTGGCTTTTACATTGCAATTATAAAAGATTTAAGCACATTTGAAACAACTTAAATGAATGGGATGCTACGCATAAGTTTTATGAATATTGACTTTGCGCTTGAACAGTTTGCTTTACAGTTTAATGAGAGGATTATCTGGTAGAGTAAAGCAAGTGAGCTCAACTGGTTAATTATAATGATAATAATAATGATAAATGATGATGAAAGATAATGCAAATTCGGATGATATAATGTTGCGATAATAATATTGAAGAGAATTATAATTATTATAATATGATGATATTAATAAAATTGTAATATAATTATAATAATACTAATGCAATGATGTAATAATGATAATACAAAATAATAAGAATAATGATATATATACACGATATATATGTATATCTAATAATATAGATATTGTCTATATTGACAATGAATGGATTATATTATTATTATTATCATTATTATTATGAATTGGTCAAAAAATACTCATACAACTAATAATAAAAGTTCCTTTTTGGTTAAGGATTTTCATTATTCATCCATTCAAATATCGCATAAAAGAAATTTGTAAATTTGTAGCTAAATTCACTTGTATATTCAGCAATTAAGCAACTTTTTATTTGAGGCAACTAATTTCATTTGATATTGCATCACACACACACACGCCCAAGGACATGTTGCAGGATAACATCCTGCAACGGCATAGAGCTTGCTTTTAAGCCGTAATTGCTGACATGCGCTTGTGTTGAGCGCAAAATTAAATTTACGGCTTAGTGAAAGGCAGCCTTGTGTGGAGCTTAACTTGATTACTCGATGTGGCTAATGAATTACGACCTTGCCACCATTGCTCCCACTAATTGTTCGTGCTGTTTATCTTTGATTTCATCTTACGACTTCTTCTTCCTCTCTCTCTCTCTCTCTCTCACTCTCGTACTTTCCATTTACAGAATCCCAACGAGCGAGGGTAGAGTGGTTGGTGTATAGTGAGTATACCTAAAATGTCGGATCAACAACGTGCCTCATTATGCCCGCGCCTCGTGGACTACATGGCCATTGTGGGTGCCCACACAACACCGCCAATGCCCAAGGGCATGCAGGGCAGCAAGGCGCCGCCGGTGCAGGTGAGTCTGTTGATTATAAATGCTGCCAAGGGTGCATAAATTATGACTTATTATACCCTATACACTCATTAGAATATCATAATGTCCACGTAACGCAGGCTATTGATAATGTTTGTATGTTATGTACTACATCAAAATCAAGCGAACTCTGGCAATGTCTGCCGTTTATTTACGCAGACTAAGTTGATGTGTGTGGGCTCATGTAAATATTGTGCTTTTATTTTTATTGAAGTCAGTAGCATGGCCCGTGGGTCAAATCTTGAATGAATACAAATTTATAGACTACAGATAATATATAATCTTTATAGATCTAGATAGAGATGTAGGTACATATATTTGAATCACAAATATATTTCTCATTGTTTTCATTAAAATATCAATAAGGTTTGATAGTTATCGAAATGCAGTTTATGCTCTTTGAGCATCATTCGAAGAGTGTAAGGCCTACATATAGAATATGCTTATAGAATTGCTCTATATATATTTAGGTGCCCGATTTGCTGCGACGTTATCCGCCATCGGATCACGCCGACTTTCCGCTGCCACTGGACATGGTGTACTTTTGCCAGCCGGAAGGCTGCACCAGTGTGGGACCGCGACGCACTGGCTCCGCCATACGAGACATGACCTCGTTTGTGTTTGCGCTGACGGACAAGGATTCGGGCAAGACGCGCTATGGCATCTGCGTCAACTTCTACAGGCCCATCGAGCGGCCCTGTACGGCGGTCGGTTCTGAGCGGGGCGGTGCGGCTGGCAATGGTGCTGCAGGCGGGCATGGTGCTGGCGTTGGGGCTGGTGCTGGTGGTGGTGGACGTGGCCGGCGCTCATCCGCCTTTCGGCGCGAGTCGTGGCGGAAGAGCATGGAGCGCAGCTCCGACTCGGCGTTTAGCAGGCAAGTGTGTGCGCAGCGCAGGCAGGCAGGCAGCGGATTGCTGCTGCTAATGCTGGTTGGCTATAATACGCTTTTGGCTTTTATGATCTAACCGATTTTCAAACCACTTCCATAATAGTTACGGCCTCTTAACTACTTCTAGCGACTACAGAAGTAACGTAGCGCCCAGTGATTCGGATCGTGAACTGACCTCGCGTCGCGACTCTGACCAGCTGCGTCTTCATTCTCATCATCATCCAGCCTCCTCAGTGCCCAAACTGGGCCTGATGGCACCCTCAGCGGACTCGGAATCGGGCGGCAGTCATTCACCATCGCCACGGGCGTCGCGTAAGCGCACCAAACTGCGCAATCAATCGCTTACATCTCTCTGCATCATATCGCATCATCCGTTCTTCACCACCTTTCGCGAGTGCCTATTCATTTTGAAGAAGCTCATCGACGCCTGTAACGAGTCGTCGTCACCGAAACGTGTGGGCGCCTCACAGAAACTCAATCGGGATAATGTGTGGACGGTGCTGACAGGGCATGCCAGCGAGGCGACACCCTCCATTGTGCTGCACGATGTGCGGGAGATTGAGACGTGGATATTACGTTTACTCTCTACGCCGGTGCCGGTGCCAGGCTCTACACGTGTCGAGGTAAATATCAAAGTCTTAGCTTATGCTCTACATTTAATTGGATTTCTATATAGAAAGAGAAATGTCAAATGCAAATAGATCTCTCCAAAGATTTCTGGTCTCTAGCTATTGGCTAGATCTATGTCTGGCATATATATATATATATATGTATGCATGTTGTAATATATATCCACTAAAAAGACGATATAATTGAAATGTGGTCGTTTCTCTATTTTTGATCAATAATATCCGGTTACAGAGTAATAGCTAATTCTTTTTTAAAACAATAGTCACTAGAATTACACAATTAGTTATTAAATAATATGTTTTGTTATCCTCTCATAGGTGGAGGTGTTGTCACCCACTGTGCACGAACCGTTGCTCTTTGCATTGCCGGATCACACACGATTTTCGCTCGTTGATTTTCCGTTGCATTTGCCATTGGAATTGCTGGGTGTGGAGACATGTCTGAAGGTTTGGACACTGATAATGCTGGAGAATAAGGTGCTCTTTCAATCTCGCGATTATAATGCACTCTCCATGTCGGTAATGGCGTTCGTAACAATGCTGTATCCATTGGAGTATATGTTCCCGGTTATACCGTTGCTGCCCACATGCCTCAGCTGTGCCGAGCAACTGTTGCTCGCCCCAACACCCTTTGTCATCGGTGTGCCAGCTTCCTTCCTAATCTATAAGAAGAATTTCAGGTAAGTTTGGTGTGTTGGTAGTGCCGATTATGCCTGGTAGAGCCTGATGGCATCTGGTACTGCTTGATCGTATCCAATAGTGTTTATTAGATTCTGGTAATGCCTGAAATAGTGCCCGAATATTGTAGCTATGGCTGGCGGTACGTGGTAGTGCTCGGTATTGTCTGGTATAGCGTGGTTTTCCAAGTAACCTTGTAGCCATTTGCCTGATAATACCCAGTAGTACCTTGTAGTGTCCACCATAGTAGACGATGGCTTTTAGGGACTATAAGTGTTTGGTACTGCCTGGTAAAGCCTGGTTTCTACCCGATAGTACCTGGTATTTCCGATAGTCTCTAATAGATTCGTATAGTAGCCGGTACCCAGAACGAATACACTAGTCATCCATCCCTTAACTTGCAGGCTGCCCGATGATATATGGGTTGTGGATTTGGACTCTACCAAGCTGACGCCACCAACGGGTGGCTACGATGAGATACCTCCATTGCCCGAGCCAGAGGGCACAATACTGAAGAATCACCTGAAGCAGGTAAGTCCCAACTTAGGTTCGTCGGATACATCAATTGAAATACATTGGGATTTTTGTGAGACTTATCAACTGGCCGGTTAAGAGTTGAGGCGCTATCTAAATTTTCTGCTGACAATTACATAATTCTGTAATGGAATTGGTTATGTAGGCGTGTGACGCGATGAATGTTTGCGTGGAATGGGATAAAATGGGAGTACGAGTGTGCAGCCATGTCTACAGAGTCTGCTCTAAATTATTTTTACACATAATTAGTAACTGCAGACCTTCGTCATATAGAGACAGATTGATGTTCTTGAGTCCCTTCTCTCTATGCAGAAAGCGCTCGAATTTGTCGTACTCGTTGCGCAGCTTGAAGACAATGTTTGGGAGCATGGCCTGCACCTTTTTCACCACCTGCATTTGCACATGTATGCGATTATCTTTGGCACCCTCGCACCTGAATCGCTCGAGCCGCAGCTGCTCCATGTCACGCTCATGCTCATAGTGGCGCTTCTGTTGCAGCAAATGCTCCAGCACGGAGCTGTACACGACTAGCTGATCCAATCGCGGATCCATGGAGTTGGTGAATTTTCGTATGCCTTCTGCATTTCGGAGAGATGTCGTCTCATATGTAGACATGGCGGTAATTCTTCGTAGTGACATGTCTAATTGTATCTGTAACTATTTTTTCTTCTTTTGGTTTTTGCTCTGGTATTACTATGCTGTTTTTGTTTGTTTTTTTTTAAAGATCGGGAAAATCGAAATTTCCGATGAAAAGAAACAAAACCACAAACAAAATTTCTAAAGTTACGTATGCATTTGTTCTGAATGTGGGAGTAGGCAACTGAAAACTGACAGCAAAGTCGTGCATGATTTTACGTGAAACTCAAGATGAGTCAACGGGAAGGAATATTTTTTTATTCAATTCAATATACTTTAATATATGTATATGTGAGAGTCCTGTACCCTATAAAAATAGTTGTTTATATATATGATATATGTATATAAATTTATATTCCTAACATATCCTCTAAATTTGTTTATATGCCTGATATTTACGAAATATGTAAGATATGAAGATATGCCTAATCCGTATCGTGTTCAAGTACGTAAATGTCTAAAGGTCTTAAAAATTAAACTTGCTGTTTATATACATACATATATCTATATATTCTTTATCAATGTGGGTACAGGGTATTAGCTAGTCGTACATCTGCGACTAGAAAAGTAATTTCTTTGCTCATCTGATTGTTAATACACTCTTTCAAACTCGCACAATCGCTTAAACCAATTGCATATACGTATATATATATTTATATATGTATATGTTTATATATATATTTTTTATATATCATGTCATATATATAGTATATAAGTGTATATCTTGATATGGAAAACGCTTTGATTGTCTATATTCAAATCTGATCGATATGTGCCTGCAATGAAGTGCGCATATCGATTGCCCAACGGCATGAACCGTTGATGGATTGTACTATTTACAATTTTTTTGCCTTTTCTACCCAATTTTGTATGATTGTGCTCTATACACATATGTATATCTATATAAATATAATACCTGTCTATATCGCCTTGGAGTTACACTTACAGAGAAATCCATATATATGATTTGAACATAACTTTTCTTTGTCTTTTTCTCATACTTTTACATTTATTCCCATACTTTTATTGCTCTGTCTCTCTCTCTCTCTCTTCTTTACTGTCTCTCAAATTCTCTCTCTCTCTCTCTCTCTGTTTCTTTCTCTCTCTTCGTCCCGACCACTCTGTATTTGTCTCTATCGTTTTGTGGCTTTTAACTCGCTAATACGCTGTACTACTCTACTTCTAACATTCATGCATTATCTGTTATACGAATTTGTTAAACTTGATCACAACAACAACAACAACAACAACAACTACAACAACAACTACTACTACTACTACTACTGCAGGCTATGCTACTTATGGATGAAGCTGGACTTGGTGTAAATATCGTTCACATATGTTAAATAACATTTTTACGTTTCTTATAACATTTTATCATTTACATATTTTACATTTGAGTTACAAGCGTTCTGTACATAAAATACTATATATATATATATAATACTGCTGTTGATTGTTGTATTATATTATAAACAAGACCTATACCAATACCTGATATTATGTAATCTATATACATATATATAAATGCATGCATACAGTCATAATTTCTGTGGAAAGTGGAAATATTTTCCCAAGCTTTTATTGTTTCGCAACTCTAACTAATGTGTTACACAATCATAGACTCGTATATGGATATTATCTAGACATCGTTTTAATAGCCGTTTGAATCTATTGGAGATTACGTAAATATTTTTTATTTGTATAATTATATAAAAATCTCAAAATTCATTTTTGTTGATTACAAAATTCAATTGAATTGATTTATTTTTTAGAAATATCCATATCGATCATAATATACTCGTGTTTTCTTCTACAAATCTTCTACTCCATCATTGAGCTTTAATGTAAGCTTCCGTATAACTAGGCTGTATAAAGTCTCATTCATTTTCTCTCTTTTCTATAACTCTTTGGAGTCTTTCTTTCTGTCTTCTGCTGTGTGCATGCTTCTTGGGACATAAGTTTATTTATAATACCCATTCTCTATATATATTTGTATATAGATCGATCTTGTAACTAGCTAATCCCAAAGGTCCTAACCACCCTTTCGCTGTAACTCTTCTTATAGTTAGACATTTTGAAGTTTGCAGCCAAATATTTTCATTGGTTTGTTGAGCTCACTAAATCGAATGCTTTGATTACTCGTAATAGGCTTTAACATCGATGACAGCATCCAATCAGGCTGTCTCCTCACAGCAGCTGCTGCCCTCTGTGCGCGATAGTCTACAGGAGCCGCCGTTATTGGGGTAAGTCATTCCAATATATATATATATTCAATATATAAATAAAGAGTTAATTTTTTTATATTTTTTTCGTCTTTTTTTCTCGTCTTTCTTAGGGTTTCCCAAGTGCGTTTGCCTTTGCAGACGCCTCCGCACTCCGCCCATGCCAGCCAACGTAATTCGGTGTCTGCCCAGGGCGCCATGTTGTCCCGCCAGCCTAGCCCGATGAATTCGCCAGCATTAAATCCTTTTGTCTATGGCACCGATGTTGATTCAGTGGATGTGGCCACACGTGTAGCAATGGTCCGGTTCTTCAATGCTCAAAATACGTTGGCAAACTTTGCGGAACATACGCGCACGCTGCGTCTATATCCACGACCCGTTGTCGCCTTCCAAATAAATAGCTTTTTACGTTCACGTCCGCGTGCCTCGATTTTCCTTAATCAATTTGCACGCACGCAGGCTGTTGAGTTCCTGGCAGAATGGTCGCTGACTCCCACAAATGTTGCCTTCCTGCGTGTGCAGACGGGCGTCATGGATCCCATGCAGGTGGGCGATAAGCCCAAGTGGTTCGCCCATTGCCTAACCCCCATACGCTTCTCCGTGTGGGATGACGGCAGCTCCTTGAATGGTGCGCTGCGCTCACTCAAACAGCTTGAGTGCCAGCCCACGGATGAGAGCGGCTCGGATTCGGAGGGCGCAGACAGCAGCAGCTCCTCTTATAGTTCTTTAAGTGATTTTGTCTCCGAGATGGCGTCCTCGGATCTGTCGCCCAGTCTACACGACGTTTTTGGCTCCTACAATCGACCACATGTTGTACCGCAAACATTATCATCAAATCTGGATCCGGCTCTCGTTTATCATCCGCCCAGTAAGCTACAGTATCCGGAAGGCTTGGCCGGACCCGCGAAAAGCAAGGGCGATGAGGAGCGAGCCGATTCGCCAGTGTCTTCCTCATCTAGCCGCTCGGACCTCAGTTCGCCCAGTTTTAATCGTGATTCGGAATTTGACTTCCAGCCCAAGCCGGGGCAACAGCCAACGACAACTGCAGCGGGCGCCTTTGAGTTGGCCACGCCACTGGCTATGCGACTCGAGGCTACCATTAAGATGGCCAGCTTAGAGGCTGAGTCCGATACTACCTCCACGATGACCGGCAAGAGCATAGCTAGCAATAAATTGCAGCGTAATACTAGCGATGTGGAGCGTGCGGAGAAAAAGATACCGGTAAATCATTTAGACTAGATAAAAGAATCCTTGCAATGTGAAGCCTCATTGCTTTATACGTTTAACTAAAATTAATGCCATAAATAATTCATTTAAACATTTGTCTCTCAGCCCCCGCTCACACCGCCCATCAAGCAGCCGGGTGTTAGCAATATTTTGGCACGTACAGGCAGCTCGGGTTCCAGTTCGAGCAGTCCGGGTCGCCAGAGTTCGCAGAGTTCGCTGTTCGAGAACTTTGCCTCGCACGCCAAGGAACTGGTGCGTGAGACGACACGTCAGAGCAGCCAGGAGGGCCTGCTCGCCCATGTCGACAAGGTGAGTTGAATGCTTGAAGAATTTGTTGTAAAATTTTGTATGTATTGTGCATCCATTGTCGGACTCAATGTGTTGTTGTGATCTTTGTTGTTAATTTTTTTATTTTTTTTTTATTATTTTTTTATTTGACTATCTAAAAAACGATATTTGATTATATGAAAATGCAAACGCTGCGTTTGCCATCGATATCAATAAATCCAAATCGCACCCTCTATGTGTCTACTTCGTGTTAACGAATGTGTAACTAAGTATAGCATGCACAGGACGAAGATCTAGATGATAAAATGCGACACACCTTCGAAAAGGTTGGTACTCAGCCACTCTCAGTCACATAACCCATAATACAACTTTCATTTAACACACAGTAGACATACACACACACACACACAAACACACACACACACACAACTCAAACATACTTGATAATCGCATCGATAGCTCAAATCTATGATAACATCTACATTCACGTCCATGCTTAAAGCATTCACAGTCTCTAGTTCATGTTAGTTAGGGTCTCTACCAACCTATTGCCTGTGTGGTTGACTAATTAACCGGCTGATTAAATGACTTATTTATTTCATTACATTAACTACTAATCTAAAAGATTATTCAATTAACGACGTGACAGATGGACTGCTTAGGCTACTCATAGTTCGAAATATGTAATTCGAACGTCAATATCATATTGACTCATAGAATATAATAGTTCATTAATATAATTCGGAAACCCCATAATCATAGCTCTACAGCTATAACCTGACTATTATGAACTGTAGCAAATAGTTAGGCTAACAAACCTAAAACCTTTTGTAGCTCTTACCGATATAATCTCATCCTGAGTATTTAACATAGTTGCCTTGGCCTGTCATTAACCTGCACTCTGCGCTGTTGTTTTGTACTAGCTCTCAAGTAATCGCTTCGTTTAATAGTATTTAAATTGATCTATGATTAAATTGATTTGGCTTTGCTGTCCACAGTTTACGCTGCATGCGAAGAAGGCGGCGGGTGAGGCCTCCAAGCAGGCACTGGAGGTGTCTAAGCAGGCAGCTGGCGTTAGCAAAAACACTCTGGAGGATCTCACCTATGTGGGCAAGTCGACTTTGGGTGATCTAACCAAGACGGCCAAAGAGGCGGCCACCAAGAAGGGCATCATTAAGATTGATGAACATGGTCAGGCAGTTGCAACAACAAGCAATGCTCCCGTCATGCCCAACTCGCAGCTGGCGACCCAGAAACAGGTGCAGCAAACCGGCGGAGGCAATACTTTCTTTTCCTCCATTGGCACCGACTTCAATGGTCTGGCCTCATCTACTACGACCATGTTCTCGGGCATGTTTGGAAAGAGTAAGTTTTTACTAAAATAGTTAATTCACTTTAGCTCATATATTCATGACCCACACAGAGAATCAACAGAAGCAGACGGCTGTGCAGCACAAGCAGACAAATGTATCCTCACCAAAGACCAAGGCGGGTATCAATTTCGATCCTTTCCCCAGCCGGAAAGGTCTCGTTGAGCGTACGCCACTTATTAAGCATGCGGGCCCCCGACAAACACAAGAGGATCTAACGCGTCAACAGAATCAGGAACGTTCGCATAGCAATGCCGAGAATCAGGCATTCCTTAAGGATGTCACCACCCAGGTGCTGGCAGGCGAGGGTATAGGTTGGCTAAAACTCAATCGCTTCAAGAAACTGATGGAGGATGAATCCTATCGTACGCTCGTGCTTAGTAAGCTAAACAAGACGCTGGACAAGAAAATAGCGCCAGACGATCATATTGATGATGTGGTAAGAATATGGAAGGCTTCGAGACTAGAGAAGGTCTATCAGTAGCATAAATTATTTTTAATTTAAGTGGTTGATCCTCTCAAATGCCAGCGGTGTGAGAGCTTTCAGAATGGAAAAGATCTTCTCTACTTAAATTACCAATTCTATGCAAATGATATTTGATCTTTGATCATTTCTAGTGGCTTACTTGAATAAACTAATGGGTCCTTCCAATTTTCCATAGTGTGTCACCAAGCCCGTGTGGAAAGGCATGCTGAAGTGTGTGCAAGCCATTGCTGGCGGTCTGGATGTAACATTTAGTAATTTTGGACTCGGTGGCATGGCCTCGGTGTTCCAGCTCATGGAGGTGGCGCACACACACTACTGGAGTAAGGAAATTAATGAGGGCAGCGATATGTCATCCAGTTTGTTGTCCAGTCATGCGGCCAGTCCCATGGGCAGTCGTGAGAATCTACGTTCGCCGAACAGCCCCAATGGATCCCATTCGGGGCTAGGTAGTGAGTGGGCTTCGCCGCAAGAGTCGCGCAAGAGCTCAACGCATACGGCACTTCCGACTCCACAGTCAACAGCTGCAGCGCGTCGTCTGTCGTCGGCTGATAGCCAAGATGGGCAGTCGACAACGGAGATGTTCAAGGATATGTTGTCGCAGAAGAGAAGTGCCTTGAAGAATATGCTCACCTCATTCGATTCAGATGTGAGTGGTAGAGATTAAGTATACATATGTAATTTGATATTGCCGATGCCATCATAATATTCAAATCTATATATATATATGCAATAGTATATATATATCGATTTATTCACATAATTAGTAAACATTTCAATCATGATTGCCACGCCCTCATGCCCATGTCCATTCTGCGTATCAGCGTCAAAATCGTGCATCGATACTGCTATCGCTATCGTAATCGTTGTCTAACTATATAACGCATAAAGAGCTTATCAGTATATCGTTAATATGTGTAGTCGCATAATCGGGCCACGTTTCGTATCGTATGGTCAATCGTATATCGCTTATTACTATATAAATGAATTCGTTGCACATTGTATATCGCATATAATATATTATGTATCGTATAATGTGTACATGTGTATATCGTATATCATATATCGAATGTTTAATATATATTAAATCTTATATCGTATATCACATATAGTATGACGAGTAATGTGTTTCGTATACCGCATACAATATATTGTGTATCGTATAATTTATATCGTATAGAGTTTAGCGCTTAACGTATATCATCTGCCGCATAACGTATATCGTATATCGAATATCGTATATCGTATATCGTACATCGTATATCGTACTTCGTATCAATTTATATATAAACATACATATGTATATCGTAATTCGTAGGCTGCTGGCTCCACGGGCGCGCTATCCGTAGTCAGTGATCTGCTACCAGCCGGCAGTTTGAGCGTTCGCATGCCATCCAGCTGCCGTTCCACAGTCTCAGACACCGAATACGAAAATGTAAGTACACAGATGGATGGATCCTGTTTGATTAATCGATCGATCGATCAATCGATAATAATTAAATCGATCCGTTCAACTCGTCTCAACCCAAGAAACCCGAGTCCCAAACACATAGCATCCGGAACGCACCTATCAACTTGTTGTAGCTGTTGTTGTCTCACCTTTTGGCTCAAGACCTGCATTGAACATCTATATACGATTAAGTTGGCTTCTCCATTGACTTTAGATTTGCATTTAACATTTGCTCGCTTTGCATGCTGATCTTCCACAGACCACCACATCGAAGGATTCGAAAAAGAGCACCGGAAACTTATGGTCGGGCAAGTCGACGCTTAGTGCTGGCTTCCGCTATACGGGCGGACATTTGATAAATACCTCGTCCTCTCCATCGCCTGATAGTCCGCGCGTCTATCTGTTTGAGGGCCTGCTAGGCAAGGATCGGCTCAATCTCTGGAATCAAATGCAATTCTGGGAGGATGCTTTCTTGGATGCTGTCAGTCAGGAGCGTGATATGATCGGCATGGATCAGGTAAGATAAGTCTCTGCAGAGCAATCCTTATACAAATCATGCTAATTTCATTTCATTTCATTTCATTCAGGGTCCCATTGAAATGATGGAGCGCTACAAGTCACTGAGCGAGTCGGAACGCA
The DNA here is from genome assembly GCA_030914345.1 of Drosophila koepferae. NCBI lineage: Eukaryota > Metazoa > Arthropoda > Insecta > Diptera > Drosophilidae > Drosophila > Drosophila koepferae. Next base: position 16,063,701 of record JAUESR010000196.1, on the reverse strand, counting down.
AACGTCTTGAGCACGATGAGGATCGCCTGCTGAGCACCATGCTATACAATCTGACCGCCATCTTAGTGATGTTGAATGTGCCCAAGGATGAGATAAGACGCAAAATACGTCGCCTCTTGGGAAAGAGTCATATCGGACTGGTCTACTCGCAGGAGGTCCACAATGTGGTCGATCAGATCAACAATCTGGTACGTTGATAAGACGCTGTCTCTATTTGCAAAGTGAAAATGGGTATATAAGTTATCTATATACTTGTTCTTGAATTTTTTGGAGCTTTTTCTATACTGTATATATTGAATATATATTTGCTTTATAGAACGGCAACGATATAGATCTGAAGCCTTTGGGCTCCCGACTGCTACACCGTCAGAGCTTTACCGTACATCAGGGCATCGATGTGAATGGTCCGTTGCGCTTTATGGAAGTGCGCGATGATGGCTTGGTGTTGCGCTCTGTGGATGGCACAATTGTGGAGCGTTGGTGGTATGAGCGTCTGGTTAATATGACCTATTCGCCGAAGACAAAGTTGCTCTGTCTGTGGCGACGCAACGGCGGTCAGACGCAGCTTCACAAATACTATACACGCAAGGTAGGTCATATTGACAGTCTCATATAATATATATATATATCAATTATATGTGAACTGTTTAATATGACAGTGCAAGGAGCTGTATAATTGCATTAAAGAGGCAATGGAACGCGGCGGCACGCCCACAAATGTGCCCGAATTGGGCGGTGAGTTTCCGGTGCAGGATATGAATACGGGCGAGGGTGGACTGCTGCAGGTCTGTCTGGAGGGTGTCGGTTTGTTGTTCTCCAACAGCAAGGTAAGTGTCGCTATCACTCTTTCTCTCTCTCTTAAGTACACACACACACATACACGCACACGCACACCAGTAGACACAACCACACACACACATACACACACACACATATACATATACCTCGCCGCTCTCTAAAAATACTCGTTTTGTGTACAACTCTCTGCATCTACTATATAAAAAAAAAAAAAAAAAAAAAAAAAAAAAAAACATAAACATGTAAGCATCAAATCTACCCGAAATACGTAAAGCCTCTACCCAGATCCCAAATATTCCCATCCCCATATAATAGACACATACTAACATCTAATCAAAAGCCCAGACATAGTAAAACAAATCGAATTCATTGTGAAGCCATTCGGAGTCACACTCTCTCACTCTCTCTCTCTCTCTCTCTCTCTGTCTCTCTCTCTGTCTCACTTTCTCAGCTCAGCTCGTAACATATAACTACAGACATTGACATACATATATGTATTATCTAACTATGTATATCCAACATCAATATATACATATAAATATATATATATTCGTCATGTCCGGCAATTGGTGTTGTCGTCCATCATTTGCCGCTTGCCCCAAAAATACCAATGAATAAAAAAAAAATGTTCCAGTAAAAAAAAAAAATCCCAAAAATATACCCAATGTGCGTCTATACCTTCTATATATATTTATATATATAATTGATATATATAACTACATTATAGATATATTTTTCATGTAATAAACATACGAAAATAAGAGAAAGTACAGTACAAATTCCTCATAAAGAACATACATAATTAAATACTAAGTATTCACATTATGGGCGAATTTTGATTTTCATTTTCGTTTTCTATCTCATTTTCGTCTTCGTTTTATCAAGCCTGTCTGTCTATTGTTTCTTATTGATTTTCCTTGTTTCGCTTTGGTCTATAGACTCGTTCTCTATTTGGTTATTTTGTTTTCTTTTCTGTATTCATTTTTTCTTTCTTTGTTTTAGTATTGTTGCAAGGCAAATTGATCTACAATATATATGTATATATATATATAAACATATGCATATACATATATTTTATTATATTATATATTGTTTTTATACGTAATACAAGGACCTTCTCAATATTTTGCATTATCATTTTTAGCTATCACATATAGTATAATACCTAGCATAAGTTAGGCCAAAATGAGCTCCGTGGAACTTTTACTTGGGCATTATAACTGGACGATATGCCAAGTCTGTTTCGTAGTACCCATTAAGGCTTTTGCCTTACGGCTTCTTTAAAACTCAAATCTCAACTAATCGCCCGTTTTTCCCGATTCATCTATATATATATTCATGATATATGTAGTATCTAACAGATTATGATTCTAGGCAATTTCTGGGATTTGTTTGTATAATTTTCAATTTCATTCATCCTCAAACCCGAGTCTCTAACCCCTTACAATTATCGAAAAAAATATTTATATATATAATTCCATTTAATCGAACTTTTTACATTTCGTAACTCTATCATGTTTCGGTTGATTTGTGTTTTCGTTTTCTTTTTCATTTTCATTTTCTCTCGACTTCCTATATAAATATATCTATTTACTTGTCTAATGCATATGTAAATGCGATAAAAAGAGCAACAATCAATTAACATCGAAACCCCTTTCGATTGGACTAAGCAATACTAATCAAAATAATAATAATTAAAAAAAAAAAAAAAAAAAAAAATACAACCATATATCATATTATCCATATATTGTGCTAGTGAATGTACTGAATGCTATATTCATTATACTCTCTCTACTTTATTTAATTATTATTCTAATCGAATCGATACATTTGCTAACATCATCTTATGATTATGCTTACCATATTCATTAATCTGGGATTTATCTTTTAGTCTTTTTTTGTCTCTTAGATTTATTTTTATCTTGGGTTTGTTTTTTTTCTCTTTTTATTCCGTCTCGAGCGATTTCCGATAAATCTTCTTCATCATTGTCATCAAATTTTTTCTCAAATTCTTTTCGCTACTTTATTGTAATGTGTACATTTTTTATTATAAAAAATAAGAAAAACACAACAATTCTTACAAACAAAACCTTAAAAAAGAAATTACTACTTGAAAGCGCTATATATAAATATTATAAGATTTTATCTTATTGTTTACATTCAGGCTCCAAATGGAGAAATCGTGGTGTGAATGTATTTTCAAATCACTAGTTCATTTCTTAATTTGTTGCTGTTCAGTTTTGATTTTGTTTTTTTATTTTGTATTTGTTTTTAACAATGTGCTGTACTTAAATTAAGAGTCTTTCATAACCTGTATGCAGTTATAATTTAAGGCTGTTCTACCCATATAACTGTTTTACTGTTATTCTCGTTTTATTGTAAAACGGCTATACTGATATGGCTGTTATACTGTTGTAGCAGCTATACTGTAGAACTGTTATACTGTAAAGCTGACGTACTCTAATACTGTAAAGCTGTTATACTATTATAAATGTTAAAACGGTTTAACTGTTATACTGTACAACTGTTCTACTGTAAAACTATTACATTGAAAACAGTTATATTAATATAAGTGCTATAACGGTATAGCTGTTATACTGCTATAGCTATTATACAGTAAAAACCATTAGCAGTTTTACTGGCATACAGCGAATATGCAATATACGAAACAGTTATGCCGTTATACCTGTTATGCTGTTATACTTTTATAACTGCTTAGTGTTATACTCTTATATTGCTATGCCGTTATACTGTATATTCAACGAACAGCCGTCGCCCAGCTCTCTTTTGTATGTCCTCTGCTGAAGAGAGCGAGAGAGCACGTGACTGTCTAAGTGTGTGTGTATGCGTGTGCGAGCGAGTCGGCAAACCGTTTACCGTTCAACTCTTTATTCATCTTATTTCCTATTCTTATCCGTTTTTCTTTACCTAATTTGTGTTACCCTCGCTACATTTGATTTCCTTTGAATTCTATCGAGGCATAACGCCCCCCAATCAAAAATAGTACCTATGTAAAGTAAATTACCATATATAGTATATTTACATATATATGTATGTATGTACAAAATACCAGTTGTTTTTGTGCATATTCTAAAGCTGGTCACTTTTGAGATGGTCCTTGTGTATATTTGCGGTTTTTTCATTTATCTCTAGAGCTCCTTGATTTATCTCTGATTTGCCATTAAAATGCGTTATGTTTATTTATTTATTCGGTATATTCGGTATTTGTATCTTTCTCTCTCGCTCTCTTCCTTCACTTATCTTCTATCTGTCTCTCTCTCTCTCTTTAACTGTCTGTCTCTCTCTCTCTTTCTCTGAGTCTCTCTCTTTCTCTATCTCTTGTATACAAAGTTTGTTAGCTTTTATAGCTAAAATTTCTACATTAATTTTTCTTGCTCAGCTTGTATAATTTTCGTCTTTTTCTACAAGTATTTTTTGCTTTCCACTTTTGTTCCTTTTCTTCTTTATCTTTCTTGTTTTTCTTCTTCTTTTTTTTTAATGTATGAATAATAAACCACAACAACAACAACAGCAACAACAACAATAACTAAGATTTAGCTGCCCTCCCCATTGTCCCGACTTCCAAAACTTACAACAAAAATTAAGTCAAAAAGTATATATACATGAATAAAAAAATAAAAACTACGACTCTTTACACAACAACAACAACCACATTTCATATCGTTTCTCCCTAGTGTGCTACAAAAAAAAAAAAAAAAAAAAAAAAAAAAAAAAAATATATATATACGCTAGAAATTATATTTTCCATTTTGAAACAGAAATAAAAAAAAAAAAAAACAAAAAATATCTAAAATTAAATCGAAACAAAAGCGTTTTGTCAACTTTCTTTTTATTTAATTTTCTTTGTTGTTTGTTTAATGTTTTTTGTCGTACGTGGAACGCTGCTCCGTTGCTCTCCCATTTGTGGATATTGATATTGATTCAAACACGTTCCATACGAATCGAAACGTTTTGAAAAATTCGAATGATTGGTCTACCTCACTTACATGCCAAAAATTGATACTAAAAATACTAAAAAAATACTGAAAACAAAATTTATTAATCGAAAATAAAAATAAAAAAAATAAAAAAAAATCAATAACGAATCGAATATTCACAATACGAACTGAAATATATCGTATACGATAAAAGGATTTCGAGGTATTGCAATGAACAAATTTCTTGTTATATTTGAACTTAAATTTATAAGCAACTATTCTTCTTTAAGTTCCATGCCCATCCATCCCTTTTCCACACTCCACCCTCTTCCAATTTTCCGTTTAAAAATTACAGCAAAATTTATGTTTATTTTTTATTTATTTTTTTTTTTTGTTTACCATAATTCAACTCACTTTTTGCGTTCCCATTTACCATATTCTGTTCCAAAACAAAAACTTAAAAACAAAATGGCATAAAAAATGGTAAAGAATCAAAAAACTTGTAGTTGATATATTTTTGAATTAAATAATATATATCTATAAAAAAAAAAAGAATAAATCATGAAGAACTATGTATATTATTTATAAGATTTTGCGTTTCTAGATTATTTTGTGATCGAAACTGTTGGTTGGATGGCTGGTTTGTTTGTTACGTTTGAAACAGAGCCGTAATACTTCTTGTTCACGTTTTCCCTGACAAAACTCTTTCTTTCTATTTCTATACATATACATATATATATACAACTATATATATATATATGTTTCTCTCGCTCCCAATGATTTTAATTTCGTTTCAATTACTCACATTTTCTGTTTTGTTTCAAAAACCTTTTAGGGGAGCTAATGCAAGCATTAATATATATATACATAACATGTAGTCTATCTCAATATATACCTACATATATATATCTGATTGCTTGTATTGTTTCCCACCTTTTTCAGTTATCTCTCTTTCTCTCTCTCTCTCTCTCTCTATCTCTCTGCCTATCTTTATCTATCTGTCTCTCTCTCTATCTATCTCTGTCTCTCTTTACACTCAGCAGCAACACATTATTCTTTTGGGGGGTGGGGCCCCTCAACCAGTTTTCAGCATGCGCTGTTCGATTTATTTGATATCGATAACCATAACGATAACGATAACATTCTTTTGCTGTTTTTGCTGTTGTTCCATTCACACACTGTACAGCACAAATGAAGCATATATATATTTTTAATACTCTTTGATTCGATGTCAGTCTGAGCTATGTTTACATATATGTATGTTAAACAGCCTTCGAAATGAACGTAAATCCGCGCATGCCCCACCTGGTTGCTAAACCCCTGCACACACACACACCCACACACACCCACACACACACACACACACCCCCACACACACATACACATACGCACCGACACTACATAATAACTGACACAATTTCTGTGCCCTTTGCAGAGGTATAGAAATTGTTGGTAAATTCATCCATCTGATGTTCGAAGAGGTCGTAGAGCGTAGCTTGTTGTTCTGTCTAGAAAATTATTTAGAAACTTCCATACCCATCTAGATAATATTTCAGTTTCCATATAGATCCTATTACATTATTAATATATCTGCTTTAGGAAGTTGAGCTCTAATATTATTCTGACCTTTTAGCACTGACCCTCAACCAGTATAAATCATTAGTTCGCTTCACGAATAGAGTCACACATTATCTATTGATTGAGTTGATTGAATCGCTTATAACTCGAAAATGGTAGTATATTTCTTGGTATCTTATGAGTTTGGTATTTAATCAGTATATAGCTGTTTGATTTGTTTTAAAGTTCAAAAGCAGTGGAAAGCAATATCTGATTTGAAGAGTTGAAATTTATTAGCTCTTTTTATGTTAATATTACCAATAATAAAGTATATATTAGAGCTTTGTGTAGTCTGCAAGGGTATTTCATCTTCGGCTCGACGAAGATAGTTGTTGTTCTTGTCTTTATTTGACTTCTGGTTGGCACTAGTATTTAAATGTTAATACACATACACACACCAAAACATCTATATACACATACACATACACCTGCTCACATCGAGCTATCTGCCCTACTAAACAGATCTGTTCACAAATTTTCTACATAGTCTAAAATATATATAAATATATATACATATATAAATATATATATATCTATATAGTTTGTAGCTGTAGCTGGTAGCTAAAATGTAAAATTTATAAAAATAATGATCCCAAATTAGTTGGGAATTGCTCGACGATCAGCTAAATCAATTAGAAATTTCAATTTCGTTAGCTCAGTTAATCAAACAATTTGCTCGGCTCGCCGAAGAGTTGCACCACTAGATACTATTTTGATGGCATGGAGTTCCAATATTTTCCAATAACTATATGTACATTATTCCTAGCTAGTTCGTTTTTCAAGTCATGTTTAAAATACGAAAAAAATACCATAAAATGAAAGACCCTTGAAACTTAGACTATATTTCTTTTACGTTCGTTGAAAGTGCGCTTGCTGGTTGCTCTCTGAAAGCTGGAAAATACCACTAAATTGTAGCGTAAAACCTCCATTACAAAAAAAAAAAAAAAAAAAAAAAAAAAAATTCTAAAAATTTATTTTGTAATGTTTATAATTTTTGCTTGTGTAGTTTTAGTTGTATCGCAAAAGTCTTAAACAAAAATGTAGTTATAGCTAATAAGTTTATATAATAAAAAAGAAAAAAAAAAAAAAAAAAAAAATCAGAAAAAAAAAATACTCTATGAAAATTTCTAAAACTAAAATTTAAAAAATCTGAATACTGCTCAAAAAATATTTGAAAACTTTTCAAATAAAGTTTTGAATCCTTGAATTCGTTTGCTCTCTGAATTCTTAATATTTCTTTTAAGCTCTCCTTAGCTTCACTTTCACGTTTCTCCCCCTCTCTCTCTCCAGCTAGCTAACGCTCAATGAATCTACCGCTCTTGCCTCTATCTGTCTCTCATTATTGATTTCGTCTCTCTATCTCTCTCTCTCTCTCTGTCTCTCTGTCTCTCTGTCTCTCTCTATGCCACTATCTTGGCTCTTTTTTATGTTTCATTCCTGCGTTCCACTTGTTTTGCAAACGTTTCATTTGTTGGTCTTTTGTGTTCTTTAACAACAAAAATAATTCCTGAGCTCTCTCTCTCTCTCTCTCTCTCTCTCTCTCTCATTCTGAATCGCCCGTTCCGTTCGACATTAGCCAAAGCATGCTGTTATTGTGAATTACTCATAACATTTAAGATAATAGAAAAATAAAAAAAAAAGAAGAAAAATCACATAATCAATTATTATTTCTTCATAAGTGTTATAGCTCTATCTATATAGAACTGGACATCTATATATGTACACCCGCAAATGTCTCACATTTTATGAAAAGCCAACCTCAACTCCTACCCACATTTGAGCTCTTTTTGTTTACATTTGATTCACATATGTACATTTATAAGCTACTATATGTATTTTTTGCATTCACTTACACATACACACACGACACACATACACACTCTAGTTACTTTGTATTAGTGAAAAAAGAAAAGAAAATTGAATTACAAATTAATTTCGATTACTTAAAGCCCCTGTCCACTAGTTTATATATATATTTATATACATCTATATATTTATATATATATAAATATATATTTATTCAATTCGAAAGCTGATTTATGAACGACCATCTCACAAGTGCTAATTAGAACCATAAACTTAGTGTATCGATATTAAATGATCAATTTATCGACCTGCAATAACAACAAATATATTTATATATATAGTTTATATACTATATGTATATATATATATATATATATATATATATATATATACTGTATTTATATATTTGAAAATGAAAATCGTTTCACTTGTTTTTGCTGCATTCTCATTTCGATATTCAATTACAATCGATTCGTTTTCATTGACCCAACGCTTCACTTTCATTTGTTTCGTGTTAATTTCTAATATTTTCAAGTATGATTTTCCTTAATGACCTTTTTTTCCATTCGTTTTCCTTGGTTAATTCTGCCCTCTGAAAATACATTACAGACCACTTGTTTTTCTCCCAGTGTATAATTGAATGTACAGTTTTACTTACTGTTAACTGCTAGCTGGCTGCTACGGCACTCGCTGTTGCTTTTTTTGTTGGTTGCTTTTGCGCTTGTTTGCTTGTTTGCATGTCGCTTGCTTCTGCCTGGCGTTGCCTGCATTTGAATGTGCTGCTGCTTGCGTAGCATTTAGCTTTTGTTTACAAGTTTGTGTTTCAATTCTGTTTCGTTGCGTGGAATGTTAGTGCCACCTACACACACTTGAACAACCTACACACACGAATACACACGTACACAAGACATCACGATGAAATGAAACCGAGTATAAGAACAAACTCCAAATATCTGTTTTACTTTCCTTTACAATATTTATCTCTCTCTCTCTATCTCTCTCTCTCTCTATATATATATAAACCATACATATATACTGCAAGTATATATATATATATATATAGATTTATTTATTATATATATACATATATGCATCAGCTATTTATCCTATCCGATATTTGATTATGAAATATTTTCCACAAATTCGAACTGTGTGACAAGAAATTAATTGAAAAAAGAAACTCTCTTTGTTTCACTACCGTTGTTTTCGCCCCGCTCCACCTGTGTTTAATTTTTTTGTTTGCATTTCGTTTCGTTACGTTACGTTCCGTTAAGTTGCGTTTCGTTCCACTTTGTGTTCAATACAAATTCAATCAAAAATATATTTTCACATAGCTTTTCCATTATCTCTTCCCAAAAACTAAATTAATTTCAGTTCTTTGTGCGTCTGGATCACATACGCAAATGTTTCACACAAAAGGGTGGCATATTCGTATTGGAGGAGTATAGTAAGTAGTTGACAATATGGCGAGATAAATTGTTTCTCTAATTCCAATTGTTCCACTCGCTTCACAGATCCCAAGACACGCAATCTTATTCAGCGTAAATATCAGTCGAGCATGGTAAGTCTATATGTGTATAGAAATATTCCAGATTTCGCTCTGCACCACATGCATTGAAACAGCACCATAATTTTGAAATTCCAATATATTCATATATATATATACTATATATATATATGAATCAAATTGAATTGATCAAGCACTTTGTTTGCACTTGAATCTACATCACATCGCATCGCATATGTGTGTCTGTATATATGTAGCTATACATACACTATTTCATTTTTTTCTGTATATACATATATGATAACACAATAATAAATTGAATATACAAATATATATACATATATATATATATATATATATATATATATATATATATATATATATATATATATATATATATATATATATATATATTTGACGATGTTTGATTTGCCTTACCTTATTCTATTCGTTTCGTTTCGTTCTTTGCTGCCACTTTCGTTTCGTTACCTTGTCAACATTTCTATGTATACGACAAACAACAACAACAACAACAACTACTACTACTACAACAATAATAACAACAAACAACATGCCTGCAACTAACACAATCACATCACACCATCAATCAATCAATCCACCAATCATTCACTGCATCAACATAAACACACGCTGCAACAACTGTGCTACCTTCGAATGAAACGAATGAAAATGAAACAAAATCCAAATTACCTGTACAAACATTAAACATTGAAAAATTTTCTTTTTTTTTGTTAAAATAAAATAAAAAATTAAAAATTGCAAATGATAAAATAATTAAATGTAAATACAAATAACAATTTTTAAATTACAAAATTTGAATAAATTAATGTTAAACAAAAATTGATTTGATTAAAACTTATAAAAAATTAATTTTAAATATAACAATTTATTATATACATAATAAATTTTTACAATTTATAAATTATAATTTGAAAATTGAAAATGAATAAATATAAATTCAAAATAACAACTAAAAAAAAAAAATAATAAAAAAAACATAAATTGTAAATTAAATAAATAAACTTTTAAATTCAAATAAAAAAAATCTAAATTGAATTATTTAATAATTAAAATCATGTAAATATAATGTGTAAATCAATAAAATGAAAATAATATATTTACATGATAAATTGCAAATGAATAATTGCAAATGACATTATATCGAATTAATCAAATAAAGGCCTCTGAAATTGTGCTGAGCTTTCATCGTGTGACGTCCGTGCGCTTTGCATACATATGTCATCTGAACGGCAAGCAGGAGCAACGGACGCTGGCGGCCCCTGGGAGCGGTGGGGACAACGTAACAGCAACAGTGGCAATGGAACATGGCCAACAATCGACAGCAACAGCAGCAATTTCACATGAACTAAGCTAAACAACAAAATAACATAAAACAGAAATAGCAAAAAAAAACTTTTTGTAAATAAAATTTATATAGCAATTGTTAACAATTATTTTTTATTTTTCACTGCTACGCTGTTCATATCGGCCAGTGAGCTTTATATTTTGTTGGATCATCGAAATAGAGAAACAGAAATTATCGCTAAACTGCGCTAAACTCAGCTTGATAGCAATGCTTAGAGCTTTCAGTTTGAGAGTCCATAATTTATTATATTTGCTTCTTAATTGAGTTTAAACTGTGAGCAAATCTCAAGTTCATCAGTTTCAGCGTTACTTTTGCTTCAGTTTGACATCTTTATTCATTTATTTTTAATACGTTTTGAAAAGTAGAATAGAATTGAACGATATTAAAGTTTTGACGATTACGGCAATGATCTTGCAGTTGCGATTTTCAGTGGGAAAGAGTAAAGTCTATCGTTTAGATTAGCGAAATTCTTCCGAAGAGTATTCATAAGGCTACACATAGTGTTCTTACACTAGACTCAGAACTCAAGTTTACAGTTTGACAATCACGTTTCAAAGCTTACATCTCGATAGTGTTTTACAGAACTAACTAATCAAGCAAATAAAACTCTTTGTTCTCACTTGATCTTATGAAATGTGAACAGCGTATGTATTAGTCGGTGCGAGCCGTCTAAATTGTTATGCATTTATGTCTGTGTGCGTGTGTGTGTGTGTGTGTGACAACCACAACAACAGCAACAAAACAACAACAGCAACAGAATCACAACATGCACAAGTTGTACACAAATTGTTGTCAGTTCTCTCATGCTCACACTTTTTGTTGTGTTCCATTCCATTGTTCCAGTGCATGCTTTGCTCTATATTTATATATACATATATGTACATTGATTTTTATGAGTTCGTTTGTGCTGTTCGCTGGTTTTTGTTACACGTTGTGATCAAACACCTCAATGTGTACACCACTGAACCACTGAGCCACCCAACCACCCAATCCACTCAACCACTCGCTAAAAACAATACCAGCCAAAACAAACACAGTTAACAAACACTAACGTAACGTGTGTCATGCAGTCGGATCAGATATGCTACTCGGTGTTGTGCGTCTTCAGCTATGTGGCCGCTGGCCAGGATCAGAAGAAGAATCCGGTGGTCATAACGCCACAAATCCAGGATATACATGCACAGCAAAAGCAGAAGCAACAACAGCAGCAGCATCAGCAGCAGCAGCATCAGCAGCAGCAGCAGAAAAGTAGCGCAGCAGCATCAACAGCAGGAACAGGAGCAGCAGTTGCGTCAACAGCAGCAACAGCAGCAACAGCAACTGCTGCCACAACAAATGCTGCAACTGCTGGCAGACAGCTGCCGGGCCATGTAACCATACGCCACACTGTGCCCATGCAGAAGCCCAGTATCACCATGTCCACAGTTCAGCCGCAAGCGAAGTTGCCACCGGCTCTGGCCACGTCCAGTCCACAGTTGCCGCAGCTGCCGCCGCGCGTGCCCTCGCAGGCCTCCACAGAGAGCTGTTCACCACCGGCGAAGCTGCGCGGTCCACCACCTGGCCCACCACCAGCAATACCACCACGCACGGGCGCCATAGCACGCAGCGGCTCTGTGCAATCGTCGCCGAGCCGCAGCTTTGTGCGTCAAGCATCGGCAAACTCAACGATGCCGCAGTATACGCCACAGCCACCGCCGCCATTTGTCATACCAAAGCGTTTGGCACGCGCCTCAACGCTGACCGCTGCATCACAGCAGCAGCACCAGCAGCAGCAGCAACAGTCGCTACACCACCATCAACAGTTGCCGCTGCACCAGCAACCGTTGCCCGAAACCGGCTCGAGCTCGAGCTCACATTCGCCTCAGGCGCATCGCAAACACTGACGAAGGAGTTCGTTCTTTAAGTTCAGCGGTGCGGGCGGTGGAGGCGGCCCCACAGGCGAGGAGCCGCATCTGGAGCCACATAGACGCGACGTTTGCCGCACCATTTGCATACCCTGGCTGTAAGCCAGCTAACGAATCGGGCATACATGCTAACTTCGGCCAGTCGAAGCTTCCATATCCTTGCAGAGTTTCTTTTAATTAGTTTAGAATTTCCTTGTTTCACAGACAGAATGTTCCTATAAGGCTAACAATCGTCCGATATGTCACAGTATATACGTATATAGATAACACAAATATATATATCTTAAGCATAGATTCTGTTCAAGTTGATTTTAGCTGTATAGCTATATATATATATATCTATATATATTTATGCATAGTTATTAATATGTTCCAATGCTGTTGATATCGCTGAAAATACTAGATATTCCTCGTCTATATATATACTAGATTTTTGCTTCTAGAATATAGCTCTGTGGGTTAAGATTGTATTGGATTTCAACTTAGATACGTATATGCCGGATAAATTTAAAAGCTTTCTCAACGTACAATGCTAATATTTTAAATATAATTCTGAATATTTTTGATAATTCTGATATATTTCGTCAATATCATAATAGCGATTATGTGTCAAAAAATAGTTGGAAATTTCTGATATATTTGAAATACCTGATAAATAGTTTTTCAAATATCTGCTACAGTTTAAATGTATATGTCCAACATGGACTATAACATCTAGCGAATTTTTGATCAACATTCTGGGTCATATTCCTACTTTATGTATCTAGCAAAATATCAGATGTATATTTCAAATATAGTTATTCATTATGAAGCTAGTTATATCTAAATGATAGGTATTCATATAAATATATATATATTTATATATATTCAAAATATAATAGAAATCCATATAATTTAGATGAGCTCAAGTACAGTTCATCCACTCTGCCCGCAGAAATAATTCTAGATTGTAGTACTTAGACAAAATTCCTAAAATTCCTCACATTCCCGTTGCTTGCTGTACAAAACATATATATAAACGATCCGATCCGATTCGATTCAATGCCCTCTCTTGTTCCTACGACAGCTGTCGATCCGTTAGTTATATATCAAATATACCAAATATATATAAATATGCATATATAAAGTACGATTTGTCGCGAATATTGTTAACTATATAAATACTTGTTAAAAAAGAAAACTATTCGAACTAACGTGCTGCAAGGGTATTTTGTTAGTAAAAGTTAAGCGAAAGAAAGAATCCATTGTTCATGCTCTACGACGTATAGACGTATATACATATTATTTGACTATATATATCTACGATATTTGATGTTAATCAATGCTAGCCTAGGCTTATCATATCATATTCATCTCGCGAACACACACTTTAGCTGGTTGAGCATTTCGCGTATGTGTTGGGCGATGTATATAGGTGGATGGATATATATATATACATATATAAATATATATATAAATCGAATATGGGCACAAAATAAAACAACACAAAAGGTAATTGAAGGCAATCTAGATAGGGAAATGTAACATACCAAAACAAAACCCAAAATAAGATAATAATTATAGATACCATATATATATATATATTGGAAATGAAATGAGCAGCAGTAGCTGGCTGGAAAGGACTCGCAAAGGAATATATATATGTAGAGCCATGTCTCTATATATGTATATATATATACATTACAGTATAGCTTAAGGAATTGTCAGGGAACATACTATATGGTAGCATCAAAGCCAGCTAAGTTAACAGAGCTTTTACAAAGTTGGACAGCAATAAATATGTGTATGTGTGTATGTAACAGAGATTTAACAGAGTTCAGCATAAGTATATCTATATGTATAACAATAACTAATCCATAACTATGACTTAACATCTATATATGTACATACACATATAACCATATATACATATATATAAATATATTTTTTGTTGTTGGCTTTAGATGTTAACTGAATCACAATATTATCCATAACATATACATATATGTTTATAACTTATACGATTATATATCTTACATTAAATAAAACATATATAAAATTGTATTTTCCATAGTTCAAATAAATAAAATACAAAAAAAAAAAAAAAAAAACAAATTGTTATTTACTTGGGTATATATTCTAAATTTGGCATAATTACAATAGCAATTTTATTTCTAGCACATATTATAATTTCAGGTTTATTAGCATATTTCGATGTCGATTCGCTCGTTCGCTCATCTGCTTCGCTTGTCTTCTCGGGTTCAAAGTCTAAAGCGTTAAGCTCTCGACGCCTCTTAGAATGAATTGACAAAAAATACATATATTATATTATATAATCACATTATTTCACAAATTGCCTACGAAAAACAAAAACAATGCTAACAAAATATAAAATAATAAAATCACATTCGTAAACTTTGATGAGGAAGTTTTTGTGGGCTTGTTTTAGCTATTGTGTTGCTGTTGTTCAGTCGAGCCCCTTATCTGCTATTACTCAAGGGCAATTTGCGAGATGTGATAAGCGGCATTTCATATGTGGGGCATTTGAAACAGCAGATAGATCAGCGAACGACTTTGGTCATGAATCTCGAGCTTTATTAGAGATTCGATGATCTTTACTCAGCTAGAACTAGTTGTATAGATTTGAGTTGCCAATTGTATTTCTAATTAGGGATTTTATAGGTCCGCAAATATTTTTATTTTTAGCTTGTAATTAAATTAGAGCATCGACATCTGGTATAGTTGTATGGATCTCAGTTGTCCGTATTTAATTTCACCTAACCCAATTAACTCAGCTTCTAGTTGAGCTACAGCTAGAAAACTTGGTATAGCTACATATGTAGTTAGTAGTTTCCTTTATACAGTATATAAATCATTTAGTTTAATTTCTGTATTTAACTCTACAGCTAATATATGCGAATTGTATCAGCTCTATTAGAGCTGCCAGAGAGAAATATTGAACACATTGTTAATGGGTATTTGGGCTTTAAAGTTTATTATTTTACAACTTAAAATACTAGAAGAGGGCAAAACAAGATAGCTGTAGATTCACAGACGAAGACTAGTTGGATTGTGGGCGTGGCTGTATGCGAACCTGAATGCCATTGCCGCTCTTCATGACCAGCTCGGCGAGTGGCACTGGCTGATGGTCGGCAACGGGCAGGAATTTATAATGTCTCAGCAGCATGGCGAGCGAGCACTTCAGTTCCAGCATGGCAAACTTTTGACCTGCGAACATACAAAATGAAATTAGAGGCGTGGCTGTGGATATGGGCGTGAGTCTGTCACTGACCGATGCAATTGCGTGGACCCGCGCTAAAGCCGGCAAAGGCAAACGGATGCAGCTTATTTTCATTGAGATAGAATCGATCTGGATCGAAGCGCTCCGGATCGGGAAAGCTTTCTGGATCGCGATGCAGCATATAGATGAGGCAGCTAACTGCTGCTCCTTTGGGCACCGTCACCTGGCCCACCTGCAGATCCTCGAGCACTTGACGCGAGAAGAACGGCACGGACGGATACAGGCGCAGCGTCTCTTTGATAACAGCCTCCAAATATGGCATCGATTCCTTTTCCCGTCCCTCCAGCTCCACAGCCTCCTCATAGACACGCTGCTGAACGTCGGCGTGCTTTGACAGCAGACTAATGGCAAAAGCAATCGCCGAGCTGGTCGTATCGTGGCCCTCAAACATGAACGTGTCCACCTCCTCGCGTATGTCCACATCGCTCAGCTCCGAGCCGTTGCCTTCGAGCTGTGCCAGCAACAGCATATCCAGGAATGCCAAACGCCGCTTGCCACCCACATCGTTGTCCTCTTGCTGCTCTTGCTGCGTCGCCTGCTCCGCTCTGGTCTGCTGCAGCTGTTTGCGTCGCATTTGGATCACGCGATTCGTCTCTTCGTGCAGCACGCGTAGCGCCTTATTGCGTTCTTGACCCGCCGCGGAGAGATTGAAGAGAAAGTTGAAGCGCTGCCAGAAAGAGAAGCTCTGGCGATGCAGAATCCGGCAAATGCTAGAGAACAAAATTTGATTAGCTAGCGCAAATGCTAAAGAGATGAGATGAGATGAAAGCTATACACTCAGCGAAAATGTACAGACTGAGAGTGTCGGCAGTGCTCGAATAGGAGATACCCTTACAGATTCATAATCAAAATAATCATACTCATAATCATAAAGACGGGCAGAAAAGACTAGAAGACTTATGGACCGACGTATAGGGCTCAAGCGATTCAGTTCTGTCTATTAAGTTATTCAATAATCAGGTAAAACTAGAGGCAGGTTTTATGACATTGTTATTCATATTTATATACATACATATATATGTTTATATATTAATAAACAAATTCTTTCTTATCAAACATGTAGAGAGCTCTGTCTGAGTAGAAAGCCAATTAGTCTATCAGAAATTATAGACTTTGATCGGACTGTACGCCCACCTCATAATTCTCGACCTTTGTCCAATAATAATTGCATTTAGAAATTTTTAGATTGGGCTCTACTTAATGATTCTAGATGCATATTGTTATGATTGAACCACACCCTCAATAGGTGTGGCTGATCGTCCAGTGGGCGTATGCAGGAATTTGATCAATTTCAAGACTCTTAACAAGAGACGGACGGATAGCACGAACTATATTGCACGCAAGCTAATATACTCTTTTCAATTCATGAACTTTGATCTTAGATCTTTGATTTATGATCAGTCTGATCTCTGATCTTAGATCTTCCGCTACTTTAGTCAACAAATTCAACTATCAAAACAATATTTTATACAGCCAAATCTCCAATGATCTGAAATTCCTCATATCAACTAAATTCATGTTGGCATAGATTTTTTCTCTCACTGTGTATACTACTCGCTCACTCGCACTTACGTTTGCACTGCTTGCACATACTCCGAATCGCTTTGCATTTGGGCATGCTTCTTGATGCCCATCGCCGTCTCACAGATGGCATCCAGGGCGAAGAGCGTGATGTAGGGATAGATGTTGAAGGGCTCGCCATTGGCATGGGCACGCAGGCGATTGACTAGAATGCGGCAATTCTCCTCCATGGGTTCCTTGAACTCGCTGAGTATGCGAAAATGGAAGCCGGGCGTCAGTAGCTTGCGTCGACGATGCCAGGACTCGCCGCTGTTCGTCAGCAGACCCTTGCCCAGCCAGGGCTCCAGCAGCTGATAGTTGCGCGACTTGCTAAGCAGCGTATTGTTGCCCAGCAACTGTTTTATGTCATCGGGCGTCGTGAAGAACACCATCAGATCTTTGCCGAACCAGATGCGAAAAACAGGTCCATGCTTTGAGCGCAGCTCCTTCAGCCAATTGAGTATCTCTGCGTGAGTGCGAAAGAAGAGGAAGATGGTGATTCGAGCTGGCTAACCAAATCGTAAATGTCTATTCGTCTTACGGCCTTTCTTAACATTGGCTATCAGCTCGCCCACCGTGGGCCCAGGCAGTGTGCGTGAGAAGCGTTGCAGCTGCAGGAATTTCAATATCTGCGGCAAATAGCGCATGAAAAGCGCCCACAAAGCAAAAGTAAACAACACCCAGGTATTCATAATGTAAAATAATAAAAAAAAAAATGTAAAACAAAACTGAACTGTTTTGATTTTCAGCTTGTTCAGCAGCGCGATATTTGCAACCGTTCACTTCTCGCTAGCTTGCTAAACTAAAATCACTTTAGGAACGACAGCTCGAGAGAATAGTCAACTGCGCACTATCAATGACTGAATACACTAACACGAGTCGATCCAGCGATCGTGATCATATAAGATAGTTTACGATAATCATTTTCTCTAGAAAAGAGAACAGGTTTCAAGTTTATGAGTGAGACATATGTAAGTATAAGATACAAATGTATCTGTGAGATACAATATGAATACAAAAAAAAAAAAAAAAAAAAAAAAAAAAAACTTATGAAATAAAATAATCCAAAACTTTTATAAGCTTTAATATGGAAAAGATATTACCATAAAAAAAAACTCCAACATAAATATTTATAGACATAATATGAGCGGATCTATAAGATACAATATGATATGGCATAGAGACATAAATGTATCTAAAAATCATTTAAAATGGCAGATGAAAATTATCTATAAGATAGAATGTGATTGCTGACGTAGCTGATATTACAAATTGGAAAGAAATATACATATATAGTATAATACGATGTACTATAGTATTCAAGAAGAAAGTTGGAAAGCCTAATATAATACAAATATGCCATGCAGAATATACTCTATTATTTTACTATCCTATTTAAATTTGTATCTTATTTGACGATTTTAGATATATTTAAAAAAGGAAGAAATAATGAATATATAATAAAGTAACTATATAAGGTGATCTGGAATGTATATTCCATACCTATAAAGTATGGCTTGGCATACATGCTGTCAAAAGCCATACCCTATTAGCTGTAGAGTCTACAAAAATAGATCACAGATCTATATTGAGTTTCAATGCTAATCGACCGCAAGTCAAACGCTCTCGCCAGGCCTTTTAGGCATAGAGTATCAGAGTAACTGCATTGTTATGCGCTTGATGATCGTAATGAAAAGTCGTTCGAAAACAAAATAAATAAATAAAAAAAAGCGTCGCGACCGACCTACATGAAAATTGCAAACATGTCTGCCCGGAAGGCCAGTGCCCGGCTCTAGCTCAGAATAGCTCGAAATAAATTACCTGTAGAACAACAGCGAGAGAGAGAGAGAGAGAGAGCGAGTGGGAAAGAGAGCTGTCATAGCTGTAAAGCTAGATTGAACAGACATTGCTCAAACCTAGTTTTTTCTCTAGCAAGAGCAATCTCCTTTTATATTTATTTATTTATTTTGGTTTACTTTGCTGTTGTTGTCGAAGCCAAGAACTATACGCGCAATCATGTTTTTTCACCCTCCCCCACTAAAAACGTTATTGTGCTCCCGTCTATGACATTAACCATTCCAAAGTTCATATTGTTTTAAATTTTATTGCGTTGTTATAAGCATCATGATATCTATGTGCGTAGTCTTATCCGGATTTGTGCATGACAAGCTATATTCAGCTAGCTGATCGTTGGAAATAAAGTCAAGTCAGTCAAGCAAGTCAGTTAAGTCAAGTTAGGTAATCAGTTTATCTATCAATTTGTCAATATATCAATCAATTATGCAATTCCGTTAATGATTCAGTGAATCAGTTAGTCAATCAATAAGGCAGTCAATCACTGTTTCATGCTGCTCAATCAAGCAATCATACTATCAATATTTTTCGCTGTAATGTATTAATCTTGCAGGGTATCTATATTGTCTATATACACACACACACACACATATTCATTGTCATCATCATCATCATCGTCGTCGCTAATGATGGCAATTTAAAATAATTTACAGTATGTCAAGTTTACATAGTTGGGAACTAGTCCAGTGATAAGAATTGATATTGTTTTGGACTTTCATTTGACCCATAAACATGAGTTTACTTTGTACACGAGTATATCTAGCCTGAAGCTTAGCATACTTATAGGCTCGCTTCAAATATTTGTAGTCAAGAATTGATAGCAGTCCCCTTAGGAAGTTTTTTTTAAATGCTTATTAAGAATTCTTGAAGATTTCTTTTTCGGAACGTTTTTCTTTCCGTCCGAAATTCAAGCTTTATTAAATTTTGTATCGCAAATATTCTGCATTCACAATTTATATAAATTCCCAAAAGTGGTTCGAGTCTGAGTTTAGCTGGTTTTTATGTTTGGCTTTCAATGCCAAGCGAAATGGGTCAACATTTGTTTGATCTTCTTGACTGATTGAATGACCTTGATCTCATCTAGTGATGGTTAGCTTGTCGAAATATTTTGATGAAAATCGAAATAATTTCGAGTTTGTTTGAATTTTTAGACAAATGAATTTTGATGCTCTAAAAGATATTCATGCCCAATAGTATTCTCAATTTGTTTCTAGTTGTAGGCTTACGCCGAATTCGTAATTTTTGTATTCTTCGTCGAAAACGGAAGGATTTCAATTCTATTGCCTAAAATCAAGAGACAATATTGTAAAATGAAAAAAAAAAAAATAAATAAATGTATTTAATCTTTCCGAAATTGAACCCTTTCAAAATACGTTCAATGAATATTTTATAAAAATAGCCGCACAGAAAGTGCGCAGTTTGCAAACTTTGGCCCAACCAAAATACGATCAAGGTCGTCATTCGATTTGGCACTGTCCACGACGATGGACAACACGTGTGCCAGTTGTCAGCTGTCAGCTATCAGCTGGCCATAAACCACTTGGGGGATGCCCAATGGACGCGATGGTCGTGCTGGTCGCTGCTCGATCCAACAATTGCCCAATGTTCGTGCGTGGATTACGCACTTGAACGTGTCTGCATGAACGTGTCGCCCGTGTTCGAGGTGGAGTCTAGAGTGGCCAATAATTGTAAAAATAAGTCCAATGCGTTGCGTTCACTTGACATAAGCTTTGTAATCGTGTTTAGTCAACTAGACCAAAAGCTGAAAAACAACTACTGAGTGTTAGATACCCTGTATAATGAGACCCTGTAATTACATTTGTTATACCCTCTACCCATTGAAAGTGGGAATTCAGGTTATAATGGTTTTCTGCAAATGTATGTAACAGGCAGAAGGAGACGTCGCTGACCCCATATAGTATATATATTCTTGATCAGCAAAAAAAAAAGTTGATCTAGCCCTGCCCGTCTCTCCGTCCGTTCGTCTGTCCGTCTGTATGAACGTCGAGATTTCGGAAACTACAAAAGCTAGAGAAATTTTACATGAATAATCGTTTTTGGGGCATCACTTCTATTCCGTTTTAGCCAGAGACTTTAAACTAATATATTTAGATAGATATTATGGATACACAGATTTTGGATGCCACGCCCCTTCGCCCCCAATTTGAAAAAAACGCATTTCAAATACTAGACTCTTGCAATACATTTAGATACTCTTAATCTACTCTGAAAATTTTATAAGGAATCTATGTCCATCTAGAAATGGAGTTATAAGCGTTCAAAGTTCAGCCCAACCCACCCCAAGCAACGGCAGCAACTGCGCGAAGAAGAGTATTACTTTTTTTTTTTTGCAGGTTTCAGGGTATCTCGTAGTCGAGCCGTCTCGACTAGAGCCTTCTTACTTGTTTAATGATATACTTATCTGCTGGATATGATACATGTTATATATTTTTGAAGCGTACTATAATATCTGTAACCCTAATCAAGAGATCATTGAATTTTAGAGAGAAAAATAATGCATAATGCTTGCATTCATTTATACAACATCTTAAGATCACGCGCTTAAAGTATTTGTTGAGTAGCTAAATAATGTATACGTTATGGTCACAGTTTAATGGCCAAGTCGACCCATCGCTCCCCTTTGTGTACCCAATACCTTGGACTTTGCTTAGTTCAGCATTAAGTAGTATATATATTTAATTTGTATATTTATATCTATATATTTTTGTATTTAAGTTGAAATTAATTATTATTATTTTGTTTTTATATTTTAAACCGCATGCTAAGTAGGTTAGATCTGAGAAATGTCGCATTTAAGTGCTGAGGCAGCAGTTAACCCCTCCTCTTAATGCAAAATAAAAAAAAAAAAAAAAAAAATTGTTAAAATGAAATTTCAATGTGAATGCATCCAAACCACATCAACAGCAGCACTAACAACAACAGCAACAGCAGCAGCAGCAGCAGCATTAACAAGGCGTCGCATTGGATCGCATCGGATTTTGACCTTGGCATACCAAAAACGCTGAGCAGCGCACGCTCCACAAATGCAGCTGCTGCCCAGTTGGGGGCGGCATCAGGGGAGCTGGTGCAGCTAGCTGGGTTGGGGCAGTGTCAGAGAGGGAGAGGTGGGAGGGAGAGGGATCTATTAATATGTTGACGATTTGCATGCGTGCACTGACAATAGCCAATCTATGACCCATCGAAGTGATCGAATGGATGAATGAATGCAGCAGCTGCATCTTATTTGACCCAAGTAACAAATTGAGTTTAGGATACCCTGAGTTGTGAAAGAGTTTTGGATACCCTGTATTGGGGATGTAAGAGAGTGTATTGCGCAAATATATAGATTATATTGATCTAAAGTCTTGGATCTCATCTCACCTCAGGCAAGTCAAACTGAGTTGATCTGTAAGACGATCTTTCTCTATATGAACATGATGACTGCCAAATTCTTGCCACATATAGCCACATCGCACAATCGATTACAGTACAGGGTATCTTATGGGCGATAGTTGGCCTAGGTCTTCAGTTTACAGCTTTGGGCAAACCAGTTTCCCTAAGACTTAATGCTTTTATAACTATTTCTGCATTTGGTGGCTTATCAGACTTTTGAGTACCTCTAACAATAAACATTCAATGGCAATGGCTACCTGAACACATATTGATAAAGTACTATTTGATTTGATTTGCTAATCAAATACATTTTGATTAAGTTATGGGAACCTAGCCTTGACTTCCGTCTCCAAATATGCATACATACATACATACATACATACACATATATAAATGGTTTCCCTTAATTATAATTAATCTGAGAAATCTGTGTAATGGATATGGAAAAATTGTTATTCCAATTAACTTGATTATGCATTAATGAAAAGTTTCAGTTGTGTGAAAAAAAAAAAAAACAAACAAACATTATCAACATGTTAAATCAATGAAATTACGAGCGAAATATTTCGTAATTTTCAAGTAAGTGTGACTGTAAGTATAAGTAAGGTGAAACTTTTGTTTTTAATAAGCTTTATAAGGTAAGTAAGCTCTTAGCTCTTACACAAAGTACATTTTTATAAACTAATAGTCGCTTCAGTAAAACTTTTAGCTTTGTTGATCTTCAGTCACTCCTTAATTTCAATTGATTGAAGTCGCTTATATGTGAAGCTTAGCTATTCCCAGCAGTAGCTTATACGATCAGCTAATTTATTCGATATTTAAACCTTTTAATTCTTAAATATAATTTGTTTTTCGCACCCATTTTTTGTTATGTTCGCTCATAAGCTCAAAAGCGAGTATATTGGTTTGTGCAACGATCTGTCTATACTCTATTTGCTATACACTCGACTGTATAGTCGTTTCAAAGGCAGCTCAGCTTTGCTCTCTTGGATATTGAGACTATATATCTATACTCTATATTACTTAAGAGTTAAATGTACTTGCTTGACACTGGAGACTAGATTATATGATGCGCCAATACATAATATAAGAATACGCATCGTATAGCTATAGCTATTCGAGTTTACTATTTCTCTTTCATTTTAGTCACCTCTAGACCTCTTATATAGAGTGAGCAAAAATTATATAAAGCAACACCAATGGACATGACAATATATTTCCAAATCTTCCACAGATCAGCAATTCAGTTGAATTCTTTAATGACTCATCAGACGCTAAAGAGTATTATACAGTGAGCTACGCCCGACTGCCACGTTCATTCACTTCTTCATCTGCGATATTTCCTGAGTACTTGAATTTCATTTGCAATTGAAATACAGCTATCCTCTCTCTCTCACTCTCTCTCTCTCTCTCTCGCTCGCTCTCTAGCCAGGTGAGACCAGCGCCTGTAATGTTTGACTAGTGCGACAATCCAATTGACGGCTCAACGTTTCGCCAAATAAGTTGGTTAAATATTTGTAGAGTCCAAGCATGTTGGACAATCGCCATAAGACAAGTCATGGACAGAGAGACGGAAGGGGTAAATATTCAGCTTAGTTGGGTCAACAGTTGCACGAGTGGGCATGAATTGGCATATTTCGATGGAGGCGGTGGGCGTGGCCAGCAGTCGGTCAAGCTCCATTGCGATTACTTTATCCGCAACAGTCCGATTATTTTTACTCTTCACTCATAGCCAGTGTGAATCACAATTCGTGTCTAAAGTTCAACATCTGTGGAATTTGTATTTCGGTTGGATCTGTTGACACATGATACGCCTCACTGCCACCGCGTTTAGTTCCGGCCAAAGATAATGCATATATGTACATTGTATCTCGATTGCCCCTTCAGTGGATAAACGCAAATATTAAGTTAGCTGAAGGACGCTGCTTAAAGATTTCAATTTGGCTGCTTAAGGGAAACGTTTCAACAAAAGCGATATAGAGATATATAGTATTAAAGAGATGTCTTGGCCTATCTTAAGCTGAACCCAACTTTCGATATATATTATGGATATATATATATATATATATATATATATATATATATATATATATATATTATCGCAAGCCAAAGCTATTGAGAATGTTTATTGATTATGCAAAAGTAAAACTTCAGTTATGTCAGCTTTTGAGCTTTCTGCAGCTGAAATCTTTTTATTTTTGCAAGTAAACCTGTTTCTTCGACATTAATTGGCTTAAACTTTGGCTTATGGAAGCAAAGAAATTGAAATTCGTATTGGCTTTATCCCAGTTTAAACAAAGCTGAGCAATTTCTAAATGATTTCAAGATATGTAAGCTGATTCTTAAGCAAATGGCAAATCTAACTGAATATTTCAATAGCTTTACGAGCCACTGAGATATGATTATAGGAAATGGTATCACGCTTGCCTGGTCAGCCAATAGAGTTTTGTGTTTTTACAAATACGAAATTATTTTCAAGGAAGTCGTATGGCACTTCCACTCAACACGTAATTAAAAACAAGCCAACATCAAATTGTAAAAATTCCAAAAAATTATGCAAATGCCAATTTGTTGTTGACTTCAATTAAAAGCTGAAAAAAAATATATATAAAAATAATATAATTATCTTAAAAGTAACTTTCAAAAGCATTAAAAGCACACACATCCTAAGGCAAATAATTGTCCATTTGCGAGTTAGATTATGATTAATTAAGCACTCAGAAGAGTTCGCTGATAATTTCTAGAAGTTTTAGCAACAGACAGGCGGACGAGCCTTTAAAGCTCAATGAACGGCGCAAAGGTCAGCCATAAGAAATGAAAGAAATAAAAGACCGGCCGAACAGCCGGTTAGAGGGCGATTGGCTAAAAACAAACAAAATTGATGTAAGCTCAGCTAAAAAGAAGCTCAAGTGAACGACTAGAGAATACCTCTTTAAATGATTTAATAGATTTATATTTATGTTCTGCCCCAAGTGCCAAAAAATATTGAATAAAATTAACAGTATTTTCTTGCCTGAGCGAGTAGTAAATCTTAAATAAGTAATTATCGATAGTTATTATCGATGATTCAATATACCCCACTTCAATTTCATGCAATTTGATAGCAAACTTTTTTGGTATTTTAATATAAACATTTTATCATAGTTATTTCTTTATTTTGTGCCCCTCGATTTTTTTCTGCGCTTGGCAAATTGTAAACACAAATCTTTGGATTTGGTTGTTGTTGTTGTTGTTGTGCGATTGCCTTGAACTTGAGCAGGTTGTAGAGCTGCAGAGGAACAGTGAGAGAGAGAGAGGGAGAGGGAGAGGGAGAGCGGGAGAGGGAAAGGGTTGATGGTTAGTTATGGTTAGTACAGCGATGAGCATATGTTTAAGACAACACGCTAGCACGTGTGCGTGTGTGTGTGTGTGTGTGCGTGTGTGTGAGGCGTTAAATATGCGCACATAAATCGTTTTTATGGCATTCAAATGGATGTTGACTCGCGTTGTTATTGTTGTTGTTGTTGTTGATAATAGTTTACATTTGTTTATAGTGGCTTCATCTATGGCATATTATAAAGTTAGCCATGGCAATTGACAGTGCGCACAGCTGCTTCAATTGCGCTCACTTATTTCCTTGTTCTTCAAGTGTGAAGAACAACCCAAACAACAACGCAAAGAGCGATAGAGCCATAGCAAAGAAACTACTAGGGAAATCATAGAAAAAGGTGACAAAGTAGCTGTTAATTGAACAGGTTCTGTTGCTACTTCTGAAATGCGAAGAGGACTATCTACTTACTCAAGCGTCAAAGAATAAGTCAATAGAGATATATTGCATGAAGCTGAGCGACTTGTAGATACTCTACTATGTAGATGGTAAAATAAGAAATTACTTTTTGTACTTGCAACTAGTATAAGCCATAGAGTTTACTTAACTAAAATTTGCAGGGTATTTCATTGTACGTCTGCATCTGATAATTAAGATTGAAGGTGAGCAAAGCTTTAAACACGATTCAGACTAGTATAAAAGTTAATGAACTGTTGTATAAAGTAAGTAAAATAACAAATTATAAGCAATTAAAAATTGTAGGGTATTTAATAGTCGAGGTCTCTTGCTAGCTTTCAATTTGAGAAGAAAGTTAAACAAGTTTTGCATTCTTTAATTCGAATATTGATGACATTTCGAAATTTTTACAGTTATCAACAGTTATAAATAAATAGAGGCACAGACACAAATGAGAGAGAGTGAGAGAGAGAGAGAGAGAGAGAGAGAGAGAGAGAGAGAGAGAGAGAGAGCTGGGCGTGGGCTAAATGTCTATCAGACTACAATTTGTTGTTCTTTTCTGTTTGATATTCTTCTTTCTTTCATTCTTTGTGTCATTCTTAATTCTTTCAATTATTTATATTCTTCTTGTTTCTTTTTGTTTCTGTTCCTAATCCTGTTTTTACATCTCCAATAAATTGTCCAATTACGGGCAGATCCGGCGTGTGCTTTGAGCTTAATTGATTCCCAAATTTATGATTATCAAATTACACAAAGAAAGCAAAAAACAAAGCCATTTCATATAGGTTTGCGCAGATTTAATACCCTAGCAAACATATAATTTAATGTCGATATTATGATGGCTATTCATTAATTTAAAGCTTAAGAAAACGTTCAGAAACCGCCTGCATTTGGGAGTTGACATTTCAGAAAAAAAAATTTAAACACCTTGTTTATATAAAATTTTTAGGATCTAAATGCAATATTAAAAATGTTATTTTATGTTTAACAGTATAACAGAATGAAGCTGTTGTAGGTATAACCATAGTATTAATGTTAATGTGAAATTAACAGTTTAACAGCATAGCAGTAGAATAATTTAACATTATGCTGATGAACTATTTATTAGAAGTATAACAAGAACGAAGCAACGGCAGTATAACACAACGGCAATATAACAGAACGAAGTTGTTATAGGTATAATCATAGAATTCAGTATAACAGCATAGCGAGTATAACAATTTAACAGCATGTTGATGAACTATTTAGTAGAAGTATAACAGTATATATTTATGTGGCAGTATAGCAGAACGAAGCTGTTATAGGTAGATTATACCTATGATTATATCTATGATTATAGAATTAATGTTAATATGGAATTCACAGTATAACATCATATCAGTATAACAGTATGCTGATGAACTATTTATTAAAAGTATAACAGTATACATTTATGAGGCAGTATAACAGAATGAAGCTGTTATAAGCACAATCATATAATTAATGTTAAAATGGAATTCACAGTATAACAGCATAGCAGTATAACAATTTAACAGTAGAACAGTATGCTGATGAACTATTTAGTAGAAGTATAACAGTATATATTTATGCAGCTTGAGGTTCATTTAACAGATAATCAACAACATTGTTGCTTCGTAGAGATGTTACAATATATTTGACATACCTTAGTATACTCCTCATACTATATAATTAAATACGTCGAGGCAGTGCACAACTATTAAGTAAACAAATTTAAAATTCTGGATACTTGTGCTTTTAAGAGCTGCTTGATTTTAATTTCAGCTAATCAGTTAATTGCGCAGCGCAATTTAGATTTGTGTTTGAATTTGAAGTGCGGCATTAGACGCGCATCAGGTATTATCGCGTTGACTTGTTAATTGAGCAAAGAGCTGAAATTAAGACAATGCCCAATTATGACGTCATCTGGGTTCGAGTTTTTGCCGGGGTGTCGAACCAACTGGGGAGTGGAGAGGCGCCTAATTGGACTGGATCGCGTTAAAGCAGAGGTAATGCCCTTCGAAGAGGTAACCAAATAGATGTTCCATAAAGCGTATAACACGACTTGGACAATCGACACTAACAACTGAACAACGACAAATGGTTGTTGGGGGGAGAGCTATTTAAAATTCCAGATACGAATCATTGCGACTATTATAAATGGCTGAACAATTGCCAAGGTCGTTGCACGACACATCGAAAAAAAAATATACCAAATGTGCATATCAAATATATCAATGCATAAATTGCAGGCAGAAGCGAACACCGGTGCGCTACACTTTCGTAAAAAAAAAAATCAATAAAGCGAAAAAAACGAAACAAAGCCAAATATCAACAAAAAAAAAAAAGCAAAACAAAACAAAAGACTTAAGCGAGCAACTTGAGAGGAAAATGACTTAAGCGAGCAACTTGTTGGCCCGCTGACCAACTGTGCATCCATTATCAGACAGCTGAGCGGGCAAACCCCACACCACATGCCACACAACATGCCGAATCCACAATTCTCCCCCAAATCCCCCCCTGCCCTTCCCAATCACGTTTCCCACGGCTTCAAGTTGTCGTCGCCACGTCTTGACGCGAGTTTCGAAAGTTCTGTGTTTTCGGCTCTTGGCACTTGGCTTGCAGTTCGAATGCATTTCGAACGCCTTTTTTTTTTTTTGGTGGGTTTTGCAATGGATGTCGTCATCGAGTCAAATGCGGCCTAGACATATAATTTTACTCATAGTATTTGTTTTTTCTTTACATCTTTTCATTTGAGTTTAGGCTTATCTTCGGATTACCAAATGACATCGTTGAAAGTCTCTTGCGCTAGCTAAATTCAAAATGTTTTTCAAATTTAATTACATTTTGTTTTAGGTATTGCAAATTTCGATTAAGCTTTTCAATTTAATAATCTTTAAGCAAAAAATTTGAATTCTACTGAAAAGATCGAGTATGATCTGTGAGTTTGAGAAAATCTCTCAAAAATATTGTACAACTTGTGACTGTTGGAGCTAATCTTATAAGCTTAGCCAACTGTTGCCTGTGTTGCCAAAATAATCATTTGCAATTTTTTACAGGGTATACACAATTAACAAACAATATGTTAACACACGTTGCGTGCCTTGTTTTATTTTTTTTTTTTGTGCGGCAGGTCATGTTGCGGCTTTTGGTCAAAAGATTTTTAACGTGAAAAACAAATGCAAATGCAAATGCTGAGCCCTTTACAACAGTTAAACCAGCAACAGCGAGCGAATTCAAATACAAATGCATTTGAGAAGGGAAGAGAGGAGCAGCTGTAAGCAAGGGGAACTTTGCGGTCTTGCAGGCAAACAGCCTAACACTTCAATTTGCTTTGGTCTATTTGGGCTACAACGAGCCATAAAATGTGTTTCTGTGAACGCCACAAAAAAGCCAAACAACATTGTCAAAAAAAGAAAAAATAAAAAAAAAAAATATATATATATATATATATATATATATATATATAAATAAATAAAATAAAATAAAAAAGTAAAATATATATATGTAAGTAAAGCGCAGCGTGATGTATATGTATATGTATTTAACAGATCTTTTGATCTAACCGGAAAATGTCACTGCAGTGACATATTTTGTAACTTTAGTTGAGTGTTGCCTAGGTAAAGGTAGGTATTCCAAATACCCTATATGTATATAATATATAATATATGCACATATATAAAAGAGAAAATATATTGTTGATCTGACCAAATAAGAGCAATATCAAAAGAAATTGGATTAAAATATGAATAGCTAATGGTAGCTGGCTCATTCTAATTTATTTGAAAATCATGTCAATGCTATTTTGTATGAATAAATATACGCCTTAACCCACTTACTACTACTCAAAGTCTCGTTGCTATAGAACATATAGAACTGGCTTAGTAACACTCTAGCCTATAATCTCTACCTAGATTACATCTATTTACAGGTCATCTATTAGTCAAGCATAGCTTATCATGTCATTGTGCAACATCTCTTAGTAGTTGGGGGGCGTGGTCGTCAAGTGCGTTAAATGCTGAAGATTTTCAGTTGAGGAAACGCAGGCGACACGGCTTGGTTAATTGCAAAGACTTAAAAGACAGTTCCGAAAACTGCGAATTGCCACAAAATACCGACAACAACAACTCTTTCAATTGGCAATAGCTGCTTGCCTAACACTAAAAAAAAAAAGCAGAAAAAAAACTTGAACAACAAGAAAGAATCGATTTAGCAGAATATTGTATACCCTTGCCAAGCGGATGCCGCTAAAGGGTATATAGGCATACAAAGCAAAGAGAATATAATTTAAGAAATTATATATAATATATAAATGTAATAAAAAAATATAAATGTAATAAAAAAATGAAAATTAAAACAAAAAAAAAAAAAAAAGTTTACAACCAACTAAAAATAAAATGATAAAAAAAAGTTCTTTCAATTAAAAAAAAATAAATTTTCGAAAAATAACTAAATTTGCTTTTAATATTTAAAAATTAAAGAAACACTAATAAATAATTTTTTTTTATTTAAAAAAATGACGACAAGAAATAACAAAAAATTCTAAAATTGTTCCAATCCATTTGTTTATGAATTTAAAAAATTACGAAAGCATTAAATAATAAATTAATTAATTAATTCATTTTAGAAACCCAATAGACTCGTTTTCCCTTTGGTAACAGAGTCTAGAAATTACAACAAATGAAACAAATTTATAAAAATGTTCCAATCAATGTTAAAGTTCATATCTAGATTAAATATCGAAAGCTGAGAATGTGAATCTTAAAGTTTAAAGTAAAATTTTTCGTATTCAAATTTCATATCGAAAACTAAGAATGTGTATTATAAATAATTTAAGTATAGTTTTTGATATCAGAAATCAAAAATCTTTGAGAGACATTTTCTTTTCGATAAAGAAAGAAAAAAATACTCATATACTCTATATGAGCATTATATAAAGTGTTTGCCTCAAGTTTTGAATATTCATTGAAATTCTATCAATTTTATATATGCGTGATACCGAAATCTATAACATATTTCTCGCGCATACTCTACTACAGCTAACTACATTCGCTGACGCAAGTCAAATGCGAATCCCCTCCTCCCTCCCCTTAAATACACAGCCAGGGGCAGCTTAAGAAGCTTAAAAAGAGGGGAGTCTAGGCAGCCAGGCTGGCGAGCGGTTGGCAAGGGGTTGACGGGCGGCTGTCTGGCTTGCTTTGGCAACAAATGTGGCCGCAACTAAATCAAGTCGCTGTTGCAGTTGCATTCACTGGACGTTGGCTGTTGCCGCTTGCTGCTTGCTGCTTGCCACTTGAAAAAGTGTGTGCAACATGTTGAACAGCTAAAGCCCCTTCCCCCCTCCCCCCTCACCACCACGCTTCATCCCGACGACTGCATTTAATGAGTCGCTGGTTCCGCGGAACCGAAACTCGTTCAGCGTGCGGAGCATGGAATTGCCACATTCCTTCTTGCGGCCCAATTCGCAGCCAGAAAGAGAATGTTTTGGCTAGACTTGGCGCTTGGCGCTTGGCGGTTGGCTCCACTTGGCTTGGCGGTTGCTGGTTCCGTTTGCAATTTGGCTTGTCGTAACTGAAGCAACAACAACAGCAACAATATTAACAGGGTATTGCTGCTGTTGTTGTTGCTGTTGTTGTTGTATTTAGCGTTTTATGGCCAAGCGAGCTGCAAACAGGCGCTTGAGTAATTTGATATTGGCAACCAGAGGCTCACTTTCAATGGATTTACGTCAGTTTTTATTTCTAACAATGATTAAGACTATTTGCATACCCTGGACAGGATTTCGATATAGATAACATCAAGTTGATGTGCCGGCCTAAATATGTTAGCATTCATGTTCACCCAGCGCTCCTTTGACCAATACATACATTACAGGCTATATTGGCTATATGCCTTGATATGTAACAATCAGCTGGAATTATCGCCAAATTCAGCTAAAAAGCTTTTTTAGCTTAGCTCATATCTATTGATCAAAATGTAATATCGCTAGTTAGCGATTTCGATTCAAGGTTCTCAGATTCTCTCATAGAAATATAATAAATGTAACACATAGGGAGTCATTTTATTAAAAGCTTGTTCCACAGACAATAAATACCCGATTTTGTTATTCGAGTTTAGCATATTAAATTAAACATAAATCAAAGTTGTTTTCAGGGCTTACCTTTTTTTCTTTTGGCATATATTTGCCTTGTTTAGGGAGCATATTAACTTGATTTATGTATATGTTATTTACAGGATATCTACTGATCATGATCTACTCTCTCGCTCTCTATCTATCTCTGTTTACCTGGACCACTCTTACTTGTGTGTTATTTCATTGAGCACAAGTGACAAGTCACTTGCCACCTGCCAACTATTACTTCTACTGGCTGCTATTGCTTTTTCTACTTTGTAGTCTTTTACTGCTGCTGCTTCTTCTTCTTCTTCTTCTTCTTCTTCTTCATTTGGCCAATTTACGAGCTGCAAAACCTTTGCCCGTTGCCCAAGCCTAATTAGGCAGCTTAGCCGCAACGTCATCCCGCAGAGCAGCACAAAAAAAATATATATATATAAATAAACAACATTCATAGACAAACATTGAACGATTCTCTTTGAGATCGTTTCGTACCCTGACGTAGAGTATATCGCCCATGGCAGTCTGCATGTGACATGTAAAAGGCTAAGGCGAAGTTAGCGTGCGAGCTGTTTGGATGCAGTTGGCGTATGTAGACGATGCTAGTTATCGAAATATTGCAAATAATATAATTAATATACAATGATGTATCTTTTATTTATTTACACTCTCAACATTCTCTTTCCACATTGGTTAGGGTATTCAAGTTGCTACTTCAATGCCAGCTCTGCCTCTTCTCGATTGGAACTTTGAGTTTTTTCTACTTCTACGTAGGCGCCATAGAAAAAAAAAAGAAACAGAAACAGAAATAAAAACTAGTTGCTGTTGGCCAATATCTTGGCTATAATTATTTGTAGGCATTTTGCGAGTTGAGCGAGTCAAGCCAAGCCGAGCCAAGCATTTTAGCCAATTGCCAAATCGCTTATCAACGCTTGGGGAGACCCAATGTCTGACAACTCGCTCAGCTCAACTGAGCTAATTCTCCAAGCTCCAATGTGCAGCTCGCTTCTAGTTGGCCTAAATGTGGCTTGGCTAGAGTTTCAGCTAACGCTGCAGCTGTGTCAGCCACACACACATTAGTTAGATAATAACATTAATAGAGCTCTATTAGGCGTCGTAAGCGCCAATACTATATGAATCGATCCGTAACTATAAAGAATAAAACTATAATTCATGCAGAGTTTTTGTGTTTTCCTGCTCGTAACTAAATTTATTACAGAATTTGCCAATTTGACATTTTATAATAGAGGTTATATAATGCTTGATCAGCTTCAGCTGTTGAAGCTTGACTATAAGTATGATATGCATTATTTTTATTTTATCTTATTTTTTGATTATCTTTTAATTCTAAATTGTATATATAAGTTTTTATTGTATAATCATAATTTCTTATAATGGAATATAATTAATTTTAGCTTGATCGGCCATAGAGATATGAATTTATTTAATTTTATAGTTTGTCTGTCTTTGCAGTTGTCCTTATAATGAAAGAAAATGTTGAATCGCACTGAGGCAGAAGCTTGGAAGCTTCTTACCATCTGATAAGTCGAGAGCCAAAGTAATTTTTTTTGATTTATAAAGAGACTGAGATCTTGGCTCTCTGTGAGCATATAAATTATTCGCTCAGCTGCCTTCTAAGCAATTTCGAATGAAGCCTTAGTATTGTTAGTGGTTGGGCTTTGATGTAGTTCTGTTAAGTATATAATCAGATATGCAATGTAAATAAATGAAAATCTCAATAAAAGTAATAAATTGTGTTTACTTTGTATTATAAACATGCATATGAATATGCTCAACATATTCCTGCATGTATTCTATATAGAATGAAAGAATGAAAAACTCCCATGATTGTGTTGTATATGTATATATATATATATATTAATGCTCGATCTGTGAGAATTGAGTGAGATCAATGTAAAGTTGCATAGAGCCACAGATGTGGGGGGGGGGGGGGGCAGGCGGTTGGGCAGTTGATGGATAGTTGGGGAACTAAAATAAACAAAAAGCATAAAATTCGCATTCGCGTCACGAAACACAATGCAATCGACGACGATTCTTGACGAGATGTGCAGCCGCTCAAAATTCGGTTTGCATTTGGTTTTGAAATGTTTTTTGGTCTGCGGCTAAAAAAGACCAATGCGAATACACATAGAGACAGACAGAGGGAGACAGAGAGAGAGAGAGAGAGAGCGACACAGACACACACACAGAGACACCTGTTGAGCCGCCGAAAGCGCTTGGCTGAGCGGTCTTCGTACGCTTCGCGGCACTTGGACAATCAGTTGACGTTGAATGTTAGGTCTTGGCGGTCGCTGAATTACTCGCTGGCAAACAGCAGCAACCAAAACTCCCGCGCCGTTTCGAACGAAGAAATATAAACATATCAATTCCTAATCGAAGAAGAATTAAGCTAAAGAAATTTCAATTCGTTTTTGTGTTTCAAATTCTTTGCTAATTCCCCTCTCTCTCTCTCTCCTCTGTGTGTTCTCGCCGCGTGTGTTCAATTCAATTGGTTTCTTTTTGTTGTTTTTTTTTTTTCTTTTGATAATTATTTTTGTGTTATGTGCAGCTGATTGGCTGATTGCATGCGCTAGGAACACATTTGCAGTGCTCTATTCGGTGCCTCGTTTCCTGCTGGGATGCGCTGCCAAATGTTGGCGCTGTTGGCGCTGCTGTGCAGCTGCCTGGGCACACGCTGCGGCTGCTGGGCGCTAGGTGGCGCTGCCGCCGCTGTTACCCATCCCACATGCAATATGAAGGATAATTGTAATCTGGGTGAAAACCTATTAACGGTGGCCGGCGATAATGATCCCGTTGAGACGCACATTGCCTCCATCTTTGAGGATAAGGTCAACTATAGTCTGAAACTATTTGCGGATGATGCCAATGCAGCAACCACAACAACAACCTCCAGCAGCAGTGCCACAACAACAACTGTGCTGGACGTGCTGCACGATGCGCTCGCTGCGGGCAATCTCAGTGAGCTGCATCATCACGCCATCAGCAACTACACGTTGCGGCAGTTGAGTGACAGGCGTGAGGAGGAACAAGATCAGTCGGAGGAGGAGGAGCGCGGTAAGTGAAGAAGAGAGAAGTTGAGCTAGGCTTAGTAATTTGAGGTAGTTCCAATGATGCTATGGAGATGTTTGAGTTGAGTTTCGATTTTAGTCGAGTCTTAAGTTATTATTCGATGAAGCTCAACGTAAAGCAGAGTCTGTTAGAACAAAATTAGCTATGTTGATTTCGTTTCGCAAACGATGACTACAATGCAGTCGTTAAATTTCCAACAGTCCCAAGTAACTCAGGAAATATTAATGTTAGAGTTTGTAAATTTGGTATGTGGGTTTTTTTTCTCTCCCTCTCTCTCTGTCTTTTTTATTCAATAAGTGATATCATTTTATGCAAATTGTGTATAAGACTTGAATTGGAAATGGGAATATATCTATGTATGCATATAAGTCTATATGTATAGAGCTGTAGCTTAATGCTGACTTCAGTTTGGCTATAACCCACTTTTGACTAATATATATAATATAATTGGCAATAACACCCCTATTGGAGCACAGCCTGATGCACAATTTGCCTCCACGCTTCTCTGTCCTGTGCGCGACTTCTCCAGTTGGTAACACCATTCAGGATTGCCTCCATCTGGTCCTTCCAACGGGTTCGAGGTCTACCCCTTCTTCGTTGTCCTCTAACTACCGCATCAAAAACCGAACGAGCTGGAGTGTTTTCCTCCATACGAGCAATGTGACCCAACCAACGAAGACGCTGAATGTCAATTCGCTTGCCAATGTCAACATCGCCGTATAGCTCGTACAGCTCGTCGTTCCACCTGATACGATAGGTTTCGCCAACGCAAATTGGTCCAAAGATCTTGCGAAGAATCTTTCTCTCGAAGACACCAAGAGCAGCTGCATCTGACTGCGTCACGGTCCAGGCTTCCGCTCCATAAAGCAGCACTGGAATGATGAGTGTCTTGTAAAGGGTTACCTTTGTCTTTCGAGAGAGGGCTCTACTGTTCATTTGCCTACTGAGCCCAAAGTAACATTTGTTGGCAAGTGTAATTCTCCGCTTGATCTCCAGGCTGACATCATTTTTGTTGGTCACTGCAGTTCCCAAATAGACAAAGTCCTTGACAGACTCAAAGTTATAGTCTCCAGCCGTAAGGTAAGAGTCAAGACGCCGCGACTCTCTAGTACTGCACACCATAAACTTTGTTTTGCCCATGTTTACTGTAAGACCAACTTTAGCTGATTCCCTTTCGATAGCTCCAAAAGCCGCAGTTACATCACGCTTGGTACGACCAATGATATCAATATCATCAGCGTACCCAAGGAGCTGGACACATTTGGATCCCAGTATTGTGCCCATCCGATGCACTCCAGCTTTCCTTATTATACTCTCCATAAGTAAATTGAAGAGCACACAAGACAGCGAGTCGCCTTGTCTGAGACCCCGCTTGGTATTGAAGGTTTCGGATTGGTCATTTCCTACCTTGACAGAGCTGATGGTGTTGCTCAATGTCATGCTACAAAGCCGTATTAGCTTTGCAGGAATACCAAGCTCAGACATGGTAGCGTACAGGCAGTCTCGCCGTGGGCTATCAAAAGCAGCTTTAAAATCGACGAACAGGTGGTATGTGTCGAATTGGTTCTCGTGTGTTTTCTCCAGGATTTGGCGCAATGTGAAGATCTGGTCAACTGTAGACTTGCCAGGACGGAAACCGCATTGATACGGACCTATCAATGCTTCAGCATATGGTTTCAGTCTCTCACACATTACGCTCGTGAGAACCTTGTATGCGACGGGAAGAAGGCTGATGCCACGGTAGTTGGTGCGTTGTGTTGCATCACCCTTCTTCAGGATTGGGCAGATCATATTGACTAATCCCAGGGTAACTTTATCTACAGCATTTGTCAATTTGATTCACAGTTACAAAAAAAACGTATTTCATATGGCTAAAAGTGATTTTCAATTGTGACTTTCTCACGCCACCCACGTCGCACTTCATGCAACGGGCCGCAGGCGAAGTTTGCGATTCGATTTCAATTACAATTGTCATTTGTAGCTGTTTAATATTATTACACGCGCATACACACAGAGTGAGAGACTTGGAGTGGGAGTGAGAGACGAGCGGAGTTGAGCTGTCCCTTTGCGTACTTTTGCACAACGCGAATGTTGCATAAAAGTTGCGCGTGCGTTAAATAAAATCAATTGCTCGATTATGTATATGGAAAGAGACATACATAGAGTGTGTGTGAGAGAGAGAGAGAGAGAGAGAGAGAGAGAGAGAGAGAGAGAGAGAGAGATAGAAAGATAGAGAAGTAACAACGCTTTGCCTGACCATTTGTTGTTTGAGTGTTTGACACACCACTGAGCTAACACGTCCGCCATCAACCATGTTTAATGGTCACAAAGACCTCCAGGGTCAGCGGTACGTGATCAAATCGAACCCTTGAACAAGAGACGCCCACAGCCCAATTACAGAGAGTTGTCGTCATATGAATTGTAGTTAAATAAAGTTGAGTTAGCCAAATGCAATCAACCATCATGTTTATTTCTCAAGAACTCTGCCAACTCGTTTTTAGGTCGTAATTCGACGAGATTTTTGCACCTATTTCACAAGTTTCTACCGAATTGCAAGAGTTGGTTTAACAAGTTTAGATGATTTGTTTATATGTAAAGATTGTTAATATTCATTCTCCCCAAGTCTATTTCACAAATTATTTTTTTTTTCATAACTATGAGAGTTTAGGAATTTTAATTGGTTTTGGATAAGTTTGGTAAATTTCTATAAATACTTTTGCTTATACATATATAAGAAAGATTCCCAAGAACTTGCCTAACACATTTCAAATTCCAAACTTTTCTGGTTTACCAGCTCCGATTAGTTGGGCCTGAGTTATGTAAAATATATACTGTAAGTTTATAACTACGTAGAACGTATTTATCTTTGTATACGTAAGATACTTAAGTATTTTCATATCCAGTTTTTAAGCCCCCAACTCTTCAGCTTTTTGAGTTATGTATAATTTAAAGCAAGAGCCTAGCTTTTATCCCTTAAATAGAACTTGTTATTTATTCTTTTCTTTGTGATAACTATATCAAGATGATTGTACTCATATGGCATATGTTTATTTTCATGCTTATAAGGTACTTGAGAGTTTGCATACCAGTTTTTAGGGCTCTTGAAGTCTTCAAGTCACTTCAAGTTACCAACGAAAAGCAACAATAAAAATATATATACATATGTATATTTATTTTTAATAACTTTGTGGGCAGCTTACATATCATACGAAAATTGTCAATAAGATGATTTGGCTTTTATGATAAAGGGCACATGTGTGATAAAATGCTGATGTAAACTACTTGTACGTAGGCCGAGCCAATTGTTCAGCCTTAACTTCCGGCTTGATGCGTCACGGTGCTCAACTCAATTAACATCTCCAATTGGCTGGGTCTCTCCAGCCGCGACTCCACTCAATTTCAATTGTTGGATACGAATTCTTGCTAAAAGGTTCGGCCTCGCTGTTAAGTCTTAAGTCAAATAAGCGCAGTGGAAAAGAAAATATTATGCACTGGACTTGATATATCTGTCTATAATTTATAATCTATATGTAGCCTATACAAATGATCTAAGCAATTTGTAAATAAACAATTAACTAATTGTCAGTCTGCTTTTTAGGCGTTAATAAACTTAAATGTATACCTGTCTCTTTCTCTATAAAAAAAATTTAACATAATAAGCCAATATATCTTTCAATTAATAATACTCGTGAAATATTTTCTGCTTTTTAGAAAGTTGACTAAAAGATTAAACTCTGATTTTATATATTCTATCTATCTTTGTCTCTTACTCTCTCTCTCTCTCTCTCTCTCTCTCTCTCTCGCTCTCCCTCTCTATCTTAACCTGTCTCTCTCCCTATTTCTTTACATTTCATTTACAAACACACAATCCACTCTTTAGGCGTTAATCAACACTAGATTGAAAGATTAAACACTTGTAACATGCGATTTTTAACGCGAATCTCAATGCACAACTGTTGACAAATGCTGTGAGCCACGAAAGTGACCAACTAATTGTAGGCAAACAGTGTTTGGTCTATTTGGCATTAAACAACACTGGGCAAGCATGTAATATGCAGCTAGTCGCTCAGCCTCGCAATAGCCATCGTGACTTTGGGCTTTTTAGAGCTGAAAACTAGTTGCTCGATTCGCATGCCCAGGCATCGGGTCATAAAGCCTCAAGAGTACTTCGTCTCCGACTCTTTGATTATTGTTTACGATGACGATTATGGTTATATTAATGATGATGATGGCAATGATGATGTGGCAGAATGGTTACTCAACAATCAGTGCTCACTCAACAGGAGTTCATCAACTGCCACATTTATTAACCATATCAATCAGTGTTTAGATAAGGCAAATAGAGTACTCAGAATGTACATTCAAAGTGAATGGCGATCGTAACAGTTGCAATCACTAATAGAGTATACCCTATATGTTTCGCTGAGTCGAAATTCGAAAGAATCATTGGGAATTTTCGTTCGATATCTAATATTTGAGTTCTCTGTTTAACAAGAAATATGTAAAGAAACTTCGTTTATAATCGTTGATCAATATTGATATTGATCCATTTACGATAACTTATAATGTCAGAGTTTCTATAGTCTCTATATGGTTGGATCAAGAAGATACCAATTTATATAAGTC
This sequence comes from Drosophila koepferae, assembly GCA_030914345.1. Classification (NCBI taxonomy): domain Eukaryota; kingdom Metazoa; phylum Arthropoda; class Insecta; order Diptera; family Drosophilidae; genus Drosophila; species Drosophila koepferae. Next base: position 16,023,069 of record JAUESR010000196.1, on the reverse strand, counting down.
TAATAAATCGATAGATATATTTTGTTATCCATTCATGGCCAGTCTTACATTTGCTCATTTTCATTTTCATATTTACAGGGTATATCATTAGCTTGAGTTCATCTGTAAATTACTCTAGTAAATATTTTGCTTCGGAGTTATGCCAGAATAACAAATACACAAGAAAGAACACAAAAACAAAATTCATTCATTCGATAAGTCGAAGATCGATAAACAAACAAAAATGCGCTGTCATGATCAGTTGGCTTAAATATTTAAAAAACGAACTTGCAATTCTGAGAGAGAGATAGAGAAAGAGAGATCGATATACTAGATTTAATATATATATATATTGATATTTTACAGTTATATGTTATACAAATTTTCTTAAGTCTTCATAAACACAATATTCCATCGATAATAATCGATCTATGCTGTATTACGCAAGCTCGATCTATGCTCAGCTCATTAGCATTTCTTTAAGTACTTTTGTTTCGCCTGAATTTTCAATTGACTAGACGATAGAAGAAGAAGACGAAGATGACGAAAAGGCAGTAAAAGTGGCTTTAAAATGTTGCTGCGATCACAGCGATCGCATTTGTCATGCGAGGCACATCATTTGTTTAGCCCAAACTAAAGATTTACGAGTACTGCCTGACCATAGAATTCTCAATTCTTCCTTGTCATGATATATATATATAGATATACATATATATATATAATCAGGAATAATTAGACAACTGTGAGCATATTGTATGCAGAGGGCTAGGTCTTAGAACAAAGTTAGAATATAAATAATAATAAAAAAAAAAAGAAATAATATTGAAGTTCATCTCAAGCTTTACAGTTTGCGAGCAGAGTGGCTTTCCACGTGCATAGCGCAGTCGTATAGACCCGCTTAGTGCTCGTCTGTCTGGCATACAGCTGCTATTTGAGATTCCATTGCGGATTAACGCATATATGCATATAGAATATGACGACAGGGGCTAAATAGCATTGCGTAGTCTTCGCTTGTCGTCGCGTGTCTGACGCATTTTCACTGTTTGGGGACTGCCCAGTTGAGCAGCAACGCCAACGCCAACCTGCCAGCTTCCCCAGACCCCTCGCCAGCGGTCTCCTTTAACTGCCACGCCTGGCGACATCGACAGCCCCAAGACGGATGCAGGCGTGCAAAATAGCTGACAGATTTGTCGAAGCGACTCGCATGGAATGGCAAATGAGTAGCACGCTGAAGATTTTAAGCATAAAATTGTGCTGAATGAGAAGACGAAGAAGCAGAAGCAGCAGCAGCAGCAGCAGCTGACGACAGTTCAACAATGATAATGATAATGCTAATAAGAACAAAGCTCAATAATTGCGTACTGCATGCTGATCGAGATTCAACTAGAAGGCGAATTCAAATTCAAATTGGAATAAAAATTGGGTTGGGGTCTCTGTTAAGCGCTGGCACGCTCGCAAATAATAATAATAAAAAAATTATTTAAAAAAAAAAAACAAAAAAATTAATACAGGCAGTCGCTAGCAACAAAACTGAAGCCGCAGCAGCAGAAGAATAAGTTTACGGGCAGCCGATTTTCGTGGCGCCTAATTAGCAGCCATTTGCAGTCAAAAGTTGTTGGCTTGCAACGCCTCCGCGTCGCGTTGCCAACTGCGGCTGACATCAGTTTGCTTCCTGTTTGCGGGCACGCGTCGCGTTAGCCAAAAACACTGACAACGATCAATCAATAAATTTATCAATGAACTAAGCGTAACGCATATAAGAGAATCATAAAAACCTAATAAATGCTTTTTCAATAGCAAATAGTCGTTCATTCATTTAACGCTTTGAATTCAAATTTTAGCTCCTTTGGCGCGCTGTGAGAAAGTTGGCAGCTTCGTGAATTTGTAGCAGTTGCATTGCCTGGCGACAGATGGCGCTACTTTAAATTTGATTCCTTTTAATTTGTATTCTTTTTTATTTATATTTACAGTTTATTTGTACAACATTGGCAAACGCTTCTTGGCCATTTCGCAGCCTTTTGATGCAGCCCGTAATCCAAATGCCTCGCCTCTCTGTCGCGCCCACATGCAACGCTATTTGAAGGCGTTGAACAATTTTGATCTGTGGGCCTTGAAAAGTGAGTATCCGAGTGCAATGTGAATGCGTGTGTATGAGTGTGTGTGTGTGGCAGCTCGACTCAGAATTCGAGTCATTGCCAACCGGGCCAAGAGGCTGGCGAGAATCGCAGACGCGACGACATGAATTGAAAGAGTGCAAAGTCAAATGAATCAAATAATCAAGTTCTGAAATTGCAAACACATGTATGTGCACATATATGTGCATGTGTGTGTGTGTAAGTGTGTGTGTCGTGCGGCTAAAGTGAAGGTCAAGCGTCGAACTTTACCCACATTTGCGCGAATCAAGCAGCGACAGCCGCCCCAATGCCAAACGCAACAGCTGAATTTAAGCCAACTGCAGCAAATTGCAGTAGCAACAACAACAACAGCAGCAGCAGCAACAACATCAACAACAATAACAACAAAGACTGCGCGAACTTGGCCCCAAACTGCGGCCAGCTGGCTGCTTAGAACTAGAGCTGAGCGCGTGACACGCGAACGGCACGAGTGATCGTTAAGTTACAGAAAAATATATGATAGCCAAATAATAATAGACGAATTCTATATAATCATATTGATTCTAAATCAACATTCAAATATTTAATGAAAATTATTGTATTGCAAATATTTCTGCTTGCGTGCGTTCTATCGATTCGTGCATGTTGCCGTCCATCTTCAATCAGAATGCGATGCGCGCGCTCGCGCTCTCATTGAAATCACAGTCAAGGTCGCCGCTTTGTTGTTGATGTGCTGTTGCTTGTGGGGATGGGGCAGTAAACTAATAAGCTCTTTCTTGCAGTGCACGATGCTAGCGGCAAATTGAACTCGGGCATTCTCAATGGCAACATCAACCAGCCGGGCGACTTCGATCAGTGCATGGGCATACAGCAGGCGTTCGATGACGGCACCGATGGCAGCCCGGCGAATTCGCCGCTGCGCGGACAATACTGTTTGGCCTATGCTCAGCCGGTGCTTCCACACAAATCGAAACGTCTGAAGGAATTCTTCAAGCTGCTTCAATCGCACGGTCCCTTCCGCAGCGAATTCAATGACGTAAGTAGACCGAGCGAGAGCAATATATTCGTACGTATGTATGTATGTGTGTTGAGCAAGTGAAAGCGAGAGATGTACAAAGTTGCGCGCGCATTTTAAATTAACAATAAAATGGCCGTCATTTACAGAATCGCAACTTATCTGGAGCTTAACCTAGGTTTTTATAAGTACTTATAAATATATATTTTATGCCTTTTATGTGCAGCGCTCAAGTTCGTTGGCCAATTGCTTGCTTTATGCACTCGAAATGGCGCACTAAGCACGTGACTGCGATTGCAATTGGATTAAAGCCATAAATGGTGACTATACTCAGCTAAACATACATGAGTATGTACATATATATATCTATAAAGTTATATGTATGTATGTATGTATGTTGTGTGTGTTTAGGTGCGGCGACATTTATAGAAATTACCTCAGGAAAGTTAACTGCGCTTTCGTTCACACAATTTCGCCGCATCGCCTGAGCGAGTTAGTGTGAGCGAGATGGCACCACATTTGAAGCGAGTTCGACATTGAACTTGCGCGAGCATTGAAAAATGCGAGCAAAACGAAATATTCGATTTGATTTCGCCGAAAAACAAAAGAAGCAAAATAGAAAAGAGTAGAGAAAAAGCTGATTGGCTTAATATGCTAATCAGTGGCCAGCCAAGCCTCTTAGGGTCAGTGAACTTCATAAAGCGGTTTCTAGTTTTTACTATTTCTAGTTCGAAGATGTTTTGAATGTGTTTGAGAGCATTTTCTTCGACTTAATAATTTGTATATCTATCTCTCTTGAGCATTCTTAGAGGCAAATTGCTGGAAGACCTACTTGAGAGTGATCAGCATTTGATTGAATTTACGCTTTATCTCACTCTCTTTTTCTTACTCTCGCACTCTGTTAGCCTGGGCATCGCGTGCCTCGCTATTCGTTGGTCAATTGGGGCATCTGCGTGCCATCGGGCTGTACGCATCGGGATGTCGAGTACAGCGTGGCCGAGTATCTACGTAACCAGACCACCGCCACGGGCATTACGTTTAATGTGCGCGTCGAGCCGAAGATGTGTCAAGTGCGTGATCCTCAGCCCTGGGACCGCAACACCACCTGGGCAGTGCGCTTCTTTGTGCTGGTGCTGTGCGTGGCCATTCTATCCACAGTGTACGATCGTAGCACTAAGACGCAGCCAAAGCAGAGTAAGTGCAGCAAGCAGTGCTTTGAATTAGCATAGATAACACATTCTCTCTATGCCCTGCAGACGAATGGTGTACGGCCTTCTCGCTGGACAAGAATCTGCGCTGGCTGTTCAGCACGCGCAGTTCTCCCGGCGACATTGAGGCTGTGCATGGTATTCGATTCTTGAACGCCATGATGCTCATCTTTTCACACAAATCAATGGCCATGTTCTTCAATCCGTACAACAATCGTACGGCCATGTCGGAGAGCCTGGGTCAACCCTGGACGGTAATCGGACGCGCCGCCTCCCTCTACACGGATCCGTTCCTGCTCTTCAGTGGCATGTTGACATCCTATTCGCTGTTCGGACGTCTGATGAAGCAGCAACCGATACGCCTGAAGAACGAGTACATCAGCCGACTGATGCGGTAAGTTGGTAACACTCTAAACTGAGATACAGGATATTTCATGGTTAATATTGAATATGCTAGTCGACTTCTATCATTCATTAGACATTACTTAGCGTGGCAATTGTTTTTTCCGTTCTTTTACCCCTTCAGCATTGTACCGCCTTTGGCTGCTTTGATACTCTTCTGCACCTATGTCCTGCCCCTCTGGGGCTCCGGGCCACAGTGGAACCTGGTGGTGGGGCATCATGCAGACATTTGCAAGCAGCATTGGTGGCGCAACCTGCTCTTCATCCACAACTACTTCGGCTTCAGCGAGATGTGTCTCACCCACACCCATCATCTGGGCATCGATACGGAACTGTTCGCCGTGGCGCCGCTCTTCATATTCGTCCTCTGGCGCTGGCCACGTCGCGGCTTGCTTGCGCTGCTGTTCCTCTGCACGGTGGGCACGGCGGCTCGTTACTATACGACCATTGTGAATCAGCTCTCCAACTACATCTACTTTGGCACCAAGTAAGTAAAGATTAGCCGGGTGCATACCCTTTCTGATTACCTATATATTGATGATGAATTCCCTTCTTATACTCTATATATATTAACTTTTCTCTCTCTCTCTCTCTCTCTCTCTCTCTCTCTCTCGCGTTTAGCATTCAGCGCCTGTTCCGCACTGCCGACTATATGTACTCGTTCCCCCCGCACCGCTCGACGGTGTATATCATGGGCATCCTGCTGGGCTATGCACTGCGCAAGTTCCAAGGCATCCAATTGAGTAGCCTTCAGCTGCGCCTAGGCTGGCTGGCCGCAACCGTCTGTGTGCTAGCCTCTCTGCTGGGACCCGCTCCAATGGGGCATATTAGCTACGTCTACAACTCCACCCATGCGGCGATCTATGCAGCCTTTGCACCGATTGCCTGGTGCCTGTTCTTCTCTTGGATCGTTTTTGTCTCACACAATGGCTACAAGAGTGAGTGAATTGAAATGCACTCTCACTCCACTTGCTCGACTAAACAATACCCTATCTACGTATTACAGATAAACTAACCAGACTGTTCAGCTGGCGCGGCTTTCAGGTATCCACGAAACTGTCCTACGCCATTTACCTCACGCAGTTCCCCGTCTTCTTCTTCAACGTCGGACGAAGGCGTCACATACATCACTATTACAACTTTGTTTCGATCATTGTGAGTATATTAGAGTATAAGATTAGACTTAGGGTCTCATAGAGCTTACAAACCTCTCTTCAAATATATTTGTTATATCTCAAACCATTCGCAGTGCATATTATAGGGTATTTGCTCTACTAGACAGTAAAGCAGCTCTACCTATTAATTTGTTCTAGTTTAACTGAAGGAGTTATGTAATACAAATTTATTAATCTGTACTCTTATCCCTCGCTTTCAGCTCGATACCAACGAATTTATCTCGATCTTTTTGGCCTCCGTGGCGTTAACGGTGCTCTTTGATGCGCCCTTCCAGAACCTCAAGAAACTGCTCATCAAGCGTCCTGGCAGCCCGGCGGCGACTAAGTCCAAGGCGCCGGCAACGACGCTCAGCACTGCCTCCCAGCTAACGGATACACCACAATCGCAGGAGCATCCGTCAACAGATCCGCATTCGCATACGCATCCGCATGCCGATTAGCCAGCTGCTGTCTGCTGCGTGTATTTGTATTTTGTAAATTTGTCTTAGCATTTAGTCGCAATGTATTTAATTCGCCTAAGCCGACGCCCGTTCACCCTACCGCCCATTCCTGTGCGCATCTACCCACTGCCCGAATACCCTACCCTTAGTCATAGTGAAACGCTTTATACATTGTAAATTGTACTTTTAGTCATTCCGAAAAGAAAGGGAACGAGAGAGATAGCAATAGCTTGTTGTTCTTTGTTTTTTTTTTTCATAGTCATAAATTAACCGATCACTGCTTTTTTTTTAATATATTACCATCATCCTGCTTTGCTATAAAGTCTTTATATATATATAATATACCTAATTGTAAGCCAGGTCGAAAGCGCTTTATTATATTTTTATTTTAACTTTTATTTTTTTTGTTTCTACTACTCTAATAAAATCGTGGAGCACGTGCATATACTGTACTTTTGACAAAATCCGAGAAGTTTGATTTCTATAGTCTACTTTTTGGCGAAATTTATAAATTCGGGTTTGGGACGTGGGAAATGGGTTTAGCTGGCTTGGTTCATTTATCAGCTACAAACTGAAGTCTCATTTCACTATCTTATATGACAGACAAATTAGAATATTTTGTGTTACCTTAGAAGGTCTTTTCAGAGATAGAATTTATTTCTAATTAGTCTTATAAGAGCTATACGAATGTTAACAAGAATGCTCTTACTATGTACAGAATGAAATATGTAAATTATATTGGAGTCGTGGTTGAGGCAATTGAATATCAGCATCAACTGCTCACAGGCTAATATCAATGAAAATTACAGTTCATCCAATACAACAGTCAATTATCTAGTCTTGCTAGTAACTCTAAACATAGAATTTACATCTGAGGACAAAAATAAAATTCCAAATGAAGCTATAAACCAAGCATAGTTCAACTTGTTTGGAACGAAGCACAACTAAAACTAACATTAAATCCAAGACCCTATGTGGGAATACAGATTAAAGTAATCCCAATCAAAGCATAAATATAAATGTCAACAGACTAGATATGTTTTATATTACAAATATATCTACATATACACAGCATCGTTCCTACTGACATACAACTCACCAATTAAATTACATTTCACTTTGAGCATGTACGGAAAAACAATGAATTTGATTTAGATTTTCTCTAGGCAAACTTTAATGTTGTATTGTGTTTCTGAGCTCGAAACGCGATGCAAAGATAGAAACTCAATTATAATAAATCCAAAGTAACACCCAGAGAACTACTTAATTCAGTGGCAGTTCTCGCCTATTGGGAAATTACATTGTATGCAGGCAAAGTTCGTTCTGCACTGCTCTAATAAACTGCTGTTAGTTGCTGTGTGTGGAGGTTAGACAAACCAAGGCAGTGCGAGCGAGCAGGCAGCATGCTCGATTTCCAGAAACATATTCGCTAATGCATGCAACCAGTTGATGCCTTCCAACTGGAATGTGCCAGGCGTGAGTACAATGGAAAGGTAGCTCAAACATTTCCTTATTTGATGCGTCACATGCCCTGACTGCTAATCCAGTGCAGCTGTAAACCAGAGAAGGTTGCACCCCCTTGAAACGTAGCATGGCAATAAAAAGCGTGCCGCAACAACAAAGCTGCTCATTTTGGCAGTCAGCTAGACCAACGATACGCCAGCCATGATGTGCAATAGCACTTCACAGTAAAAAAAAAATAGCACAGTAAAAAAAAATAAAACAATATAAATAAAGTTAGCACATTTATATAGTCTTCAGCTGTATGCATTTGTTGTTGCGGCGCCTTCTGCGCCTGCCACATTATTTTTTTTTCTTACACAAAACCACATTAAAAAAATAAGCACATCTATTCACTTAATGAAAAAAAAAAAGTTAATTTATTCACTCCATTGAAGCACGCATTTATCGGATGTTGCTGCTAGCTTGTCGCTGCTATTGGGAGCGGTTGCGGGTAACTCAATCAGCTTAGTGCCTATTTGCCGGCCTGAGCCTTCTTGGGCTTAGCCTGGGTACCCTCGCGGAATCCGTTGCGGAAACGACGACGTACAACCTTCAGATAGCTCATGCGGCCGGTGCCAGTGGTCTTCCTCCTCTTAGCCTTCACGGACCAGTTGTCTAATAAAATTTACACAAATTAGTATTGTCATAGAAAAAAAAAGTGGAAGGAGGGATGTGGTGTACTTACATGAGCGCAACTTGGCTGCGGGGTAGCCACATTGGGCGCAAGTGGACTTTTGGATGTGGTAGGAGGATCGGCCACAGCGACGGCACAGTGTGTGCGTCTTATTATGGCGCTTACCAAAGCTGGAGGTACCTTTCGTCTGTAAACAAAGATGAGTTTTATTAGTAAGTTGCAACATTTCGATATCGATTGTGCCAATTGTCAATCAATTTCAATATAAACATCATGAACGATTTTTATGTCAAACGTATTTTTGGTTTTCATGAAAAAATAATTACGGATGCTTAAAGAAATTGACGATTATATTTTGGCTTTGAACGTGGATAACTTTTCAACGCACCATCTTGTGTGGCGAACGCTCGTAGAAGAAAGAGCGAAAGAGAGGCGCATCGAGCAAATGTCATTTTGACAGCAGTTGGCATACAAACATGGCGTGCTGCAGGGTTGTAAACGCAACGACACCATCTATCGACCAAACGCACTTATCGATAGTGCATACATGTGTGTGCGCGCCAACTTCAAGTTTTCGACAATAGGTGGCGTGTGGGATGATTACGCGCGAAATTCAATTTGAAAGAAAACACATGGCTTATCGAGAAATGACTGCTGGCGCAAACAATAGGTGGCGAGTGGTATGAATTCGTGCGAAATTCAAATTTGAAAGGAAACTTATGGCTTATCGATAAATGACTACTGGCGCAAACAATAGGTGGCGAGTGGTATGAGTTCGCGCGAAATTCAAATTCGAAAGGGAACACATGGCTTATCGATAAATGATAAATTAAACCAACTGATTATTTAGTTAAAATGATCATTGTTTTATTTATGAAATAAATTATTATTATTTACATTGGAAATAATGCTCGAAATACAAATAATATTGCATACTCAGCGGCTTTTGCATTCAATATATTAAAAACACAAATTTTTCGCCTAATCCAAAAAAAAAAAAGATGTACACACTCAAAACAAAACATATTAATTACATATATGAATAAAGAAAATGTGTGTGTGTGTGTGTGTGAAATGGAACTTAGTGCAGAGATAAATGTAAATTGATTTCGAACATATGATTTTTCGAGTATATTTTAGTGGGATATTTTTGTCGTTTGCTTTTCTTGCCTTCAATGGCACGCGTATTACAATATTATTGCTTCATCTTGTGATTTGTGAGCTATGGTTGGGGTTTAACGGTATATATAGGGCATCTCTATAGGGTATGCTACGTAACTAAGTAAGAAGTTGCGACTATGCGCAAGTCGATTCGGCCTAATTGCTTTCGCGCCTTAGGCTAAACCAAGTTGCACATAATTCCTGCTGTGGACTAAGGATCGGTTGATTTCGGTATATTATTTATGGTGTTTCTTCTTACTCTGCTCTTCAACTAAATTCTAAATTATATAAAAAAAACCGCGCCACGTCTCGCCTCGCCTTTCATTTACCTTCGCTTCTGCTTTTTATCAACTAATTCATAAAAAATTTTAACTAAAAACGAGGGGGGGGGGACTCAATCGAAAACTAGCTATGATTATATATAGGGATATTCAAGTATATATATATATATATGTATATATATAGTAGCTATTGACTTTTGCAAAAGTTTCAAGAATTCCTTAGGCTCTAATATGCATCTTCCACTTCTGCTTTTCTTCCTCTTCCTTCCTTTGTTTTTTTTTTGTGTTTTTGTTTTTTTTTGCTATAAACAGAAAGTTTTGAACTACAATCTAAAGCTCAATTCGAAATCCGACAAAAAATTGCAAGCAAAAAAAAAATATATATATATATAATATTAATAGAAATTTGTTCAGGCTCCATTCGCTTCGATTGCTACGATAGTTGCGATAGCTACGATAGGTAGCTACGATAGCTTCAATAGTTGCGATCGCTTCTATTGCTCCTCCACGCTGATGGTGATTATCATGGTTGGTCAATAGTGTCCGCCACCGCCGCCGGCGCCGCCACCGCCGCTGTGTCTGTGATGCTCGCGCCGTCCGGCGGACTGATCCCTATCGCGATAGTCGCCGTTGCGTGAGCTGCTCTTGTGATGATGATGATGATGGCGCTTCTTCTCGCCCTTGAGGCACACATCCGAGACGACCATCTCCGAGTTGTCGCGCATGCCATAGTTGTCACGGCCGCATCTGGAAAATAAGATTCATATTTAGTTTCTTGACATCCACTTTGACATACGGTTTGACAAAGAATACCATCAACTGACTATACAGTTGATCTCTCTTGTCATCCTCTAGCTAGTCTACTCACCTATCTAGATTCTCGCGTGAGCGTTGCATATTGTCACGCAAATTGTCGCGAGAGCGTGTCATGCTGGGCGGATCGAGCGTCTCCTTGCGACGCAGCGCATTATGTGAGCTGTTCTTTGAGGCGGATTCGTGCAGGTTTTCCCACGCCTGGCGATAATATCTAGAGAGAGAGAGCAGTTTTAGCTGTGATCTTTAAAAGTAGTATGGGTTGAATAACAAACCTATTGAGACCATTGCGGGAACCGGAGGTGGAGCTATCGAAGCTGGCGACCGTATTGCAGTCTGGCGAGGCGCGATGGCGATAGTGCTGTGTGGTGCGGTTTCTAAGGGAGCGAGAGAGAGAAAGAGAGAGAGACAAAAAAAAAAACGAGAAAAATATAGAAATATTTTGATTAGTTAATGTTCAGAACTGAGCGGCTAGTGCGAGAAGACGCTACGAGGAATACATCTAAAGGGTGTTAGTTACACAAAACAGACAATGAAAGACAGAACACACAAAGAGATACAGAGAGAGATAGAGATAGAGAAAGAGATAGATAGACAGAGAGAGGGAGAGAGAGAGAGAGAGAGAGGGAAATAGAGTGTGCAGGAGATTAGATACAAATAACAAACAACAAACAACAAATTTAACAATGCAAATGAGATGAAAGAGAACGACAAGAAAAACGTGCAGTGTATGAAAGAGAGAGACGAAGAGATAGAAAGACAGAGAGAGAGATAGAGAGAGAGAGAGATAAAGTGCAGGCGAGTGTTGACTGTGTGTGTGTGTGAATGTATGTGTGTGGCCCGACAACAGCTTGAGCTTGATTGACTGAGTGATTGATTGATTAAGTGATTCTTTGATTGATTGATTGATTGATTGATAACAGCAAATAACGGGCAGCCCTCACAGCATTCATTTCCAAAGCTCCAAATACGTTTGCTATTGTTGACAGATTGATTGCTTGATTGATTGACTGATTGATTGATTGATTGAGCCTGTTGATTGAGCGTGTTTTGTATATTGTGTGGAGAGTATATGTGTTGATTGTTCTTTGTTGTTGTTGGCTGCTTACATTTGTGTGTTAATATGGCCGTGTTGCGGTTTGATTGAAGGCATACTGTTTCGTTTCGATTGACTGTATTTACTGATAGATTGATTGCATGAATTGCTTTGATTGATTGTAGTTCGTCTTTGGCACACGTTCACATTACGTTCGCAGGTAGTCTTCGGTTTTGGTTGCTTCATTTCACATCGTTTCGTTTTGTTTCACATCGTTTCGTTTCATTTCCATATCATTTCACTTCTTTGGCTCGAGCTAGTTTCCCTTCGCTCACTGTTCTTGGGTTATTTTTCATTCATTATGTCCCGCTCTCTCTCTCTCTCGCTCTCTATCTCTCTTGATCATCGTTCACATGTGACTGCTGCTAAAGAGACCCGCTCGCGTTCTATAGCCACGCCCATAGGTACTCAGCTCTCGCCTCGCCAGCTTCTGGTCGTCGAAGGGGAGCGCGAGAACGCTGTACCACAGCGACGGTGGTGCCTCGCAGCGCGTGCTCGAGCTAAGGCTGCCATAGCCATCGCCAAAGAGTCGCATGTGATAGCCGCCGAGCAGGCCACCAGCTGCACCACCCTTGCTGCTGCAGCGCGTCAGCTGCGCTGTGGAGGCATAGCTGGTGGCACTGGTGGCTGTGGCTGTCGCATAGCTTGGCAACCGAGTGGGTGGTGCAGCACGGTGGTGCGACTGCGACTGCGACTGCGACTGATGCTGCTGCTGCTGCTGACGTTTGTGGTGCGGATGTGATCTCGATTGCTGCTGCTGCTGCTGCTGCTGCTGGTGATGATGCTGGTGGAGCTGATGGTGCCGCTGCTGGTGATGGTGGTTGTGTTGATTGTAATTGGTAAAATGTTTGGCGAGGTGGCGCCGTTTGCTGTTCGGGGTGCTGACGAATGATTTTTGCCGAAGAGACAGAAGAGAACGAAAACGAAAACGAAAAAAGAGAGTTGTACAACAAAAGAAAGAGAAAGCGTATCGATGTATGCGTGTGTGAATGTGAATGTGAATGTGTGTGTGTGTGTGTGTGTGTGTGTGTGAGTGTATTTGTGAATGTGTGTGAATGTGTGGTGCAAGTGTGTGCTGGACTGAGAGAGCGAGAAAAAAAAAAGAGAGAGAAAGAGAGAGAGAGAGAGTAAAAGAGAGTGAGCTTAAAAGCTGGATGAGACAGAGAATGAGAGAGAGAGATAAGCAGATATAGAAGGAGAAAGAGAGAGAGAGAGCAAGGCCAGTTATAGCAGGTGGAGAAGACAACAACATCAACATCAACGACAACAACAACAAATCGCATTTTAAGTTTGTGAGAAAACAACACTGGAGTGGAAGCAGTTACAATTACAGGGTATACAGTTGGAAATCGGGTATATAGTTTAGTGTCAATTTTTGTGTGTTTTAATATTTATTTCTTTTCATTTGAGAGAACTTAAAAATTAAATAAAAATGTTTTTGAAAAAAATCAGAAACGAATCTCTTCGACTATCTATTGCTTGTAGATTACGCTCTCTGTAATGAAAGACCTATTCGTTTACTATAAACTCACTCTTGATCATCTTAGATATATCTACAATTCTGGTTATAACTATTACTATTGAATTTCATCTGTAAGTTCAATTCTCATTTTCTACTTTCAATTTCGTTTCTCATTTCACCTTCAAGCTTCAACTTCTAAGTGAAAATTCTGCTTTCAATTACAAAAAAATTTTTTTTTTCGAATTTTATAAAAGTCTACAAAGTTAATAAACATTGATTTTCAATTTGATATATTACAAGTTGAACTGAAAACTCACTATTCCAATTACATTCAATTTAGGCCTTCCATTTGGGCCTTCCACAGCTGCCTTCAATTACGGCATTTCATTTCTATAATCAATTTTTTCTTTCAGTTATTTTTTTTCTTCTTCTTAATTTCCATATTCAATCTCTATATACATATATTAAATTTCACTATTCAAATTCTGCCTTCAATTTCTACAATTCAATTTCAATTTTTCGTACTTCATATTTCTGCCTCTATTCTATTTCAATTCTCATTCAAATTGCAATTTCCTTTTCAATTTGAAAAGTTGAGCTATAAAATGAATACTATATAGAAACTTTAGTTTCTGATTCGAACGTAAATTTCTGTTTTCAATTTCAACATGAAATTCTATTCAATTTCTGCTTCAATTTCAGCTGATTTAATCAATTTTGTACTGTTTTTTTCTGTTAGAGTTTCAATCGCGTTTCAATGGACATTAGTGGCACTTACCTTCTGACCAGAATGACGATCGTCGTGATGACAGCAGCCAGGAAAACGAAGCCACCAAAGGCACCCAGAGCCACAATTGCGCCCAGATTGAGCTTGGCCTCCTTGGTCTCCTTGCGATCGGGATTGTCGACGGCAAACGGAATGTTGACATTGGGCGATTGATTCTGTCGAATGTTGACGCTGTCCGCAATCTCATTGTCCTGCGGATGCGAGTTGAGGATGATCTGTTGCGTATTCCGTGTGGTTGTCTCCAGTGTGGGTCGGGTACGCGCCGGCGTCGGGGCGTAGGTGGAGACGGGTCCAGGCGCATGTTGCGTGGTGCTGCTGCTGCTGCTGCTGCTCGAGCTGGAGCTGCTGGTGCTGTAGCTGGTGGGTGGCGTGCTGCTGGGTTTCTTGGGTATGAGCACGGGTCGTATGGTGCGACGGGGTGGAAACTCTTCGCGCACAGTGCCTGGCACTGGTACATTGACAATGTCCTCGTCGGAGTCGGCTGTGAATGAAAAATATGCTTTGATCATGCTTGCTCCCACATTCTCTCTCTCCTTTTCTCTCTCTATCTCTCTCTCTACTTACATTCACCATTGATCTCCACCTGTGGCGTGCTATGTGGATAGGTGGCAGCTGTGCTGGGCGTGGCACTGCTGCTGCTGGTGCTGATGGGTGGACGATAGGCGGGCGTGCGGCTCGTGCTGGCCGTGATCTTGGGTCTAAATGGCGGCAGTGAGGATGTGACAGCCGTCGAGGGTGGTGCAGGGGGCGTGGCCAGCGTGGATGGCTCCAGTTTGATGCAGCGTGGCAGAGCGCTGCTCCACTGACCCGTGGCCAGGCAGCTGAGCACACGAGGACCCTCCATGCGATAGCCAGGCGGGCAGCTGATCTCTGCCTTGGAGCCATAGTAGGTGCCATTCGGTGCGTTAATGATTGTGTTGTAGTAATTGCCTGGCAGCGTATCGCACTCGACAACTGAAAGAGTGAGGAGAGAGAGAGAGAGAGAGAGGGAGGATTAGTTGAGCCTTAAGCAATGCTCGCTTGAACTTACTCTCGCAGCGTGGCGGCGGTCCGTTCCAGCGCTCGTCAAAGTCACAGGTGAGCAGCGCACGTCCAATCATCTCGTAGCCCTCGTCACAGGCATATTTCACCAGGCTGAGATAGCCAACAGTTCCATTGAGCAGTCCATAGGAGCCGTGTGCGATGCTGGCGGGCAGACCGCATTCAATGTCTGCAAAAGACAAGTTGAAATTGTTAGAGAGTATAGGGTATAGTGGGTATGCTCGACTAACGTTTAATGATGCCTGCCATAGCGCTAGAGAGCAAGTCAAAGTCTAAGCTACTTACATTTGCAAACAGGTGGAAATTCATTGTAGAATCCTGTCTCGAGGCAGGTGCGTGTCGCTGGTCCCACAAGCAAATGATTCGCATCGCAACTGTATTTAATCTGGGCGCCCACTTCGTAGCCGTTGAGTGCGATCATCGTCGAGTTGGGCGGCTGCTCGGGACGGCCGCAAGTCTTGGGCTGATGCTGGCAGATGAAATTGAGCAGAGTATTGCAATTGGTGTCGCTCCATAGCCAGCCCTTGGAGCCATCGAAACGGGCACAGTCCTCATCACCGCCGGGATGATTCCAGAAGGAGACGGTCAGCTCATCGCCGTTGACCCACTTCCAGCTGCTGCGATCGCTGCCATCACGCACAGCGCCCATCCAGTACTGGGAGCTGACATCGCTGCGATGGCGACGCCACAGCTCCCAGCTGATGAAGCCTTGTAGGGCTGGATTGCTCTCGCTGATCAGTGTGCCGCCGCGCGAACGACAGAAGGACAAGGCATCGAGGAAATTCAATGGCTGGCGATTGTAGAAGATGTAGCATTTGCCATTGTACGAGGCCAGGGCGCCGGGTGGCTGATCCCGGAACGTGGGACACCGTTCGATGGGTAGCGCCTGATCCGTATAGACGAATGCCTCGCATATGGACAGCGGATTCGGTGTGTTATTCTCCAGATGCACGCTGACAAAGGCGCCCGGCATGGGCGGATTGCAGGGCAGGAAGAGCGGCTGTCCGGCTTCCAGGAGGCCGGTGAAACGATTGCAGATGGGATTCGTGCCCAGGTCTGGGCGATTGTTGCCAACGCGCACCACAATCGTAGCCGGTTTGTTGCCTGTGCCAAAGAGCAGAGCAGAGAAGAGACAATCAGATGGGCAAGTGGCATGTGGCGGGTCAACCAAGTTCAATGCGCAGTGAAAGTAATCATAAATATTCGGCATGCATTCGGCCCTCTACGTCACAGCCAGGCCCTGCCCGCTGCACCACTGAGCCGCTGCAAAATCACATAATACATTTTTTTTTTTTCACTGTGGCTGTGGCTGCCACAACTTGTTGCAGCCAAGTGAAAGCATTTGCCTGACTTGTTTGTCTACCCTTTCTCCCTGCTACTCTCGCTGCCTCCCTCTGCTCTACATATCTATCTCTCCCTCTTCATCTCGCCATCTTTCTCTCTGTTGCTACCACTGACAGTTGTTTGCCTTAGCTACCCTTTGTGGAACCTGCGAACCCGTCAGGCCACTTCGTGCCGCATTCGCATTCGCTGAAAAAGAAAAACCAACTGAAATTGGACAGCTAAGTGAGCATTCAATCTGGCCGACTGTGCTCCACTTGAAGTCGTTTCAATTTCGCCTTGAATTCAAATTAGAATTCTCTAATTGAGCTAGTCGAGCAAATAGACATAATATTTGCTCGAGCAGCGACTCATTTTCTTTCAGTAAACGTGGCCCTACTACTACTACTACTACTACTACTATATCATTTGCTTCTATATCATTTCTAAGCAGTACAAGAATAAATTTATTCTTCATCTTTACCTATTCCGTTCCCCTCTATATCCCTTGTTCAACTATCTAATTAAACTCTGTTTGCTTTGCTCTAATGAAAGCTTCTTCAACTCCCATTGATATATGAATCACAGTTCCCTCTTCGCTGTAAACTCAATCTTAAACTTCATTCATTAATAGTTTGGCTTAAAAATCTAAAATAATTTTGACTTTGGCAAAAGTTCATTAAATAGAATTATCTACTTTTCTATCTGTCTTTTAATACCAGCCCGATTGAAATATCGATTACGCTATAGTTACTTCAAAAGCTCTAAAAGCACATTAAAGCTTGCAGCTACAAATGCCTTGTAAAGCATTTAAATTGCACATATGTATTTCAAGTGAAAGCTTCAACAAATTTCTGATTCTCAAATCACACAGCAATTGCAAATTTCAGCCGATGTAAATGTGAAGCAAAAGATTTATGCTAAAGCTCATTAATATAATGAACTTTATTTGTATAGCAATCTATGACAGCAAAGCTTTAAGCTTCATCGCTCTACATACATACATGCCTCAAGCTCACTTCGTTTAATAAGCTTCAAGCTCTCTCTAGTTTAGTTAATTTGTTCACTACTTCAGTTTTATTTCTTATGAGTCAACTTACCACAACAGGATTTGCCAAAGTCCAGACGCACCAGCTGCACCATATATGGTTCCAGCAGATTGACATACCACCAGGGCGAGCGTTCCGGCTTGGTTAGCGAACAGGTCTCCGGGGTGAAGAAGGCGGAGGTGGAGCCATCGATGGCCTTCTGTGGTGCACCGGCGCCATCAGTTGATATCTGCATTGGCGCCTTGCCCGCAGCCACGTTTAGCACTAACGAGATGAGAAATAGTTCAAGAGTTAAGATTAAAGAAAATGCGAATTCAGATTTCATACGGTTGGTTCGAAGAGTGCGTTAGGTGCTCACAGCAAAGGCTTTTGTTTTTTATTGTTGCTATTGTTGTTTCCCAGACCACAACAAGGTCCATGGAAGTTTGGCCAGGGCCTAGCACTGTGCATGGCCCTGACACGCTCTCAAGACGGCAACAACAAACAAAAAACCAAAATCGAAAAAAGTTCTATCTAGCTGCAAAAATTTGTCAAGCTAAAGTCACAAACTCGACAGACCTTCGAGCTGGCTAGTAACCAATTAGCCCGAGTGAACAGCGAGAACCCAGCGAGTGTTACAAGGCCCATAACTAATTTGTGTGTCTATGCGACTTGGCTGCATATAACTAAGAGATTGACAAACGATAAGAGATACCCTGGAATCGAATCAAGTTTGAGCTGCAAATTCGAAGAGTTGAGTGAACTTTTGCCTATCGAATTTGATGGCTTGATTTGGGCTTTGATAAGTTTTCTTCAATGGAAATCTTTAACTATCGATAGTATATATATACCGATAGGCATTTCATTCGATAAGATATATCATGCTTATATTAAGCTACCCATTCTATAAGCCTTGCCTGTCCAAAACACCTGCTAAATATGGCTTATCCATTGTTGAATTAGTTACAGGGTATAAAACTTATTTAAGCAAAAGTGAAATTTGGTCTTTTTTTTTTACCAACTTTTTCTTTCAACTGCTTTTTGTGTAATTGTTGTTGCCTGGTCTTAATTACATTGCTACGCACTGTATGCGAGTGAGTGTGCGTGTGTGTGTGTGTGTGTGTGGCAGCATTGAGAGATTCATTAATCAGATGCATCTGTCGGATAAAGAAGGCACAACGGCTCACCTGGCTCTACAGCTAGGCAGGCAGCGGCTCATGACGCGCTCTCAGATCGCGGATCGTAAAAATCTTCTTCTTTAGTCTTTTTTTTCTGTATTTTATTTCGAGTGACTTTCTACAGTGAGCAGCAACTGCTTCGAGTTATCTACGCTTATCTTGCTGGCAGGTGCCGCTCTTGGTGGCACTTCCAGCTCCATTTCCATTTTCATTTCCATCTCAGCTTCAGCCTCAGCTTCAGCTACAGCTTCAAGTTCAAGTTTCAATTTTAATTAAGTTCCCAACCGCAGCGAGTTCTTTGCTGTTGACAAATGCATTCGATTTGGTTGAACAATTTCGGTTCAATTTCGTTGTGATTTGAGCTCTTTTAAGATTTCTAATTAGTGTCATTTACTTTTCATCTATATAAATGTAAATCGATATATATCGATCGATTGAATTCCTCATATTAAATTGCAACAATTTTCATAAAAAATTTTAATCGATTTTAATTCAATTTTCATTTAAAATTATGTTTTCAATTTCAATATTTAATTCCTTATTTATTTTAATTTTTTAATATTTTTTTTCTATTTGCTTTCAGTTTCAATTAAATTGGTTTAGTCAATGAATTTAATTTTTAATCTCTAATATTCTTCGACCTAGTTCGCCTTGAAGACTTAGCCTTTTCAGTTGGTCTTTCAACTTTAAACTCACTTTTCAACACTTTCCATCTGTGACAAATGGCGGTAGAAGTGCGCCCTACTTCTGTTTCAATTTCAATTTCAATTTTCAATTAACAATTTCCAATTCGATGTTGGGCTCTTGGCATTTGGCGTTTTGTAGTACCGCCTGCTGTGTCATCTGGTTCCCAATCATTGCGTTCACATTCAATTTGGCGCTATGCTCTTTCAATTCCCATTCAACTCCAGCCATTGTTCAATTAATCAATGAAACTGACGATTCGTACCGCCGGCTGTGGGTTGCCATCATTCAGCCGGCTGCCGCAAGCAACGTCAATTTGTCTGCAGGGCGCAATTTACCACTCGAAAATCTGTGACAGCGTAAATCAACCAAACGCAACGAAGAAATAAAAACCGTTAACGCTTTGCAAGCCAGGCTTACGAAGCTGGGAAATGTAATGACAACATTTGACATATAGACCAAATCGAGCTTTGAGCCAACTGAAAACCGAGTCGAATCGGCTCTATTAACAATCGACTCAGCAGTTGATCGATAAGCCTAACTTGACATTGGCTTAACTGAAGATATGAATGCTAATGGGCAAGCTACACATATGTATAGACAGATATCAAGTGGAATCTTTTCTAGTTCTTCGAGACTCTAGCTACGACAACATCATCTGTCTGCCTCGTTTTTCATTCAGCTGCAGCTCGACTTAAAACTGGTTCATCCAAACCGTACCAAAAATATGCCTCAAAACAGTTATGTAAACTAATTCACGAGGAAATGAAAAACTAGTTTCACATTGCGTGGGCGTAGCTAAACGATGCTTTGTGTAGAACCATTTGTCAGAGCCGATTGCTTCACATACACACACAATTGCTGATGGGCTGCCTAAGTAGCCGCAGAAAGGGTCAAGGCTGTCAGACAATTGCTCAATGAATTGAGTTTAGATTGTAAATTGAACTGATGTTGTATCTTAATTCTAGTTTCAATTCAAATAATTTGCATATTTATAGTTTAATTTATTTAAAATTGCATTTTTAATGAAGAATTTATGAAATTTTTAATCATAATTACTCTGATTTAATATCAAATTTAATATTTAATTAATCTTATTTTGTTTATTTCCATTCAGTTTTTTTTTTTTATAACTTTTAATTGAATTGTAATCAATTTTCTATTGAATTTTCCTTTAGTTTTATTTTCATTTAGTTTTTTTTTTTTCTCTATTCAATTATTCACTTTTTATTTTAAAAGTGAATTTAGTTATTAAACTTCAATATTTCATTGAAATTAAATTAAATTTAAATTTAAATTTATTTCACGAATAATTTAGTTTCTCATTTAATATTATTTTAAATTTAGATTTCAATATCAATTAATTTAAAATTCCATTCCATTCAATTCTTATACAATTTCAATTTATACATCATTCAGTTTCAACTAAACTTGAATTTGAATTTAATTTCAATTAAATCAGCAATAAATTTGTATAAAATTTCAATTCAATTTGATTTCAATTGCAACTTTCAATTCAAGTTGAACTCAACTCTGCCATCTGCAACGAATTCAATTTGAATTGAAATTTCTATTTTGTATTTCGTTTCAATTTCAATTCGAGCTCGATTTGCGTGAGCTGTTGCTGCTGTCAATCAATTTTCACGTTGTTTGCTTAACGGGCGGAAGTTGTTGCCTAGTCTAATTCACTTAGAACATTATTTCTGTTGTTGTATTTCTTTTTTTTTTCTCTATATATATATTTTTCGTGGCTACAAAAAATAAAGATCAACAAACGAACTACCGAAAATGTGGGTCAAATCGTTACGTTCAATGTTCGACTCGCATTTGGATCGGACATGTTGCTGTTGCTGTGGCTGTTGTTGCTGCTGTGTGTTCCGCCTTTCATCGAGAACACACACACACACGCACACAAATGCAGGCCAAATTGTGCGTCGTGTTAATCATGTTTCACTTTGCATTTGGAATTGGATTTCGGTTTTTTGGAAATTGGAATTCCGATGGCGCGTGTATCATTGAGAACGTTGTCGCTGCCGTTGCCGTTGCTGTTGCTGTTGCTGTTGCTGCTGTCGTTGCCATTGGTGAAAGTTGTGTGCACATATGGAGAGCACATGGCTTCGTTTTCGGCAGTCAGCCAAGTTGAAGATGTCGAAGAAGAACTTGATGTTGAAGAAGAAGGTGCTAATTGAAGCTACAAAATGTTCAACGGGCCAATTGACTGCGGCAAGTTTGTGTCTTAAGTCTTTTGTTTACAGCGAGCACTTCACAATAGCCTTTATCCAAATTGAAAAGGTTTAGAGGGTGGGGTCACACAGTCGTGTAATATATAAATGTGAGCCAATGACAGTGGCAGACTACTGTATACCCTATAAGTTGCATATGCAAAAGCTGGCTATGTGCGACTGTATGAAGAGAGAGAGCTAGATTCATGCGAGTATCATTAAATATTCTTGGATATTTCTTTGATTGTCTAGTATGCTACCATATTATAGGATATCTATATATGAAGTTTAGCTCTCCTAACAAGCCTTGGAACATGTTGAAAGGAGCATCTCTTAGTCGAACTCAATTGCGATGTTGTCTGAGTGTTTTTTTTTATAGGGTAACTGCTAGTCATGCTGTACTTACCACAGAACGGTATACCCTCTGGCACCCATTGACCCTTGTCGCAGACACGTCGTGCGGGTCCCAACAGCTCAAAGCCACGCTCACAGCTGTAGGAGGCAACGGTGCCCTGCGTCAGATTCGCGCTCGAGAAGACCACGCTGCTGTGCGCCGGAGAGCCAGGAAAACTGCAGCCCTCGTCTAGAAAGAGAGAGAGAGAGAGCGAGAGAGAGAGGGAGATTAGTTAAGCTTACGCATATTTTGTTAATATTTGATTAAGCATTAATATTCATTTATGCAAGAGAACTTCGAGTCGCATATTAAAAGTTCATCAATAACAAAAAGGTCTTGGCCTTTGGCTTTTTATACAGTTTCATTTAGTCTTTGATTATTTTTTTTTTTCTGATTGATTTCTTAATTTGGCTGATTAACCTATTTTTGAATTGGAATTTAAATAGAAATTATTATGGGAATCATAGACTTGACTTACGGGAATTCTAGTTTACTATGTGGCTGGAAGGGATAACACTTGATGCTCAGGCTAGCCAATCAATCTATCGACTTTAAGCTAGTATGTATGAAGATCAAAATGCAGCTGAAAGATATTTCAGTCTCTTGGCAGTAGAAGTAAGTTGATTTGCCAGATCTTAGTGAGTAATTTTAATTTATTTTTAAGTTTTGCTTTGCTAAGATAAAATGAACTTCTCAGCTTAACTAAGGCTGCATTTCACTAGTGGAAATCACCAATTGCATTCAGTTGCGATTGACTCTCGTAGCGCTACACTAAAGTCTGTGGAGCAGTTCAATTAACACTTTTCAGTTGGCAACAAAAACAAATTGACGGATATTATTATTTCAACAGGTGTTCAGCATTCAAATGCATTTCCAATGCAGATCCTACGGGCTGCGTTGTTATGGGTAACTCATAAAATGCGACTATGTCGACATTTGTCGGCCAACAACCTGTCAAATTCCCAAGCTAACCAAGCTGGCCAAGCTGGCTAACTGTGGCCAGAGCTCCCCAATGGCTTTGCACTGGGCAATTAAGCAAGTTCCGTTCCAGTTTGGCTCTTGTTGTTCTTGCTATTGTTGCTGTTGCTGTTGTTGGGCATTTCGACTAGCTCGACTAGCTGGTGTTAGCGAAACGCCTCAAAAATGCCAACAATTCAGCATTGCAAAATGTTCTCAGCTCGCCGCTTGTTGTCCGCTTGCAATTGCTGTCAATGCAAAGCGTGAGAATATAGCTGCAACAACAACAACAACGACAACAACAACTGTCAAGCACAAGGCAAAAGCTTCTAACTGTGCGATACCCTCTGTGAGACACCATATGAATTGGGTTGCTTTGTGGGCGTGGCTGCAGCGAATTATGATTGCATACATTAGAAACATTAAATATTCGTGCTCAATTCACATTTCATTGAACAGATTCACATATCGAATGCAAATTATTTGCAATTGAAATGCTTTAGCTGAATACCCTGTACAAATAAGAGAGATCAACAGAGCTTAGTGGGCTGGCAATGAAGCTTTGGCGACGTTGAGTTAAAATCAATAGAAATTAAGCAAAAACTATTTTAATAACATTTAACATTAGGTGAGCAGAACAGTTGAACCGAAATAAAAGTAGAGCCAGCTTTTGGATTAATAAATTTGAGGAGATTCTCTTTTGAATCTCAATAAAATATTTGGTACATGTGTGTGAATTAGTTTTGTGAGAGTTTTCTTTTCACTTAAATTCCATTTAAAGCTTTGTTGCTTTAACAGTTTGTAGCAGAGTTAACCTGTAAAAGTTGCAAAAATATTATATAAATAAACATATAATAAATATGTTTCCAAGTGGCACTTAGATAACTCTTAGCTAAAAGAGTTTTTTATGTCAGCAACTTTAATTGTTGGCAAATTATGAATTTTAATGCTGAATAACAATTAATCTTCGCTTCTTATCAAGCGTTTTATGCTAAGATTTCATGGCTATTGTTGTTTTTAATAAATAAATAAAAAAAAAAACCTTTCTTATTTCATTGGCCGCCCGTCTGAATATTTTAAAATTTGTGAGATTTGCAAACAACGTAGCGTATGCAAAATACCCAACAATTGTTGCTGCAGAGTTGTTGTTGCTGCTGCTGCTGTTATGCAGCGATTATATTTTCAATTTAGTTAGTTCCCAGGCGCATTTGCATGTCATGACGTCTGAGGCGTCTGTTCATCATTCGGCTTTGAATTGCTGCTGACCGCTGGCCATAGATCATGATGTTGTTGCTGTTGCTGTTGCTGTTGCTATTGCTATTGCTGCTCCATATGTGAGTCAGTTAGATGTTGCTGTCGTGTCGACTGCAAATTCCAAGCTAAACATTATCATTCAACCGATGCAGACAGTGAGCTGAGGTTCTCGACCAGTTGTTGTTGCTGTTATTGCTGTTGTGTATGTCATTTCATGCTGCACACAGCTGGCAGCTCATTAAGCAGCGCTTGCCTTATGGACTGTGCACAGTCTTGGGCATTCAGTCATGCCATAAATGTTCGAATAACTGCAGCATCATTTGACCAATGCAACTTTCCAAGCAGCAGCAGCAGCAGCAGCAGCAATTGTTGCTGGCGTGTTATGGCCAGTTGCAAGTGGCAGACAGCCGCTGCTTATACAATCAATGTCGAGCAATTTCATCATAACGGTTGCCCGTTGCCTGCCCCTGCCCCTACCCTGTTGCAAGTTGTCTGTTGCTGGTTGCTGTTGCAAGTTGTCTGTTGCTGGTTGCTGTTGCTGTTGCTAGTTGCTGGCGGCACTAATCAAATCAGTGCAGCCAAATTTAAATTTATCAAACCAAAAGCAAAATATAGCGGAAAATGAACACAGTAAAAGAAAGACAAGCATAGAGAGAGCGAGAGAGAGAGAGAAAGAGAGAGAAATTGGGTAAAACAACAACAAAATTAAGAAATCAAGTTCATGAATTAATTTTCAATTTCAGTTTCAGTTACACAGCCAGGCTTCACTGTAACTCCCACGCTGTGCGCTCAAACGAGCCGAACACAAAAACGCAAAGAAATTGGAACTGGAACTGAAGCTGGAGCTGGTGAACTGCTTCCCGATGTGAGCTAGGAAAAAGGTTGAGCCAAGGCGTCAGCCAAGCATGGAAATTGTGAGCAGATATACATATATATATATATATACGTGTTTCATAGGGCTAGAGCTATTGCCGTTGCCGTTGTTGTTGCCGTTGTTATTGTTGTTGTTGTTGTTGTTACCTGCCGCAACGTGCAACGTTTTGTTGTCAGCTTTTTGTTTGGTTTTCGTTTGTTGCCTTTGCTTTCATTTGGCTTTCTACGTGCGCCAGCCTAGTGAAAGTGATACCCCGCATATAAAGCTATAACTATATAAATATATATAGACACACACACACACACACACACACACACACACACACACTCTAGTGGGCAGTGACAACGAGAGCAATTTGTAGAAAACAAAAGACGCAGCAACAACAATTTTTTTTTTTTTTACATTTTTCTTTTGAGTTTTTCGTAAATGCAATAAAAATCAACGCATATTATTCATAATAAACACAATAAACGTCATAATAATGTTAATCATGTTAACAATAATAATGAGCCATAAAAATATAACAGTTAGAGGCAGCTGTTGCTGTTGCTGTTGTTGTTGCTGTTGCTGCAGCTACAAATTGGCCGTCAGCAACAGTTGCTTTGTAGCTTTGAGATATCGAATTGTTTGCACAAGCCCAAAAATAAGTTGTGCGTATGTGTGTGTGTGTTCAGGTAGAGGGGGAGGGCAATGTTCAGGGGATGGGGGAGGTGGTCTTTGGTCAGTGAGTTCAACAAATTACAGATAAAAAGCATTCATCGAGCTAGAGAAACACAAATAAAAAGCGAAAGCTTCGCTCAGTCCAGCCGGGTCAGCAAGGCCACAAACAATGCAGAAGAACATGTGCGGCAGGGGAGTGGCCCAAGAGGCGTAAGGGGTATGCGGTTAGTGTGTATTGCTGTTGCCATTGTTGTTGCTGTTGCTCTTTTCGCAGGTGAAATGTTAATTGCATGTGAATTGAATTGCACGTTGATCAGTCAATTAGTGTGAACTGTGGAACTAGTTCAATGAACTATGTGAAACGCAACCAGTTGTATGACTCAGTCGGTCTATGCAATTAGCAGTGAGTCATAGCGAACCTAATCTAAGTTCACACTAGCAAAACGCAGTTAGAACAAACAACTAGTTTAGTTGAACAACATGCTAATATTTGGCAAACTAGTTAATTTAGGTAAAAGGTTTTTAGTTAGAGGCAAGCATTGCCAGGCATTTAGTTTGCCCAGAATAATTAAAAATGAACTAGTTCATTTGAGAAAAAGATCAAAGCTTAGTAGCTCTACTGCTTTGGTGTACGCTAAACAGTTAAAAATACTGTTAATGAGCTAGATAAGTTTAGATATATGAAGCAATGAACCAATGAACTAATGAACTAGTTCAAAGGTAAAATATTTAGCTTCTCAGCATCAGTATCAGCATCTCTCGTGCAAATGACAAATTGGGCAAAAGAACTAGTTCATTTGAGCTTTGGGCTACAGCTGACAAAGAAACTGCCTCTATTTAGGCTTTATTTTTAAATGTCTTTGAACTGAACTTTAATAAGCAGCTGCTCGGTTCGAGCCATTTATCCTCCCATTTCTCCTCCTTCCCCTGCACCCCCTTCATAAGCTAATTGCCGGCTGCACGACGCTTTCTATTTGCAGGCAATGCAACTTGTGGCAGAGAGTCACAAAACAATTCGCATTCCATGCGACGACGATGACAACAATTTGCGTATGGGTCGCTAAATTTCAACAGCAACAACAGCAGTAAGAGAAATGCAGCCTAATTGCCAACAGAGTGGATAATGAGCGCGGGGGTAGGTTGTGCCTCTGCTTGATGGTTGCGGGTTGTGGGGTAAGTGAAGCTGTCTCTGTCTTGCAATTAGCATATTTTCTGGCCGCTGTCTTCGGTTGGCGTGTGAATTTGTCAGCTCGTTTGACCACGCCCAGCTCTACACATTGCTCGCCGGCTAATAAGATAGGGGGCCACTTATAGGTAATGAAAGAGAGAGAAAGAGGTAGAGAGAGAGAGAGGGGAAGTTTGGGAGTGGGGGAGTTGGAACTGGGGGCAACTGCTGTGCGACTTGCAGTAGGTCGCGTCATGCGCTGATTGCTCAACGCCCACGCTTCGGTTGCTGCTGCAGAAGCAGCAAAGAAAACAAAAAAAAAAAAAAATGTTTCAGTTCCGCTGCCTCAACTTCATCTTCTTTATCGTCTTTTTATCATTAACTTCTTCTTCAGTTTCTTCTCTGCTGGCTTCAATTACGAAATTGAAAAGTGCAAGTGCGGCCAAAGGAAAGCAAACATTTGCCTTGCCTGATGACCCAATTGAGATAGCTCAGCAGCAACAGCCAACCGACAACAGCAGCAGCAGCAGCAGCAGCGACAGCAGCAGCAACGCTGGCAAGTGAAAAGCGCAGCATGTCCAAAAAGATGCGCCCGTTACAAAGGTTTTCCCTTTTATTTAGTGGGCTGCCCACAGCAGCAAATTCGGGCCAGGGAACAGAGGGCAGCAGCAGCAGAGCTTTGCTTGTAAGCCGCAATGATTCATGGGCCAACTAATTTTTAAGATATCGTGCTGAGTTGCGCGCGTTCGTATTGCCCCTAAATAAAAGATCAGCTACATGGGATGCACGACTAGCGGTTGCCTTGCTAGAAGAATCGGGAAAGACATCAACTATGGAAAGGATCAACTATAATTATTAATTATCAACATAATATTATATTGACTGATTCCTATTAGTATCGATTTCATTATCATTTTAATCCTTATCATTGATCATTGATTATCATTGTCATTTTCATTATGATTATCATCAGAATCAATAACATATTAATGAAGAATCCTTATAGTATTCATTATCATCATTAAGAATTGCATTACGATTATCATGGTCATTGTCAATATCTTTCTCTTCCTCATTATCAGAATCATTAACATTATAAATACGATTATTATAATCTTCATTATATATATTAACATTGTCATCATCATTATCATTATTATTATCCTACTAATTAGTATAGTGTCCTTCTCAAAGTCAATTTCATTAACATTCTCATTGCTAATCTCATTATAATTACCATTCTCATTATCAATTTCATTATTCTCATTTACATTATCATCCCAATCATTATCTCTGGCTTTCAATTTATATAATACTCGAACTATAGACAGTCTGGCAAACTGGTTTTCATTGGCCTAATTATGCGAACAGCTAAGACAGCTCTTCTTTGTGGCCTACGAAGACAGTTAACACTTGGAATTTCACTTGTGAATTTTTAAGTATTTTTCTCTATTAATTGTTAGAATTATATAAGAACATTGTGTCAACGAGCTTTGATCCCATTAAGTTGCTTCACCAACTGAATACCGAGTCGAATGTGCTTATGTCGGCAAGTCTCCATGTAAGATTAGAGCAAGGCTGCTGTAGCGCATACCTTATACAGAGTTTATAGGGTATATGGAAAACAATTTTCGTAGTCAAAGCTAGCTACGCGCTTCAGCTTTGTATTCTACTTTGAATGCTGCTGTTGCTGTTGTTGTTTGTCAAATCAGAAACGGTTTAAACCGTTAGACTATCAGCGCTCATAATGATCATAATGATGACGATGCTGTTGCTGTTGCTGTTGCTGTTGTTGTTGCCGTTTGAGGCTGATTGGTTTTGGATTTACATAAATTGGCGCGTTGCTTCACTTGGCCGGTTTTCGAGAATTTCATTTAAGTTGCTTCTTGAAGCAGACGCTGCCTGACCCAGTTAGAAGTTGTTGCTGCTGCTGTTGCTGTTGCTGTTGCTGTTGCTGCAGCTGCATTTGTTTGCTGGCGGGCAAAAAAATTAGCAGCAGCTTGTTAAAAAACCATTTCGCAATTGCCTTTTGTTTCTCTCTGCCTGTGTCTGTGTGTGTGCGCACTGCAAGTAATTGCAAGTTCGTTGCCTAAGTCTTTTGATTTGTACTTCCGCTCAGGTTCAGAATTGAGACATCAATCGAGAACAACACACAGAACGAAAGAGGGAGAGAGGGAGAGAGAGAGAGCGAGCGAGCCAGCTAGTCATTTTGTAGCATGTCTAAGAGTCGTTGTCCGGCTAAAAGCTGTTAAGCGCATTAAATAAACATGCGCTGACTTGTCTTGACTTCTTGCCATCTTCTTCTTCATTGTTGTTGCTGTTGGCTATAAGCATTTATGTAACGGTACGCACAACAACAGCAACATAGGCGGCCAGACGCAGACAACAACAATAAACTTTTCATGCTTAAACAGTTATATAAAACGCACAGACTAAGAACTAGCAACAGCAACAGCAACAACAGCAGCAACAACAACAGCAGCAGCAGCAACAGCATCAACAGCAATAGCTAAAGCAATAGACAATGACAGCATCGAGCACAGCAGCAACATCTTTCACCTGTGCCACAACTGTTGACAAGGTCTCACTCGAAAGTAGAGCCCAGACAGTATGTGAGCGAGTGAGATGGCGAGAAGGAGATAGTGAGAGAGATGGGCATATGCATATAACAGGTTCGATACGATTTTGCGGCACTTTTGCCGCCAAAGGAAACGCTTGATTGCCGCTAAAGCAGCAAAGCAAGGCCAAGCAACGGCAACAATTGGCTACGACATTGACCAAAGCTCGATTGCTCACAGTGCTGCTGTTGCTGATGCTGTTGGTTCTACTCGCAGCCGTTTGCCAGTTGACCGCATTCCAAGTCAAGCCAACAAATCAATGTGCATGCGCGGAAAGAAAGGTGTTGGCAGCAGCAAATGTTGCTGCGGCTGCGACTGCTGACTGCACTCGTCCTTCTCTGACACAAACTGGGTCAAGACGAGCCCAAATGCACGCGTATATGTGTGCTTGTGTGCATGTGTGTGTGTGTGTGCATGTGTGTGTGTGTGTGTGTGTGTTTGACAGCAGCTGCGAAAACACCTGCAATTGCAGGCAGACCAGGCAGCACACGGCGGCAACAGGCGTTGAAAGCACAGCAGCAATATCTAAGCACAGCTCAGCTCAGCTCAGCTCACTTCACGGCTCGTGCGTTGAGTGTGTGTGTGTGTGTGTGTGTGTGTGTGTTGTTGTTGTTGTTCTTGCTGAGAAGCGTTCTCGTTGCAGTTGCTGTGTGTGCCGCATTGTTGTTGCTGCGGCGCGCCAGCAATATATCATTAGATGTTGCTGTAAGTTTTTTTTTTTGCATTAATATTTGGTTTGTGCCTAATTTGTTGCACACGCCGCAAAGATTTCATTCTATTGTTGTTGTTGTTGTTTTTGCCTGGATTCTTTTTTTGGTTAACTCTTGATTTTTGTTTTCTTTTTTTTTTTCTGGCATTTTTGTGGTTTTCATTTTGGCAGCCGCCGCACAATTTTTTGTTGTTTATTTTTTTTCTAACGTAAATGTGGAAACGAGCAGCAGCAACAACATATGTGAATTTGGCTTGTAGAACTGGCTTGGCTTGGTCAAATAATTTGCATAAGAGTAAAGCAAAAGGCATTAAGAATTACAATAATAAAAGCAGCAGCAGCAGCAGCAGCAGCAACAGCAACCGCAACAGCAACAACATAAATATAACAAATGTATTTTTGTTGTTGCTGTTGGCCTTTCTCCTCAGTGAAGTTCATAAAGTAAAAACTTTTTTGTCAACGCGCGCTATGCAAATGAACAACAACAGCAACAACAATAGCTGGCAACGCCTTGGACTGAAAATTAGAAGCAGTTTAGCAGTCAGCGGACAGCGTTTCGAATAATTATGAAAATTTCACTTTAGTCGCTGTTGTTGTTGCTGTTCTCGTGTTGCTGGCGTGTCTTGATTATAAAATAAATTTTATTTTGTTGTCTTCATTGTTTTTGTTGCTGCTGCTGCTGCTGCTGTTGTTGGCGCTTTAGTTTTTGTGTCCACATGCTGCTGCTGCTGGCATTCCAATCGTTCGCTATTTACCGCTAGACTGTTGCCGCTGGCAAGAGCAACAGCAACAGCAACAGCAACAGCAGCAACAAACATTATGAAATCAACAACAACAACAAACTGTTGGCTGGCTGCAGCTAAACAGACAGCGGCATAAACGCCCCATAACAGCAGCAACAATTGCTCATGTGTGGCAAGTGTTGCTGGCGCGTTTATTGATTGGAAGCGCAGCGTCATCCACACTTCCGATTGCTAGTGGATAAGCCAACGGCCATTGAACTTGCTAACATAATGAACAAAACAATCATCATGATGATGATGATGATGATGATGATGCTGTTGCGGCGCAAGAGCAATTGCTCAGCATTAGCCATGCATTAGCTAGAGTCCAAGTGCAAGAGCATGTATGCAATTAGCTGAGCACATGCATGGACGTACATGCATATATGTATAGGTATGTGTATGTATGTATGCATGTATATACATGTGCATGTGCACTTCTTAAGGCAACGTCCCATTGGGGCGCTAATCTATGGCAATTGTTATTGTTTTTGCCAGAGCCACTGCTCAAGCAGCTGCTGCACAGTGGTGCAAAATCAATTGGCTTGATCAAGTTATGGCCATGTCTATAATAGTCACATGTGTGTGACTTCCAGCGTATGTGTGTGTGTGTGCGCTGCTGTGAGCCATGGGCTTGGCTTTCACCCACAACAAGTGCGGCCCAGCATTCTTCAGACTTTTGTGTGTGTGTGGGCGCTGCCTTCGCATTGTTTCTGCATACACATATAAATATATATTTATATATAAATATACAATTTATTTTAGTTTTTTTTGTTTTGTGCTACCTGTCGCTGTGAAAGTTGCCATATCGAAAGATTTAAGAAGTGCAGTGCGAAGAAACAAACAAGCGAGCTCAGCTCTGGCCAAATTCGAAATTGAATGGCTTTTGACTGAAATAGGTTTTGATTGTTTTAACAAATAATATAAACAAATGGGATAGAACTAGTAGAAAACTAGAGAATGAGTCATTTAGGTACAGCTATTTATCACAAAAATATTTTAATTGCGGCATGCATAAAGCTATTAAACGTTTATGCTAAAGATCCTACGCCCCCTGGGAGGCGGGAATTTGATTGTCTAACATTATCGTGAGATTGGAAGAATTACAAATCTTAGTTTTTATACTAATTTCGACACATTTACATTATTTTTGAGAAAGATTCGATTTGAATAACAAATTTGTTTCGAATTAAGTTCAGTTTCAACTGAGATGGGAACAATTTATAGCAAGCTCAAAAAACTGTTTTCATTTATGTTAATTTTCACAATCAATAAGCAGTTGCTGTCGGGTATAACCTAGTTGAGCATACTCGCTTCGCATATTTAATCGTATTTTGTGCTTTTAGCGTGACAGCTAGTTGAGCCTAGGCTAAGTCTTTGTGAATAGCTTTCAGCTTAGACTCAAATTTCAGATAATAATTGAACAAAGATTTCTTTTACTTTCAATCCATGCTACACTGCAATCGATATATATCGATAATTGCTAGCAGCTGTTGTGCCTCAACTTCGGCTTCAAGTTCAATTTTCAGTTGCAACGCATTTGGCAGTCGCTTTTATGGCAATTGCAACAGCTTTGCTTTGGTTTTTTTTTTTTTCAGCTTTAGTGGGCCAGTGACGAAACGCACATACATAGATACAGACACACACACACACACGCACGTCGAGCATTTAAAGTTATTAACAAAAGGCAATTATTTATAACAATTTCGATGGCGTTCGCCTTGTGGCATTGATGGCTGCGAAACGAGTCATGAATCAGGTGCCACTCAGCCAGCGGGCCAATTGTTGCCAACTTATTTCAAAATGGCAACAACAACAGTGGCAACAACAACAACAGTGGCAACAGCAACAGCAACAGCAACACTCACATTCATTACAATTAATTAAATTAAAAAGCGAATAAATTCTGTCGTCCAGACATTAGCTACACCTTTTTTGCCTTTCAGCTTTCATGTTGCTGGCACGGCTGGTTGTTGTTGCTGCTTGTTGCTTGCTGCAGCAGTTGCTGTTGTTGTCATTTAAATGCGCTACTAATAGCAAACAATTTCATTTATTTATTAGATGCTTAGTTTCACT
The DNA here is from genome assembly GCA_030914345.1 of Drosophila koepferae. Classification (NCBI taxonomy): domain Eukaryota; kingdom Metazoa; phylum Arthropoda; class Insecta; order Diptera; family Drosophilidae; genus Drosophila; species Drosophila koepferae. Next base: position 15,990,037 of record JAUESR010000196.1, on the reverse strand, counting down.
TTCCGCGCATTTCACTGCGACACACATTACAATTTCTTCGCACAGCGCCAAACGAATGACTTAGGCAACGAACGCGAAAGTTTTACCATGCATGCGTGTGTATATGTCAATGTGTGTGCGTGTGCTCATCAAAATAAATATTCAACTGCAGCTGATATTTCATATGGCTATAATGAGCATTCCATACAAATGAGCTGCACCTCACAAAAATACAATAACCTAAAACTCAACGGAATGCCAAAGCAAATGCATTAAGTCTGATTATACACATATACCATATATACATATATATACATATATATATATATATATAAATATATGTATGTATGTGTATTTACAATATGTAGAGCTTCTTCTTTAGTAAGTGTAGCTTTATAGAAAATCTGATTTGATAATTAGGCAAATGTATATTATATGTAAGCTAGAAATTTCTATCAATAAATATTTGATGATCATTAAATGAATCTATTATGAAAACTTTTTCTTTTCAAACGTGCAATAAATTTACGAATATCATAATAACATTTTTCATTAAACTTAGTAAATTTCGATCTAAAAAAGTTGTACATTCTATACACTAAAAGTTTTATCATAATAAATAATATTACTATGCAATCTTCTGAAAGCTTACGTATTTGAATTTTGTAGATCGTTACATAAGATTGATCGTTAGTGATCTCTGATCTGCTTGAACAAAGACAACTTTTGTATAAGTGCTCGAGTTTTCATTTATTAAAGCATTTCTATGCATAGCTTTTGTCTATTTAACAAACTGATCGTGATTCTTTTGATCAGTGATCATTATGTCTAGCTTTGATGCTTATAACTTCTATGGGTTTTGAGCATTGTGATTGTCTAACTTTTATCTTTCTCTCTTTGTATGAGCTCAGGTGTGTAAACGGAATACTACGAAAATGTAAATGTAATGTGATCTTCTAGGCGATCTCTTGATCTTCGAATTTACTGATCTTTGACTGTTCGATCGATCGTTTGATGGACTCTCTGTGAGTCAGTTCTGTGAGAAATGACGAGTTGAAATTTATTTGATTGAACTAGATTGTTTTGCTAATCCTCTATCGAGATCGGCTACCATCTCATGCAGTAATCTGTAGGCATCCATAAGACTAAGCCCACTCACTCTCTCCCTCTTAGAGTTTGTATCAATCAGCGACCCACACAAACTGTCAGCTAAGTAAGTGACGTCTTTTTATTTTTCTCTCTCTCTCTCTGGCGGAGTCTCTGGCAAGGCCACTTTGCAACTTGCGCAAGTTGTGCAGTGTCTCATTTCCATTTTCATTCCACACTTGCCCCACTCCACACTCCACACACCACGCTCTGCACGCATTGAGCGTGCCCCACTCCCTCGCTACGTGCCAAGGCGTCTGAAGATTGCACCTGAAATTTATTCAAAAGCCGAAAAATAACAAAAATCAACTCGAATTGCGTAAAGTTGTGATGTTGAACATACGCGACGATTGAGAGTCAGCCACAGAGTGCTCCATGAACAAGTGCGCGACAATTGCGCAAACTCTGTGCCCTCGACACTTTGTCGCACTCCTCAAATGAGCTCATTATCAATGAAAACACTAATCAAATTCATTAAGCGCTGATTAACGCAACTCCCGCAAAGTAAAACATTGAAATGTTGTGCAAGGTTAACGATCAAACCGAGCTAAACGCAAATTCGTTCTCATGGAACTGAAAATCTGTTACACTATGAGCTATCAAATTTTGGTATGTAAATACCGTATAAAGACATGTTGTTGAAAATTGCTAAAAAACTTACTGGAAAATTAATAATAATTGAGATTTTTAATAATGTTCTCAGGTAACTCGGGATCTCTATAGAGATTTTTAATAATGTTCTCAGGTAACTCAAGATCTCAGGATCTTTATTAAGATTTTCAATAATGTTCTCAGGTAACTCAGGATCTTTGGATCTCTATAGAGATTTTTAATAATGTTCTCAGGTAACTCAGGATCTCTGGATCTCTATAGAGATTTTTAATAATGTTCTCAGGTAACTCAAGATCTCAGGATCTTTGTTAAGATTTTCAATAATGTTCTCAGGTATTACTATACTACTCAAGGAACTCAGGATCTCTTTGAGATAGAGCTGTGCTATGTGAATACGATCTACGACAAAAGCTGTTAATGATCTTAAGAAACTCAGGAAGTTTTTGAGCTGTAGATTTGAAATATGATATATCAACGTTTCCTACGTTGACTTTTTTCTAACAAAATCAAGAATTTATTATTAGTACACTGTAAGAACTATGTGAGTAATAGCCATGCCATTTGGTATGCAAAAGCTGTTGAGACTTTTATAACTTGGCCAATAGTAATTTATTAACGTGTTTCGAAAAAAAAGATAGCTAATACTTCTGCGTATGTTTATTTGTGCATTGCATAACAGATGGCTTATGCAAGCAACTTGTTGGTAATGGATGAGAGGTAAAGGATACTTAAACTCTGGTCTGAGGCTTATCCACTCACTCTAGTCTGGGTTGCGGTGGTCGTCACAGAGTGAGAGACAGAGTGAGTGAGGGAGAGGGAGAGTTAAGTAGAGAGACGCAAGTGCGGTTTGTCTGGCTGAAGTGCGTGATACACGCCTACGGCTGCCGCCTTTTTGGCTTCCTCAACTCTGTTTGTTTTGACTTCCTTGTTGGGCCAGTTTGTTGTTTGGCCGTGCTTATGTAAGGGCAAGCCGGGCAGCCGCCGCCTCGTTTGGGGGATTTTTACCTCAGACCGCAGAAATAATATTAATATAATGATGAAAAGCAAAAGGCTGATGTTTGCACGCATGCGCGCACAATGTGCCACGCCTCTAAAACGATGATGATGTGTGTGTGTGTGTGTGGTGTGTGTTGCACAAATGAGCCGTGGCATCGACATGGAGCATCAACATAATAGCTCTTGTGAGTTATGTATCTTTGCATTGGTTAGATGCGAGCTTCGCTTTTCGCATTGCAATTAAAATCGCACAGCTTCCGCAATGCAATTTAATGATCATTACGCTAATGATGAGCATAAGCTGTAGCACAACAGCCCTGGCCATTATCGTATAGACCCATAGCAGCCCAGTCATCCAGCGTCATCCCATCATCTAATGTGGGCAAGGTACATACGTAATGCGCTGCCTCAGCTGCAGTTTCTTCCACAATGTTTTGTTTGTTTGTTTTTCCCCTCGTTTTTGTTTCTTTTGCCTTTTCACTTCAGTCTGTTTGCACTTTTACTTTTCTTATTGTCAACAATATGAAATACAATTGTGCTGAGAAAAAAAAAAAAAAAAACTAGATATGCACACATTGCGATATATATTACTATATATACATAAGTATGTATGCTTGTATATATATTAAAAACTTTCCCATTTGAGGCGAATACAAAAACAACAACAAACTCGAAGCTTTTTTCTTTCCTTCTGTTTTTATTTTGTTGTTGTGAAATTTTTTGGCTGGTCGTAAATTTTATTTTAATATCTTGTACAATTTATTATTGTTATTGTTGTTGTTGTTGTTGTTGTTGTTGTTATTAACGCTGCTAACCTCACTATTTTCCATCTGTCTTTCTCTCCTTTCATTTCGTTTCGTTTCGTTTCTTCTTGATTGCTTTAGCATTTTCTGGCGGAGTTTTCCGTCTCTTGTTTTTGATTTGTAATTTAAATTAATCTCTTACAAAGCATTTCCCACCCCTTTTTTTTTCGTTTTAGTTTTTCACTGCCTCTAACGGCTTTTCAGCTGTGCTGATAAGATTTGAATTTTTGGGACAGTTTTGTTTGAGCTCGATGCATGGCTGTCGTTCCTTTGCTTTCCTTTTATGATGCGACAGCTATTGAGCTATGTTTTAATGGACTCGTTATGAACCACCAAAAACAAAGCAAGACAAAAGAAAACAAAAAAGTGTAAGGTGGTGGGGGAGGGGTGTTGGAATAACAGTAAAAGTTAAAACCGTTTGTACGCTGTTCTTTGTTCTCAAGTTCAAGGCATCTCTCCCTCGCCCTCTGCAGCGCGCTGTGTTTAACTGTAACTCAATCTGTTGCCACGTGCAGCAGCTCGGTTTGGTAATTGGAGACAAGAACGGCACAACAGGTTGCGCTGGTTGCCTTTCAGGCAGGTGACGCTGCCACGTGCAGCAGCAACAACAGCAGCAGCAAGTTTGTTGCCTAAGTCTTTTGTTGTTTTTCCATCTCTTTTGCTTGTGACACATTTGGCTGTTCAGCTCTTAGTTGTTGCTGTTGCTGTTGCTGCTATTTCAGCTATTTCTGCTTGCTGACCCAAACAAACATCCGTTTCCTGCGGTCAACATTGCCGGACACGCCCACTAGCCAAATAGACTCGCATACCCAGTATGCACAGTATACACTGGCTGAGACGAACAAGTGAATATAATGGATAGGATGCTGAGGCAAAAGTTGTTGTAGTGTAGAAATAGAGAGGAGAGAGAGAGAGAGAGATAGAGAGAGAGAGAGAGATAAGATGTGAGACTAATGCCAGATAAAAGTAAATGTAAAGTAAAGATATATTAAAAGCCCCACCTCCCCCCCCACCCCTCTCGCTTCCCCTTCCCCTCTAACCCTCCCTCCCCCCCCCCCTCCCTCCCCACCCCCCACACCGTCCCCTTCTCTCCTCGTTCTCCGCCCCCTCCTCCTTCCATCCCCCCTCTCCGCCAACTTTCATCCCCACCCCCTCCTCATTCTTCCCCTCCTCCCCCCTCTCTCCCACGCCCCCCTCCTCCCCCCCCCTCCATATCATCCTCCCTCCTCCCCCCCCTCCCCCCACCCACCGCCCCCCCCCCCCTTACCCCCCTCCCCCCCCCCTCCCTCCACCCCTCTCCCCCCCTCCAACCCCCCTACCCCTCCTCCCCACCCCCCCTTCCTTCCCACCCCCCCTACCCCCCCCCCCCTTCCCCCACCCCTCACACCGCCCCCCCTCCCCTCCCTCCGCCCCCCCCTCCCCCCCTCTCCCCCCCCCCCCCTACCCCCCCCCCTACTCCCCTCCGCCCCCCCCCCCCTCCTCCCCCCCACCCCCCCCCCCTGCCCTCCCCCCTCCCCCCTCCCCCTCCCTTCCCTCCCCCCCCCCACCCCTCCCCCCACCCCCCCACTCCCCCTCCCCCCCCCCCCCTCCCCTCCTCCCCCCCTTCCTCCCCCCCCTCCCTCCTTCCTCCCCCTTCCCCCCCCCCCCCCCCCCCCCCTCACCCCCATCTCCCCCCCCCTCCCCCCCCTCCCCCTCTCCTCCCTCCCCCCCCCCCCCCCCGCTCTAATCCTCTCCCCCCCCCTTCTCCCCCCCCCCCCCCCCCACCCCCCCCCCCCCCTCCTCCCCCCTCCTCTTGTCCAACGTTGTAGCGCCCCTATCCCCCACTCCTACCTCCCCCCCCCACCCCCCTCTCCCCCCCCCCCCAACCCCCTCACTCGCTCCTCCCCCCCCCCCCCCCCCCCCTCCCCCCCTCCCCCCCCCCCCCTTCACCTCCCCGCCCCCCCTCGCCCCCCCCCCCCTCCCTCGTCTCCCCCCCCCCCCCCCCTCTTCCCCCCCCCCCTCCCCCCCTCTCCCCACCCCTGCCCCCCACCCCCCTTCCCTCCCCCCACCCCACCTTCCCCCCCCTCCCCCCCCCCTCCCCCCCCCCCCACCCCTCCCCCTCCCCCCCCCCCCCCCCCCCCTCCCCCCCCTCCCCCTTCCCCCCCCCCCCCTCCCTCCCCCTCACCTCCCCCTCCCCCCCTCTCCCCTCCCCCCCCCCCCCCCCCTCTTAACACCGTGCACCCCACCCCTCACCAGCCCCTCTTGCCCCCCCCCCCCACCTATACCCCCCACTCCCTCCTCCCTCCACCCCCCCCCTCGCAGCCCCCCCGCCCCCCCTCTACCCTCCCACTGCTCCCCCCCCCCCCTTCCCTCCCCCCCCCCCCCCCCTCCCCCACACCCCCCCCCCCCCTCCCCCCTTCCCCCCCCCCCCCCCCCCTCTCCTCTCGTCCCCCCCCCCCTCACCTCCCTCCAGCCCTCCCCCACCCTCTCCCCCCCCCACCCCCCTGCCCCACTCCTCCCCCCCCCACCCCCCCTCCCCCTACCCATCGCCCCTCTCCCCCCCCCCCCCCCCCCTACCTCCCCCCCCTCCCGTCCCCCACCTTCCCCCTCCACCCCCCCCCCACCCACCCCCCACCTCCCCTCTTCCCCCCCACCCCTCCCCCGCTCCTCCCCCCCCCCCCCCCTTCAGCCCTCCCCCCCCCCCCCCTCTCCCCACCCCCTCCCCCCCCCTCCCCCCCCCCCCCCCCCTCTCCCCCCACCCCCCCACTCCCCCCCCGTCCACCCCCCCCCCACCCCCCCCCCCCCCCCCCTTCTACGTCCCCCCCCCCACCCGCTTCGCCCCCTCCTCCCCACCTCCCCCCCCCCCACCCACCTCACCCCCATCGCCATCCCCCCTCTTCTTGGCCCCTTCCCCTCCTCCCCCCCCTTCCCGCATTCCCCTCTCCATCCCCCCATCCTCCCCCCCCCTTCTCCTCTCCCCCCGCCCTCATTCCCTCCCCCCCCTCCTCCCCTCTCCAGCTAAGGCTTGTTCCATTTCAAACTCTATATATCTGTATAACTAAGACTAAAGATTGACTAATCTGAAACATTTATAAAGAAGTTATTTAAGCTCTGTTAATGTTTCTTATATTATCTGTAGACTCTAGTTACACAATTTACTCGAGCAGCTAGTGTGGATGGAGTTATCATAATATACTAATGTATCTTGCGATACTTTTTATATGCAATTCAAAATTGAAAGTTTTGCATTTTCAAAGTCTATTTTAATATATGTAGTACCTGGAATAGAGAGGATCTACTCTAAAGTATATTTCGTTTGCCTAAGAACTGCCTTAAAAATGGATAACGTTTTAAGAAATAGTTAAATGATTTATAGGGATATATACACTCATACATGTGGTATATATATATACATTTTATGAAACAAGTGTAATGATATATCCCTAATGATATATCCCTTACTTGCTGGCATGCTCAAGTGAGTGCGTACTGTAGCTACATAAACTATATATATTTTTTTAAATTCAAATATAAAATATATTGTTCAATATATGTTTCGTAAGGATTCTATTAATTGTTTCCATTACGCAGGATATTTACTATAAATGTACTCTAAATAATTGTATTTCTCTTTCTAATGCTGTTTAACTTTTTAGAGTTTCCGTTTTATAATTAAAGCAAGTTCTCGTTAGCGTGTGCTCACTGTGCTTGCAATATGCATATGAGACTTGGGGCACTTTTGACCGTTTCTTCGTTTCATTTGTCGCGCGTATCCCACGAAACAATTAACGAGCACAAAAGCTGACCGATATAAAGCGAGCAGCAACAATAGCAGCAACAACAACAACTTGACCAGTTGCCGGCACTTGACTGGACTCTTGATATCGTTGTTGTTATTTTTGTTGCTGCTGCTCGCTTTATGAACGTGGGAAAAAAGGTGCACAAGCTTTTGTTTCGAACAGAACCGGAAATCAAAAAAACAAAAAAAAACTCTGCGACAAAAGTGTATGCAAAAAAATTGACTTTTTAAGCACCCCCCAACCCCCCCCCTCAAAAGCAGAAAGATGAAGCCAAAAGCAGCAGCAGCAAGAGAAAATTTGTTTGGCATTTTTTCTGCTGTTTTTGGTTTTGCTATTTTTTGTTTTTGTTATTTTGCGTCTTGGCTGCTGCTTCTTGGTTTCGCTGCTTCTCGACTTTTCGTCTTTCGCTTGACACACTCACCTATATTCTGCGCCTGCGCCTGCGTCTGCGTTTGCGCTGACGTTAGCAGCAGCAGCAGCAGCAGCAGCGGCAGCGACTGCGTGCGTTGCATTTTGTCGCTCTCTTGTTGATCTTCAGCTGTTGCCGCCTCGTCCTCTTCTTCTTCTTTTTTACTTTGTTTTAGTTTCGTTGTTGTTTTTATTATTTATTTATTTTTATTTTATTCTATTTTTTTTTGAAACTTTTCTCCTTCTCAGAATTTGCAATTTGTTTTCACACCAATTTGTTATTGTTGTATTTTTTGCAGAAATTAATTTTCTTTGCTTTTCTGCTTTTCGCTGACTTTGTTTACACGAAACTCGTTGCGAAATGTGCAAAAGTTATAAATGTTTCAACATGCCTGGACAGATAAAATTGGTAAGTGGAAGAAGCACAGGAATAAGTCGAAATTGAGTACGATTTGGGTGAACAGGTGCGCGCACCTGGAAAGTGTGTCAGTTCGAGCTCAATTCGTTTATCCTTGGCACACAACAAAAAAATTATAAAAAAATATATATTTTCAAAAATAAAAAAAAAAAAAAAACGAAAACAAAAAAGAATTAGCAGTTAAATGAGCACAACTTGTAGATCACTAGGCGCGTACCGTTAGTCGCGTCAAACCGTTAGACGCGTTTGAAATTCGTGTTGAAAATCAGAAAACAAGCAGCAAAAAAAAAAAATGTAACTTGTGATCGAACAGCCGCGATGTTCCGTTCGCTTCGCGTTCTGCACGGCAACTGAATTCGTGGCCGAAGCCGAAGTCGAACTCGAAGTCGAAGTCGAGCTTAAAGCGACTTTGCCGCTACTCTCAGCGCGCTCGCCCTCCCTCTCTCTTTCACTCTTTCAAGACGAAGCAATGCAAGCGCAACCGCAGCTTAACCGAAGCCGAAGACGATTTCTTTCACTTTTCACGTTTTGCTCTCTCGACTCTCTCGCTTGCTCGCTCGCTCGCTCGCTCTCTCTCTGTATAATTTGGCAACTGGTGCTTGGTAGAAAAAAAACCAACCGTCGTCTTGTGCAGCTCGAAAGCAACTGAAAGTTTGCGCCGTCGCGTTGTGCGTCTTGTAAGCTGTAAGCTGTAAGCGTCGCACCGACTGCAGGCAAAGCGCTGCCAGCTGCGCTGCCACTTGCTGCGCTTTTTTCTGCTTTTGTTTTTATGTTTTTTGTTTTATCTTTTATTTTGGCAAGTGGCAAAGCTTGTGAGCACGAAGCTTAGGGCTTTCGATGCGTTTGGTCTATCGATCAATGGCAAATTGTTGGCGATTCGCTGGCCAAGAAAGTTGCCGTGGATGCCACAAAACGGTAATAACAACTAATACAGGTTATGCAACTGTGGCAACTGTGGCAGCAGCTCGCCAAGTGCACCAAATTGCAGCCGCAGCTCGAATAATTCTTGGACTCTTGCAGATGGTGCATGGTGCATGCCGCATGCTGTGATGCCGTTGCACATGCATTTGCATGCCACAACAGCAGCTCTAAGTATGCCAAATGGTCAGCAAATTGGAGCAGCAGCCATCGATGCCACAAATTGGATCGTGCCACAAATCCCGGTTCAACCAACGCACAATTTTTTCGTATGTGGGCCAGCTGCCTCATCGCCCCACTCACCCCTACGCCACATTGCCCAAGAACTAATGTATATGCCCCCGCCTCGCACAACAAAACCAAAAAAACCAAAACATGTTGCCCAACATGTTGCATGGCCATAATATACAAGCTGAATTTTGTTGCTGCTTTTTGTAGCGCCTTTTGCGGCTTAAATGTGGCAATGCTTAGAACTTTAAGTGAACTGATTAAGATATAAGACAAGTTGAGCTTAGGAGGATTAGAAATGCAGAACTAGACGAAGATGAGCCTCAGAGCATGTTAAGCTGAATGTCAGGTGGAAAAGTTTTCACAACTTTGATTTGATAAGATATACTTATATTATATATGTGTATAGGAACTTGTTAGCTATATAGTTAAAGCAGTTGAATAACTGGTTCACTTTTATTGTTACATTTTTTTACATATTTTTTCGATAATAAATTATACGCAAAATGAAAACTTTTGAATATGATCTGTTCAGATAAAATGTACATACCTTTACAGTTTGTTTACATTGTATACCAAAGAATATCTGTGTAGAATGTGAGGCTAACTAGAACTCAGTTATATCTTTCATAAATTTCATTTCATATGAGCAACTTATTTGACAGAAATATATTCAAGATCATTTGCCATGAACTTTGGCAGATATTATATGTATTACAACTTTTCAAGCTTTAGTAAAGTAGTTTAAGTGATTCGTGGTTGATAAATTGATATGATAATTTGCAATTTACTTTTGTCAGACAGTTTACAAGACAGATGTGTAAGTTTTGTTTATACTTATGTACAAGCTGTGTATTTCTTCTGGGCCAAGGTTATACAATTAAATACATTTACATTTACCAGGGGCCTTACCAGGTAGTTTACAAAGTAGATCTATTTAGATGCTGAGTTTTGTTTTTAAATTATTTATTTTTGTTTCTTTTTCAATGCATGATTGAAAGATAATTTACAATGAACTTTACTAGGCAGTTACAAGACAGCTATATATGCTAATTTTCAATTTTCTTGGTTTCTTGGCTAGAGCGTATAAAGCTTGAAATAGTGTAAAACCTAATTGCAATGAAATTTGTCAGCCAATTTACAAGGAAGGTATAAATAGCTGTTCCAATTACTTGGCATGAGGTTTGTCAGGTGGTTAATAAGGCAAACATATACATATGTATGTCTATGGTAGAGTAAAGTACTTCACCTTCTTCTTCCTCAACGCATAGAGAACACACAATTCCAGTTATTCCATGTAAACAGCTCTGCTATATACTAGAACTTCTTCAGCCGCCAAAGCGCCGCGCCGACTCATTCCCCCTTCAGAGATCATCTGTCATTTGATTGAGCTAATGTGCCAAGTAGCTTAGCTTAGTTTACTTTATGGGCTGTTCTGTTCTGTTCTGTGCTGCTGGATCTGTTCTAATAACAGGAATGAGCCACATCATGATTCGAGTTGAGTAAGTGAGTTTTGCCCCGCTTCGATGTGCTCTCAGCTCTCGAGACGTTCGCCTGGCGAATTGTCATCACATTTTTGCGTGTCGTTTGTGCTTTTAACCCAGTTTAAAATGCTGCTGCTGCTGCTGCTGCTGCAGCGAGACAAAACGTAAAAAAAAAGTACACAATGACAACGTTGCCGCAAGTGATGACAACAACAACAACAACGACAACAGCCTCGTTGATTGCAACATTTTGTTTAGCCAGCAGCCACTCATCAAGTTGTCTTCCAATAGAACTGGGCGCAGCTCAGCTGCTCCATTTTAGTGTTAAAGTTCGACAAAAAAACAAACAAGCAAACAAACAAAAAACTGTTCTTCTTTCGAGTCCAACCTCGTTCTGTGGCTGTGGCGCCACCTGTTGTAGATGCTGCTGAACTATATTGAAGTAGGTTTAGTTTCCTTCTTTACAACTATTGACGACATATGTATATAAATTCCAATCATCTCACCTCATCTCATTTATACTTGTTCTTCATTATCTTCTATACTTTCTGATGTCTAAAATTCGTTTGTTAACTAAGAATTTCCATAGAATTGAACAATAGAAAAGGTTTGCATTCAATTTTGAGTTCTAGTGCATGGCGCCACCTGTTGTCGGCTGCAGAGGTTGAGGTTAGGCACACTGAATGCCCAGTTAACAGTTAACTAATCAAACTGTGTCTATGACTGCAGATCCATTTAATTAGACAATGAGGAAACGTCTTGTAGCAGTGTAGTGGATGGGGGAGCTGTAGGCGGGTACTGTTGATGGGCTGGTGGTGCCACCGCCCAATTGTTACGCTTGGCATGCTGTTGGATGGTGCTGGTGGTGCTGTAGTCAGTAGTGGTCAGTCAGCGGTCACTGTGGTTGTCTGCAGTCAGCCACGTGCGCCCATCGACGCCCACCCAGGAAATCAAGTGAACTGCGCACGCAACATCTTTTGGCCAAGAATGTTAGTCAAGACCCACTACAAGCACTCTCCATGCCTGGCTCCGCTCCAGCTTGTGCCACTCGACTTTGCCGCAGCCGGCCAAGCACAACGAATTGCTGCATTTGCGTTCACGATGCTCAATTAAGAGTAAGCCCCGTTTTTTTTTTCTTTTTTTTTTTTGACTTTACTGCTCATCTCTCTCTCTCTCTCTATCTCTACTCATTGACAGCTCCAGTGAGAAAGAGAGAGAGAGAGAGGGAGAGGGAGAGTCTATCATCCCCCCCTCTTTCGGGCAATCCTCGCTTCATTTTCTATTTAGTGCTTTATTATTTTTAATTTCGAGCAAACTCTGAAGATTAATGTTCTGAGTCGCTGCCTAACAGCAGCTCCCAACTCTAGCGTTGCTTCTGCTTCTAGGTCTACATCTACTTCGGCTTCTGCTTCTTCTTCCTCTCCGTCTGCATGACTGTTTTTTTTCTTTTTTTCTTCCATGGCTGCATGTGCAGCTGCACAGCTGCCCTGTAGCTCCACTGACTGCATTGCCACGAGCCAAATGCTTTGGGTTGAAAAAAAAAAAAAAAAATAATAATAATAATAATAATAAAAAAATTATAAAAATGTGTTTACAATGTCTGTGCTCCATTTACATTTCCATTTCGAGCAGTGGGTAAAGCGCTCATCGAAACTGTTGTGAATTATTTTGTGGTGCACTCAAAATAGATAGTCAATTAAGCATGAGTTAGCTTATATCATTGCTATCAAAAGCATATAGTGTGTATACTAGATATTTCGAATACTCTATTCAGACTGACAAAATAAGCGAATCATAGTGTTGCACAATGCCGAATAGACAGTGTTGAGAATATGATACGGGAAATAGCATGAAGTTGAAATAGTTTTGTTCAAGTTGATGAAGACAGCTTCGGAGTGAACCAGTCGAAAGGCAGACAGGCAGTCAGAGAAAGGGTATCCCAATCCGTAATTTCCCGTTTTGGTGCACAAAATTGACCGCCCAGATCATCCGAGTTAAGGCAGTTGGATTATTTTCTTTGGGGTTTACTAAAGTCTAAGTTTTATAGTGACGGAAGTTCTTTCTTCCGGGCAGGATTACGGACGTTTGAAAGGCGAGGGACAGAGAAATAGTTCGTCAAATGAGCATACACTTTTTCGATATATAATCGATAGGCAGATAAGCATCAACTCTGATTTCTCTGACTGACTTCCAGCCCTCCCTCCAGCTGCAGCGAAGCTAACTAACCTGCTGTAGGGGCTTGGGATATAATTGCTTGCAACAGTGTTGGAAAAGTGGCAATTTAGTTCATAGAGTTCATTTAACTGGAAACTTTAGCACATCAAAATGACTGCAGTCGCTCGCTTTTGCAGCAGCGGTGCGCCCACAATGTGTGGCAAGCTATTTGGCCGCACACTGTGGCTGTGGTTGCGTTGCCAAATTCCAAATGCCAAAAATCCAAATTGAATATTGAAATTCACAGCCACAGCTTCCCAGTGGCTGGGCGTGCGCTAAAGTGGGGCCAACTCAATGTGGTTATTACTTAAACTGTTTACGGAAAGATAAGTGTGGCTAAAGCCCGAAAAAGTGATTGCACTGTAAAGAGCAATTGTTGCACAAAGCACATTCAAGTGAAATGAAACGAAAGTAAAAATGTTATTATTGTTTCTCTTTGTTTTTTTTTGGTTTGGCTAAGCCCTAAAGAGCAACAACAAGCACTGCACCACCAGTGAACCACTCGAGCTGCTGCCTGTTATAGCTGTAAGTATTTGCAAACATTTTCAGCTTTTGGACAGCGCCAGTCGAGCAGGCAAACCACCCAAGTGAAATGCCTGCCCAGCACAGAGAATTCAACAGTGTTGCATAAACAACCACAGCAGCAGCAGCAGCAACAATTGCGTGTGACAGCGACAACAATAAACAAAACATTGCAAAAATATCATAAAATAAACTAGGCAGAGTGGTGCAGAGCCACCGGCCGGCTGGACAAAACTACAAGTTGCGTTGGAGTCTAGATTGGCTTCAAATTTGCAGTGATTGTTGTTGGCTGTTGCTGTTGGTTGTTGCTGTTGGTTGTGTCATACTTAATAATGGGCCAAGCAACTGTAACAGCAACTCATTTCATTTCGAACAAAAAGATGACAATTTTTTCTTTCGTTTTTTTTTCTTTTTAGTTTTCTTTTATTTTCTGTTTTATTAGCTTTTGTTTTTTCATACACAAACAACGAATGCATAAATCACATTTCAGAATCAAAGACAACGCATTGCGCATGCTCTAACATGGAAATAAATATATATGTATTTATGTAAATATATTTATTTTATTTTTAAATAAACTTAAATATATTATTATTATTTTTTTTTAATTTTTTCTAATAGATAAACCTTTGTCATGGCTCATGCAATTATTTATTATAATTATTTATTAATTTTTGCAAATTTCCTTTTGGCATTTGGAGCGTTCACAAATTTGTTTTGTCTAGTTTATTTTCATAAGTTTAACTCGATATATATTCATATACATATATATTCAAGTATATGTATATATAGTCTGTACATTTCGCTGACATCTCACTCCTTACGCAGCTCGCAAAATCGATGCAACATTAATGTGCATGCCACTTGCAACAGTTTGAGGCATTAGCTAAGACTTGGGCTGTGGCTCTGTCTTTGACTCTATCTTTGACTCTGACTCTGGCCTTAATCATTGCTGCAGTGCTTTGGCTGGTCAGGAAAGTGGCCAGCGTAGGTTCTCGGCAAGTTCGTTGCCTAAGTCTTTTGTTTTTCTCCCTCGTTTTGTCTTGTGACGAGCCTAGCTTGTTGTTCATGCCGGACACGTGGGCCACGCCCCAAAAAGTGCCAGCCAGCCGTTTAACCCCTATGTGCGCCATGGCTTTTGCCAATTTGACAATTTTATTGATGTTGGCTACGTGTTGATCGGCCGACGCGTTGCCAAACTTTCATTTCGTTTAATTCAATTTGGTGGAATGAAAATATTTTGTTTTTTTTTTTCACTCATTTTAGAAATTTTTCGTGCAATTTCTGTAAGCACTTTCGTTGTCAAATTGTTGTTGCCCTTGTTGCTTCTGCCATTGTTGTTGTTGTTGTTGTTGCTGTTGCTGTTGTTGTTGTGCCTAGTTAGAATTTATGGTTCGTTAGGCTGGTAAGTGCTTGGGCCCAGAGCTGAGTTATTGGACTGCCAACACCTGATGCGATCTGAGCGCGCTTCAAGCTCGGCAGCCTAACTGTTTGTTTTTCTTTTCTTTTCTTCTCATTTCAATTCATTTCATTTCGTCTCGTTTCGTTTTTTATTTGCCACATTTCTTTCTGGCCAACTGGCCGGGCAATTAACGCATTCCACGCATTGCCCAGTGACCCGTGCCCCCATATGGCTCCCCGTCACGCCCCTCCCCCGACCGTGTTACTCTTGCGCGCTCAGCGTTGCTTGAAAAATGTATGAAATCAAAGCAAGTGCAGTCTATGGAGCATGCATGACGAGGCGATACCCTGTACTGGCAGATATCCTGCAGCTAAGATGAGTTGGTCAAATTATTCATTATTAAACTCGAGTAAGCATTAAGAAGTGTCTGTTTTACAGAGTATGCATGACTAGCTAATACCCTGTAGGGCGCATCAGGTTTTAGCAGCAGAGGTATATACTTCAGTTGGACTTAATAAGCCAGAGAACTGAGAAGTAACCGAGGCAAGTATGTCTTACAGAGTTTGCACGACTACATCATACCCTGTAGAAAGTATGCTGATCGTTTGAGTGGGTCCACTTTTTTATCTGATATCAGTTAGGTGCTTGCTTTATGAACTGAAATAAAAAAGTCTGCGAAATGTCTTGTGTTATGGTATGTTAAGGTATGATACCCTATAAACAGGTAGCTTAGCTGGCCATGAGACTTTTAGCTGCAAGGTAATTAAGAGATTCTGCAACTATAACTAGCTAAATATGCACTCATATACCCTGTAAGATTTCAAATGCATATGAAATTCGCCCTAAGCAGCAATATGTTTACGAGGTATACAAAGAAATATGCAAATAAATTTGGTAATGCGTGTGTGTGTGTAGTGTATTCAAGCTTAGCTTAGCTGCTTGCTGCCTACTTGGAGTCTATGATTATGGCCTGGCCAAAAAGCAAGCATAAGCAAAAGAGTTTCTAAAAGCTGCTGTTGCTGCGGGTCAATAGACGCACGTCATGCGACGGCAACAACATCAGCAACGACAGCGACAACAATTTGTGTGTCAATAATTTATTTTAGGAATTGGAATCGGAATCGGAATCGCGTCGAACTAAACGAGGTCGGGAGAAAGTCACTGCACAGCAGCAGCAACAGCAGCAGCAGCAGCAACAGCAACAGAAAACACTTGTCGCTTGTTGCTAAATTGGCTAAAATTATGATTAGCTGCTGCTGTTGCTGCTGCGCCGAGGATTGCAAGTTGTCAGCGAATCGAGACGTGTGACGATTGGCCTGGAAGTGCAGCCAGTGCAGCCAGTTGGAGGAGCAGCCGCAGCAGCAGCAGCAGCAGCAGCCATGCTGATTGCAACATTTCCGCATCGGCAGCCGTGAAAGCTGCAGCTGCAGATCGGCGGCGGCAAGGTCAGATGCAAAATATCCCATTGCCAAAATGTCAAAGTGCCTTGCCACAGGCCTCGCCCAGCCCCTTGCCCCATAGCCAAATCATTCCCAGCCGCAATCACAGCTCGGCAATTGCGCATACGTTCGCTTCGAAGACCCTAAATGCTGGGAAAGACAAACAGAAAACTGCGACAACAATGCACCAACAGCAACAGCAACAGCAACAGCAACAGCAATGGCAATTGCACTAACTAGCAGCCACTCTTATCATTGCAATATCAATAAAAGCCGAAATGCAGATGAAAATGAAATACGCGACATTAGCAATGCAACGCACAGTGGATACTCTATACAAATTACTTTGTAGATGAGTGGCTGACAGATGAGATAAGCTAATGGTCAAGGACTTTCATTTGAAAGCAATCGATTATTCATCGATCAAACTTTATATCGATCGAAAGTGATTCAAAATTCAATTGAACAACGTTTATATATCATCATACATTATTATGAATAAGATTTTACTTTAATTTAGATTCACATGTCGTTAGATGAGCTCATAGAAAAACCCTGACAAGCTGCACGCAAAAATTGGACTAGCCCAATTTTGAAGGGCTCTCGATGGGACTATGGAGCGATAAACAAAAGCTGCAAATGCCACAAAATACACATGTGAAAAATGAAAATGAAAATGAAACCTGAAAAAAAAATAACATTGTGCAAGTGACAATTGCCAAGTGTGTGTGTGTGTGCGTGCGTGTGTGTGTGTTGGTGTTTATATGCGAAATGCAGTAAATATAATTTACGACATGGCCAAATGTCGCCTTGATGACCCGCTCATTAAAACTGTGGCAAAAACAAGCCGAACAAGTGGAAACAACTGGAAACTGGAAAACTGAAAGAGGGAGCAGCACAGCAAAAACAAAAACAAACAAACAACAGCAACAAAATCATCATCATGACAAATGCGTGAGAAAAATAACTTTTTCATGGGGTCCCAACGTAATATGCTCCATAAATTATGAAGGAATGGAGAAAAGCTAAATCTACAATTAGCTAAAAGAAATTTGTCTACGGCAATTTTTTTTAAATAAATATATGAATTGCATTAACTTTCTTCCAATGCATCAATGAGAGTTCTTCTAACAGCCATTGATCTTATAGAATTAAAGATCTCATCTTACCTTAGATTCTCCTAAATACATATGCTATAGTCCACATCAAGCATTCAGTGCTTTTCTTTCTATAAAAGAAAAAGTTGAGTTTAATTTAACTAAAGATCAAATATATAGATAATTCGCTTATAATGTGCGCAAAACTCATTCCATTATGCTCTATAAATTATGAGTCGAGTAGGCCTTACAAAAAAATTAAAAAAAAACAAAACAAGTAGAAGACTATAGTCGAGACGGCTCGACTTCGAGATACCCTGAACCCTGCAAAAAAAAAAGTGATTCTCTTCTTCGTTGCTGCCGTGGCTTGGGAGTGCGTCGGGCTATATTTTGGACGCTTATAATATCATTTCTATATGCACGATCTTCATGAAACTTTTTCAGAATACATTAATAGCATCCAAATGTATCTATTTGCCGAATTGCAAGTTTCTAGTATTTGAAATGCGTATACAAATTTGAAGTCTCTAGCTCAAACAGTGTAGAAGTTATGCTCAAAAAACATAAAAAAGTGAAGGAATTTTTTTTTATTTTTTATCGATAATAAGGAAGGTTATCGAAAACACAAAATAAACTCGAACTGCGTAACTAACATACGAGTATTCATGTGGAATTTGCAGCTCTCTAGCTTTTGTAGTTACCGAAATCTCGACGTTCATACGGACGGACGGACAGGCGGACGGACAGGGCTATATCAAGTTATTTTTTTCTGCTGATCAAAAATATATACATATATACTTTGTAGGATCTGTGACGTCTCCTGCTGCCTGTTACATACATTTGCATAAAACCAATATACCCTGAACTCACATTTTCAATGGGTTCAGGGTATAAAAGAAACTTTCGCTTAGAATACCCAAAAAAATGCGATTGCAGATCGAAGAGTTAAGATTGGGCTCTTGATGACGCTGAAAGAAAGTGCTGGAAAACGAGAGTTGTAACGGCAAAAATGCTTTGATGTGGTTCGCAGAGTAGCTATGACAAGAGCAACAGAGATAGTCGGGCCAACAGAGAGTGCGAGAGAGATGAGATGAGTGACAGAGGTGAGGGGAGCAGAGTCAAAAGAGTGCACAGTGCCAAGACACATAGATATTTACTCTGGCCTGAAATTGGTTCAATCTATGCTGATGATATTTATCTCCAGTGCACGTACATTTAATAGCTGTATAAACGACTGAATCTCCATCCCCCCCCCCATGCCATCACGCCCCTTACACTCATGCGCTGCCCTCGCTGTGCAGCCCTGATTCAAATGCGATGGCATTTTTTAGTGTGCCAAATGTGCAGCCATGAGGCTTAAGTTCTTTACGACTAACACACGCACATCTAGCTGATAGCCGTCGCGGCCCGCCCCCTTTCAGAGAGTCTTGCTGCCGTCTCTGCTTCGCTGGTGGGCAATGCTTAATTGTTTCATTTGCCATTTGCCGCGTGCTTTCTTCCACCATTGTGGATGTATATGTGTCTTTGGCAGCATTCCGCATCCGCGTATCTGATATATCTCTCTACAAAGCATATATACTTATAAATACATATATCTGTACAATTGACAAGTGCCGCTGTTGCTGCGGTTGCCGTTCGTTCAAATTACTTAATAAAAGTGAAACTAACTGTCAGAGCAGACCGCAAAACTAGTTTCCGTTCAATTCCGACAATTCGACGGATTCGAGTTGAGTTTTTCAACTAAAGAAATGTCTCGCTTCTTCTTCTTCTTCTTCTGCTTTTGCCACTGCGTCAGCTTGTTTTTTTTTTTTTTATTTTTTTTTTATTTCTTTTCAACTTCTTTTCGAAACGGAAAACGAGAGTGAAATCTTCAACTGCAGATTACGACGGACAATGAGCCATAGTTTTATTTGTATTTTTAGTTGGCAGCAAGAACAAATGAGCCACATTTTATGGCCAAAAGCGAGTAGACAGCGGAAAGAGTTTAGTTGATGGACTTGCGAATACCATGTAATTAGTTTATGTAGTAAATATCTAGTATACAAATTGTTATTTACTTGCACACATTTATTTATCATATAATTTGATTAAATTCTGCTCGAGTGTGACGATGCTCGACTACAATATACCCTGTACCAAAAGTGAATTATCAATATATTATATCCGAAATTGATCATTGTCGCTCAAGAATAGTTTTAAAAGATGAGCGACTTCAGTATACCTTGTATGAATGAATGCTAATGAACGACTACATAATACCCTGCAAGATGAATTTGACCTTAAAGTGTGATATACTATATTTTCATATATTTATCAAACTTATGACCAACCACCTGTGAAATTTTGCACGCTCAAACTCTCATAGGTCCCCAGCTCAATTGAGCCCATGCCAAGTGCGAACGGAAGAGAATATAATATATATAGAAAATATCGCATGTGATTTCGCTCGTGATGAATACGTTGGCGTGCCTTAAAGTCTAATGTATGTTAGCAACATGAGCAAAACAAATCAACGAGCGGAAATGCCAATATCAGCAGCAAGTTTGTGTTCTAAGTCTTTTGTTTTGCTTCATCCAGCATTAGTTTCAGCAAAGGTAACTGACCAGCGCAGCTTTCGGCGCCTTATTCACCGCGTTTGGCACCATTGCAAGAGGGCTGAGCGCGCATGAGTTAGGGATGCCGGGGTATGGGCACGTAGCGGGGTGTCGGGGCAGACGAACTTTCACTTTACAAAAATGAAGACGACGACGCGACATGGAAATGAAAATTTATTAGCAAATTATGATTTCTGTGGCAAGGCAGGCGGCCGGTTAACCACTTGACCACTTGCTCAGCCAACGACAACAGCAACAACAACAACAACAAAAACAACAACAATAGCAATTGAACGGCGAATGAACTCGGGGCGGAACAAAAATTCAGGGCAGCCAAGGAACGTGACTGTCGCCAGAATTGAGCCCACGGATGAAAGAAAGTTATTTTGTTGCCTCTCGTTGCTGAATTTCGCTGCAGCCATTGAATGCGCAAAAGGCAGCGAAAAAAATCTTTGTTTACAATACCCTGTACAAAGTGCAGCTGTGAGGTAGGCTACTCGATAGCCTTGAGCACATATTCTAAATCGAAACGGAAGCTAAACTGAAATGGCAAATGGATCTGAGCAATATTCATATATTTATATATTTTTTAAATGTTTATTTTAATTTTATAAAAAAAATATTAATATTTTTTATTAATATTCACTTGAATTTTATTAAAAAATATTAATATATTTTATTAATATTTCTATTAATTCTTTTATGGAACGAAATTCAATATATGAATATATTTTAAATATATTTTATACTTGGAGAATATGTAAGAAAATATTTATATATATAAAAACTTAATGAAGCTACATCCTCTTGAATAATTAATTAATAAATAATCAAGTCAGATACAGCTTCATGAACCTAAACAACATTTTTAAGTTTTTTCATTTATTCAAATATATTTTATTTAACAATATTTTAATTGAAAATGTTGCCAATATTCATTAGCTGTCAGCTCGCAATTGATCTACAGGGTATTTGTGCGTCGTCTACTTTGCACTGTCGCATGCTATGCATTGAAGTTTTTGTTTTTGGCTTTGACTTTTGAGTCATGCGCTGGCAATGCGAACGCGAACCATAATGAAAACGAAAACACTGCCCAGCAGTAACAACAACAACAACAACAACAACAACAACAACAACTGTGCAAATACACACAGCCCAAAAAAAAAAGAAGAAAAAAAAGCAGCCAAAAAACAATTTTCTCAATTTCACGACAGGTTTTCGTTGTTGCTGTTGTTGTTGTATTTTTCCTTTCATTTCTTTTGGCCAGGCAAAATATTTGCTCAACAATTTCTACTGTAACAGCTCAAAAGAAATACATATTTATTTACTGTTTTTTTTTTTACTTCTTACTTGGCTTTAGATATCTTTTTACCGTATTTTTTTGGGGTCAACAATAATGCACATTAATTGTGTGTTCGGTGAGTGTTTCGGGAAAGGGGAGCGGGAGACGGATGTCCAACAGCTGGCAGATGATGAAATCGATGTAGAGTTAGGAAGAAGAAAAAGAGAAAAAAAAATCGTGTGTGGAAGCAGGCACAGAGCTAGGGCATTGTCTACAAAACTTGTGCCGCTCTCTGTGCTTCTCACTCTGTCTGTCTCGCTCGCACTAGCTTGTGTGGATGTTGTCACCCACGTAAATGAAGCAGAGGTGCTGCATGAGTCAAAAGAAAGTAAAACAATGGGCGTGCCGGCTGCCCATGAAACGAAATTGAGCAACGCATAGGTAGAAGAAGAAGCAGAAGCAGAAGCAGAAAAACGAAGATAAAACGAAAGTGAAATTGATGCCGCTTGCTAAACGATGATTCAATCAACTCAACATGCCACGCCTACCCGCAGCAGATGCCGCCCAGCCAACCAGCTATCGAGCCAGTGGCCAAAGCTTAGTCATAAACTTTATTGAGCCACAGCAACAACAACAACAACAACAACAACAACAACAACGACGTCAGCGTCAAACAACGATTCACAAACAACCAATTCGCTTGTTGCACTTCAACAAAAAATCCCAAAAATGCGAAAGTTTCCTATCGCATATGCCATAAATTGAATAAAATCTCCCCCCAGAGCCCATTGCCCAGCTCAGCATAAAACACACACAAGTTCATCTCATCACACAGCTCTCATCGTATGCATAAGCGTGCCATAAAGCTAAATGCTAACGATCCCAATCGCATTTCTCACACGTTTCTTTGAGCTGGTTGTCCATGGAAATTGATTAAATAACCCGATCTTATATATATATACATATGCATATATATTCAAAGCTGTTGGATCCAGCTGCAAGCAAGGAGTGCGAGGGGAGAGGGGCGAAATATCAGCCAAGTTAGAAATATGATATATGGAAAATATTTAAAAATTCAAATAGGAACTTTGAATTGTCAAGCGATGAGTGGCCGAAAGTGAAACGGATGAACATGTAATTGAAAAAGGAAAGTGATAAATGGGAGAGAAAAATATTTTATGTGATTTGTATGAGAGCTATAAAGTATAAATGGAATTTTTATAATTAAATAGAAAATATGTTGAAGGAAGGAGTGTAATTAAAATAGATTGAGCGAGAGAGAGAGGGGGAGAGGGAGATAGATTGAGGGAGAGGGAGAGTGGGGGAGAGATAGAGAGAAAGAGAGTGGGGGAGAGAGAGTGGTGGCGAGTGAGAGGAAGGGAGAGAATAAGACAGAATACGGAAGAGAGAAAGAGCGAGAGAGCGAGAGAGAGAGAGAGAGGGATACGGAGAGATACAGAGATATTTATGCGGTGAGAAGGAGCGAAAATGCCGAATTTGAGGCGAAAAGCAAAACGAGACATAGGAAGAGAGAGAGAGAGAGAGAGAGAGAGAGAGAGAGAGAGAGAGAGAGAAAGAGAGAAAGAGAGAAAGAGGCAGAAAGAGTGATTGGAGGATGGGAGGGAACACTAGAATGAGAGAAAACAATGAGAGATTGTTTGAATGACAAAGGGAGACCAAGAACTGTAGTAAAAAGTTATGATTACATAGATTTAGATTTAGATAAGGATTTAAATATATATATTTTATATATTTGAAGTAAGAAAAGAATTTGCTTCAGAGCAATGAAATGAAAATTGTGAAGTTGATATATCAGATCAGAAGAAATGTTGAAAAGACTTGAAAGAAAATAGATTGAAGAGCTATAACTGATATTGGTAGCAGCTAAATATGTAAGTGGAGTCCATCAATAAAATATCTATAGAAATGTGGTTGCGAATTACAATAGCAAAGTTTTGCAGAATATTTGCTACTGAAGAATG
Source organism: Drosophila koepferae (assembly GCA_030914345.1). Classification (NCBI taxonomy): domain Eukaryota; kingdom Metazoa; phylum Arthropoda; class Insecta; order Diptera; family Drosophilidae; genus Drosophila; species Drosophila koepferae. The sequence continues at coordinate 15,966,734 of JAUESR010000196.1, read as the reverse complement.
GAATACAGATGTTTGCGTTCTTCGATCGATCTCCTACATCAATGTCTAGCTGACTACGTTGCTTTCAATGATTGCTTCAGAGTTACTCTCAAGTTTTTTACACTCTAGATATATGCTTGAATCTATATAAATTTCATTGCTATCGCTCTTTATGACTTCTTCTAAATGGTTTCAGCTGGGGCTGCAACAAGTTATATTCCAATTGGAATTGGACTTGCTGCAGCAGCCGTTTTGTCAGTTGCAGTTGCTTGGCCTAGTCGAGCTGGCGCACTGGATGATTGGTCAACTGGGCTACGTTTTGGCCTCAAAGTTGTCTTAGCATAGAGCTTGGAGCGATGGAGTTACGGCTTATGTGCTCATGGCCCAAGCAGCTGCTGATGGATGAGCCTTGACAACGGCATCCAGTTGGACTTTGACTGGCCTGTCGATGTCGAAGTCGTTGGATGGCGACTACGAAGCGCGTTTACCGTTTCGGTTTCGATTGGCAATCGACGATCGGCGATCGGCAAATGGTAAATGGTAAATGGTAAATGGTAAATGAAGAGAGAATTTACAGCATTTGGCATGGCAGGCACGCGCAGCGGGAAAACTCATGGCGCATAAATCGACGCCAGTTGTCAACGTGTCGCCCCAGGCAATTGGCTCCTCTCAGCTCCTCAGCGCTGCATGCCAAAGCGTGGAAAATGCCTGGAAGGAGGGGCAACGGCATGAGCCAAGTAGAGTTGCAGCTGGAGCTCGGCCAAGCTGTGCGTCAAGTGTGTGGCGCACATTAAAATGAGCCGTTACGCAGCAAAGTGCCGGCTTAGCGGTGGTGCGGTGGTGCTCGGTGCTGCTCGGTGCTGCTCTGTGGTCAGCGATGTGTGATCGATGGCGCCTTTGGCCATGCGGAAAACAATGAGAGCAGCTAGCCTGAGTCTCTGTGTCAGCTGCTGCTGTCAATAGCTCAGCCACTGGCGCTTGGTCTTGGTGTCAGCCTCAGTCTCAGCCTCAACCAGCCTCAAGGCTTGTGCACCGCCTCACTGTTGGCCTTAGCTAAGCAATTAACTTTCCAGTTAGCTCGCAACTCATACTGAGTTTTATAGAATATATAGAGAATTCTTGAGCTTCCAGCTCAGCCCTAGTTTTAGATTGTGGGCTCAGTTTAAGCCTCTAGGCCGCCTTCGTCTCTGCCATAGTTTTGTCATTAGCTCCCAACTTAGCCTTTACCCTAGTTACCTCAATCTCTGCATCTGCCAAATTCAATCTCAGCCTCTGGTTTGGCCTCAGCATTTCTTACCATATTCGTATGGGCCTTTTCTTCTGCCTTGGTTTTCATGGCTTTCATTTCAACTTCTACTCCAGGTTTTATCTTTCCCAATGTTCTGCTACAGAAGATTTTTCTTCTTCTTTGTCTTAGCATGAGTTTTATTTTCAGCCCAAATCGATGATTGTCTTGGCTTTCAGTCTGGCTGTTTTTTCGGCTGTTTTGTTCTCCCAGCTCTCCTAGACTCCTGCCCTTGTTCTTGAGCTTTTTACGCTGAGACAAGTCTATAGTTTAAAACTATGCTAAGCATAAATGAAAGAGAGAGAGAGAGAGAGAGGGAGAGAGAGTGTCTACAAAGGGTTTACATTGCTCCAATTTTAGCTTAAGTATTTAAGTATTCTTCTAGACCTAGCCTAAGACTTACTCTTTCAACTTTAGGGACTTTGCTTCTACAAATCAAACTTTGACTCCAATCGCAATGCTTTGCATATGTGTGGGTGTTTGTCTGCCATTTAACGGCTTCTCCGATTACTGGTCATTACGCTCCATAAATGCGACCGGCCTCGACGAAGTCTAACGGCAGCTGCAGAAGAAAGCGTTGCGCCAAAAAAAACTAAAACTAAAAAATTACAAAAATATGTATGTATATGAAATGATATAAAATGAATCCAATGGAATTGCTTTGAGGTCATTTTCTATTATATTTTGTAGTGTGTAAAAAGTCAATTAAGCTGGCAGCCATATGCGTACTGCGTTGCGCAGGTGGTGCGGAGGTGGTGCGCAGGTGGTGCAAATGCGCTGCCAAGCATTTGCCAAATTGCTGAAGCAAAAGCTGTCAGCCACAGTGCACACACGCACACAATAGATGACAGACAAGCAGAAGAAGAAGAAGAAGAAGCATTAGTAGAAGAAATCGGTGGTTTCTGGTGTGCGGTGTGGTTTCTGGAGATGGAGACGTTGCCACCGGCGGTCGACAGTTGTTGTCGATGTTGCTCGTGTTGGGAGTGTCGCCTCTGGCGGCTGCCTCGAATTCCACAGCGTAGACAACAGCAACAACAGCAACAAAAAAAACGAGAGCCAGCAAACACCAGCCACAACACTAGCAACAACAACAACAACAACAACAAGAATCACATTCAGTGTGGCGCAAAAGAGCGGCTCGAAAGAGGCTTACATAATCCAAGCGCGAATTATTTATGGGAATTATGGTGCGGGCTGCATTATCAAATGGATCAAGCGGATCAAAAGCAGAATAAATGACAGCTACGACTGGGAGAGCGAGAGAGAGAGTGGAAGGGAGCGAGAGAGGGTGTGGGAGAGTGAGCTGTGTATGCCTGTAACAGGTAGAAGCAGTCAGACAACGGGAATCAATGCGGGATTTCGCTAATATAAATAGATTCCATTCGATGTTGAGTGACAGAAATCTGCGATTATGAATGGAATGCTAAAAGGTAGAAAGAGAAATCGATAGAGGAGACTAATTGAGAGAGAAAGATGGAGAGAGCTACATATACTGATATACTGAAAGAAGGAGAGAGAGAGAGAGAGAGAGAGAGGAAGTCAAAGGTTCTGATAAAGAGGGACAGAGAAAAAGATTTCGCGATACAGGGAGAGAAAGAAAATTTGAAAGAAAAAAGGAGAAAGAGAGAGACAGACAGAGAAACAGTGTTAGGGATTCCGACAAAGAAGTAGAGAGAAAAAGAACAAGAAAAGAGAGAACAGCTGAGAGAATGATATCGAGATTTAGAGAAAATTACAAAGCGAGAGGAAGACTGGAAATGGAGAGAGAGAGAGAGAGAGAGAGAGAGAGAGAATAAGAAAAAGAACAAAAAACAGAAAAAAGAAGGCAAGAATAGAAGGAACATCAATTGGAATTCAGCTAGATCGAAGTAAGTAAGTAATATTCGAATTTACATTTTACTAGCTGAGCTTGCTCAATCTGATCTTGTGAGATATTTTCCTTTAGCAAATGAATTAGCTGAGCTGCACTTCTATCCACAAAGACTTTCACCTTTGTCGACTTTTAGGCTTGCAGCTTAAATAAGCACAGCTTTCATAGATAGAGCTTTTATGCTTTGTGTTTGATGCTGAAAGGCAAGCAAAGCTCAGTTGAATGTGCCGCAAGCTTTTCAACACGTCAACAACTTACGAAACTCTACATCAAGTGAAGCATGTAGACTGGAAGTGGAATGAGCTGTGCACAAACTAAAGTGCACAGCGTTGCCAGACTGTACAGAATTTTAATTCAAAACGGCAAATTTGAGTACATTCAAATAGAAAATATAGAAATAGAAGCATAGAAAACTTGAATATAAAATATAGAAAAAGTTAAGCTTTTCCTTTATTGTGTGCAGGCAAATGCAAATTTTGGCATCACAACTTTAGTTGCGGACAATGGCCGGGAGTCTGGGCACACTGCACTTAGCGAAGACAGCAACCAGGTACGGCGTGCGCAGCTGCTAAATGATGCTTCGCTGTCGACGTCGGACGTCGCCGTCAACAGCTGTGAATCGGCGAAGGCGGCGATTCGCTCGGCCAGTCGTCCTTTTAGACCAAAGGATGCGATGCGATTTGCGCAGTTTGCGTGCGGTTTTCGGAGCTAAAGGACGCAGCAGCGGCAACGCCAACGGATAAGCCAAGCGCCAACAAATCATACTAGAAAGAAACAACAGCCGTGAGATAAAACTCCTCAACCACAGCACCACCAGCCCGTACTTACCTACCCCACCTTAACCCGTTCCACTTAATCTATCATTTTTGCTTTTATTAATTTATTATTTTTTTTTTTTTTTAAAGCAAACAAAATGAAGCCGCAAAAATACAATTATTTTTTTTTTTTAATGTTGAACGTGTAAATAATAAATTTAATTAATAGTTTAAGCACTTTAATTAACACAAAATATATAAAAAAATTTTTTTTTAATTTTCAAGTTATTTGAATTGTATAAAAAATATTGAAAATAATTATCGAAAATAAAACTAGATCGTGAAATTTAAAATTTAATTTAATTTAAAAATTCTGCTGCTAGCAGAATCAAAAATTTGAATTAACTTGAAGTATTTTAGAAAAATTAAAAAATATATATATTTTATTTAAATTAAAAGAAATATTATTAAAAATTGTAAATTACGAAAGTAACATTTCAAATTGTTTAACAAAATATTAAAAGTGTTTAAAAAGTTTGAAAATTTGAAACAATATAAAACTTTAAAAATAATTTTTGTTTGTAAATATTCAACAAAAAATTAAGTACAATTTTTATTTATTTTTAAAATAAATTCTTTGATTTGCGCGCGCGTTTCGTTGTTGCTGTTGCAGTGGCTGCGACTGCTGCTGCCGCAACAGCAATTGTTGGCGTTGCGCGTGCTTGTGTTGCCGGGCGTGTCGCGTGTTGCAGCTGGCCAAAAGCCAAGTCTGAGCCAGTTTTCACACTAGAAACTACTTATTTTTGTTCCAGTGCAAAGCAAAACTATTGTGAACTGAGTGTGTGATTGTGATTGACACGCGAGCAAGCAAGACTCAAAGGCTGCGCAAGGACCCTTGGATTACCTTGCGGGGCCCAAAACGAAAATAGAAGTGGAAGACAAGAGACGAGTGACGAGTGACGAGAGAAGAAGCGAGCAGAACTGAAGAGAGAAGCAAATAACAACAGTAGCAACATCTATTGCCGGTAAGTAAAACACACTTCATCTTCGCCTTCCTCTTATTAAATAAACATAAAGAACATTTGCTGTTGTTGTCGTTGTCGTTGTTGCTTTTCAGTTGATTTTGCGGTTTGGTAAATGGACAAAGTGCATAGCGTTAGGCAGCTGCCAATTGCTTGGGCTGCCGATAGTGGCCCCAACGTTTTGTTTTTTTTTTTTTTTTTCGCCCAGCATCCAGCAATCAGCATTCAGCATTCAGTATGCCGTGTGCGCTGATAGGGAGGCTGATTTTGGGTACAGAGCAAAGAGCTAACCGCAACCTCTTGCTTGAGGTTGCTTGCTGATGGCCGGGGCCAAGGGTTGAATCTAGAAATCGAATCATTTGGCAGGCTTTATATTTAATTTGCATCGCATTTTCGGGTTTACAACCAAAGACAAAAAGCAATAAAACGCTCCCTCGCTCCACTTGCGGCACACAGCACAAACGAGAAAATTGGAAAATTCGTATTTCTATGGCATATTTTGTTTTCATTTTCAATTTCATTCTCTCTCTCTCTCTATCTCTGCCTCTGAAGTGTTCTCCTCTTCATTTTTTGGTCTAAACAAATAACTTCACACACTCGAAGCATCTCGCATCTCGCATCTCGCATTTCATCTTTCGTTTTTCTTTTTCCCTGAAACTGTGAAAATGTGAATTTTCTTTGTTATGGCATTAGAAATGATTGTTTCTTGCCTAACGACACATAAATCAAAAATTCTCATCAGCTCTTTACTATCAACACTGAGATGCACTTGACTTTAGTTTCAGTTTTATTTCGACAATTTGAAACCTTTTTTTTTTATTTTATGCAATACCTTAAAGACTTCAATTGCCTAGACACACTTTATATCCTGAATTGTTTTTATTTCATTAAAAACTTTTTGCTCAAGTGCAAACCCTTGCTAGTCTTCAGTTTGGCTCGCATTTTTCATAAGCTTTCAATCAGAAGCCTTCAAGTTCTTTCAAGTCTACGCTTTCGTTGCCATTAAGAATTGTCGCACTTGCGCGGCTTAAACATAAAAATCTGAATGGGCATTTCGCTATTTAGGGTCCATTTAAGTCTTAAACGGTCAGAGCTTTATTTTATTGGGGGTGTTCCGTAATACGTTTGCCCAGCGTAAAACGTCCAACTGGAAATATAGCTGAAGAATGAAAGATTGCAATAAATAACTTAATAAAAAATCAAGTAAATCAATTTTAAAGAATATTTTTAAATACAAATTCTTGAGTGTATTTATAATATATTAAAATTAATATAGCTTAAAAATATTGTTAGTGCAATTGGGACAAACTATATAAATTATAATCAAATTTTCTGCATGTAAACGAAGATATCTTCCATAAAGTATATAGAAAACTTAATGAAATATATATGCCCAGGCAGACATAGAGCAGTTGCATTAAAAATGTTGTAGATTCCTGATAGATAAGCTAGACTTATAAGAGTTGGTTTAGTTAACTGACAATTCGATAACATGCTAAGAAACCAAAACCAAACAGTTAAAAAATGTAAAATATTTAATAGAATTTAGCTATAGATAGTAATTCGTTGCACTAAAGTAACAAATTGACAGGAAATCTTTGCTGTTGCGAGCCTATATCAGATATATGTATACCATACATAACTGTTTGGTATACAGTAATTGGCGAATTGTGAGCGAAAAGGTTTTGTGGAGCAAGCAACTCGATTTACAGACTTTATTTATGGTCGTTATTTTAACTTCGCTTTGTGCTCTGCACTCGACTTTTCTTCGTCTTCATCTTCAGTTGCTTCTTTTCATTGCATACTTTGGCGCGTCGTTGCATTACTTTTTATTGCATTGCCAGCAACTGCAACAGCAGCAACAGCAGAAGCAGCAGCAACTCTCTTGTTGCAGCAGCATATTTCGTTATTTTAAATTTCATTTCCACTCAAGCAGAACTCATTCGAAGCGCAGAGCAAAGGCGAGAACAGAGAAAATAAAATAAAATAGCAAAAAAAAAAGTCGGAAAAAAAGAAAGAAAAACACGAAGCAGCAGGCGAAACGCGGCGCGTTAAGTGCTAAAAGCAGCAGACCATTTTTTATTTTATGCCTTTATTTCCTTATATATATATATATATATATATATATATATATGTGTATATGTATATATATCCACTTTTTTGTATTTGTATCTTGAAATTTGTGTGCCAACAAATAGAACGACGCCCGCCGGCAACAACAGCAACCGCAGCAACAACAGCAACCGCAGCAGTTGTAGCAGAGTCCAAAGTATAGCCGCGGCGCTGCAGCCGCAGAAAATGGCCGCAGCAGCAACAGCAGCAATAGAAGCAACAGCAAAAGCAACAGCAATAACAACGACGACAGTAATAAGAGCCACAGCAACCACTCAAGCAAGAGCAACTGCAACAGCATATTGAGCGAATGAATGAAAGCGGCGACAGCTGCGACGGCTGCGCGGATTGCTGAAGATGTTGATGAAGATGAAGACGAAGATGCCGAGCAGCCTGAAGTGCAACACGACAATGCCAAGTGCCAACAGCAACAGCAACAGTAAGGGAGGAAATTAAGTGCCAAAGGCAACAGCAACAGCGACAGTAGCAACAGTTGCAGCCGCAACAGCAGCGAAATCAAAACTAAATTTACATAAGATAACAAGAAAGCACGAGCCAAGCACAAAGCATAATCAAAATAAGAGCAACAACAAGAGTAATAACAGCAGCAACAGTAACAGCAACAGCAGCAACAGCAACAGCAACAGCAACAGCAGCAGCAACCGCAACATGGCAGTTGCTGCACGTAACTGCAGTGGGCGTGGCCAGGCTGCTATCGTCCTGTGGCTAATATTGCTGCTGGTCGGCGACAGCAGCAATGGCCAGACGCAAGCAGCAACAATTGCTGCCACAGCAAGTGCAACAGCAACACAACGCTTGATGTTTGGTGTTACGGGCGATACGCCTACACTGATTGCAACTACAAAGCACGAGCAACAGCAGCATCAGCAGCACAACAGCAACATAACAGCAGCAGCAGCAGCAACAACAAAAACACCAGCAACAACAGCAGCAGCTGCAATGAACAGCACAGCAGCAACAGTTGCTAATGCAAATAGCCAGCCAACAACCACCGCAAGCCCAACAACACCAACAACTACAACTGTTGACAGTCGCAACATTTTGAGTGCTCAGCAGCTGCCACAATCTGTGGATGCGGTGGTGCGGCTGCTGGACTTGGAAATGACGGCAGCACCACCAATTGACAGTGGACACGATGGACTCAAGCTGACCAAGAAAAAGCAGCTGCAACAGCAACATTTTGTCACAGCAGCAACAGTCACCAGTAAAATGGAAATAGATACCACTAGCAGCACTACCACCACCACCACCACCACTGCTGCCACCACTGCTGCCACCACTGCAGATAGCAGCACAGAGCCTGAGCTATTTCCCGTACCGAATGGCTATTTGGGACCCATTTTTATGGGCGAGAAAACGATTAGCGTGGCTCATCCATTAAAGAAACCACTGGCGCCCAACCACCCGGAACAGGCACAGCGACCACAGCATGACGACACCATTGAGCAGCAGCTGCGTGAGGGACGCATTGTGGAGATATTGGCACCCACAGCTCTGCTCGAATCGAATGTTGAGAGCACTTCGCAGCGACCGGCAACCACCACCACAACCACCCTGCCGGCTGCACCACACACGCAGTCGGTTTTGTCAACCACAGTGTTTCAGGTGCCGGAGCTGCAGAGCAGCACCACCCGTCTGCCCATGGCAGCAGCAGAGATCACTGTGGCAGGCTCAGCGGTGCTGGCCGCACCACCGCGCACCGAATCCAAAATATCCGATATACAAATCGAAGTTTACGATTCGACGGTCGATTCGATAGTGGCCTCAACGAATTTCCGTGACACGCAAGCGTACTACCCGATGCCGGTAGAGCCAGCGGTTGGCACCACCAAGCCACCTAGCTCGCCCATGGCTCAGGAACGGTTCACTCAATACGTAATCGATCGTGCCGATGTCTCCACCCAACCGGCAGCTAGCCAGGGCCAGGGGGCCGCAGGCGTCGGTGTCGGCAAACCGGAACCAGCTGCCATTGAGATTCACATCAATGTGTCCGAAGCCTTTGGCAATGAGAGTGAAGATCTGGAGTTCTCCTATCGCCAGCCAGCGATCAGCGATTCGAAGAGCAGCAAGCCCAACGATGAGATACTCGTCGTGGAGATCATTGACAACAGCACCGAGAATATTTCTAGCGCGAGCGCCGAGCATTTGAATCTCAGTTCCATGCTCAGTTATCCGTATCACTCGGACGCACCACCGCCGGCCGTGCGGCCGCCTCAGGATGCTACCGACGAGCTGTTCATGGCGGATACCAAAGGAGTCGATCGCGGTGGTTTGCCTAGGCCGCCTCCACCGCCGCCGCCACCGCCGCTGCCACGCAAACCGAGCATTGATCGCGACTCTGATACGATCTTCTATATATCGAATACGGAGGTCAAGGTGGGCGAGTCCTTGCCCACAGCGAGCTCAAACAGCGAGCAACAGCAGCGCAAGCTACAGTTCGAGAATCAATTCTTTCCCGCCAGCTACAGGCAGGATCAGGCGCAATCGCAATCGCAGCGCAGCTCAGCAGTTACAGCCCGCTATGAGGAGGACATTATACTCTCGCCGCAGCATCATACGGCCGATGCACTAAAGATTTTGCGCAGCCCCAGCTCTGGCTCGGATGGTGCACCACCACTCGATGTGACCTATGTGGGTGAGTCGGTGATTGAGGTGGAGCAGCAATCGGTGCCACCACAAGTCGCCGTCAGCTCCCAGCAGCCGGACATCATCATACAGCCAGCGGTGTTGCCCGATCTGGCTATCGGAGTGCCGGTTATTGGGGAGCTGCCGCCGCAGATAGAGCTCAAGGAGATCGACTATATGCCGGGCGAGCTGATCGGTCAGGGTCGCAGCATCTATGAGAACGACATCGAGAACAACGGCCTGGGTCTGTCCAATGATCAGGATGTGATTGAGAGCTCCATTCAGTATGGCGGCGATCTGATTGATGACGGTGCTGGCGGCGGCTTCGATGGCGTCGAGGGTTCCTATCCATTCGAGAGTCCGACACATCGACTGCAGCAGCAGGATGCTGAACAGGCGCAACACGGCCTCAACCATCAATCGATCAATCATGGCTACAGTCATCTATATCGCGATGAGCTGCCCATTGCGGAGCTGCTCAATGCCACGCTGCAGCTGCACAATGAGAGCATCAAGGGGAAAACGGGAGCTGCATCTGCCATGGCACCACTGTTGCACGGCGAGCGCATGGGCAATGCCACGGCACTATCCGAGGATCCGATGGCCAACTACGATGGTGAGTAGAATCTGCTCTATCTGCTCGACTAGCTAACTAACCCAATGTGTTCCTTCGCTTTTCATCTTTACAGGTTTCCTAAATCTCTTTGCCGTTTCGATGGGTCTCATCATAGTCGTTCTGCCCGCTGGACTATTGACTTCGATGTATTGCGCCGTGCGGTAAGTAAATGATTCTATAAACAACAATCTGCGTAGAGATGTATAAAGCACGCCATGTGCTGCGAATGGATGTGCATTTTGTAAGCCTTTCATGCTTAGCTTCAGCTGAAACCACATATAAGGAATTTTTATTTTGAAGTCAATGTCTAACCCTCGGAATTCTTGGGCGTGCATGAAACTCGCAAATAATTGCGATTGCTCAATGAGGCTGAAAGAACTGCCAGACAGGAAGGGCGTCGAGGGGTTGAGGGAAAGGTATTGAAAGCCAAATGGTGGCAATCGCTGCAATAAGCACGCGTGCCAAAGACAACTTAAACCAAGGTGAAACTACCTACTAATCCAACGCGCTGTTTATTACACAAAAAAGGAGCAAGGAAGGCGCCAGCAGGCGGAGCAGCTGCAGGGCGGGGCAGCTGCAGTTGCTTTCAAAGTGCCAAAAGGGTTACCTGGAGCAGCAGCAGCAGCAACTTGGTTTGACTAATACACACATACAAACACACTCAAGCTTGGGCATGCCCTCCTTAGAAATAAGCATAATACACATGGGAGTTGACTCGGTCTTGGGTGGGCGTGGCAAATCGCATTTATCAGCTTCATTCTGGCATTTTATTTCTCGCAGCAAATCTGTGACTTAGCCAGAACTTGGGTGTGACGCAATGTCAGCACGCAACATCCTTTCATGCGAGACCCGCCGCTGCCAGCCGCGCGCAGCCTCCTGCTATACACATAAATCTCGAGCATGCCACGTAAATGGGAATTTGTTGCCGTTGCTTTTTATATGCGGGCATTAAATGCCAAACAAAATGAAGGCCATGCGTGGCGGCTGGCATTGCTAAAAGAGACGTAGAAAGAGAAACAGGAGCAGTATCAGAAGCAGAATCAGAAGCAGAAGCTGAAACAGTAAGAGAAACAGGAACTGAGTGAAGGGCGGCTTGGGCAGGGCGTTAAGATGAAAGCTGCCCCGAAAATCTAAAGGCGCCACAAATCAACGACGGGCGCGTCGACAGACAGCGCCGGAAGCGGAACTGGGCCCCCGCACCCCCTAAACAAGGATAGACTGAGACAGACAGCGAGAGTGAGAAGGCAGGGCGAGAGGAAGCGAGACAAGTGAAGATGATGAAGATGGCAAGTGGCATTGAAGCTAACAAGGCGCCTCTCGCCTTGTTGCAGGCCCCGAAAGCAAACGCATAAAACGTCAAAATGGCAACCGCAAACCAGTTGCCAGTTGCCACAAAAAGGTGCCACACGAGATGAAAGTCGACAAATGCGCAACGGAAATACGTTTTTGCCAGCCTTTTTTATGCCTCGAACACATTGAATATGACTATGGCGGCTGGGTATACGGGCTTGATTAGGGACATGAAAGCAGTTCTTGGATCAATTTTGGGTCTGAAATTTGATATGTATATGCGTATCTGCATAACAATTTGTTATCGATATCTCTCACTCTCGCTGCTTTCTATCTATAAAAGTCGATGCGATATTTTTAGCATAACTCAAGCACTCTTAGAGCTAGCGACTATAAGTTTGATATGTGTTCATTTCTTTGTCTCAGTGAAAGGGCTGAAGCGAGGTCTAGAGCAGCATAAAGGGTATCTGCTAGTCGAGCACAGGCAACTGACGTTTTTTTTTTGCATTTTTTCAAGCTTCCAAACGTGGTCACACACAGAGGCAAGGGAGCTGAGCCACGCATGTGTTTGGTTGAAAAAGGAAATTGCACAATAAACTGTCGAGACGAGAAATTAGTTGTGCGTGTGTGCGTGTGTGCGTGTGTGCGTGCGTGAGTGTACGACAATTTGTAAAAATGTTTGCGAAGAAAAAAACAACAAAAAAGAAAGAAAAAATACGCATTAAAAACGAGACTAAAATGCGAAGGTCTCTCAAGTATGCCAAGGGTTGAAGGATGCCTGAGATGGGGTGTGGGGGGCGGTTCGTTCGGTTGGCTAAAGTGCGGGTTAGCCGTGGGTGGGGCCGAGGCATGTAGATTAGGGATGTAAACAACATTTTCTATTACTCATATGCAACACACCTTCAGTTGCGCTTGTTTTTCATGCATTTTCCAAAGCACTTAGCTCTGAAGAGTATGTCATAAGCTCGTTGTTTTTCTGTTGCTTTCGTCTTCAACTCTGTGTGGGCTGTCAGCATATCTCGGGCAGATGGGCAGCACTTAAGTGGGATGTCATAGCTGTCATAGCTGTTGTTGTTGTTGGATACCAATGAACTGTGCTGCAAATTAGAAAGCTTCAAATAGTTTGCTTACAATCGATTTACAAAAATCCTCAGCTTTGCAGCCAATGGGCAGCACTTTTTGTGCAGCTATGAGGATTCAGAATTTATGTTTTGCATATGATAATCGCAGTTGAAAGGTTTCGTGAGTGGCAGGCTTTTGAGTATCAGTCTTTGCTACGTGTTTCCTCTTGCATTCTCTTGTAAATCTTTCACAGTGCGTGGAAAGCACTCTAAGAAAGCTTTTACATTGCTAAAGACAACAATAAATATCAATGCTGTACTGAGAGGCAAAAGTAGAGGAAGAGCTAAGTAGAGTTGTATTCTCTTCAGCCTTGAGCCAATAGGCAGCCTTGTCTTGAACTATTCTAATTTATTTACCATCATTACCTAGCTTTAACCTTATGTAAATTCAAAGAGCTTCATTCTAATCTCTTTCTCTTTCTCTATTATCAAATATGATTATTATTATTACTATTATTATGCAGCAAAATGAACTTGGCATTGTTATGTGGTTTCATCAGGCTGAAAGGCATGTGCTATTTACTTGTTCAAATCAGCTGGGCAGCACTTTCTGTCTCGCTCTTTATGCAAATTGGCAGCACTAATGCAAACATTTATGATTGCCCCACAAAGTAGGCAACAAATTTTGTTGTGCAACCCAAACTGCACATTCAGTATGCATAGGATTTTACTTACTCATCTTTATCTCTTACTCATATTAACTCTCTCTCTCTCGCGTGCGTTCTGTGTGTTGTCTTTTCTTTTCGCAGTTATTTGCTGAACAAGAATGCGAATTCAAGTGCCGCTGGCCATGACAGCGAGCAGGGCCACGGCCAGGACTCTAAGCATGAGGTAAGTGCCCAACTAGTAGCTGCTGCTGCTGCTACTGTTGATGATGACGATGATGATGCAGCATAACAAGCAATAGTTCGCGATGCTGATGATGACGTTGATGATGATTATGATGATGGTGGCGCAACAGCGAGCAGACGACGAAGTGGTTGATGAAAGAAGCTGCACCATGAAAAACTTCCCATTTGAAATTCGGAGGCAAATGCCGTCAACTGTTGGCAACTTTTAGCTGCTTGCCAGGCGAGGTGGCAGCGCCACGCCCACCACCCGAACAGCTCATTCACTACAAAACCTTTAAACAATTGCAAAAATGTTGCGTAAATTTGTGAACATTTCCAGAACGTAATTGAAATGCATTCAAATAGTTGCGGCAACTCGCAAAACTAATTCAAGTTTGGCTTCTCCATTCTGCTCAGCTGCTTTTTACGTGTGTGTGTGTGTGTGCAAATGTGTGGGTGTATGGCTGTGATGTGTGTGTGTAGTGAAAGAAATAAAAACGCTGTGCGCTCTGTTACTTTGCAGTCGTCGTCGTCGTCGTCCTCGTCGGTCGCCTCCTTCTCGCCGCCGACATCGCAGCTGAGCACTCAACAGGCAACTGCCGCAGTTGCAGTGGCAAATCGAAATTCGAATCCGGAACTGAATCTGAATCCGAATGCATCGCTCATTCGTTCCATGTCGCTGGCACTGGCCAGCGGGGTGCAGTGCATTGAGTTTCAATTTGAGACGAGCCCCGATATTTTGACGCCCCCATCTACGGGCGCTGCCACGCCCACAATCTCTGGTGCCGCCTTCACGTTCAGCGGTTCCGTCACAAAGATGACGCTCAAAGATAATCATCTAATTGTTGTCACCGAAGAGCGACATGTAAGTTCAACTGTGAGCAGCTACAGCAGCTATTGGATAACATCGCACTGTTACCTAACAGCTGTTAACTTGCTCAACTGTTTGTCGTGTCTTGCCTGTTGTCGTCTCTTTAATTCGCACAATGCCATTAGACTAGCGAAGGATATACACTTGATCGCAGCAAGAGTAGTTCACCATGTTAACTAGTTCTTTCATAACTATAGAGTAACTCTTTAAAATATTCTAATTTGTAATAGTTGAGTCAGTGTTGGATTCAATGTTATTTAATAGGCAAAGCGAAACAGTTCTTAAGAGCTGGAACTAGTTCACTTACTTTGTTCAAATGAATGGTAATTTACAATCAGTATTTTAGTTAAGTTATTGTACAAGTCAAGTACAAATTGTTCAACTAATTTTCATTTCGTGCCATGAACTAGTTCACCTTGTACTGCGCTAGTTCAATAGTATATAGGCAAAGTTTATATATGTCAATGTCTTTGATTAGAAACATATATTTCAATATCGGACATCTTATTCTCTTTAACTTTTCTTAGAATAGTTCATATGAACTAGTGTTCACGCATAATTATTTAGCTAGTTCCGGGACTCTTTCTGTGAATTTAGTGTGCATCTTTAGAGCTACATCTATTCTTTGAATATCTTTGTTGTCTCTGTCACTCTTTCTCCTTCTCCTTCTTTCTGTATATCATTGTCTGCGTCTTTGTCGTAGTATTGAATGCTCCATTGATTGATTGATTAATTGATGTTGTCGATGTTGTTATTGATGTTGATGTTGTTGATGTTGATGTTGATGTTGTATTGTTGATATTGCCTGCCTGAACGTGTCTTAATGTTGTACTTTAGCTGGTAACTAGTTATAGTTGTCTGTCTCTTTCGCTCTTGAGTAGCTTATTACATATACAGCTATCTCTTTTGCCCTTTGATTAGAACCATAGCTGTCTCTTTCTCTCGCTCTATCTCTCTTCCAGTTCCATTAATGGTAAGCTTGTTCAGGTAACTTCGGAGTGCAACAGGGACAGCTGCATTCCATATATATTTTGTCTTCTTCCCTGTCACCTGATGCATGAGCAGAGCCTCACATCATTAGCTGATTATCAGGTTCTTGCGCCTCATCAATCAGCTCTTGAGTTGACCAGAGATTGGTCATTAACCAAGCTGCTCACTGAGTGCGAGAGAGACAGCTCTGTTTATAGCATTAAAAAGTGTGCTAAGCGTATGTTTACCCTTCTTCAATATAAAAACTTTAACTCTTCATGTCTCCCCCTCTCCATCCTATCAACTTGACTGTGATCGATCCGGCACAAGTGCAGCTGATGCATCTGTTGGGAAATCCTTTTGGCTGACATCGTTTTATATAAACCTGTCCCTGTGTACCTTCCTATCTTGTTTGGTTTCCATACCCTGAACACTATGAAAATCGCTTGAAGGGTCTCCTGATTTAAGTGTTATAATACACACTATTATAAGATAATTATCTTACTATATTATATTTTATTTTAGCTACAAATTTCGAAGTTCTTATTTTACTGGGTATTTTTGAGTCAGTCACATAGTATTCATTTTCATAATATCACATTTTAAACCATTCCCTTTTATTCAGTCAATTTCAAAAGCCTCATATAGGGTAACTATGAGTCGAGCAGTCTCTTTAAATTACTTCGAAGTTGCTGTCTTCTCGTCCTTTGGGTTTCTTTGCCACACTTTGGCTGCAGTCGACTGCTAGTTATTTGTCAAGCAACCCAGCCAGCTCTGTCACACCTGTGTAAAGTACTCCATCTCTTTCCCTCTGTCTCTCTCTCTCTCTCTCTCTCTCACACACACTGTCTCTCTACACACTGTCCTCTGCCACTCTCACTCTCACTCTCGCTCTCGCTCTCTCTCGTTCTATGCAAGGTGTAAATTTGTCATAGGGCAAAGCATATGCAAATGCAATTTTCGGCACTTTCCGCTTGGCAGCCACTCGATTTGTCTCCTGGCCAGTGCTGTCAAGCATTTAGCACTCCTTTCATCTTCAGCTCGAACACTTCTACTCTTCCCTTTTGTCTTGCTCACTCACACTGTGTCTGTATCCGTTGCTAGTTTTGCCCCACTGTTGGTGCTCCGTAGCTGATTTGTCGCTCTTTTCTCTGTCTCTTCTTGCCGCAATCCAGGACATTTCGCGCAACGCTCGCGAGACGAAGATGCACACGGACAAGGACGGGGTCTTTGTGGTGGAGGTGGCACGTGGCGTCGACTCGAAACAGCCGCCGGATAGCCCTGCCGCTGGCATAGATATCACTGAACTGCCCTTCGATACTAGCAACAAGCTGTCAGCCCTGGATGAGCGCAGCCTGCCGCCCAGCCATGAGCAGGTCCAGATCCATGCACCGCCCAGCGACTTTGCCAATCAGCCAGCTGCAGCCGGCGCTGGAGCAGCTGCTGTTGGCCTGCAGCTCATCGAGGAGGAGCAGCTGCTGCCAGATGAGGACCATGACATTGACCGCCAACAACCCATACAGTCCCAAACAGGCCTCTCCCAGTCCGACTTGAGCTCCACCTCCTCGAGTGACTCAAACAAACGCTACTCCTATGGCAACCAGGAGCTCTATGTCATCGAGCAGCCTGGCTATGCCAACAACTCGCCCATGGTGCTTATGTCGCAGCTGGAACTTGGAACTGACAGTGTACCGGAACGAATGTTGGAGCAGCAGGAACACCAGGAGCATCAAGAACAGCAAGAGCAACAAAAGGAGAAGGAGCAAGAGGAGCAACAAGAGGAGAAGCAACAGCAGGAGCAGCAGGAACAACGCGAGCAACAGGAGGAACAGGAACAGCCGGTGCCCGCACCAGCTGCCTTTGGAAACGTAAACGAAACAGAGTCTGAACAGGTGGCTGTCAGTGTGGAAGAGGCAAAGGAGCAACAGGTGAAGGATGAACCAGAGAACAGCTATGACAGCTTGATGAGCCTGCCGGCGCCGCCCTCAACCGAGGAGATTAAAGAGCTCAACGATTTTACGCTGATGGAATCGAATCAATTGGATTCATTGCCGCCACCACCGCCACCGCTCAACGACACAGCAATTGGAAATGGACACCAGCACAACGAGGAAAAGGAACAGCAGCAAGAGCAGCAGAAGGAGCAGAAGCAAGAGGAGCAAGAGCAGGAGAATGAGAAGCAGAACGAGCTAGAACAGCAGCTAAAGGAGCAAGAACCGAAGCCAAAGCCGCTGCTCGAGCAACAGTTAAAGCTGGCGAATGGCAAAATTTGCGCTCCATCAAACACTGCTCCAGGCAATGGAACTGACAATGGGCAGGAGCAGCCATCGACATTGACGCCGCCTGCTTCGCCGCCTGCCTCGCCCAGCGGTACGACATTGTGCGCCGGCAGCCTAACCAACGGCATACATGCGGTGCCGCAGCCCATGGCTGTTGATGTGAATGGCAGTTAAGTGGAAGAACAAGACGAGGACGAAGAAACAGTCAAAAATTAATTAAGAAAACAAGAAGAGGAAGAAACTGAAAGCAGTGGAAAGAGGTATGCTATGCAAGAGTACTCAATATATACTAATATCTAAGCTATTTAGAAACTCGATCAACGTGGTGTTGTTTGTTTGTTTGTTTTTTTTTTTTTACGCAAGCGGTCGGTGTGGGTGGGCTCAACAAACTTACCCACACACACACACATACATATATACTGGTGTGTGTGTGTCAAATGTTTAGGCTAGACTAAGCGTTAGGCAGCATAAAATAATCCTAAAAAGAAAAAAGAAAATACTACAAAAAAAAAATTAATAAAAAAAAAAAGAAAAGAAAATGAAAGAATTTCAATTTTTCCACTTAACTGTTTGTTGATTTTCCAAGTATTGATAACAAAAAAAAAAAATAAGAAATAAAAAAAAAGAAGAGAAGAAAAACATAAGAAAAAGCTAAAAATAATATTTAAGAACAATTCAAATGCGATTAATATTACAAATAAAACATAATTAATTGTTTATCTATTTGCGGCTACAGCTATTTCAATGTCTATCTACAAATAACTAACAAATAAGCCAAATACCGAAACCAAATAATATAACACCCAAAAGACCTCTTCCCTCCCCCCGTCTACGCCAAACAAAAACAATGTTATACAAAATACCCAAAACACAACTAGAGAATGCATAAATAATACGTTTCAATTGTTTGCACACAAATTGTTCAGCTATTTATTGTTTGCGCAAGCTATTATCGAGGCAAGTCGAGTTTTGTGTGCGAACTGATTTCGGTGTTAGATGTTGTGACCAACATTTTGGCCAAACATAAACGTACTCAACAATGCCAACTGGCCAACTGGCGAACTTAGCCTTTACAAGAGGCTAGAGCTATCAAATTGAATATGTGGACTTATTAGCATCTCGGTTAAATGCATCTCATATTGTAATTGAATATTGCAATAACTGACCATAATTAATCCGATGAACTGAGCTCGGAGTTACAACTGTTTCGATGTCAGTCTAGCACTTTTGAAACTTTCAATGAATAAATCATCAATTAACCGTAACTAACCCAAAGAACTCAGCCGCGACAAACAGCATTGCTTTGAAATTCGGACTACAGCTCAAACTCAAGTCGAATTCAGTAATTGCAAAAGTTCTACAGTAATTCTCCACTATTTTCCGAACTACCCCAGTGAACTCAGCTTCTGCAGTCAGCATAGCTTTGTGTTTCGCTATGCAAACGAAGCTCAATAATAGCTCTATAATAACAACAACATCTCCGCTCATAAGTACAAATATTTCCGCCACTAACCCAGTGAACTCAGCTTCTTTAAGCAGCAGCACACTCTCATTCGGTCTGCTATCATTTCTAAGTGTCAACGGCTTACATTAAGAATTTCTTCGTATCAATATACATTTGGCATAGATAGATGGCGATAACAGGTGTGAATATGCGCGTAGAGCGTATCTACAAGTCTCGTACTCCGATATTTATTGACATTTATTTTCAATTTTCAATATTCTTTGTGAAACGTAATCAAATGTGCCGAAATTTATATAGAACAAGACAAGAAACAACACACAATTTACAATAACAATTTATACAATATTTAAGAACTTTACTTATACAAATACGATACGCGAGCAACTTGTGACTCTTTGAACCACTAGCAACTAGCTAATAGTTTTCTTTTTGGTAAATTATAAAAATAACAACAAAAAAAAAACTATAAAGAAGAATGAAATGAAAAACAAAAAAACAAAGCAAAACAGAGGACTTCAAATTCAGAACAAAGCATGAACTATATATGTATGGATGTACTATGTATAACTAAGATAAACAATTGAATACTCCGAAAAAAGTAATTTAAAGAAATCAACGTAAACAATTATACAATACAAGCAAAAGAAAACAAAACAAAAAAAACTCTCAAAATAAATAGACGTAAAAACATTTATTATAAAAAAAAAAAAAAAACTCAATATTATAGAAAAGATGAAGAAGAAGCATTATTCTAGAACTAAAAGATAATTGATAAAGAAATCAAAGAAGATTAAGAGAAATGCGTGCACTGCAAGTGGTACGTGTTTGATTTTTTTTTTACAAGTAGAGAATTATATATGCAATACCCAAAGGATATAGCAAGTTATATAGATCGATTCCACAATCGAACGAACGAAAGTTTTTTCTTAAGTTTTTTGTTATCACTCGATTGTTTTCAATTGTTTTATTGACAATTCGTGGTTTTATGGAGCAGGCACAACATAAAAAAAAATATAAGAAAAGGTAAAGATAATGATAATTCAAATATATATAAAACTGATTAAATGATATATGACATATACTTAAATAATCCCAAAAAAGAAATTAATATTTAGGCAAGTGCCAGAATCTTTTTTTTTTTTTTCTCAACAAGAAAAAGCCAAAAAGAAAATGATGAGCAGAAAAATGAAGAAAGAAAGGAAAAAAGAAAAAAACAGAATAAGTAAATGTGATTGTTATTTAACTTAAGTTATGCATTAAATTGATAATTGATATGAATGTGTATGTGTGTAAGGTATGCCAAAGTACATATATATATATAATATATATATATATATATATACATATAAATCTATAGCCCAGTTAGCCAAAAGATTGACTCGAATGAGCTCAGAGCATGGAACAGTAAAAGCTGAACAGATCAAACGGTAACTACTAAAGGCTACTAAAGGCTACTAAGCTCTAATCTGATCTAGTATATATATGTATATGTATACACTAGGATCTACCAGCGATTGGAATAATGAATAAACTGAAATTCAAGATATTAAGAAACCTATTTTATTTTCTTCTCAATATGGATTTCTTTAAAGAGCTGCAAGGGTAAGTAATTTGGATGAAATGTATCTGTAAATATATTTATATTCTGAAGACTCTCTACAGATATGCGCTGTGTAGTATATAATGAGCTATATCTATGTAGCTATGGAAGCAGTAAAAACAACACACAACTTAAATATAATCGTCTGATATTTGCAGCAGTTAAAGGATTAATAATAATATCAATAATATTTTTGTTTTCATTAAATAATCGAGTTGATTTTAATAATTTTAATGAGATTTTCATTTTGCTGTGGCCTTGTTCGTTAATTGAGCAATCGACCTCATTTTCATCTTGAGCTTTATGTCATGCTGTCACTCTCCCCTCTCCCTCTCCCCTCTCCCACTCTCACACTCTCTTTCCCTGTTTCTGTCTCCGTCTCGTCGGGTCTGGCTTTTAACATATCTTAATTTGATGAAATTTTCAGCTCAATTTGCTCAGTGGCCAACTTTGCCTTTGACTTTTGGGCTACAGTCCAGCTGGGCTTGGACTGCAGTAGGTCAGCTGGTGTAGCTCTTGCATGCCAATGCAGGACACATTCGCACACACAAGCATACACAATCAGACCCACACACACACACACATACACATAAATTGGTGCACATCCTTGGGGGCTCTGCTTGGCCGCAACATGTGTCGAGCATGTCAACGTCGAGGGCCAATGCACCACTTGCTCCAATTGTTGCCAGCCACCCAGCTCCCGTTGCCTCAATGTGCCACGCCCCCGTATCTTATGAAGCGTGGGCAGCCAGCATTCGATCGGGCGTTGGTATCAATAAAATTAACAAGCCCTTAACAGCCCACTTAAGCGGCTTGGCCCGCACGCTTTAAGGCCCATAAAGCGGGCCCAACACGAACAGCAGAGAGTGGTATGAAGAGGCAGGGGTAACTTGCTGGCGAGCAAAGGGTGTTGGTAGCCTATAAACCAAGCAGCAGCAGCAGCACAACTGAGGAGCTGACAGCAGCGAAGCGGGTGGGACTTAGCCAGTGGGGCATGGCGGCCGTGCGGCCAGTGTGGCAAGTTGTCTGTAAAACGCTGCAGTTTAGTTGCACGTTTTGAGTTTCACAGACAGGAGAAGACAATGACCGGGAATAACAGCTCAACAAGCGCTCCAACTGCTTACCCCCCCAAAAAAAGATACCCTGTAATTATGCTGCATATAAATGCAATGAAGAATATCAAATCACATCTACTATATACGTATGCGCGATGTAAGTTGAGTAAGGCTTACTTTTTATTTAAGTAAATTTTAATTTTATTCTTAACATGTATTATTATATATCATATGCATATATATATGATGTGAGTTGAGTAAATACGTAGAAGGGTCTTTGCTCTGAAGAACTATTTTTAATTGACTTTTCATTTAAATAAACTTAAATTCAATTGTTAAATTATTGAAATAATTTTTTATAATATTCAAATTCAATTTGTATATAATTTAAATATTTCATTTTATGATTTTATGATTAATTTAATTTAAATATCACTCTATTTTAATATGTTTTATTCTTAAATAAATTTCAATTTATTTATTTATTTTTAAAGTTTTAGTTCAAGCTAAAAATCCTTATTTATATATTTATATTTCACTTTATTTTTACTTCAAACTAGACTTGATTTAATTTAATAATTAGACTTTACCTGAATGTATTTACTTTAAGTTGGCATATAAAAATAATTTAATATTCAAGTAGTTTTTAATTTAGTTCCCATTCAATTTTACTTAGTTTAATTTATTTGAAATTTAATTAATATTCCACTTGATTGAATTTCATTTTTAATTTCGTCTTGTCTTTGCTGCAACTTGGACAACATGTGATTACCATTTTTACAGGGTATTTGAGCAGCTATTCGCATAGCTAGGCGCTTGTTTTTAATTGCAGCCCAGCTCGTGTTGCTCCCATTTAGCCAAACCTCAGCTAGCCTGGCACACACTCAACCCTATGCCCCTCGAGGCAACTTCTCTTCCGCCCACTTTCTCTCACTCTCTCTCTCTCTCTCTCTCTCTCTCTCTCCGACACTTTCTACCCTTTGGTGCTATGCTTTAACATTTACTAATTTTAAATTGCTGTCGCTTTTATATTCGCATTCGCAGTGTGAGATGGGCGAATGGGCGTGGCTGTTAGCCTGTTGTGCGAGTGTGCGTGTGTGTGTGCGTGTGTGTGTGTGTGTGTGTGTGGCACAGTTGAGTTGACTTGAAATTTTAATGAAATGCGCTCGTTTTATTGTCGCTGCACGTTTTGGCGTCTGCATTTCAAATTATTTTTAATTGTCAATTTCTCTGGCTGCCTGCAACACTTAGCTGGCTTCTGCCGCTGCATTTGCTGCTGCGGCATGTGGCAATCAAAATATTAATGCCACGGGCTGCTGATTAACCGCAAACGAAACAAACCGAAACAATAATAATAACGCCAGCCAGGAGTTCTACCTCAGCCAGTGTTACATAATTAAAATCAAATTAACTCACACACACACACACTCACTCACACACACACACATACTCAATTTGTGCAAATTTTAATTGACATTTTGCCAGCGAAATTCGGGCGCGCGTTCAGCGCATTTGATCAACAGAATTTCACTGCACCTCAAACGCACCGAGCACCCGCCAACCAACCCAACCCACGTGATGTGAGGTCCCCCCACCGAAATGATTAGTCGCGCCCAGATTGAGGCAACACGCATTTGCATTTGCAGCTGGTGTTGATCAAAAAATTGCATTAAGCCGCAGTCAAAAAAACAAGAATCAGAGCAACAACAACAACGTAATCCACACATCCAACAACAGTTCAATAAATTTTGATTCCCAATTTACCGCATGGCTAAGCCGAATTACAATTTATGTTGAATATACATATGCCCATCTCTATCTCCAATCAATGTGTATATCTCTATCTCTGTCTCTGTCTGAATGTCTATGCCTATCTCCTATCTCCTATCTCCTATCTCCTATTTCCTATCTCCTATCTCCTATCTCCTAATTCCTATCTCCTATCTCCTATCTCCTAATTCCTATCTCCTATCTCCTATCTCCTATCTCCTATCTCCTATCTCCTATCTCCTATCTCCTATCTCCTATCTCCTACCCTATCTCCTATCTCCTATCTCCTATCTCCTATCTCCTATCTCCTATCTCCTATCTCCTATCTCCTATCTCCTATCTCCTATCTCCTATCTCCTATCTCCTATCTCCTATCTCCTATCTCCTATCTCCTATCTCCTATCTCCTATCTCCTATCTCCTATCTCCTATCTCCTATCTCCTATCTCCTATCTCCTATCTCCTATCTCCTATCTCCTATCTCCTATCTCCTATCTCCTATCTCCTATCTCCTATCTCCTATCTCCTATCTCCTATCTCCTATCTCCTATCTCCTATCTCCTATCTCCTATCTCCTATCTCCTATCTCCTATCTCCTATCTCCTATCTCCTATCTCCTATCTCCTATCTCCTATCTCCTATCTCCTATCTCCTATCTCCTATCTCCTATCTCCTATCTCCTATCTCCTATCTCCTATCTCCTATCTCCTATCTCCTATCTCCTATCTCCTATCTCCTATCTCCTATCTCCTATCTCCTATCTCCTATCTCCTATCTCCTATCTCCTATCTCCTATCTCCTATCTCCTATCTCCTATCTCCTATCTCCTATCTCCTATCTCCTATCTCCTATCTCCTATCTCCTATCTCCTATCTCCTATCTCCTATCTCCTATCTCCTATCTCCTATCTCCTATCTCCTATCTCCTAATTCCTATCTCCTATCTCCTATCTCCTATCTCCTATCTCCTATCTCCTATCTCCTATCTCCTATCTCCTATCTCCTATCTCCTATCTCCTATCTCCTATCTCCTATCTCCTATCTCCTATCTCCTATATCCTATATCCTATCTTCTATCTCCTATCTCCTATCTCCTATCTCCCATCAATCACCTGTATATGGGGATTATAGAGTATTTTCCAGTGTAAATAAAACTACATTTTCGAAATGAAATTTATAATTGATTAATTGCTTACGTTTTTCAGTTGGAAAGTGATTGATTGATTGATTGCTTGATTGATTGGGTCAACGCTTGGTCACATTTGTGCAAAATTTATTGCACAGCCTGGCAACTAATTAAATTCAATTATTAAACACGAACACGAATGCAATATTTAAATGCCAATCCAAATGGTTACGAGCTCGAAATGCCATAGCACACCAAGTCCATCAATCATCATCTTGTGCAGCAAATAGGTCAACTGCGCTAATTAACGCGATCGAAATTAGCCATGAAATAGGAATTAGAGCTGGGCCTGCAACACACTGAGGTTAGCTAGGTCTTTATGAGCTGAGAGTGGCTCAAGCCCAAGTTCTTAAAGTTGAAATTTTTGTCAGGAATTTAATGTTTGTCCATGATTGGATGGAGGCGAGCCTTGGCTGCTCTTCATATTTTACATTGTTATTGGTCATAATTAAATGAAAACCTCGAGCTGTTTGAGAAACCACTTAAGTGAATGCTTTTAATTGGGCAAATCAACAAGAACTTCAAGTTGATATCCCAGAGATGAAAATATTGTCGGAAATTGAGCCTGAAATTTGAAGCCAGCTGAAGAGGCGCTCACACCACTCGACTCTGTCGCATCTTAAGTGTCTAAATGACTTTAAGATGCCAATGGCACCGACTGAACGAACGGGTCAAGCCACAAGGTGTGTGTGTGTGTGTGTGTTTGTGGCATCTTTGAAGCTGTGTCTGGATGTGCCACCAATATTGGATACATGTAGCCGAGGATATGTTTGTAGAACGAGTTCAATTTCCAACTACACGAAAAAGGCAAGTCCAGTTGAAACTTCACACGCCTCTCCCTTTGTACACATTCACCCACCCAGAGAGGGAGAGAGAGTGAGATATATATATATATATATATATAGAGAGAGAGAGAAACGATAAAATTAGCAAACACACCGAATGCCCTACGTTGGGCGCCACTTTGCATAATCACATAGCCAGCCAGAAATTGAGAGGGAGTGAGAGAGAGAGAGAGAGAGAGAGAGATATATGTAGATGTGTTGCGTTGCGAGGGGCGTACGAGGGGTTTGGTTGGGTAACTGGGTCGCGTGCAATTCAATTAAATCGTTCGACGTTTAAAAACCGAATAAAAAGCCAAATAAAAATCAAAATTAAATTCATGCCGAGAGTTTCATAGCAACGGTCACAGACAGCAGCACACGCACGCACAATCACACTCGCAGTCGCAGTCGCAGTCACAGTCACAGTCGCAGTCGCAGTCACACTCACAGTCACAGTGACGGGATACGTTGAATGCGAAACGGAACGTCCATTTGGCATTTCAATTTGATTTGCTGGCTATTCGAGTTTTAATGTGCAAATCGTTTCGAATTGTTTAAATCAATTAATTTTTGCGATCATCCATGTGAATTTGGCTGCGCACTGTGGGCTGGGGCCAGCGGTGGGCGTGTCGCTAGTGAATGGCATGCATTGTGATTTTCGAACAGTTGCTAAATATGTTTATAACGCTGCTCTGGTGCGTGTTGGGAAATCGAAAAGCACTTCAATGCCAAAGAACTTTCAATCGTAGCCATTAAAATGAAACAACTCGAAAGTCATGAATATTTATGAGCAAAGAAATTGCTAATTAAAGGAAAATAGACTCAAGCAAACATCGTTCAAAGCAATGAAGCACAAGAGAAAAACAGAAGAGAATTGTACAACGTTTCTTTTATATTGCGGACCAATATAATATTTCAATGGAATAGATCTAAGGAAAATCTCATTAGAGCGAACATACATAGTAGCTCAAGGCTCAAGTCTTATAGATGAATGAGCATATAATGGAAGAGATACTTAAAGATACTTAAATTACCTAAGATACTGCTTGACTTAAATCATCAAAGTCAATCAACCAATTGGATTGATCTTGGCGATTTCTATTACATAAATGTATTCCAGACTTGAGTTGATCTAATCATATATTAATTCGAGAATTCAATAGACGTTGCTTTTATGTCTTTGGAGTCGATAGATAATACTTACTCTAATGATCTATGAGCATAGCATGCAAATATCTGTTAACTGCTTAAACCTGCACGCTCCCTGAAATCATATTCCCTCGCTCTCGCGCTGAGACTTCGGTTCCATTCGTTTTGATCTTCGGCATTGAACTAATTCGTGTAACACTCTTTTCCCGAACAGCTTTTGGGGAGTGTTACGATTTATGCTCGCACAGTGAGGTTCAGTAAGTGAGCAGACAACTCAAAGAGTCTAGGCAAACGATCTTCACATTCGCTGTTGATGTGCTTAGCGAGCACAACCCTCGCATATATAACAATACATGCAAAATAGACTAGAGACAAACCAGAGGGAAAAAGTGCAAAAGTTTCTGTCCGATCGCGAACGAACTCGTTGAGGAACTAAAGCAATCAGTTGGTCTCTGAGTTTTTTCTCAAAGTGTGAGCGAAAGAGATGCATTTGCAGACACTAAGAAATGCTCAATAGATATATGCAAGCACTGCTATATGAATAAGAATTGAATTAAATTAGTTAATTCTTTAATTAATTTTTTAGTTGATTGGCCTGATTGACCCGAGTCTTTTATGGTACTTATAGCAGGTGTATTACGGAAACATGATATATATTTCCTCTAATGATATGTAAATTTGATAAGCAGAGTTTTCTCTTTTCGATTTGATTTATGTTATTTGACTGATTGACCCATGTCACTTATGATATATTCATTTGATGCTTGGCATGCGACACAGCTTTATTCTAAGTAGAATATACTTATATTCAATTATGACTACACAGACAGATCTCTTTAGAGATTTCAATTTTAGTTTTCTGCAGCAATTTTCGCTTCAATTTCTAAATTTGAAAGATAAGCCTGGGGTTGAGCAAATGGACTGATATGCTGATTGCTCTACAAGTGCTACTAAACACCATATATACCCTATACTATATATAGCGTGATAGGGTATATATGGTTACTTGACCATGAGTATATTATATATATGTCAGCAATTTTCGCTACGATCCTCGGCTTCTTTATTTTCACAAGTTACAAAGCTGTTGTACTACTCATACTACCCTCTAGCATTCGCTGGCAATTGTTAGCATTTGATATTTGTGAAATCTGGATCTGGCTCAATGCTTCTGTCAGCTCTGCAGCTTTGTGTGTGTGTGTGTGTCTCTGTTTGTGTTTGTGTTTGTGTGTCCTGGACATGGCGCATTGCGTATCCTTTTGCCCATTTATCATTTGTCATGTTTGTGAATCTTTAACCAACAACCAGGCAAATACACTCGCCCCCAACGTTCGTCCATTAAGTTCTGTTGCTAGTTGTTGCTGCTGTTGTTGGCGGGGTCAACGAAATGCTTCGCAGTGTCAGTCAACTTGCGCCACTTCCTGCTCCCCGTCTGCCGCCTCCTGCACCCATGGACAGACACAGAACTGATTCCCATATACTGCGCGTCCATTTGGCTGGCTTTATATAATCGAAACCTTCTGTCATTTTCTTGTCGCTCTGTTGTTGTTGCAGCTTTTGTTTTCCTTTTATTTGTGTGTTTCCTTGTTGTTGTTGTTGTTGTTGTTGTTTTTTTCTCTTTTTACGTGTTGTTGCTGCTGTTTTTAATGCATTTCCGTGGCATTATTGCATCGTGTCCAACGTGGCGTATACGCAATGTGCACAGCGCGAATTTTCATTTTATTTCTTTTTCGGTTTGCAGTTAACTTTACGTTTGTTGCTTGTTCTTGCTGCAACTGTAGCTGTAGCTGTTGCTGTCATGGCGGTCCCTATTGCTGCTGCTGCCTCTGCTCCTGCTCCTGCTGCTCCTGCTGCTGCTGCTGTTGTTGTTATGAATGTTGCTGTTGTTATACCAAAAATGTGACAACGCACAAAATTTTGAAGCGCAACTGACCCGGTTTTTTTTGGAGCTCAATTACTCTAGCTCTCTCCCTCTCGCTGTCTCCCAGTCTCTGTAGCTCTCTCATTTACCTGTTTTTTCTCACTTACTCACAGCTGCTCTCCCTCTCTCTCTCTCTCTCTCTCTGCTCTGCTCTGTGTCTTTCTTGATTCGTAGTTTTTTGGTCCAGCATGTCCGTCTGACTGGGCTGAGCTGAGCGTTGCATTTCATGCTACTTTGGCATTTAATTGCAAATTTTACGTTTGCTCTAAATTTGCTGCACACTCACACACTCACACACACACACACACACACACACACAGTCGCTCTAAGAGACACTCATATTTACATACACTCGCACAGACATTTGTGAGTGCATTTCATAATTGCCAAATGCACTGAGTGCTGCAAAGCCATAAACTCTACCTCTCTCCCTCTCGCGCACTCGTTCTGTCTAGCTCTTTTCAGGCATGTGTGTGTGTGTGTGTGTCGTGTTCATTAGCCAGGGATTCTGCTTGGCTCTTTTGAACATTTTTCAGCAGCCGCAACAAAATGCAAAGCGCTTGCTGCTGATGCAGCTGCCGGCTGTTGCTGTTGTTGTTGCTATTGTTGTTGCTGCTGCTGCTACTGCTGCTGCTGCTGCTGCTGTTGGTTGTTGTTGTAGTGAAATTTATGATTTCAAAAAAGGAAACTGGCAACAACTGAAGGCCAAACCGTAGCCCCGAACTGTAGCCGCTGCTAAAGCCAGAGTTGCAACCGGCATTGCCAATTCCAGCAGCAGCAGCAGCAGCAGCAACAACAACAACAGCAGCAATATATAAAACGACGACAACAGTTGGTAATGGTAATCACTGGCAGCAATGTAGCCCGCATCATGCGGCCAGTAGATGCTACAGTTGTTGTTTCAATTCATCATTTTGGTACAGGGCGAGGAGGGAGGGGGCGGTCGACCAAGGCATTGCATCAAACGCATTTCACGCAGAATATCTAACAACAACAACAACAAGAGCAGTAGCATCAAGAGCAACGGCAGCAACTGTTGCAACTGGAGTGGCAATCAGTTGGCTGGAAACGCATTACTCAAAGTGTACTACATGGCGGCATCTGTATGCGGGCATAACTAAAGGCGTTTGAGAGGGGCGCATGGGCGTGGCAAATTGCTACTCAAAATGTTGACAATCGCAAAAATGTTGACGTCGTTGCTATTGCCACAGTTGCTGTTGCTGTTGTTGCTGCTGCGCCTCCTGCTGCTGCTGTAGCTGATGCTGTTCTGGGTGATTTTGCTAATGGTTGTATCTCTATCTCTATCTCTATCTCTATCTCTATCTCTATCTCTATCTCTATCTCTATCTCTATCTCTATCTCTATCTATCTCTATCTCTATCTCTATCTCTATCTCTATCTCTATCTCTATCTCTATCTCTATCTCTATCTCTATCTCTATCTCTATCTCTATCTCTATCTCTATCTCTATCTCTATCTCTATCTCTATCTCTATCTCTATCTCTATCTCTATCTCTATCTCTATCTCTATCTCTATCTCTATCTCTATCTCTATCTATCTCTATCTATCTCTATCTCTATCTCTATCTCTATCTCTATCTCTATCTCTATCTCTATCTCTATCTCTATCTCTATCTCTATCTCTATCTCTATCTCTATCTCTATCTCTATCTCTATCTCTATCTCTATACTCTATCTCTATCTCTATCTCTATCTCTATCTCTACTCTATCTCTATCTCTATCTCTATCTCTATCTCTACTCTATCTCTATCTCTATCTCTATCTCTATCTCTATCTCTATCTCTATCTCTATCTCTATCTCTATCTCTATCTCTATCTCTATCTCTATCTCTATCTCTATCTCTATCTCTATCTCTATCTCTATCTCTATCTCTATCTCTATCTCTATCTCTATCTCTATCTCTATCTCTATCTCTATCTCTATCTCTATCTCTATCTCTATCTCTATCTCTATCTCTATCTCTATCTCTATCTCTATCTCTATCTCTATCTCTATCTCTATCTCTATCTCTATCTCTATCTCTATCTCTATCTCTATCTCTATCTCTATCTCTATCTCTATCTCTATCTCTATATCTATCTCTATCTCTATCTCTATCTCTATCTCTATATCTATCTCTATCTCTATGACGTAACCATTGACAGGCTAAGTCAAATGCCTGACGGGCGTGTCAAATATGTGTATAATGTCTCAGGTATATTATTCCGTCAGATGCAATAAAATCTCTTTGTGTTTGGCTTAATGGCTGCGCTTTATTGAAGCTACAATTATTGTAAATTAATGCAAATATGTGAATATTTTGCCAGAACTCAAAACAATGAACGTCAAGTGAAGAAGCAAATACCCTGCTTCCATAGGAGACGAATATGGATGGTGTCGTTTCATAAGATGAGAGAGAGATATATAAATATATATAGAGGTAGAGAGAGATACATATGATGTGACATCCAATTAGGTTTAGTCTTTGTCTTCTATTGTTGCCGTTATTTATAGCCCATATACCCAACCAACTAACATCTTAGGGTGTTTCATTTAAGGCCACATGAAATGTGCAAAATCAAAACATGTATCTGTGACAGCCCATTTTATATGCCAGTGATATGCACTGACAGCAATTGAATACGTTTACCATGTATCTGGGATTTATGTATCTGCTCATCGGCTGCGCACGCCCTGGCCTCGATTACCCGCCCATATGTGGATATATGTTTGCAGTTGAATTGAAGCATTGGAAATAATCTAAATATTTGCGTGCATTCAAATTGAAATGCTGCCGGGGCCAGCAGCTGGGCAAAATTGCAATTGCAATTCCGATATATTGCTGACGCCACAAAAATGTTTAGAGCAATCGCAAGCCATTGACCCGGCCCACCTGCTCCTTGCTGCTGCTGCTCCTCCGCCTCTTGCTTTATTTGAAAATAATTATGTTGATGCTCATAGCAAAACCTATACATATGTACACACATACCTACATATGTGATAACTATGCGTCAAATATCCAATGCTTTCTCACTCGTCAATATGGACATCGTTGTATAAGAGTTATGCACATAATTGCTATGGAGACCGACACGAGATTTGCATGGGGCATGAAAAACGACCTGAATTCGGGCAGCGAAAGGGCAACAGAGCGTTCAGGTGCAAGATGACTCCTCGGGCCATATCCAAGACTGCAACTGAAGTGCGCATCATTAAATGTCGCATTAAAGCACTTGCCACATTTCAATTTACAGTTCGAGCGTATTACCTTTGCGATAATTGTTTTAATATAAGCTTAAATTTAAAAAATTTAAAAATTTTGTTAAAAGATTGTGATATATTTGTGATATATACTATATCTAAATATAACTATATTTGACAATAAAAAAATAATAAAAATAAAAAATAATAATAATAAATTTAAAAAATAGTTTTAATAATTGTTTTTGCCTCTCATTCAGATGTAGATGCAAAGTCTAACTAAAAGAAAAGCCACGAAATAATCGCCACATAAAATTGGTTTCACTGAGGACAAAGTATCCTAGCGTACAATGTGTTCCATAACAAAATGATGTAACTCTCAGCGAGGGTATTAAAATATAAAAAAAGACATAAAAAGCTGCAACAATTGCATCAACGTTTTATAAAAAAAAAAACAATTCACTTACAAAATATAAAATTCAAAACGATGCCATTAAAGAGCGAGAGAGAGAGAGAGAGAGAGAGAGAGAGAGAAAGAGAGAGGAAGGGCACACAATGCGAGTTTATTGAAAGTGATGAGAGGTGTGCGGGCGCAGTTGAAGCCTGGTCAAGTGCCCTGGCCCATTTCGGCTAGCGAGAGTCACTTCACAAAGCCAAAGTGTGTGTGTGTGCGTGTGCGCGTGTATGTGTGTGCATGTATTTAAGCTGATTTTGTTTTTTTTTTGTTTTTTTTTTTTTTTTGCATGTGAAGTGCCAAAAATTGTTCTCGATTGCGTGACAAAGCAAAGTGAAAAGCTAGCAAAACTAGCAAAGCGTGCATTGATAAAGAGCTGGCAAGGCACACACATACACATACAGCAAGGCAAATCCAATGCTGGGGGGATGGGGATGGGCGTGGCAAAGGCAAAGTGTAAGAAATGCTGCTGCTGCTGCTGCTGCTGTTGTTGGCGCGCTGCCTAACGATCTATTTACGTTGAGAGTCCATTGAAGCGTATTAATTCTTTTTAATGCCAAAATAATAACGACGCCATTATGCCGAGCAGCAGCAGCAGCAGCAACTGACAACAACAGCAACAACAACAACTGACAACAACAATCGCAGCCGATTTTCATGGACGTCATCAGTTTGGCGACCGCCCGTCGAGCTGAGTTTTTGCGAGGCGGGCGCCAAAAAGTCTGCTACGAAATGTTTTCCAATTGACCAAACAGCGCACAAATAAAACCCAGACAACACACTCGCACACACAGGGAGAGTCACGTATGGGGTGTGTGTGTTGGTGTGTGTGTGTGTGTGTCGCACTTATAAACATAAAAACTGATAACGAAATCAAAACGCCAAGCCAAACGATTTGGAAATATATATCGATAGCCAACAACAACAGCAACAGCAAACAGCAAGAGATGTGGTCAGAGCGCATATAGCCGCACTCTATATACTCTGCACTAGTCATGCATGTGAAGAAATATGAAATTCTGTGATTCTAAGTGAACTTAATGGAAAAGAGCAATTCATAAATATATACTGTGTATTTTACATTTTGAATATAGAGAAAGCACACTGAATGTTTTATTTTTGTAATTGCACAAATATATATGTCTATATATAATCTAGAAATCTGACGAGATCTGATTATGTAATTAATATTATTAGAATATGTAAAGACTGTTTGAATTAAACTAGTTATATTTGATCTTAAACAAGCTCCTTTAGCTCAAGCTACATACTTAAAGCTAAGTTCACAAATGGAAACTAAAATCACATTCAAGAGGCTCTCAAATTATATTCATACATTCATAAATTAATGAAAGCCTCATGATTTAGTTGACTAAATCTTACGACTTACGCATATTATCAACTTGAAGCAGCCAATAGCAACTATAAGGATTTCCATTACGTTAGCTATGGGGCTAGCTCAGTTTGTAAAGCGAAAAGTTAAGCGAAAAATTTGAGAAATCTTCGCTCGCTAGTTAAGGGAATGCATGTGCCTTTGGTGAGAGCATGAGCGAACGAACAATGAGTAGCTACAACAAAACACTGTCCGGCCGTACAATTCGACGGGTTGTCCAACTGTCCGGCTGTCCGGCTGTACGTTTGCTCGGCCGTAACG
Organism: Drosophila koepferae; assembly: GCA_030914345.1. NCBI lineage: Eukaryota > Metazoa > Arthropoda > Insecta > Diptera > Drosophilidae > Drosophila > Drosophila koepferae. Next base: position 15,932,810 of record JAUESR010000196.1, on the reverse strand, counting down.
GGGGCAGCCAAGCAACATCAATGTAACGGCCATACGACATTATTATCATCGCAAATGGCAAGTTAGACAAACACATTGAGTGCCCATTTAATGGCCCAGCCGACAAAGGCCCAGACCGTAAGGCCGGAACGGCCAGCCGGACGGCCGGACAGCCGGACAGCCAGCCAGCCAGTCAGCCAGCCAGTCAGTCGGCCTATCTGTACGTCTGTCTGTCCGGCGGACAGCAAGCAGGCACATAATAATGACCAAGCTAAACAGCAAATGAACTTTTAAACGTATTGAATTGACGTGCCGGGGGCAGCAGTAGGTGGTTACGATAGGCGCATGGAGCCTATACCTTTTAATGGGTTGTCCTGGCAACCGGAACAACAAGCACAACAACAACAATAACAACAATAACAAAGAGCAGAATGGGTAGCCATAAGCATAAGAATACTAAATGTTAAATACCTAAGTAAACCAAAAAAGACCAAAAAGGGGCGCCAGAGAACTGAGAGCGTTATGCAAACTAAAGACGCAAATGGAAATGCTAAAGGAATCACAGCAAACGTGCTTGCTGGAAAGCTAAAAGAAAAACAGCCATACACAACACACATATATACATATAATATATATATATATATATATATATATATATATATATATATATATATATATATATATATATATATATATACATATTAAGTAAAGTTAAATGTCAAATAAAATTTCATTCTTGTTTTTTTTTTTTGCAAATGTTGCATAAGTCTGACAGGCAGTCGCTCCAGGTAGTCAAATAGAGTGTTTCTTAATGTCAACAATATGGCAGAAAATATTATGAACATGATTGCTGGCGGGCATTGAAGCGAGTGTGCATGTGTTGCTTGGCAAACCAAATTATTTTTAGTCTTGCTTAAAAATGTATCTTGCTTTAAAGATGAATTTTCCTCACATGGAAAACTTTCCGCTCGTTAGAGTTGTACAGTTCGGTGTGAGTCACACAATTTGTGCATGAATCAATCAATCAGCTTAGACAGTCAGCCAGTATTCATTGAATAACATTTTCAAAAACAACTAAAACAATCAGTCAATCAATCTTTTTTGATGATTGAGTTAGTGCGTGAACATGTATTTCCGTCAGTCAATCAATTATACAAGCAGACAATCAATTAATCTATCACTTCGCTAAGAAGTAATCCAGCCAAGTCAGTCAGTCATTCAATCATAAAAACAGCTATTGCATCAATCAATCACTTTGTAAGTCAGCAGCATGGCAAATCAGTCTGTCAATGAGCAAATTAGTCAGTCAGCTTGACTATTATTCCTTCAATCTATCAATCAATCAATCAATCATACAAGAAAAATATTCCTTTTATCAATGCTTTGGTAAGTCAGTTCGCCCGTTAGTAAGTTCATCAATCAATCAATCAGCCAGGCTATAGAGTCAGTCAGTCAATCAACCATTGAATCAATCAGAGAGTCTATCAGCCAGTTTTCTGATGCACCCACCTATATAATCTCTATCAACATCATAGTTTACAAAATACAATCATCAGCTGATGACTGACAATCAATCTGGATATCTGCAGTTGTCACATATATCAATTCTCGCTGAGATCTTTGCCAGCTTTGCGAAATGTCAGTTTGTGGTTATATGAAAAACTGATTTGAACATCTGTTGCTCGAAGCGTAGACAATCAGAATTTACAGCCATGCTCCGGAATGATGGTTATCCAATTGTCAACTGGTCACGATCGAGGGGTCGCTTTGTCGTTTATTTTTATGGCGCGCCGTGGGCGTGGCAGGGGTAACAGTTGGTGCTGTGACGTGACCCAAAAATGAAAGCGAAAGCTGAAAGCGGAGCCGGAAACGGAAGCAGAAACGGATACGGATACGGATATGGATTTCGATGCGAAACCTTTTGACTGCGAGTTGATTTAGATGATGCAGCATCAGCATCAACAGCAGCAGCAGCAATAGTGGCATCTGTAACAGCGGCCAGATGAGCTTTTGATGATTTTGACACTGCGTTTTACGAGCTGCCAAATTGTCAAACAAAACTAGCGGGAAAAGGGCCAAAAATTTGGTGCCGCAAGCCGCACGCATAATTTAACAATATGATACGGGAGCAGCGGCAGCCACACAAGCTGCCTGTGGAGGCATATAAGCGCTAAGCCGATATATATATACATATATGTGTGTGTGTGTGTGTGTGTGTGTGTGTGTGTGTATCTCTGTGAGCATGGGCGTGGCATCTTGAAGTTCTCCGCCCACATCAGTCAGCTTCTGTTTGTGTTTACATTTCATCTTAAGCCGGCTACCAATGCTACATATCAGTCACATGGACGCCACTTCTGCCAGCCCCTCCACAAGTGGCTCACGAGTGGGCGGGGCTGGGACTGGATGGCACAACAATCGTCGAGTGGATATCGCATGAATGCGGGCTGCTCGCTCGCCGTGCCGCCAGGGGCGTGGAGTGTTGTTGTGCAAATAACCTTAAGCCGTGAAGCTTGTCAAGTGACTTTGGCAGCCAATGTCTACGCATTTGCTTGGCCCCGCTAACCACGCTCACACACACACGCACACACACACACACACACGCACACACACACACACGCACACACCCACTGTAGCTTAGGCTTGGGCTTCAGCCTGCTGTCAGCTCTCCATCTGTGACTTTGTCGCTGCTGTATTTGCATTTTGTGTCACTTAAGCAGAAACTTTGCATACCCTGTAAACATGGCACTGAAGGGGTATATGCATTATGTTGTTAGAGACTGTCGTGTCTCTTGCTGATATATATATATTCATATAAACTTAAGTTTCATTTACCCTGCAAATGTGGTGAAATTGTTGTATAGCTATATCCAGCTCCTGTTTATTTTGGCTAGGCTGCTCAGGCCCTGACAGATGTTTACTCTTAAAGTTATGTTGATCTGTTGCTATACCTAAGTATATTTATATTAATGGACATTTGTCTTGTATGTTATCCTGTTTATATATATACATATATACGAAACGTTCATGTTTTAGCTTTACCCAATTGACTTCCATAATTCGCTCTTTGCAAACATTTTACAGGGTATTACGTGGACGATCTGTGCGCAGCAACTGACTGCTTCCCATCTTTTTTTGCGCTCTTAGCACTGGCCGCCAGAGACATTTATTACCATGCAGACACACCCACACACACACACACACACTCACTTACACACGCACACATTTGTAGATTTTCTAGGTTTCCTTTTGCCTGCTAGTTTACATCTCAGTGTAGTCCGGGATGTGAGTGTGTGTGTGTGTGCGTGTGTGTGTGTGCTTTGTTTGCTGCTCAAATGTTAACTAACGGTATTATTTGTGAGCTCAAGTGCGTCGGTATTTGCTGCCCCTACCAGACCACACCTCCACATAGCAGCGCCCTCTCTCTCGCTCCTGTCATCTCCAATTGACAATCAAATTCGACTTCGAACAGAATTTGCTTGGCGCCGGACGTCTTCGCCAGTTCCCACAGTATATGTTAAGTAGTCTGTCACACACGCACACACGCACACACACACACACACACACACACACACACACACACTCACTTACAGCCGTGTAACACTCATCCAGCTTGCGCTCTATTTGACTTTCAGCTTGTCGACTTGACCCACATTTCACTTGGTCTGTTTTTGCAAATGCATTTGCCTTTCCTCCCACCCACACACTGCGCGCCCCTCAATTAGAGCCCACTCACATAAGATCTCAACTGTATTTCATATACATACATATGTATATAGCATCGCATAACTCTTATTTTTGGATTTTGTCGTCTGTCAATAATTAATAATGATTCATTAGATATGCCATGCTTTCACTCAGTCTATCAGCATTTGCTTTCCACAGCTTGCTAGGCACACACTCACAATTAACTTGATTGAATTCATGAGAATCGCTTAGAAGGTCACCGCCCAGAAATACCTATGTGTACTGAAATGGTAAAGACCAAACTAATGACCACGTTAATCTTCATGTGATTGAGCTGAAATATATAATTGAAAAGCTTCATTGTGTTTATGAGAATTGCAGAGAAAGGCTGCAACTTAAAATATATTTCTTATAGGATCTTTTATAGACTAGCATATGAGAATAGTTTTGCACGAAATGTTGATCAGGATTATATACATATATTTTTATCTATGGTAGAACAATTATTTTTGTCTGGAATTAGAGTGCAAAGCAGAGAATTCCAGATATTGTATTACTCTTTCAGAAACACAGCTGATAGCTGTGGCTACCACTCCAGCCGGCCATTTTAAGTACAGGGTATCGTTGCAGACCAATTGCCTGGCCACTAAGCTCCATTCAGCTGGCTTTCATTCATACCATTTATCATTATACTCGAAATGGTTTTAGTCTCAACGAGGCTGTACTTAAATGTCCAGCTCTCTGTCAAGCTGTACGGAGAAGGCGCCTTTTAGCTGCTGCTCATTAATTAGATGCTGCCTGTCTCCTGCTCGCATCGGTGCGGCGCCAGCAAAAAGGTGAGCCTGCAGCTCCATTGAGGTTGGGGACTGTGTTGGAGTTTGAAGCTGGAGCCTGTGTGGGGATGGGCGTTGAACCTTTTTGCATGCGGCTGAATGGAGTTGAGGCTGCAATTTGTTTAATGCTGTTGTCGGTGCTGTTGGGCAACCAATTTCACTAACTTGCGACTGCTGGCATCTCTTTGCCCCTGCGTCTATCCGTTCGCTTCGTTGCTGGCCAAAAAGCCGCAGCAAAACTTTGCCAATAACTGCAAATGCAATGCATTAAGCCAAAAACACACTCACACACTCCGAGCTGAAAGCTTTTGGCTGGAAAGCGAAAATCCACTTGGCCAACGGCACAACAAACACTCACAAACACACACACACACACACACACACACACGCACAGCTCTGGCCGCCTGCCCCTTTAGAGCGTGACCTGGTAACGCACCTGTCGCAAAACTGACATTAAATTCACATTACAAAATTGGTTGGCTGCATTCGGCGTATCAGTTTGTGAGCTAAATAATGCGGGCAGTACTTGCCGAAGGGTGCACGGTGTTGGGGGCGTGGCAGCAGCCAAAAGCCATCGATGCGCTCACCTGCCGAAAAGTTTGTTTTAATGGACAAAGTTGGCAACAACGCTCGACGGGATTGCGGCCGCTGCCATGTTGCAATGTTGTGCAAGCCAGCCAGAGAGGGAGAGAGAGAGAGGGAGTGGCTAAGGGGTAAGTGGTGTGGGGGGTGGCAGATCTTTGTGACAGCATTGCTGCAACATTTAAGCTATGAGGCGCTCACCATACCAGCCACAGTCCCAGCCGCTGCCTTTAAACTTTTAGTCAACACAAATGAAATTATAAGTCGAGGGATCCTGCTGGATGCCAGGTCTGTCGTCGATTGTGGCATTAAGCATCTTGTTGCACGCTTGCACTCGGCTACAGCTCACCTCTCAGCGCACCTCGACACCGCATCCCCCCCTCACCCAACCACTCACCTGGCTCTTGTCAGCTTGGAGTGATTTTCTTGCTCGTTAAATTTTGCTGCTCTGACGAGCGACAACGTGGCGTATGCGTAATCTGATATCGACAACTTCGCACAACTTTGCCAGCCTTCGAAAGCCACACACACACACACATACACACTCAGAGGCAGAGCACTTTGAAGAGCTGGGCGTGGCAGGGGCGGTGGCTGGCGTGATATCTGCTTACGTAAAGTTGGCAGCGAAAATTGCTTCCTGCGGCCTAATTTTGGATAGTTGCAGCCCTAAAAATAAACCTCATTTACATATCATTTTTTTATCCATTTTTTTTTTTCATGATATGATACCCTATAAATTTTTGGTAGAGCAACAATTTCGTTGTCCCAGCAGAGTATATTATATAAGTACTATATTAGTAAATATTTAACAAACACATGATTATTATTATTAAAGATTCACAATTTAATCGATTTTTATCGATTTTCTGCATGGATCCTTTATGTATATGTCATGCATGTTGGAATATTAAATACATCTCCCAAAAGAACTCGGATAGATAAACCTAACGCCATCAGCACTGACAAAGTGTACAGGGTATTTGCCAATCGAGCACGCTTCTTCTTCTTTTTACACATTTTTATCACTTGCACAAACTCATGAATTTTTTAGTAAAACTTTTCGATTTTATTAAGAAAACTCTTTCATTATTGCAGCCAAAGGACGGCAAGAAAAAAAAGAGAAAAACATTTTTGTTAAGAGCCAAAAAATGGGATTTCTCATCACATCGAAATAAAAATACCCTGGAGATATTGCAGTTGAAAATAACGTTACTTTGAGTTTACATACAAATAATATAATACATATTTGAACAGTTATCTTTTGTTATTAATTATTTATTTCTATACCAACATTTAAGATTCCCTCAAAGCTTTGATAAAGAATAAATTGTTTTCATTTCTTTTATTTGTTGCATTTGTTTTATGACTCTCCTACTACTTTATTCCATCTGAAACCTAAAAGTATGTTCATTTATATCATCAGTTCTTATTGTATCTATGCAGTCGCATCAATTTGAACAGTTTTCCAAAAAATTCCTATTGCTATTTCCAAGCGTTAGATTTGTCACTTACGACACATGACTGAGCAATCCTAAACTGACCTAAACTGAAAACTTTGTCATACAAACTTCTTTATACTCACCCTAGATATAGCTCATAGCTTCCAGTTGTCGTATATCCGATCATCGCATTTCCACGTGGAACAGATTTAATTGGAATGCGAGCTTTCAGACTTGCTGCTGTGTAAAATGAACTAAAGACGTTTACAATGTCATTTACGTGCCTGGTCGAGGATTTGACGTGCCCGACATAATTGCTGCTGGCTGCATCTATTGTTGTTAATGTTGTTGTTAATGTTGTTGTTGTTCTAGATGTTGCCAGGATACCTCGAACAGCATTTAACCGCTATGTTGTCCTTAAATGCTCGAGCGTTTAATGAAGAAAATTAGCAACGCAGCGCGCGAATGTAATGAAAACGAGGACAAGGACTGGGCTGGCGGTGTAGAGCACGAGCACAGCATGGGACAGGACGACGAAACATGTCAGAGCTTAAATGAAAATCATAAAATGAAACTATAACTGAAAGTTTGATGGCAGCCGAGTGGTGAGAAGCGTCACAAGCGGCATCTAAAGTGAAAAATTATTATGCGAAAATATAATCAGGTGAGATGAAGCAAGGCTACGACGATAAAGGAAATTTACGACAGATCTATTGAAAGAGCAATAAGAGGACGCTAAAAGTAAGTGAGTGCAGAGAAATAATGATAGTGGAGACTAGATGAAGAACTAAGAGAAGATAAATTGGAGCTTAAAGTCTCTCAGATCGGCAAAACATTTAAATGCGAGCTAGATGAGTATAGAGTGCAGTGGACTGAGCTGGGAGAGAAGGCAAGGCAAGGCTTAGGGAAGTAGATAAAGAAGTCTATTATAGGCTAATAGTTGCAAAGAAGAAAGTTCGAATGGAACTTGCAAAGCGTAGATAGTCTAAGAAAATAAAACCACAAGCTAAAGGAAAATGCCCGACAAGATGAGACAAGAATTCCGCCAAGGAAACTAACTAGAAACTAAAAAACCGACAAAAATGGGTGGATTATTAAAGGCTAAATAAGTTGCACGGGCAAAGATTGAGAGAAAAACCATGTTGCACAGGCAGCAGTTGGAGCTGAATGCGAAAGGATGCTGCCGAGAAGCCGAGAATCCGCTCCGCGCATCACCTCAGCTCGCACCTTGATTTGGCCTAGATGGCTGGCTGTGCAAAATGTTGCCAAGAACTCGTAGACCACAGACGTCTCCTCCCTCAATACCTCTCTCCCCTCTCTCTCCCCCTCTCCACCCTCTCTCTATCACTGCTAAGTTGGATGGCTACTGAAGCGTGCAACCAGGTTATGTTTTTCCCTTGAAGTTCATGAGCCAAAAATGTCTTAATTTCAGCAAAACGCAAAGGAGTCGCTTGATGGGCTTGGACCACGCCCAGTCCGGTCCGTGGCTCAGGTGTGCAGGGGCTAGTCCAGTTGAAGAAATGCAAAAATTTCACTTTAATTAATTTGCGGGTAAGGCTTGACGAGTTGGTTCGGCTGCTTCAGTTGCTGCCAGCTGCAGGACGAGTGTCCTGGTTACATCCTGCGGCAATAACTCACAGCACTTTATGCGCTTAAGTGATTTCTAATGCAAACCAATTTCCGAAATCAGCAAAAGCACTTGAAGCCATTTCGACTGGAGCCAGGACAAGTCGCGCCAGCTAAAGGATATTTCGTTTATGTTTTTGCCAGCCAGCGAGACATACAGAAAGAAAGAGTGAGAGGCGGGAGGAGTGGTAGAGCAAGAGGGCGATAGAGGCACAGCGAGCACAGTCTGCCAGGCAAAGCAGGAAGTCAGCCTTGTCTATCAGCCAAATGACAGTCGCGACGGCTGCTGCTGCCGTCACGCCTCCAACATCGCTCCTCAGTCCTTGGTCCTTCAGTTCGTGCATGTCCTGTGTGTGTGTGTAGCTTTGCTCTGATATGCCAAGGCACAAATGTGCACATGATATGCCACGCAGTAGCTGAAGGAGCACATAAAAAGGACACACTCACTCATACACACACACACACACACACATGCAGCAAAATCATAAAGGATAATATTGAATTTACTGCATGAAATGCAAATTTTTTGCACAGCAAAAAGAATCAAGTAAAAAACCCACTCGGCGATAGAGTGAGACTGAGAGAGAGCGAGAGCGACAGAGAGCGACAGAGAGAGAGAGAGAGAGAGAGAGTAAGCAGCGCAACGTGTCCTTAGCGAGCTGCTTGTAATATCCTCTTCCCAAAAGCTAACAGCTCGCCACTGTGCAAAGGACATACACACACACACTCACTACACACTCACACACACACACACACATGTATCTTACTCAATTTTTAATATTCATATATTAAAAATCAAAATTAAAGCATAAACAACAAAAAATTATAATCAAATATTAAACTTTTATCTAGCCAAAGACCCCACGGCAAATTTATACGAAATGCCATCGAGAGCAGCTCGAAACGTTTCAAATATGCATGCGAAATGTTTCATAGATCGTACGAGTATACTATAAGATGATATATGATAAGCTAAATATGAGAACAAAAGCAACAAAATTTGAAATTGATTTGGAAACCAACCTCAATTTGATCAATTTGACTCAGTGAGAGCGAGAGACTTGACTAATTATTATTATTATTATTATTATTATTATTATTATTATTATTATTATTATTATTATTATTATTATTATTATTATTATTATTTTTACATAAACAGTTTCTGTAAATAAAATATAATCTAGAAGGCTCTCAAACACTCAAAGGGTTATTCGCCAATTGCCTGTCAAAAGCAACTCTTCAGGCAGCCCTCGCTGCAAGCGTTTGCGCCACATAATCAAACATATTGGACGCATATTGTGGCAAACAGAGCCCGTTGCTCGCATGTAATACGCAGGGCAATAAAATGTAATATTGCCAAATGATAAACAAGGAGGCTGAGCGTCGGCTCAATAGGTGTGCCATCGCAGGCGACAGGCGATGTGGGCGTGGCTGACAGGAAGTAGATATATGGTATGGCCTGTAATAACCTCAAATGAAATGCAGCACATAGAAGACGTTGGCAATGACAATCAAGAAAAACAACAAGGGAATGACTGAGTGTGTGTGTGTGTGTGTGTGTGTGTGTGTGTGTGAGTATGTTCATGTGTGTGCGTGGCGATAAAATTAACAATTCAATGAAGTGAATTCAAAATGGCAAATCGAGAAACGAAATCAAATAACGAGCCACATAACAAAGGCCAGCACGAGCAAAGAAAGAGAGAGACAATGTCAGAGAGAAAGTGAGAGAGAGAGAGAGAGAGAGAGAGAGAGAGAGAGAGCTAGAGCGTCACATCGAATACGCATTAGCCATTAAAGCAAATAAATAAAGAGCCATAGAGAAACAGCGCAGAAGCCAGGCGAACAACAAGTCAATAAAAATTGAAATAAGCAACAGCAGGCAAAAGTTTTTTATTTTTATGGCCGAGACTGTAACAATTACAAGATTAAGGACTCGACAGTGGCAGTGTGGGGCACAGCAACAACAATGGCAGAAAAAAACAATACACAAGCACATTAAATAGATAATCAAATACCCTGTACCGCGAGCTAGGTCAAAACTAATCATAAAGCTGATGGAATTCAATTCGAACTGAAGAACTTGAAGCCAGGACCGTAACGATTATAATTTTTATACAAAAAAAATTGGGAAATAATAATTAATTGATTTATTAATTAATGTATTTATATATATACAATATATACCTTAGGCTATAGCTATTGTAGGCGAAAGACTAGATGAAAGATAGACGACTATTCAAACTATATCCTGAAGCAGACTATAAGCTCTTCAAGCGGTCTGCCATGCCTTCTCCCTTTCTTTTTGTACCCTGAACCCATTGAAAATGAGAATTCAGGCAGAAGGAGATGTCGCAGACCCCATAAGATATATATATTCTTGATCAACGCGAAAAAATAACTCTATATAGCCCTGTCTGTCTGTCCCTCCGTCCTTTCGTCCACCTATGCGCGCGTAAAGCCGAAGAGTATCAGTTCTTTGCAGAGTCTTGGGTATCTCGTAGTCGAGCAGTCTCGACTAGAGTCTTCATACTCGTTCCATTCTCAAAGATATTGAAATACAGGGCATTTGCTGTCGTTCAGTCTTGCATGAATTTAATTCCAACTCAACTCTTATGCCAGCAATTCGATTCGATTCGTCCTGGCATATTAACCATCATAATGTATTATAGAAACTCATTTGTTTATATATTTATCTAGGCAATCGTCTGGGCTACAGTACAGTAAACTTTGCACACTTCAACTTCAGTTTTATCAATTTGATCTGCAGCAAAATTTCATTTCTGTCATTTTATGCTCAATATTTATTTTTGTTGATGATGGCATAAATCGCATTTTGAAACAGTTTTCGAAAAACATTTTCCTTCAAAATTGAGCTGAACACAAATGTGCTGGGAGTTAGAGGGGGGAGGGATGGTAAATTGAGGGGGTGGCGCGTTACAAAATAGGGGGCGACGACTTTTGCACCCCTCGTGAATGCTTTACATTAACATATACCATAAATCTCTCACACTCGACGAAGCGTCGCTGCTGCTGCTCCTGCTGCTGTTCTTGTTGTTGTTTTTTCTGTTCTGCTTTTATACACATTTTATGATCGCATGAGTTACATATATCGATTTATGCAAGTGTGGGGGTGTACGAGTGTGTGTGTGTGTGTGTGTGTGTGTGTGTGTGCCAAAAATCACAGCATACTTTTGGGGAGTTGGAGCTTACTGAGAGCGACGGGCAGCCTCGCTCGGAATAATCGAAAATATTTTCACATAAATGCTGAAATGAAGCTGGTGAATGTGTGTGTGCGTGTGTGTGTGTGTGTGTGTGTGTGTGTAACGTCTAATGAATTCATGTTGCTAGCAGCGACGCCTACAGAGCAGCTGCCGCTAAAATGTTTACATTTAGTTAAACGCAAACTTAGCGATTGTGCGTGTGTGCGTGTGCGTGTGTGTGTGTGTGTATTTTAAGCATATGCTTGCAAATGCAAATTGCTGTCAAGCTCAGCTTAAGTGGGCGGCAGGATGTGGTGGGCGTTGCCTGCCCTGGTTTGCAAATGCAGTTGTTTGAATTGTTTCATATTTTGATTAATTTCAGCAGCTGCTTCTTCTTCAGCTGCTGCTACTGCTCGTTGTTGTTTGCCAGTTGAAGTAATTGCGTAATGCACTCATCTGTGTGCGTATGTGTGTGTGTGTGTATTTAAGTACATAATCGACAAACACACACACACACAAAGCAAAAACTAAATGAATTAAACGATACAAACGCGGGACCTTAGCAAAGGGAGCCGGCGGGGGAGCATGGCAGTGTTGCAACACTTATAAGCCAACTGTCAGTTCTATATATAAAAATATATATATTATGTCTGCCTGTGTGTGTGTGTGTGTGTGTGTGTGTGTGTGTGAGTGTGCGTGTGTGTGTGTATCTCCTACTCTAACGCTCTAGTGCGCTTCATGCTCATAAAATACGAGATAATAAAAAGTGAATTATGAGCCCGCTAGCAGCGACGGCTACAAAAAAGCTGAAAAAAATAGCAAACAGCAGCTAAATTGCAGCAGCGGGCATGCACGACTAACTAGATGCCCCGGAAAATGCATTAAGAAACTTACTTTGTTGCTGAAGATAAAATTTGGCTTTTAGAAAACGTGAACTGTGTGAATCTCTTCCTGATTGATCTGAAAATAGCTTTACAAATGATGAAAATATCATTAGGAATATTCGATTTTTTTATCTTTAGAGATCTTTATGTATCTGAAGTGTGCAAGTCCTTTAGCAAAACAGCAACGCAAGCAATCCAAGCAAAAATCAGGAGATTTAAGCCGATATTTCATTGAAAGCGCTTAAGCTTTTAAGCTACTTATTGAAAAGCTTTTCGCGATTAATAGAGATGGAACTTAAGGGATATAAGCCATAGCTGAGCCAGGCTGAAACTGTTTTCGCTTGACAGAGCTTTAAGCTATGAAAACATTTCTCAATTTTCAGTCACTTATCAAAGACCTTACAAAGAGAAATATCTTTTAATACTCTACGAGCTCCAATGCAGTTGTCAGACGAATCATTTCACACCCTCGTGGTCATCTAAAGAGCATTACGAAAAATTCAATCAGATGTGAAGTTCATGGAAATGTCTGTCACATAATGCTAAGAGGCTTTATGTAGCAACTCAATTGTTTACAGGGTATTGCAGCTATAGCAACAAAAGCAACAACGACTGCAGCAGCGAGGAGTAAAAAAGAAAACATTTAATTGCAATTGTTTGTTTTCCTGCTAGTTTTTATTTGCACTTTAATTATGAAAAATATGAAACGCAGCAGCAACTGCAGCAACAACTGCAGCAGCAACTAATTTTTACAAGTTGCAGTTAAAGTTAACAGCTGGCGGAGTCAGAGAGGGGCGTGGCATGGCCAGAAGAAGCAGTTTAAGTTATGAGCAATTTATAAAAGCGCAGAAACAAAACTCAGTCAGAAAGTGGCGAAAGCCAAGTGCGTAAAGTGAGTGAATTTGGGTTAATTGATTTGCATTCGATTAAATGGAAAGCGGAAGCATAAAATGAAAGAATTTGATACCCTGTAAAGAAAGTCAATGAGTTTGATTCATTGGCAGTTGATGATGATCATAGCTATATGATGTGATTGATTCACTAAATGAATAACTGAATGATTAACGGTTTGATTGATTATTGATTGATCGATTGGTTGATTGATGACAGATTTACAAGTCTACAGACTGATTTACTTGCATGACTTAACAGACTGATCGACTTAACAGACTGATAAACTAAACAGACTGATATCCTGATTGACACCATTGAGTGATTGACTAATTATAATGACTCCTGTCTCTTTAATGGATAGCTGATTAAGAGACCTATTGACTCATAGAGAGAGAGAGAGAGAGAGAGAGAGAGAGAGAGAGAGAAAGAGACAGCAATAGCTGAGCTTATTTCCCTACAGACTGTTGATGGTTGATGATGATTGATTGACAGACAACTCAACTGCAATTCTTCAGCTGGATGATTGAATGACATGTCCGACTGATTGAATAATTGATTGATTGATTGACAAGATAACTTACTGAGTGATTTAATAACTGTTTGACCGACTCAGGATTGACTCGGATGCAGACCTATTGATTGTCTAGCTAGTTATTGACAGATTGACTTACCTGCCTAGTGACAGATTGATTGATTGACTGTCTAAACGATTGACAAACATGATTTGCTGACCAATGTAATGTAGCTAACAGATTAATAAACTGACACAAATCGATTCGACAATTTCTTTCCTTCAGCTGAACTGAGTATATTTATTTTATATTGGTCAAGTCTTTACATGTGAAATATGACGTGAAATCGCGTTTCATAAGAATTACATTATTTCAATAATAATTTTAACATATTTTTGTTGTTCTTGTAATTTTTCTTTGAATGAACAATACGGCCAAAAAAATGAACAAAACGGTAAACGAACGGGTCAGCTTGCTTAATATTGGAGACAGACAATGTTAATTGAAAGTATTCGATGTGATTTAGAGTAATTCCTTGAAGGCGGATGTGAGTTCGCTACATCCGACAGGTATTGAGATGATTGAGTGTTTCATTGCTTGATTGCCCGATTGATAAAGTGTTAGGTTGCAGGTATTTGTTGATTGTTGATTGCCGATTGCCGATTGCTCTAGAGACTGATTGCAGGAGTGATTGAGTGATTAATTGTTGATTGAGTTGATTTGCTGTCTAGTTGGATTAGCCGAGAGTTGGGAACTCGGCTTCATCATTCATATTGATCGGATCGTTGCCGCCATTGTCCGAAGACTTATTTAGCGAACGTCCACCTGCCCAGCCGCTGAGATAGCCGCTGCGACGACGATCGTCCTTGAACTTGAACTCAATATTCATGACGCGCTGCAAACGTCCGACGCGCTGCGGATACATAGTTGCGTCATACTCCATTGCCGAATCAGAGTCCGTCTTCAGCTGCTTCTTCTTTGGCAAGACAATCATTTTCTTCCAGTCCGGCTTGGTGACCTCTCCCTCGCCGGGCTTGCGAATGTTGTAGATGGGCTTGGCGCGCTCCACGCGCATGGCACGCCACTCCTCGACAGTTATATACTTGGTATTATCCTCCTCATGGCAATTCTCGCCCTGCTGCTGCTGTTGCTGTTGGTGTTGCTGCTTCGGCGATTGCTCGTTGAACAAATCATCTTTGTCAGCCAATGTGGGATTCTTCATAGCAATGCTCTGCTCCTCGATGTCCTTGATGACCGAGCCCCAGTTGTGAGCGCCGCCCCCATTGCGCTTAACCACTGCCTTGATGCCCGTCTTATCGGAGCCCGAATGACGATCGAACTTGCCCTTAGGCAGCCGGCCATGGCCGCCGCCCTTGTTGCTGTTGTTGATGATGCGACTCAAGACGGTGCGCTCCCTGTAATGACGTTCTGGCTTGGGCGGCTCCAGCTGCTGTTGCTGCAATTCTTGCTGCAATTGCTGATGCTGCTGCTGTTGTTGCTGCTGTTTCTGCAGACTCACATTTTGCTGCGGCTTCGGCAGATTCACATTTTGCTGCTGCACCTGCAATGATTTCTGCTGTGGTTGCTGCTGCTGCTGCGGCTCCTGCTCCATGTTTGGCTTCTTGAGCTCCAGTTTCTGCTTGTTGTTCGACATCTTGTTACGATTAGTCTTAGAGACCGGCTCACCCTTGCCATTGGACTTGGCCTTCTTGTTCAGCACAATCGATTTCATTTTCTCGCTTCCTGCCATCTTTTTGCCTTTGGCCTTCGAGTTGTCTTCCGACTGCTGCAGCTTCTTTTGGCCAATGCAAAGATCACTGGACTCATCATCAATGAACAGCAACTGATAGCGATTATTGCCCAAGGAATCCATTTTTTTTTTTTTTTTGTTCTACGAAAAACAAAATTTTCTCAATATTTATTCTCGTACGCCAGCTAACACAATCGTATCAAAATAAACTCTACAACTACTCACTTGACCCAACAAGGTGGACGCACAAAATTGATATCAATTTCTCTCGGACTACTAGCTTGGATGAAAATTAATATATCGCCAGTCAGATAGCTTGAAAATGCGTAGAATTCCTTCAATTCACAACCGCGACTTGAGAGATAGAAATTATGTTTTCTTGAATTCTGTCTTCGAATTGCTTCAATCTTTTCGTTACGTCAGGAACGAGATTTACCAATAAAGCGCAATAGAAAGTAAATTGATTATAAAACAAAACAAGAAAAATTTAAAATTTAACAATTCTTTTCGATTTACTTTGAAGCTATACTTATGCCATTTTATATGGAATGTGACATCATTCACATGGCAGCTGGGATATTGATATTGAATGTCTCGACACATATGTGATATGGGTGCGAACATGAGAAGCTAGCTTACGTGGAGAGCTCTGGAGCAGAAAAGAAACGTTTTTTTTTTTCGCCGAAAATATATATATATATATAATATAAACATGGAATATGCGATCAATTCAAAGCGATTGAGTATATGGAGAAACACTTGCGCTCCAATTACACGCCGTGGGACTAAACTGTTCGAGTAGATAAGAATTTCGTATAAAATGCGACGCTTTTCGGATCGACGATCAGTTCAACATAGATCGCCACAGCGATGTCAGCTGCATGGAGCGCTATTCTCACTTATCCAATAAACGATATCTCTTCGGGTTCATTAAACTAGAGACTAGATGGAAATACTACTTGACGGCTATCAAATCGCATGATCCATCGATTTGCTCTCTGCATGACTGGAATGAGGCCAAACATATCTCTTTCCCAACGGACAACTTTGCATCGGCATGGCTTGGAAAAACTGAAGCTAGTATAACATTTTTCCCTATTCGACTAACTAACTAGCTAAATATGATTCCTGACTCAATGGCACCTTGAAGTCAATGCTTGAAGAACTTTGCATTAGCTCAGAAACTTTCTATACGATGCTGTAGCTACAGCATAGCCTTCATTGCCGATGCACTAATTTTTTTTTAAAGCTGACGCTAATAACTTGATGCGCGCCCACACAGCAGAGCTCAGACCACAGACTTGGCAAGTTTTTACATTCTTTTTACATTATTATTTATTTATTTTTCTTTTTTTTTTTTTTTTCTTTTGCTGTTAATGTTAACTCTTCGCTATTTATTTTCTGCTCCTGCTTCTCACTTGGTTGCATTAAATTGAACTACTGCTGCCGCACGGCAACAACAAGAGCAAAGTCTATATGCTGAGGATAAAAAAAAATGTCTGTAAACTTTTTTGCGCGAGCCCCGCAATTTTCTCTCTAATTAAAACGGGTAGCACACGTTGGCTGTCAGTGGCAACGGCCACGAATTGAAGGTACTTTGCGTGTGTGCGAGCGGGTATGTGTGTGTGTGTGTGTGTATGCGTGTGTGTGTGTGTGTTGACTGGATTGCAAATTAAATGTGAGAAATGCAGCATGGGAAATGCTTGTTAAACAACACAAATCTCTGTTACTTTCCCTTCCTGCTCTCCCTCTCTCTCTCTCTCTCTCTCTCTCTCTCTCTCCCTCTCTCGCTCTGTCTGATGATATCAATAATGACAATTAGTAAGCATTTGACATGCAGCACTATGAAAGTAGCTTGTACAGATTTAGACATGCATGTTAAAACGCACAGCGTTGCCAGACAACAGCAGAAAAAAGATGAATGAAGCGGCAAGTGGGAAGTGGCAAAAGGCAAAGTGTTTGCGCTTGTTAAAATTGATTGCCTGGTCGAGCAAAATCAAGGAAAAGACTTGCAGTCGGGTGTAACCAGCTACACAATACTCGTTCACGCTCTGAGCAAATAACAAAGAGATAGAGATTCAATTAGTGAAGATCCTATTGGGATATAGAAAATGTATCAAATATACATACATATATAGAGTTAAGCTGCTCTGATATCCGAATTGCATTATCAGTCCGATTGACACGTTACTAATTCAATCAATATACTCTTCACATTTGCCGAGCGAGTATCATCAACAAAGAAAACGATGAAGCGAAGCAAAGCAAAGCTGCTCACACACTTTTCAACAGCAACAACAAATGCCAGCTGTTTGCTTAGAGGCTACCTTTTGGGCTGCTAGCATTGATTTATATTTGTATTGACACTTAAAGGATGTAACAGCCCCAAACCCAGTTCGGGTCCGTGTCTTTGTCTCGGCTGTCCATTGTCCTGTCGTCCTCTGTCTGTTTGCCAAGCGCACAAATTTGTCCCTGTCATTGTTTTACAAGCCCAAAAGGGAGCTCAGCACAAAGCACTAAGGACGAAGACGAGAAACTCTTTCAGTTAAAAGCACAAAATGTATCGATTAAAAACAAAAACAAAATATCAGAGCTCAGCGCCGACTAGCCGAGACATGAATACCCTTGGGGGCGGATAAGAAAACGTAACGGTCAACGAATCGATTCGAATGTGAAACAATTGAAATCAGAAATGATAAATTAAACTTGAAATTTAATTGACACTCATCATCATAAGTCATATACTGAGTGAGAAGCACATAGAGAGAGAGAGAGAGAGAGAGAGAGAGAGAGAGAGACTTGCTATATAGAATATCATCAGCTATGCGTTACACAATGCCTGAGAACGGTATCAAACTCTTTGGTAGCGTATTACAAAAATTTGCCTTTAAGTTTGGCAGGCAGCAAATGTGAAGTGACACTTGCAAAGCAGACTGACAAACAGACAGACAAACAGACAGTCACGCAGACAGACAGCTTGACAGGCAGACTCACTTGATATATTGGAAAAAGAAAAAAACATTTTATGACTTAGCCAACGATTGGAGCTGGAGTTGGCATAGCTGCATTTGCATGCGCAAATCAGGCGAGCTGGCAGCGCGAATTAGCACTGATGAACATGAAGGTGGCCAAATGTTGAGCCAAATGTTGAGGCTCAATGATGAATGCCAAAGTTGAAAGCGCCAAATGAAATTTGCAATACGGTTCAAGTAAAGTTGGAGCTGCTGCATAGCCATGATTAAGAGCGAGAGAGCGAGAGAGAGGGTGAGAGAGAGAGAGAGAGTTTATGTTATTAAAGTGAACTTGAAAGTGAGCAATGAAAATTTGAAAAATATCTTTTGCCATGCTTTGTGGGCAAATTGGACTTGAGACAAATTGAAGATGTGCTCAAGCAACAAACATGCTGATCGTAGATATGCCAACGAATAGGCATAAATACATACATACATGCATATATGTGTATATATGTGTCGTGTTAATGGATGTGCATCTGGAGAGGCGATCAGTGTGAATCTGCTCAGACCAGCACACAGTTAAGGTGAATATGGATTAGCTCGAAGCCAAGAGATGAACTTTCAACACAGCTCAGAGCCAGCTGACAAGAGCTGAAAATAAATGAAAATTAAATAATTAAATAGGTATCGCTAAATTTGTAATGCGTAAAATTCATTTGAATTTGATGATAAAATGTGAAAAACTTATTAAAGCAAAATGCCATAAATGCCTCAGGGTGGAGCACAAATATTTAATAAGCATAAATCGAACTCGAAGCTTATTTGCTTAAGCCATAAACGAAAAATTGAATTGAGCCTAAAAGCTGAACTGAATATGGAGGCAGATTGAGAGGCAGATTCCAAAGAATTGATCCGAATATAGTAAAGAGAGAGAGCGAGAGAGAAGTGTGAGCGTAGAGCAGGATGTGGAGTTGAATGCGAGATTCAAAATACATTTTTAATTATTCAAAGGAAGCAAAACAAAAACAAAGCTGCAAATTGCAAATTGAATTCGATGCCCGGAATTGTAATTTTGATTTGATTTGATTTGATTGAAACGAAATTCCAGTTGATATTCAAATTATTTACAGCCACAATCGATGGCATTATTTATATGTATGTATATGTGTCTGATGAAAGACGAGCGAGCAGACAGACACAGACACAGGCACAGCTGTGTCTGTGTCTGTGTCTGTGGCTGAGGCTGAGGCTGAGCAGCCTCTTCTTCTACGCTTTTTTCACAACAATTTTAGAACTTAATCCTTGAGCAGCAGCTGCTCGAGGCCAAGTCAAATGGGCCAGAAAGCAAATGTGCCACGGTGTCTGGTCTTCCCTCTTCAACTCTCGCTCCCATTGCTGTTGTTTGTTGTTTGTTTATCTAACGAGTAAATACGATTTTAATTAAATGTAAATCACATTGTCAACTCACACACAGAGACACGAGCAGCAGCCCATAAAAGTGTCTTTACTTCAGCTAGCAGTAGCAGCAGCAGCAGCAGCAGGAGCAGCAGGAGTAGCAGGAGTAGCAGCTGCTGAAGTAGAAGTCGCATCTGGCATTGGCTTTCCATGTGGGCCGCACATGAGTTGCTTATATAAGCACATGTGACTATTGTCTACCACAAGTTCACATTCCAGTACGCACACACACACACACACACACGCACACGCAGACTTGGTAACATGCATATGACTTGTATCTTTATGCTTTGTGCCTTGTCTGCCCTTTGCTACACCCACTCGACAAGCACAAGCCGCAAATACCCTTGAGATTATTAATTAAAAGACAAGAAAACATAATTTCTAAATTTACACACTTGCAGACAAACCAAAGAACACGAGAAGAAACAGTGTTAGACAGATTCAAAGAGAGACAGAGAGCGAGAGAGAGGGATATTGAGACTGAGTGAGCGGGAGAAATATATGTAGCTTTGCCCTGTGCTTAAATTGCTGCCATTCACACTGGACGCGCCGACACGTGCAGCTCAGTGTTGCACAACATCTGTAGCATTGCTGCCCAGCGTTGTGCAACACTGTGCCCCTATACGCTTTTTGCCTGTCACTTTCAGCTGCCAAGCGAGCATCAACTTTTCTTACCATGGATTTCACCGATTCAGATTCAGATTCATATTATGAAGTGAGGCCGCAGCTCTATCGACGTCGTATCGTCTTCGACTTGGTCGTGGAGGCGGAGCCGCACGTATCGACCCGTCCCGAAGATGTGAGTGCAGCGCTGTGGCCTCTGCATTCAGGCGGCACTTTAATTTCGGGTCTCTCTCATAAACGTACATAAATGTATTTTATTTTTTTTTGCAGAATGGCGCTCTATTTCGGCGCGCTGTGGTGAACGTGCCGAATTCGACGGACAAGCGTCTGATGATCACATCACTGTTCAATGGGCCGACTGATATCAATTTCCGTTCGCTGATGACCGAGCTGAGCACCGGGCTGCCCGATGAGGAGGATACCGATTCCGGCGACGACGCCAATGCCAATGTCAATGCCAAAGACAATCAAAATGGCAATGGCAATGCAGCGGCGTTCAATCAGCGGGCAACGATTCCAGAGCTGCCCCGTCGATTGGAAACGGACTCTAGCACGGACACCTCATCCGAGACAGAGCGCTCGCACTCAGCCAAAGCCAAGTGTACCTGAGAGAGCGGTACGATAAATCTGCGTAGCACTAAACATACACATGCATACACACATGCGTATGCATTTCTATTTGTATGTATGTATATATGTAGATTAATAAAAAGAAAGAAATGTAAACTTCACATGTTGGCAATTGATGTGGCAATCGAGCAGCTTGAAAGCCAACGGGCGCCATAATCGTTAGTCATTTATATATGTACATAGTCTATCTAGATACACATACATACATACATATATCTAAATATGTATGTATGTATGTATATCTCTCGGAGTGTCGGCAAAGTTGGCAACTTGCCCGATGCTCACTTAAAACGACATGCAACACCCTTTTTTCGCCAGCAAAAAGTTTTTAAGCGCAGATTACAGCCAAAAGTAGTTGCGCACTTGATGCGGCAACATGGCGGGTGGCGGGAACGGGGGCATGGGGGCGTGGCAGTCGTTGCAAATATTGTTCGCTTCGCTGCAACAGCGCTGAGCTGGCATTTCAAATTGTCGTCGATGGCAAAAATCACTTGGATTGAAGCGCAGCCAAAAACAGCTGATCAATATGATCGCGCTTCTGTGTGAATGGCAAAGTGCTGGCATTTCACCAATTAGAAAAAAAAAATACAAGAGAAAGAGGAAAAGAAACTACAGAGCAAACATAATATCTTCGTACAGCGGCCACAAAATTTTATGAATAATCTCATGAGAAATTGCAAAGCAAATAATTATTTATCGATAAAGAGAGAGAGAGAGAGAGGTAGAGTAGCAGAACTTTGGTAAATTATAAAATACTAAAATAAAATACTGCATATCAAATGTATTTTTTTATTGCATGCAATTTTTAAATATTCAGCTAGCTTAATCAATTACAAATAAAATACATATATGTATATAAAACTAAGAAGCTAACAGATTTTATTAATAATAGACAACTCAGGGCTGCAAAGGTGTAGGCCAAGTATATAGAATCCACACTTGGCCCACATGATCATGCCGGGAAGAGCATGGCCAGGCATATGAAAGCATGTAGCCAGGAGCAATAAAAAGCCAGAGCCTATGCTGGCTCATGTGTCGGTGTGCATGTGTGCGTGTGTGTGTTTGGCTGTCCCTTTTCATTTGAAACTCAAGCAGCGTGACTTTGTGTCTGCTGTGTGGAAAAGCGGAGCGGGGAACAACTCAAAGGCAGCATTGTCATCGTTTATGCCGTCAAAGTGAAAATCCATGCGCAAAATTATATGTCGAAAGTTTTCACTTTTGATATGCAAGGCATTCAGCCTGGCATTGGCGTTGACATCATCTTGGCATGGGCCGGACAGGGATGTGGGGGAGTCGCTGCTCTGCATGCTCCAGTGACGCACTCTGACAAAGACACATTTTGCTAAAGCAGCGCGGTAAGGAGCCGGTCGGGGGTCCAAGCAGAGCCCATGGCCAGAGGGACGGGTCGGGAAGGCATCTACCAATTACTCGAGTTACTGGCCCAGTCGCTCTCGCTCGGTCTGTCATTGAAACGTATCCGGCCTTTTAGCCTTTCATTCTTCTTTCTCTTCTTCACTTAATTTTTTTTTTTTTTTTTTTTCCTGCACAGTTGCTCTGTGTGTTTCACGTTCCACGTTCCGCACTTCTTGTTCCTAGTTCTCACTCGTTCCGTTGTCCTTTTTAGTTTTGTCTATGAGACGGCGGCTTCCTATTCGACTGTTTCCTTTCTGTTGACTTTTCCTTGAGTTCACTGGCGCCAGTCAAGCCCCTCTCAGTCTCACTTTTGCTCCTCCTCTCATCCCACCAACTTCGTTTTTTTTTTACCCTTTATTTTTTTGCTGGAATTTTCCGGCATCTTGCCTGGGCATCGCTGAAAGAGCTATGTAATCTACCCTACTTTACAGTTGAGAACGCAAAGAGCGCCATCTGTCGGCTGCGGTTGCGGCGGCCTTTGCAACTGCATTCAATGCACTCGACAGACCCCACTTTCCGCAACCGCTCCGGCCGCACCCACCATCTAGCTGCTTGCTTCCTGTATTTCGTCCTATTTTTCATTCCGTTTGCACACTTTGGTTAATTTGATTTCTTTGCAACTTGGCTTTGATTGCATATGTGTGTGTGTGTGTGTGTGTTGAGTTTGTGGTGTATGTGTGTGATCACTCAAGTCTTTTCTTCTTTTGTTCACATGCTCGCGTTTCACTGTGAATAGCATTGCGCCATTGGCCAACAGTTGCGAGAAACAAATGAAAATACTCAGCGTAAAGAATTCCCTATTCAAATTTATAAGGCCCTGCTTATGGGGTATATAAAATGCAATAAGATTTGCAAGCGAATCGCTCTATAGCTACTTTCATAGTTCGTACTTAAAGCTTATTAGTATATGATATTATATCTACAATTACATTATATTAAAAACTCATCTATTCGTACCTTTATACTATCGAGCGAGCTTGGAAGTAAGCAAATTTGAAGTTGAGTGTGACTTTGGGCAGTAATTCTAGATATTGAACAAGTTTTTTTTAGATATCCCATAGATATACACTTAATAATATAATAATCTTGCCTTGGGCATACAGTTGTTTTTTATCATGGTTTTTTTACACAGCTATACAATAAATGTAAACAAATAGCGATCACGATATTATCTATAGGAAATAACTTTTGAAATATCTTAGCGCATCTTCATATGTGAAGTATCATATATCCAATATTATATACCTAATAATATATAACAAATATATATCTTTCATATATCTTATACCCCATATCACCTATATCAGCAGACGTAATACATCACATATCATATATAATACATATATATTACATATCTTAATAAGTAGCTATAATAAAAGTTATATTAATTGATTAGATTCCATTAGGTATAAATTTTGTTTCTTAATTACCCAATCAGATATAATGAGATTTACATATTTTGGTTAGATTTAGTTCACATACAAATACTTGTATATTTTGTGTTCTATTTGTTTTGCTATGTTTTCACATCGATTTCGATTCTCGTCGAGTTTTTGATCAAGTTTGAAATTTGAGGACTCGCAGTGTGTGTCTGGGCGCAAGTAATTCATCTCTGTTCTAATGTACTCGATGGTTGCCTAATAAACGCCGGCCGCCCTGTCAGACGACTCCAGAATTTATGGAGTCCATTAAACGCAACATTGGCTGCTCTGATTGGCAAGGGGTTCCGGCTGTAGCCGCCGCGTGACATCCAATTTATTGCTGGGCGGTAATTGGCAGTCAAAATGAGGCGAGACAAGGCTAGTTGAGGCGTGGCAAGTTGAGTCCGAGTCGAAAGTCCTTTAGCAGTTACTGCTCCTACTGCTGCTGCTCTTACTGCTGCTGCTCCTACTGCTGCTGCTGCTCGTCCTCCTGTTGTTGGTGTTTATTAATAAATTGTCACTTGCAACTGGCGACACATCCCGAGCTGCAGCCAGTGCGTTCTACTGCTGCTTGCCAGCCTGCCTGCCTGCTTATTGGGCATTATTCTTGGCTGTCCTTCGCCAGGAGACAAACACTGGGCGAGCAGGAGAGCCGGCTAGAACCACATTGCCAATTAGCTGATATCATCGTTCATCCGGGCGTCAGTCGTTGCCTAATCCTTGTTAAGCTTTATCGAAATTGTATCATTATCATATCGAGTGGCGCCATTTTACTTACCCTCTGCTTCTCTCTTTCTCACACGCTCCAATCTCCAATACCTGAGGGAAATCTGCTCATCCATATGACGTGTGACCTCTCTCTCTCTCTCGCTCTGTCTCTCTGTCTTTCGCCCTATCCTGGTTTGCTTGGCTAGCGACATACGCTTTCGATTTGGCGCTAACAAGTTTTCCTATAGTTCCTTATACTTGCTGCTGCGCATCGACGCGTTCGCCTGGACTCGAGACTAAGCTGCTTATTATCCTTTGGGAGCTTCGCACACACACACACACACACACACACATCGAGAGAGTCAGGCACACATTGTGCAGCATTTGGCAGCGTTAATTGGATTTTGAAGCAGCTGCAAATGAAATTGGAAGCCAAAACTAAAGTATCTTTAATTCGAAGTGCCGTAAACCCAACTTGCGGCTGCCTAAGCTTAATATTTTCTTTTTCGCTTTGCCGCTCGCATTCAACACTCGAATCGAAGCACACTCACTTAGCACGCAGCGTTGCCACCTGACACGACTTCAAGCGCTTTCGCTATGTATGCCTAGTGGCATTACTAGAGCTGGCACTACGATCTATCGAAGCTCAAAGAATTCAAATAATCAGAAAAGATTACCTAGACAATAGAATAAGAGAATATAATTATTAGGGGAATTGAGCTTTGAATATGTATTGGTAAATATCATAAAAAATATACTTTTAGTAATTCGATCAACTTTATTTCCATCTATGTAATATTTTTATATCTTTCTCTTAGTCTCTTCTCCATTTTCTCTTTCTATTTTTTATTTGTTGCCAGTTGTCTTTTGCTCTTTCGCTTGTTCGAATTAGTATATTAATCTTATCTTTTTTCTCTTTTTTACTTCTCTCTACTCTACTCTTCTCCGCTCTCCGTATCTCTAATTACTTTCCCTATCTTCTACCACTTATCTATCTCTCCTCATCTATTCACATACATATGTACACACATACATATGCACATTTTTGCCTACTTCTCTCTCTCTCTCTCTCTCTCTCTTTCTTTCTCTGCAACCATGTATGATTATCCATCTCTCTCTCTCTCTCTCATTCTCTTTCATTCTTTTGGCATTTCACAACACTAGACGTCTAAGCATATTTATTAAGCAAAATCCCCATATTTTGATTGGCTTAACTACATTTTTACAAAGACTCAACAAGCATCGCCTCGAGCCGGCTGGCAAAGTTTGTTCAGGTCGCTGTTTGCTAAGCGCTGCCCTCTCGAGCGTAGACCGAGGGAGGGGAGTACGTTAAGTACCATGTAACAATATATGTATGTATGTATATGTACAAATATATGTATGTGTGTCTGTGTGTGTGTTTGCTAAAGAAATAAAATAAAATAAAATGCAAAAAATAAAAAAAAAAAAAGAGAAAAAACTGCTCTCTAATGGGAGCAGCCCGCGGGGCTGAATATAAAAATTAAGTTGTTGCTAATTGTGTAAACAAATTCTGTTTAAAATGCGAAATACAAATAAAGGCAAAAAATACAAAATAAAAATAATAATCATAATAATTAACATAACATAAAAGCTGAGTGCCTCTGAGTGAGTGCAAAGCGAATGAAATGTGCTTTCATTTTGTGCGAATGGCAAATAAATGTTAACTGTCTGGCAAGAGCATGGCCATAAATGTGAATATGGCCGGCATATGAGGCTGTGGGATGGGCAAGGGCTAGTCGCTGAGATGAAATGAAAATAGAAATAATAGTTGTCGTAAAAAAAAGAACCAACATAAAAAGCTATTCAATTCGGTGTGAATGACAAGTAAATCCAACGCCTAGACGGAGGGACAGGGGAGACAGACTTTATACGACATTTATTTATTATTATTTTTTTTATTAGTTCATTAGACGATCTCTAATGTAATTGTTATAGACGATTTAAATTCATATTTTGTGTGAATGATATGTTTTCCTTTAAGTAAAGAGAGCAATATTAATTATAATTAAAATATATATTGAAATGAAATAAATCTCTAGAAATGGCAAAGGAACATGCAGCAGTGAGAGGGGAATGTAAAACAAAGTCAATTTTAAGAAAAGTTCATATCATATTTAATTATTAAAATGAATTAAAGCTATTTTTATATACATTTTATATATTTATAAAAGTTTATTTACTTTCATTTTGTGTGAATGGCAAAAGCATATGAAATAGTCCGGCAACATTAGATAAATGTTTAGTTAAAAGAATATCCGGACGAATCTATTTGCCTTGTGATGGGCGTGGCAGCAACGCCTATGTGCTTACATCTAATTGAGCAGCGGACGAGGTGAAGCATCTGGCAGACAAAAAGTTCAAGAAAACGCGCTCATAATTCATTCGACAGAGAAATGGAGTCGGTCAGCGGGAGACGAGAGGCGAGAGGTACTAGCTGGACTGACAGGGCGGAGCGAGCAGCTAACAAGCACATTAATAATATCTTAACCGGGAGACGTTGAAGTGCCAGCCATTCGTCCATTCAGCCATTGAGAAGCAGTCGCCCGCACTCCGTGCGATCACCGCGACATTGTCCAGGACGTGGTCGAGCACAAAATGCAGTTAATTAATCATTTGAGCCAAAAGTAGTTTGGCGCTTGATTTATTTTCGGCCATAAGAACTGGCTGCCAACCACAACAAAAGTTAAAGTTTCCTCTCAACTCGCTCTGTTATTGTTTTTTTTTTTTCTTTTTTTTTCTGATTTTTTTTTTTTTTTGTGCCTGCTGAGCTGGAGACAGGCGCTGGCGCCACAGCGGAACTGCTTCTGGGCATGGATATACATACATTAACAAGTAAGAACGTTGCAGTTAGGCGCCACTAACTGCGATATACTTTGTTCCCATAGGTGCATCTTATTTATTTAATAAACATTTAATTAACGAAATATTTCGGCAATTAGAAAACGTACATGGCAAGCAACAAACGTTTTTCCTACACATACATACATACAGATTTACACATGTACACACTATACGAGTATACACAATTTTCTAAGTATACATACAAAAGTTTGCATGCCAGAATATTCTAAGAATTGTGACTGAATTGGGAATTTTTCGATCGTTACTTTAGTTTTGTCAAAAGGCGCTCTAGCAATGCATTACAATGTCTTATTTGGTTTTAGTTAATGAAGCGCAAGTGAGGGCAGTGGCGCTGGTGGTAAGCACTATGCAAGCTATACTTAGGTGCGTGGGTTCGAATCCCGCAGAAAACTTTTTTTCAAAAATTATTTATTTTTTATTTTTATATTTTTTTATATTTGCATATTTATTATAAAATGCTTGCTGCCAATTGATGATAATTTATAAACATACGCATATGAATTTTGCATTTAAGCAAAAACTAAAACAATTTTTCCGATTTGCCACGCTGTGTGGCAAGCAGTTTTTGTATGCATGCATATATGTATTTATGTGTAAGTGTATACACATCCAAAAGTGTATACATATTGCAAGAATTGCGATTGTATTGTTTTGTTTCGTCACAAGCTGCTGATCAGCTGGTCAGCTGATCAGCTGTGAATTGATTTAGGTTTAGCTAACGATTACATGTTGTTTTCAAAAGACCTAGGTTCGAATCCCGGTGGAAACTTTTTATTTATTAATCAAAAACTTATCAATTTTATTTTTTTAAATTTATTAATATTATTAAATTTATGTTAAAATGCTTTTTGCCATCTTAGCAATTGCTACTAAGCTATTATATGCATGAATTATGCAGTTGGCCACAACAAACTTCTTTGCCGATTTGCCACGCCCCCAGGGGGCGTAGACGCATAATTTTTTTTGTGCCCAGTTCTTAAAAAGGCCGAGGCTAACCATGACTTGGCCAATGAAAAAAAAAAGAGAAAAAAACACATGACTTTGCAAAATTTGTTGCTTTACAAACATCCTGTCCAAAAGTGCGACATAACAATTCCAGGGGTATTTTTCGATATGCCACGCACGAATGCCACACAGCATGACGACGAACGCCAACCATCACCACACCACACGTCATATCCACAATGCCACGCGCCCCCGGCCGCCCATATGCCAAACACGAACCCCCTCCAGAACACGCGGCCCATTCCGACGCCCCCCGAAAGAGGCTTGAAAAATTATTTTTTGTTTCCAGTAAACATCCCATCTCTAGAGGAGAACATTAGTAAAGCTCAACCAACAAACCATCCAATTTTCATTCAAGCTTCTAGCTCTCTAAAAAAATTGTAGGATATAAAAATTTTGCTTTTTTGGCCACGAACGTTTCCCCCTGTGGGCGTAGATATTATCTACCATAGCTAGTAGTCTTGGGGGTTGTCAACCCGAAGTATATCATGCAAAATTTGTCAAGTCTCTCGTTGTCCAAGAGTGTTCAACAATATAGCCATTTGAAAAATCAGGTAATAATTCAGTCCGATTTTTGCATTGCAACGGCCCCCCCATGGGCGATAACATATAAACTTTTTGGATGATGATCGATCTTCCTCTCTTCGTAGAATCATAACAATTACCCACAGATGCAAAATTCAATCCGTGAACACAACGAACAACTCGATCTGTCCAGATCTGGTCCACTTTTTAACACTCTCCTTCTCATTCTCCAATCCCATTCTCCACCATTCTTCTCAACAGAAACTTTATGCAAGACTAACTCCATCAATCCAATCAATCACGCTCACTTTATTTTGAGAACAGTTTATGCCAATAGCTTGCAGATTGTGTATTGGGCATTCAGAGTGCAATCATTGCAAATCGCCTTGGCATCAACTTATGAGTCGATTAATTAAACCGCAAGCGTTTAAGCGGCAAACCGCAGCAGCGGTAATGCCAACAGCAACAACAGAGTTTGCTTTAATTTGACTTTCACTTTTTCCAAACACACACACACACACGTGCGCACACACATGCTCGCTCGAATGGCAATCTCTTTTATAGGTTACATCCTGGGCCAGACCCGTGTTGTCCCATCGCGGCAAAGGCAATCAAATTTCGTATTAATTATGTGCTTAACCAAACACCTCCCAGCGCTGGGGCGTCCTCCAGTGGTATATGTGGGGGCGGTGCGCCGGGGGGAGGGCGTGGCAAGCTAGAGGAGTGCACAAAAGGGTGGGGGTTGGAGTGGAGAGCGACGAGGACAGCCTTTGCTGCAAAATTGTAAACTGTCAGCTGGGCCACGTTGCCTGGGATTATGCGACAATGAGTGAGTGAGCGAGCGAGCGAGCAAGAGAGCCAGTGAATGGAGCCAGGGAGCAAGAGACAGAGAGAGAGAGAGAGAGAGAGCGTGGCGAAGGGGGACCGAGTGATACACAGTCTGTTGGCCATGCGGGTCAGGGACGCAGTGGCAATAATTCTTTGGTTTTCACATTTTGCAGCCGCTGTCGAAAATCCTTTTTGCGGCTTATGTTCCCAATGATGTGGCAGAGACGGAGGCAGGCGCGCCTCGACACATGTCACGGGTCAGTTGGCCGGCCAGGCTTACACTGCGACACGCCCATTTACATACGTTTGTGTGCGTGTATGTCATGCATGTATGTATGTATGTATGTATGTTTGTGTATATAGAGACACTGGCATGTTATCATCAGGCTTGTGCTTAATGCGCTGTCGATTCGTGTATTCTGATTTGTTGAGATGCTGTTGCGTGCAAAACAAATGCAAAGGATTACGTGGCATACCCTGTATTTGTTCAACATTGTGTTACACAATATTGTATACTATAACTTGTATATACTATAGATCTAGGCATTGACAGATATCGTAAATCAAACTGAATATGTATATAAATCATTCATTGCTTGTGAAGCGGTTGACATGAAGTTGAATATATGTACATTATACATTATACATATGTATAAATTATTCTTTGTATACCTATTTCAATTTCCGTCGATTAAAGGAGCTCATTTTTCCGAAACTATTTGCAGTAAGAAATTAATTCTCGCCATTCATTTTTCATTTCTCTAGCCTTCTAGCACGATTATGATCAGTTTTCTTTTGCTAGTACGATTGCTTAAGCTAATCTCCCGAATTCAGCTAAAATCTATTCAAGAAAAGCTAATCAAAGCTTTCATAACATCTGTAGATATATCCTACAATCTATTTTATTTAAGCAGGCTTAAGCTAATTTCGTTGTTTTACATTTTCCACTGTCGA
This sequence comes from Drosophila koepferae, assembly GCA_030914345.1. Classification (NCBI taxonomy): domain Eukaryota; kingdom Metazoa; phylum Arthropoda; class Insecta; order Diptera; family Drosophilidae; genus Drosophila; species Drosophila koepferae. Next base: position 15,902,021 of record JAUESR010000196.1, on the reverse strand, counting down.
AATTCCACAGCAAGTCATATGCGCACGCGTGCTGCCACACAGCTTGAGCTGCACGCGATCTGGCAACGCCCGGTTGGGGAATTGCAATTGCGAATGAATTAAACTGGCCAAGCGTTTATTTTGTATCTTTGCTCTGCTTTTATTGCAATATATTTTAAGTGAATATGATTGCATTCTAATGTCAGACATAAATTAGCGACTCGCACGCCGCAGAGTACTAATGCCACGCCCCGCCGCCCATGCCGCCCAGCAAGCAGCGTGCATTACGTGACAGGAGTATGTGAAACTTTTCAACTTGAACGAAAATTTATATGTTGAAAAATATAGTATGGAAGAAAAAAAAATACAGAGATGTGTATGAGTGTGTGTGTGTGTGGGTGTGCCTGTGTGTAGAATGTGTGAAAAATTCGCATGGAAAATGGCATTTGGATGGGGAGTTGAGACTGGGCAGCTGCAGCTGGGGCAGCCGGAGCGGCACGACATTCTACTGCGGTTTCGCGTGCGAAAGGCTCTGGCTGCTGGAACGTGTCTGGCGCCTGCTGTGACTTTCGCCAGCTGCTGCAGCGACACACGAGACCAAGCTCCAAGTACGGCTGCAGCTGGCAACTGTGGCTGCGTGGGCGTGGCGGCAGTAAGTATGCTCCCGCCATGTCTGAAGATGAGAAACTGCCACGGATTACGCGCGAATGTGTGTGACAAGGAGCGGGCCATGAATGGGGGATGTGGATGTGTGTGTGTGTGAGGGGGAGGGGTGGGGTGTGTGTGTGTGAGTATAGAGGGTGTCAAGGGTTTACTGGGAAGATTGCACAAAGTTTTGCCGCTTGATTTTCATGTTGATTATAATCTTTATTTTCTAACATGATCCCGCGATATGAAGGCTGCGGCTGGAGCCACAGCTGCAGGCGTAGAGCAATCGAGGCGGCTACGAGTTGAAGTTGATTTTGATATAACAATAATATACATATGATATATTTACTTAATTTATAATACATATATATATACTATAATTGAATGAAATTGTTAATGGAATACAAATTGCATTAAATTTTTTTATTTCATATGCCCATTTAACCTCTATGACCAAAGCTCGGCCTCTTCCCAATAATATTTGTAGAAATTTATCTTGTATGCTACGTCTCAAAGCTACTTGAAATGCCTTGCCAAAATATTATTAAGGTATGTCAAAATGAAAATATTCTTATTAATTTTCAATTGGCAACTATCGATAGTTACACTTAACTACAGCCAAGTATCGATATATGTATGTAAAGTGCGCAAAGCTCAGATATTGCAATCTCTACGGTCTTTAGTATTATTTGAAGACTACTTTCATGGCATTACGTATAAGATATCATGACATGACTGAGATAATGCCAAGTTTTTCCTTAAGCTGTGTTGAAATTTCGTTAAGCTTTTAGGCATTAACTTCGACAGGCAGATGTCGGCTAAAGAGCATATGACAATTATTTGCAATTGATATGTAATGAAGTTATCGAAAGTAGTATTATTCGTGTTTGGTTACCATCATCAGTGAACTGAAATCGAATACCGTTGCTTAACACTGATCGGCCAATCGAATTGCCTATGGAGCACTGGCATATCGAGTTTCTTTCAACTCTAAAGCTTACTGGATTCAGCCTTTCACGCTGCGCCATTGTGCGATTAACAACTTGTCTCCGAGGAGTGCAGCATTCCCAACTTTTATTTTACGAATTGTAAGTATTTGGGAGCCAATTCGATGGGCGTCTAACTGAAAACAATTCTAAAACTAGACTGATATCACTTGAAATTGAGCATCATGTCTTTCGAGCAAAACAATGGAGCAAAGAATCAGAAGGAGAGTTTGCAACCCGTTTATATTCATATTCCACATTCTAGAATTATCATCGCCAAGCTGGGTAAGCAGTATCGTCGCATCTACTTGGACGCGGACTCGACCTCTGCGGCCGATCGCAAGGCCCGCCTTATCGAGGCGCAAAAGGCAGCGGCCCTTGTGCGTCAGATGAATCCGAAGCCGAAGCATACGGTCACCATAATAATCGGACCCACCGAGGTGGTGTGTGACCTCGAGCTGCTGCAGAGCAACAGCGACTTCTTTTGCCGTGGCAAGCATGGCATGGCCTACGGGCTGCCGTCCTGCGATGTCACCCTGGAAGCCTTCATGATCATCTACAAGTGGATGGCGCAGCCGACCGAGATCGTCTCGCCGCCGATGCTGATGAGCGTATTCAAGGCGGCCATGTATTTGAGGGTTCAGGTGCTGATCGATCAGTTTATGGACGAGTTTCGTGATCCGTATACGGCACGCGAGGAGATCGGCTTCCACATGTACTTTGGTCTGCACAAACTAAACCTCTATCTGCCCGCCTGTAAGTCGATGCGCGTGCACAAATATTTCTTGACTTTGATTGGCACACCGGAGTTCATCACACTGTGGCCCAATGCGCTCGTCATGCTGCTCAACTCGTCGTTCATTTGTGTCAACTCCGAGGTGGAGGTGCTTCTCGCTGTCATACTCTGGCTGCATCATGACTATGATGAGCGCTCCGCATACACCGACGAGCTGCTGCATTGTGTGCGCTTCGATAGCATTCCGCTGGAGGCGTTGCTCCAGCTGCGTGAGAAGTGCTCCACCACTGGCATGGGGCAGCTGCTCTTTCGTCCAGAGATCGAGAAGTTCTTGAGGCTCGCTCCGTCGCACAACAACAACATGCGCTACTGCAATCGTCGCATCTGGATCTATGACCAGCTGTGCGAGTATCATCACGACGCCCACTGCCCCAAGCGCCACTACATCACACTGGAGCAGTTCCAGGAGTACCAAGATCTGCTGCGCAAAGCGCCCGAGCTCCACTGGTGGCATCGCCATCAGCTCAATCCATATATGCACAGCTGCCGCCACGAGAATTGCCGTCGTCGCTCTGGTCCACGTAAACATCGCTAAAGGTGCCTTAAGTCACACATAGAACAGATAGAGCTCGTCCTATCTATAGGTAACACGGAATCAAGTTTAATGCTACATATGGAAATTCATTTTTTATTTTATTTTTTTTTTTTTTTCACATGTTGCACGTGGTATTACACCCACACATATACTATACATGTATATGACAGGGCAAATTCTTTTCTTTTTTTTTTATAACACTCATTCCCAAGTACTTGAATTCCATTTCTATCAGCACCTATTTACTTTTTGGTCTAACTTTACTAAATCCTTGCATACTTCTGCTTAATATTAACATTAATTCGATTCGACTTTACGAAAGAAAAAAAAAAAAAACACTAAAAATACTAATAAATACTAACACTAATCTTAAATTGATTTCCACTAAGATGTGGATAACTTGGAGAGAAAAAAGACTGCTTTGATATATAAACATATATGTTCACATGTATATTAATATCATGTATGTATAATATCAAGTATATTATATCCTCGTATTAAATAATATATTTGCTTTAGCCCATCGTCAGCAATATCCTATGCACCTTGCTAAGCTGTTTGCCAGCAAATCAAAGTCAAAACCCCAAGAGCCTGAAGCACAAATGAGCATCCAAACTAGATATTGGGTTCTGTCGAGGCAAATGCAACAACAGCTCGGTTTCAGGGACTCAGTTCATAGGGAAAATGGAATATGGCATAGAGTTTCAGTTTCGTTCCTATTTTTGGGCTTAATATCGAATGCTTCGGGGCATCGGCTGCCAATTTCAGGATCTGACCCAAGAACGAGGCAGAGAGAGAGGGAGACAGAGTGAGTGGAGATAGGCGGGAGGCACCCCTGGGTGCTGGGCGCTGGGTCCTCTGAAATTTGTGCCGTTGTCGCTGGCTGTTAACGAGTTTCTGTTGCCGATATTTTTGGCGTTTGGTATCGCATTCGGAATTGGCATGCGAGGACAGCTGAGTGCGCGCTTTGATATATATTTTTTGCTCAGTTTTTGGTTTGTGCTTTTTGTTTTGGGCGTAGGCGAAGGCCGGAGGCCGGTAGGCGGAGGGCGGAGGGCGTTACGAATTGATATACATTAGCGGCGACCCAAAATATTTTGCACTAATTGGCATTTGTGCGGCGGTCAAGAGCAGTCGTTAGTTGCTTTCTTTAAGTTTGTAATTAATCATTTTCTGATTTGTGGTATGCGGTCCATGCTATGGATTGCGTAAGGCTGTGGGCGGGAATGCGGGCGGACGACAGGCGGGCATCTTTACCTACACATTTTCCGGGCATTTCACGCGCCGTTAAAGTTTAATCGAAAAAGTATTTTTGTGGCCAATGAAAATTCCAATAACGAAATTCCCGGCAGCCGAACAAACCGCAAAACAACTTCTTGAGTTTCTTTTATGTTCGAAGTTTGTATCCAGAGGGCATGCCTCTCTCTCTCTCTCGCTCACACTCTCTCTTTCTCTTTCTCTCACTCTCTGTTTCAGCTGGCACGCAGAGAGCGAGCCTCCTGGCATATGATGAAGTGCAGCCTGCAATTGACACTGCGAACACAAAGCCAAAGATGTTGGGCAAAACTTTGCGCCTAAACGCGCAATTAAAACAAATTACAAATTCCAAATTTAATAATAAAAAATAAAAAATGAATGAAAACTTAAAAGTCTGGGTAAATCGCATAATTTGACAGAGACACATGAGCGGTGCGTTCGGAAGAGCCAGAGGCTGTTGGCAGTGGCCAAATACCTGCGAAATTTGACTCCAATTATGATGAAATGCTTTTTATTTTAAGCTTATTAACGTACTTTGATGAGATGAATAAAGTTTTGCTTTCCTTTGCCGCAGGCAATTTATTTAAATGTCTCAAGTATAGTTTTCCATGCTGGGCCAATCTTTGGTCCAGCAAACTTGAATAACTTTCCATACTAGAAACTTCATTAGCTTAATTAAGAGAGAGAGAGAGAGAGAGAGTCAGAGACACTTCGATACAAGGCTGAATCGATTTAGTGTCTTTTGACTGTCATCTGAATCTCGTTTTCCTCTCTGTGTGTTTTATGTCGAACTATTGAGAGATGTCTATAGGTAGCAGTGGAAAGAACTTAAATTTCGTAGACAAACACATACATGAACTGAATCTCAAAACAAAATCACACAGATCATTTTTTGGAACAGATTTTTGGCCATAGCGGGAGCTTCAACATAGTACGGATAATAGTATTGATGGGAGACAAGGTGAGCGTCGAGCCTTGCGCTAACAAGGCTAAAGTGAAGCCCAAGGGCAAGCCGGTGTCCTCCAAGGCGAAGAAGGGCAGCGTGCTTAGCGCCATTGAGGACATACAGCGCATGTGAGTACACTGAAAGAGAGAGGGAGAGAGAGAGAGAAAGATATTTACTTATTCGATTTGCATAAGCCAGGTCGCCGGAAGCCATTTGCCTGGAGTTTGATCGACTGGTGGATCATACGCAGCATCACTTCAACCGCGAGGCCCATATGCCATGCACGGCCTTCGCATCGCAGCTGCAGCGCTGCCTGGAGCAGCATCGACGGGAATCGTTCAAATGCTTCGGTGCCATGGATGACTACAGGCTGTGCGTCCATGCAGCCACCCAGGAGCATATCGATCATCTCGCCGAGCAGCAGCCAGAGAATAATGCTGCGCGGCGCAAGCAGCGACCGCAAGAGCATCACCAGGATCAGTCACCAATGCATGCACTGCCAGTGGTGCCACCTCAAATCATGGGCGTGTCCACATCGAGCAACCCCAGCAAGGGGGGCCAACGTCGACGCAGCTGGTACAAGCCCTGGTCCTGGCTGCGCTAGGTGCTATTGCAACAACCACGTTCCTGTCCACGCTCTAAAAGGCATCCCCCATCCTTTTCGAAGACGATGACGACGCCACAGATACTAAATTGCAGGCAGCTGAGTTCGGGAGTTTCATTTTCGCTGCCCATCATTTGCCGACCGCCTTCGGATAAATCATTTTACTAATTAAACGCAACGACTTGAACTGCTTCAATAGCCACAACTGCTTCTTCTTTCTGCCAACAAATAGCTCTCTCGCTCGCTCCCTTTGCGTGCATATATATATATATATATATATGTTTTTCCTGGTGGTGCGCTTGGACGGCTGCCAGTTGTCCCAGCACTCATTCATTTGAATGTCTACATCAGCTCGGCTGCCAGCTGCCAGTTGCAGTTGTAGCCTGTGTCTGTGTGTGTGTGTTTGCAGTGCAAGGACCTGAACCTGGACCTGGACCTGGACCTAAACCTGGACGCATCCTTCCTGCGGCACTGCAACTTGTAATAAAAGTAAATCTGCTGCAGCTGCGGCCGCTGCTGCCGACGCCTTTTGCCAGCCAACCAAAGAGTTGACCCTATGAGATGTGCGCTCGACGTTAGCCACGCCCATCCCGCCTGCTGAAAGCTGAGCAAGACTTTGTGCGGTTACAGGTTGAAAGGCTTGCCAGCTACGGTAAGCAAACATTAGAATTTATTAAATCCAACTCAACGGCGTCGCCTGCCACACATATGACCGAAAAGAGTTGAAATGAGGCATGTTCGCTTCGCGGATACCCTGTAAAAGTTGCAATGCAAAGTTTTGGGAAAGCTGTGTAGATAAGACGCTATATAGACAATGTTATCGATTTAGCATACTCGTCTTCAGTATATCGATATTTATTGATAATGTTGCAATCGATAAATCATACTTGCACTAACTCCGACACAGATATCGAAAGCTTACATATGTAGTTTATCCTAATCTCTACCTCTATTTTATGCTAGCCAACTAACTGCTCATAACTATTGGGCTTTGAAAGCGTTACTATCTTGACAATATGTCTAGCTAAATTTGTAGCATAATCGAGAGCTCCGTGTGAGCAGGGACTGTCGAGTGGCACTTTATGGCATTGCACTGGCCCACTACATAAACTTGAGCCCAACTTAAAACCTTGCTTAGCCTTTCTATGAGTACAGGGTATAAAAAGAAAAATTATTGCATATAAAACTCGACTGGCTGGGAGAGGGAAGTTATGGTAGGCAGAGGTTGAGTGCGAGAGACTGCGGCCCACAAGATGTGGGGAGTGAAGTAGGGCAATAAACTTTTGCCGCTGAGCGCCTCGCCTACACACCTGCACACACACCTAAACAGACATCACACATACGCATTCATGCCTAGCTAGAGATTTGTATTATCTTTTCATACACACCAACACCAACACCAACACCAGCACACACATGCACTCAGATATGTATGCCTAAATACACATGGAGCACATGGGGGCATATACCAATAATCCAACTTTGCTTTTAGCATTTTCCAACCAAAAATAACAAAAACAGCAAAAGAAAACATGCAGAACTGCTGCAGCACTCGAGTGCATCGACTGGCAGATACCCTGTAGCCATGGCACATGGAGTAGTTCAATTTCTCTTTTGTATCTAATCGATAATGTTATAGCTTTTTATTAAGTAGGCAAATACCCTTTATTTTGTTGCACACAAATATTTGTCAAATATTTTAGAATATCTTTCGAGTCCGCACGATTCATTAGAGTACAGTTAAGAGCAAATGAGCTTAGCTAAGACACACTTGTGTCTAGTCGAAAATGCACGCTTGTAGCACATGCTCAATGTGTGCAGGGTATTGCGAGAAACAACAGCCAGCAAAACGGCTGTGAATAGCCAAAAAGAGGTTTTTACCATGGCCAACAGCAGCAGCAATAACAGCAATAACAACAACATAGTCTCATACACTGACCAAAGCATATCGCAGATAGAAATCTCAAGATCTGACATTGATATAGGGGTTATTGAAGGCTACGTGCTCTTTAATCTTGACAACATTAAGCATGGCGCTTGGGAATAGAAATTGGAAAATTCTATTTAGCTTTCCATCCCAGGGGATGGTTAAAAGAAAATTATAACTTTTGATACGGCGGCAGAAAATGGAAACGGACGACTTAGTGAATTTTCTCCCAAGTTCTTGGAATGGAAAATAAGATTATGGAAATGTTTGGTTCTAATCGACTTTTATTATCGATATATCAAATGTGGTTAATCGTTGAGCTGAATTTTCATTTTAAATTATATTAAGAAATGGTTGGCTCTAATAGCTATTATCGATAACACAAATATTTTTAGATACCCATCGTTGAATTGGAGTTTATTTTCTTCTTTTTTTTCTGTTCCCAATTTGAAATGCTTGTATGGAAGGTTAGCCTTGAATAGAAGGCGTGCCTGCATTTTATCGGGCTTTGCTTGGTTTGTATTCAACTAAAATATCTTTAATCTATAATCTGCCAAACAAAGACAGTGAAAATCCGTTTTCCGGGTAGCCTTTTCAGTGAAGGGCTGCGACTTCATAAAAAAAAAAAAAAAAATAAGAAGAGAAAATGGAGAGCAAAATAGCAAAGCAGAATAAGAAAATTTCGTAACAGCAACAGCAACAACAGCAACAAAAACAAATCACAGTGTACTCGACTCGAACAACCTGTGCCGCCTCAGCCCCCCCTTAAGCTCCAACCCTCTCGACAGCTCGCGCTCGTCCTGGTTGAACCCTTGAGTTTATGCTCGTTTAGCTGGTTTTTCGATGTGTTTTTTTTTTTATTGAAGGGGGTTTATTTTTATATACTTTTTTTAGCTCTCGAAACATCGTGGCATAAAGATTATTATGAAAGTATTTTTGCTAAGCTTTCGCTCAGGCTCCGCAGCCACCGCCTACGTGTGCCTGGGGCAGGTGCAGGAGAGGAAAGCCAGAGCATGTGCATATGCTAGCATCTGAGCATCGGGCATCCATCTGCTGAGTGTCAGGCACTCAGCTGGGTCTAACTGTGCATGCGGCGACGACGACGACGTCATCTACTTGGGCTGACTGCACATTTAGCTTAACGTTATTAGCGAACTGACTTCGAGTTCGATCTCTCACTTGACGAATTAAAGCACAGCCACTCGTGTCAAATCGCTTTAAGTCCCAAGTACACATTGGCCATTGCCGGCATCAGACTCAACTGCTGTCAATGCTATCGCTTGCAACTGACTCCTTCCGTCAGTCAATCACATGGCGCGTCCGTCCGTCAGTCAATGGAGCAGACGGCGTATCAGTCAAGCGCGTTTTCAACTACAGTTTCAATTGAATTCCGCAAATGAGCGAATGAATTTTAGAAATGGAAATTCAAGAAACTTTTGCTTGTTATCGATAACATTGCAAAAAACTTAATAGATTATTCCGATCGGTAATTTTCGTAATAGTTATCGATTTTAGATATGATGTTTAAGGCTAAAGAAGTTTGTTCTAATGAAGTTACTGTTGATAGCAATATTAGGACTGTCGATAAAAATGATAATCGATTACTGTTTCGAAACTGTTATCGAGAGCCGATATTTTATGAATATATTACATATGGCTAAATATTTGTATTGCTCTATTTTCTATTATGCAATTATCGATAACTCTTTGATGGAGTCCAATCGATAGCATTTGCATAAAGGAAATTGTAAAAATATATTTAGGATTGGTAATTATGTTAGAAATTCGACATGCATGCATAGTCGATAATACAGCATATTCGATAATAATCGATAGTATTTAAGTAGCCAAATCTGGTAAATCTGCAAAGTGCTCATTTCAATAGGGCGTAAATACACAAAAAATCAATGGCAATTGATATTTATCGATAACATATCGCTACTAATGCATTTAGCTGTTGGTGCGAAAATGAGTTGATTTCGTACCGTAACGACAGCTGACACAGTTCTGACTTATCGGTAACACATCTCCTTTGGCTTTGGGCGTATTCGATTGGATGAAAGGGAAAACTCTGCACACGGAATAGATGAATAGCTAGAGCTCGGTCAGAGTAATTCATCAAAGCATCTGGTTGACAGCGATAAAGTTAAAATTGCACAGAGTACTCAGCATAATGAAATGCTTATCACGGACACATGCTTTGACTGCTGCTCTGTCTATCGATAACATATCGATTATAGCATTACAGCCAAAAAGAAAAAACATCTTCAGTTTCGTTTAGCGCCAAGCGCAAGACGACGAAAATAACTTGGGCCATGTCCCAGTCCACAGTGTGTCGATTGGGCGTGGCGTGTGGCTTAGTGGGAAGCCAGCTCGAATTTCTGGCGGTTGCCATATGGCCCGCAGGCAGTGTAGAACAAGCAGGCTTTTGCGAGTCGAACAATGGTGGGAATACGATTTCGGCTCTGGTGCGGCACATCAAGTGCATTGGCATAATGCAAAGCTGTTGCATAAGTGCATTTGCCTGTTATCCTGGCGCCTAACTATGTGTATCCAGCCAACTTGTTCGCCGCCGGAGAATCAATTTAGCGTGAGTAAAGTTCTGCTTCTCGCTCTTTCACTTCCTCCTTATCTTCAATTTTTTTTTTTTTTTGGCTGCCTGCCTGCGGTGCCTTGTGGCTTGTCATGTGCACGAAGCTCGACTTGGAGTTGTTTTGCTTGTTGTCCTTGCTGCTGTTTGCTTTGTTTTCTCTTTTTTGTTTTGCTTTTGCTTTTGCTTTTTTGGGCATGTGGCGCAATTATGGCAGCCGTCGAGTAACGTTACCATGGCCCAACTCCGCTCTATTAATCAAAAGTTATACAAAAAGCCAGCAAACTGCGCCACAAGAATCCAAGTGACTTTCCTCGGCTGCTGCTGCTGCTGCTGCCTGTTTGCAATTTAACTTTGCTTGAAGCGCAGCCTTCCAGTCCAAGTTCGGGATCAGGCTGGGCGTAAAGCAAGTTATAATATTTTATGAAGGCTACATCCTGTCTGGGTTGCCGACTGGGGTATTGGAGCCCAGCTCCGATTTCGTAGCTATAAATAAATAAACCAGCCCGACACACAATCAAAAACCAATGAAGCACACCAGCAGCAGCAACCGCAAATGACAACGGCAGCGAGTAGCTGGAGTAGGCGAAGAGCTGGCCTTATCAGCAGCTGCCCCACCTTCCTCAGCATCATCATCATCATCATCATCATCAGCAGCAGCAGCAGCAGCAGCAGCAGCAGTAGCAACATGCACGTCGTCAGCATCATCATCGTCATCATCGTGTCGGGTTATCCTGGCCAGGTCCTAGCGCATTTTTGCGGCCATTTCATTATTTACTTTGTTGCCCGGCTTCCAATCGAAACAAATAGCCAAAGCGAACCATCAAAGGACTCTCAACTCAACTTCAATCCATTTGCCCGACTTAATTCATGTGGTTTAACTAGTTCGCTTTCGCTCTCTTCCTCTGTCTTTCGATCTCGCTCTCTCTCCCTAACCTATTGCGTGTGTGTGTGTGTGTAGGTGGCTCTATAGTTGCTGGCTGCTTCAATTTCATCGACTGACAGCACATTTGAGATATGCCTGACATCTATTTCAGTCTGGGCTTGCTTCACTTTAGCAATATTTCAACGCTAGATGGCGCCTTACGTTCGCAACATTTTGCCAAACTGATTTGTTTAGTTTCGTTTCGCCTTCTGATTTATTGCCCATATATTATGGAGAAGGCTTACACATACATATATATATATATATTTATGTAGGCAACATAAATAATATAAGTTAAAAGACATTTGCAATAAATTGAGAATTCTAGTTTAGAGATTTGTTGAGATTTTTATTAAAAAGTAAACTAAGTAACAAAGTATCTTCAGGTCGGAGAGTGTGTCTAGAGCATACATATTGTATGTTTTTATCAAGGGTCAGCTCTGAGTTGGGAGTGTTGCAAAAGTGAAAAGAACTATATAAAAATATAAAATATATATACAACTAAAAGATAGTAGATTCACAGATTGGCCATTAAAGGTAACTATACCATGTCTGTACAGCGGAATTCAGCTATCCAGACATCAGAGTCTTGTCCATTTGTACTTCCTATTAGTCGTCTCGCCTACTCGAGTAGTCGGTGCTATAGCTACCGGAAAGATAGCCATGCTTTTGCTGTCAAGCTCAGTTAGTCTGGTAAAAATCCACATAGCATCATTTCAGTATAGTTGTTAATGTGTTAGTCAGGGAATTTTTGCATTTGCGTTTACATCGCTTCAAAAACTTTTACAATCGTGTCGACTAAAAATTTTTAAAGTTCTTCATTTGTGGTACATTTTTTATTGAAACCTTGACAAGATGAGGAAAATGCGATTTTTCAGAGATGTCTGCTATGAGTTCATGTACCGTCATCTGAACTTGGATATATTCTCCATTTGGCACACGCCACACGCTCAGAAACGTCGTCAATATGTGATCAAGCGTGGAATCAAGAACTTGATGCCGTGGCTCTTCTGGTTCTTTATTGTATATAGTTTTTTGGGATTGGTAAGATCATTCCACTGAATCTCACTATATGAAATCATCTTCCATGTCCTTTCAGATCCATAATTGTGTTCAACTCTTACGCGCCAAGTTTATCAGTGGACAGCCAGTGGGCATGTGGCGTGCCCGGTGCTTCTATGGACTGCGAGACGCGGCCATTCGTCAGATGCGTGTCATGGGCGGCATCATTATGGTTGCCTGCTGGCTGATGCTCTTCATAGGACTTGTTTGGGTGCGTGCTTATCGTATACAACTAATTAGCACACATTCGAACTATAGTTTTTTTTTCTTAGAACAAACCCAAATGTATGACGCCTTGGCTGACCGTAATGAGTGTGGCCTTGCCTTTTGACTTCTTTCTATGGGGCTTGGAGATGATCTTTGGAGAGGAAGAGTTCAGCTGGCATAGTTTTCTTAATTTTCTGCTGCCTGCCTTATGCCGATTTGTGCTCGGATTCATGAAAACAGTTCTCGAGGACGCCAATAGGAGACGGTCCCCGAGCCATTGAACACGACAGATGCTCCCTAGTTTTCGATTGGTTTCAATAAAGTAATTTTTTTTTACCCTTTCATTATTGGCATTTATGGTTTTTAGCTTATTTAAGCTAGATTAACTAGATTATTCATAAAACTCATTTGAACTAGTTGAACAAGAGTCAGTTCTTTCAGTTTTGGCTATGTTTGGTAAGTTTAGTTCACTTGAACCACTAACCATGTATGGTTAGTGGTTCAAGTGCAAGGTTCGCCGTGTGCTGGCTCCGGATCTAGTTCCACTTGCATTTTAAGCTGCTTTATGACTCTGTTTTTACCCAATTTCATGGCTGCGCTGATTCAATTTTAATTACGCGACAATTTGACAATCCTCCACAGCCCAGCCACCCAGCGTTACAACCTCCTTCCTTCTCTCTCTCTCTCTCTCTCTCTCTCTCTCTCTCCCTCTCTCTGTCTCTTTCACTTACTCTGCCTCTTAATGTTTTTCTGTCGTCGACCACGATTTGCCCTTTTTCTAATTTACTAAAATTGCGCGTGGTTTGACTTTTGTCCCGGAGCGTTGCGTGGGCGTCCAAAACTTAATAAACGAAATGAGCGACCGGCATCGTTGCTCTCTCTCTCTCTCTCTCCTCTAGCCTCCTCCATTTTACCACTTCCGTTATCTGCGGCGCCGACTGCCTCACCAGCCATTGCGCTTGCCCCCATCTCCGCCCCACTCGCGCCCACTCTCTGCGTTTGTGGCTCTTTTGCAAAGTTTTGTGTTTAATTTAATTTACTTTAACTCGATTTCGTTCTCATGAATTCGCGTTTAGCGCCTGCGACAACTTTTTAATTGCCAGGTGGCTCACATGTGACAACTGATGTGGTTCACCCGGGGCTCACTGTATATGTATGTCTGCGCGTTTAGCTCTTCTGTGAGCAAATGTATTCAAATTGAGTTCATAAAATAGACACGCAGCCAATTAAAGTGGTTGCTTATGCATTATCATTGCTTGTTAACTAAATGACTATTTAGTACAACCAAAAGAGAGTGAAATAGAGAGAGAGAGCGGGAGAAGAGACAGAGAGAGCGAGGAGGGAGAAGAGAGAGAGAGAAGAGAGAGAGAGAGAGAGAGAGAGAGAGAGAGTGAGAGAGGGAGAAGAGAGTGAGAGAGATATTGAGACAGATAGAGAAGAGTGTGGTGGAGAGAGTGGATAGAGAGAGAGAGAGAGAGAGAGAGAGAGTAAGATGGACCAACAGATAAAGAAGGAGAGAGGACAAAAATGAGAAAAAGAGAAGAGAGTGCGGGAGAGAGAAAGGTTGGAAAAAGAGGAAAAACATAGATAGAAAAAATAGATAGAGAGAGAGAGACAGAGGGACAGAAAGAAAGAAAGAAAGAGACAAAGTTTCTACTATACTAATTTATCATTAAATTAAGCGTTACATTAAAGCTTCTAATACAAACTGATTGCAAGGCTTCACTTAAAAATTTATTTATTTTTGCTCTGTCCGAATAATCTTCATGCTATCTCTTTTCATCATGCTTTGTAGAAAGGGGAGACTCGCAGCACGAGCTTTGCTGCGCTGGCTTTTGTCTTGGCAATTGTAGTGGATGAACAATGTTGCGTATACTTAATGCGTATACTTAATGCAGGGCGTTGCTCATACGCAACGTTGGCATTGTTTGTACCGGATGATGGTGTTGTTCCTGCTGCTGCTACTGCTGCTACTCCTGCTGCTGTTGCTGCTGCTGCTGCTGTCTTTTGTGAGTGACTTAAACGTTTGCACCATTTGACTTAATGAAGCTTAAAGACAATAAAATGCTAAAGCACACAATGTAGCTACAGTTGGGCCACGCCCCCGCAAGTCGCACAGTGTGGGCTCTGCGTCGCCTGTCGAAGAGCAACGCGAGCAACTTTTGGCGGCCGCGCGTCATAATTTCTATGAAATTTTATACACTTTGATAAGCATTCAATCGGCATGCGAGTCACGTTCGAGCCAGCCAGTCAGCCATTTAGGGGCGGCTGCACCCGCTTTCTCCGCTCCGCCCTCTCACCGACCACTTCATCTATCCCAATGCCCGGTCGAATGATGTTGTTTGTGCTGTAAACTTTTGGGTGTTGAGGCCGGCCCATGTAAATCAGGCCCGAAGACAATTAAACGCGCTGGTCACGACAACAATGTTAAGGCTAATGGAACTGAAAACTAGTAACTCGTGGCGCAACCAGGAAGTCGAAACTGAAAACTGTTTGCTGAGAAACCTGTGGAATTGTGGAATTGTGGAATTGTGGAGCTGCTACGCTGGCAATATGAGGCAAAGCGCACTTCCTTTTGCCATTTCCGTTTGTTGTCGCAAAGTGTAAACAATTAAATTTTAATTAGAATTCGCATTGCTTGTCAGACACCAAGCGCTCAAGATTGAAGCCGAGCTGTTGGCCTAGACTTCCCTTTTGCCGTTTGCCGTTTGCCATTTGCCGTTTGCCACATGCCGCATGCCACATCCGAGGCAGCCAACCAGGCAGACAGTCAGACTCATTTCCGGCCTCGTCTGCTGCGTAATTTATTGTTGTTGCCAGCCACTCACCACTCACCACCCACCCACCCACCACACACACACTCCCAATAACCCCCTTAACCTGGCCCAGAGCACGCATTGGGGCTGTAAATTAAACTCTTGGCACTTAATAGAAAATGGCCAGAAGCCTCTCATTTGCCACATTCGGTTTAATAAACTCCAGCGGTTTGACGTATTGCCTGGCTTAGTTTTAGCCACTTAACTGCCAACTGGCAACTGCGTGCCGTGCGGCCCATGTCTACGATTTATGCTACCCAAAGGTGTTAATGCCACTTCCTACCTTTCAGGCATACACGCGCCACCTCTTGCCGTCCCGAATTGTCGCCCTTGGCCCTCTTGAGCTATGAGCCTTAGGGCCTGACAAGTTCCTAAGTCGCATGATTTGTGCTACGTTTCGTCAGTCTCAGTATTTATGCAAGGCTTACATAAATTATGGCCATAAATGTTTCTCAATATTCACGGAAATCAAATTATACAGCAGACAGTAAAACGTTTTTGAGTGCGCAGAAAGCATTCAGCAATTGGCTGAAATTTGTAGAATTGTAGAGCTTAGGTAGCTATTGAAATAAATTGGTTTGTGTAAGTCTATCGATAAAAATCGATAACACACAACCATCGATAATATTGTAAAAGTTCTTAGTTCAATTATCGCTGATATATACAGTTTGTGTATCAATCGATAATTTACTTTTATGCAAATAATCGATAGTTATTATAATATATCGATAATTCATGTGTGTAGCAGCTTTTTTCAAATATCTCTGTTGTATATACGATCATATCGATAATTAAACAACAAATCGATAGCACTGTTATCGTTATTTATCGTTTGCCTGCACTTAAAGACGCAGTTACTGAGAATTGTCCTCTCGATGACTAAATAGCATTATCGATATGTTGTCATGCAAAGCAGCTTACTGTACGTGCTGCAAGTTCTTCTTCTGTTATCGTCATCTACATACCTGCTATTCCCCTTGAATTCCTCTGCACTAACAATACCTTGACGATTATGCAATCGATACTCCTGCTCCGTTGAGCACAAGCTTTGACAGTGTAACAGACATGTGTGTGTGTGCGAGCTTGTTTTGTGTGTGTGTGAGTGTGTGTATTAAACTTCAGACGCAAACATGTGTAATAATAGTCGTTGCGTGACAGCTGCCCCGTAACTTGATGCTGTTGCCATGTCAAACTACAATAACATCCATATAACTAGCTTAGCCACTTTAAAGCCATCCCCAGCCACCAGGCACCATTGACCACCCACCCACCCACACCATCAACTTCTCATGGCCCCAGCAATTCCCTGAAGCCCCACCCCCTGGCTTGCTTTGCGTTTGCGATTTAGAAACTTCTGTTCAGCAGCAAAAGCAATAATAAAAAAAAAATTAAAATAACAAAAAAAAAAGTGCTCAAAGTGCTTGACTAACAGAGGCCAATAGCCAAAGCCGAACCGGTTTAGGCGGACAGCTTCAGCAGGTTCATGCATCTGTGGCTCTGCAGACCTAAGCTGGTGACCAATGAGGTTCACAAAGCTGCAACTCCGAACTACATTGCTGTTGCTGCGTGACTAGCTGGGCTCAGTTCCCTCTGGTCATATTATACCCTCGTTTATAGTTGCAGGGTATCTATGCGCCGTGTGTGCACAGAATTGGCTCAGCTGCAGCAGCTGCCACGCCCACACTGTAGCACTGGGCAACTATGTTAAGCGGCAGCCACTCAGTTTTCTGGTCAATTTATGACCAGTTGCTGCTGCACTTGCACTTGCAATTGTTGTTGCTGAAACTTTTGCTGGCTAACAGCAACAGCAGCAGCAGCAACAGCAACACTGGCTGCAGTTTATAAAGTAGCAACAAATAATTGACTGACCACACACACACATAGAGAGTAAGAGAGGTTAAGCAACATGAAAAAGTGTCCCACAAAAAACACTCACGCACACACACACACACGCACACGTGTGGTAAAACGCGCTCAAATAGTCATCATCATGATGATCATAGTTGTTGCAGCTGCTGCTGATGCTGCTGATGCTGTTGATGCTGCTGCAACTGGCAATTGTTGCCGGCAGCGACATGAATTGCGGCACGCCCACTTTTCCAACACGCCTCCATTAACAGCCATAGTACTCGGCTTGCCGCGTGCTTAAAAACACACAGCACGTTCAAATTGAAGTGGAAATGCAACAAAAATCCGTTAGCAAAAAAAAAAAGAAAAAAAGTAAATTGCACGTCTCCATATGAAATCCTTTCGCCGCGCAAAATAAAACAAAAAAGCGATTTGTTCCGGAATTAATTTCGCGCGCTAATCGCCAATGGCCATTGCAGCAAATTTATATATTTTAAACAACAACAAAATGTGTGAGCTGTGAACTTCTGCTAAAATAAAAATGTTAAATTACTGTGCAATGCCTGCAAGAGTTTGCATGCATCAGAAATTCATCAGGAAATTTGTGAATTTCAGGTAAGTTTTTTTTTTTTAAATACCGTAATACTTTTCAATTTCCCAAGGGCTTATGAATTCATATGTTTTAATTTCCATATTTTCATAACAATAGACATGCGAGCATGAGCTCATTCAATTTGCTTAAATTCCTCATTCAGATTCATAGTTGAGTCATATTGCATTGATGCATTGAGTGGACAATCTATAAAAGTTAAGTTAAGCTAGCTCAAATTATCAATATGATCTTTTGATTACTCTTCAAATTGATAGGAAACTCTTTCACAGTTAAACAAAGTTTTTGATATCTGCTTATGATTACATTTGTATAGCTTCCACATATTTGTCATCTGAGATAGTATATCTTTTAAAAGATTTAGAAAGCATACGATAAAGAATATACTCTAGGATATGCTCTTATTTGCTTAATGAGCTACACCGATCGCAGCTGTTCTAAGATGAGATTTATCTAAAATTCCTCTCCACTAGAACAGTTCCCTTGTAGATAGCTTAAAAGTCCTGCCATGGTGTGTAATTGGAGCATAGAACTAAAGTTATTTTCCTATATGTACGTCTTATAATTCGCATAGTTCCCATAATCAAGCACTTTGATATAGGGGATGATCGTAGTCGCTTTAGAATGAAATTGATGGTCGAATCGGGTATCCAAAATTTGACAAAAAAAAATTATATTATAAAAATTATTATTATTATTATTATTAAGAATTATATTATATTAGTATGTATATGTTAAAATATGTAAAAAAAAAAAAAAAAACTTGAAGTATCTAGCTCTGAAGATGAGCGATATTTATTTTTTTTCGTTGTTAATACATCGTTTTTTGTTTATTTAAACGTTAAATACATATTAACTTGTGTATATTATGTGAGTTTTATTCAATTAAAGGCGAGCCATATGTCGCAAAAAAGGAAACGTTATGTGTATGGTGTGTATGTTTCATAATCATATATGCGAGTGTGTGTGTGTGCGTAGATTGTTGAGAGCGTGAGTGTGTGTTAAATGAAAATGTAAATAAGTAGTGTTTTTTTTTTCAGAGTGCTGCCCAAGTGTTGCAGGCGAGTGCAAAGCTATACTTTTTAGTTAATTGTATTGATAATATCATCAATCTTCAGAATGGAGCGAATGGTCTCGGTGGCCAGTGTAATCGCCGAGATGCTCACCAGCAGCGGCTGGACCACATTTTCTGCCAAAATATCGGTAATGGCGCCCTTGCGCACATTGATGCCGGCTGTCTTCTCGCCCTGGGCATGACGATTGCGCAGCTCCGTCACAGTGGCAATTGGATTCAAGCCCGCATTCTCGGCCAATGTTGATGGAATTACCTCTAAGGCATCGGCAAAGGCACGATAGCAATACGCATCGACACCTTCGACGGTTTGAGACAGTGCGGCCAGCTGCAATGCCATCTCAATCTCTGGTGCACCGCCGCCAACAATTTGGGCACGCTTCTTGACTAAGCAACGCACCACACACAGAGCATCATGCAGCGAGCGTGCAGCCTCCTCGAGAACTAGCTTATTGGAACCACGACAGATGATGGAAACGGTGCGTCCATAGTTTTGAATGCCTGTGATCTTGACAAATTTATTGGTGCCACTGGATAGATCCTCGACGAGATCTGCACTGGACAAATTCTCAGCAGTAAAATGATCCAGCGAAGCGATTGGACGACAATGCAATGTTTTGCACACAAACTCAATATCCTCGCGCTCCACATCCTTGACAACCAGACACTTGATCTTGTCGAGGAAATGCTGAGCCAAAT
Source organism: Drosophila koepferae (assembly GCA_030914345.1). Lineage (NCBI taxonomy): Eukaryota > Metazoa > Arthropoda > Insecta > Diptera > Drosophilidae > Drosophila > Drosophila koepferae. Next base: position 15,882,514 of record JAUESR010000196.1, on the reverse strand, counting down.
CTGAGACGGCTTCGCGCAATATGGATTTCTGTACGAGGAGTACATTGCAGCCCACCTTCTTGATCTGCTTCACAATATTTAAAATATAGGAGCGCTCGTCCTTGAGCACACGATCTATGGCTGCATAATCGCTAACAATCACATTGTGATCCATGTCGGTTTTCGGTGCCGAAATACAGAATTGAATGAGAGCAATCTTTGCCTTCTCAATGCGTTTGGGAGCATTGGTGCCGGCCGAGCGGCTGGTGAGCACCAAGCCGTTAACCAATTCCGTATCCTCAACTGTGCCGCCCAAGCTCTGAATAACCTTAACGTTCTTTAGATCCACCGAAGCCTCGTTTCCCGGTTCGGTGATCTTTAGCACGGCGTCCACAGCAATGGGAGCGAGCAAGCTGCTCTGCTGGGAGACAACTTTGGAGTTCAGAGATGTGGAAGCACTCTTGATCAATGTATCGCGATCCTTGAGTTCAATGGGCGTCGACATTTCAGTGAGAATTTCCACAGCTTTGTTCGAGCAGCGTTGGAACGAATCCGAAATGGCAGTGGGATGCAAACCCTTCTGCAGCAGCTTCTCACATGCCTCCAACAGGGCACCGGCGATAACCACAACGGAGGTGGTACCATCGCCAGCCTCCACATCCTGGGCACGGGACAGCTCGACCAACATTTGGGCAGCGGGATGCAAAACATTCATCTGCTTCAAAATGGTGGCGCCATCATTAGTAATGGATACGTCGCCATTACCAGCCTGGATCATTTTGTCCATGCCGCGAGGACCCAAGCTGGTGCGAATAACATCGGAAACAGCCTTTGCCGCCTGTATATTAGATAGCCGCACATCGGTTGGCTTTGACTTGTCTTTAAAGGTCTGTGCTTGCGGCTTAACGCCAAATGTTCTGGATATCGAAGCCATTGTTGAATGAATTCTTTAACAATAAGCAATTTATAATTTTTTAACACAATTTTCAACGTGATTCGCACAGATTAAAAAATGCCTACAACTATGTTTTCTCGCTGCCACGTGATAATCGATAACTTTTAAACGATAGAAGTTATCGTCTGTCTGTTACAATATCGTACTGCGGATGCAATGTACGGGCCTAACACAAAAATACTAAAGTCTCTAGCTTTTGTCACTGTTAAAAGTTAACAGTTAGTTAACAGTGCCAAAATTGCCCCGTGTGAGCTCGTGAGCTCCCACTGTTAAAAGACTCTGTTAATCGAATTACCTTCAGCAATAACTGCCTAGAAAACGGCTTAGAATACAACATTTTCAAAAACCCTTATATTGTCAGATTCGTGAATCTATATAGAACTTAAAATTGGCAACTTGAATCGCCTTAATTAAGTCTACTAGTTTTAAGATAGTTAACAGTGCCAAAATTGCCTAATTTTCATACAAACTTAAGCGCGCCAGACCCCCTGTGACGTTTCACTGTTAACTTAACAGACCGCTTTGCGTAACCTAGTGTTACTCAATCGTGGTGAGCTCCTATATCTTCTGAAATCGATGCGTTCAGATGGACGGACTTACAGGCAGACGGACATGGCTTCATCAACTCAGCGCTCATCAAGAACATTATACTTTATGGGTTCGGGAACGCCTCCAATACACTCTGATTTCCCATTTGCAATGGGTTCAGGGCATAAACAATCTAGAACTGTAGCATTGCACGCCATATTGTATATATGTATGTATGTATCTCTCCTAGTATTGCCTCAATGGACTGAGTTAACTTGCTTTTGTTTTCACTCTGGACAGCAATCATAAAATTCTCAGCTGCTTAGGGCTGAGCAAAAGGGAAAAGAGCAAAGCAAAGTGGGAAGATTATTGCAAGTACTCTACAGATAATCGCTCCTCACTTGTGTCTTAGCCTTGTTAATTGTTGCTTAGTAATAATCAACTTAACTCAAGCGTGAGCCACTATATAGTAGAGAGAGAGAGAGAGGAGAGAGAGAGAGAGAGAAATGGATGTAAACATCAAGATGAATGCATTTGCGTTTTTCAACTATTTATGGTCAATTAAAATGGTTTTTCCTTTGACAACAACGGAAAACAATGTAAAGCTTTAGAGAAAGCGAGACATTTGTGGCATTGAGCAGCGAAATTAAAGTTGCTTGTTCAATGGAATGGGAACATGTGGTTTCTGCTGCCGTTTGCCTGTGGTGCGTCTCTTGCGGCTGAAGCGATGTCAAACAAATGCAATTATGGATCTACGCGACGGATGCGCAATATCTATAGATATTTTTAGCGCACACTTTACGTGCGGCTTGGCTTACATTTTAATTGAGTTGCCAATACGATGCAGACCATGAAAAGCATGGATTGTGAGAGAGAGTGAGAGAGAGGGAGATAAAGCATAGAATGGGAGAAACAATATGTGGCATAGAGTCAAGAAATTGATGCGCGTCGGGTGCGAAAGACATCAAACACTTGAAATATGTTGTGTAAACTTGAGAAATGACATGAAAAGCGAGTGCCAAGAAATAACAAAGATATGTGGATGGGGGTGGTTGGGTGGCTGGGTGGCTGGGTGGGTTTTGTGCTGGCTCCCATGTCGAGTGGTTGCGAGTCGAGTAAACAAAATGAAACGAAACGAAACAAAACAAAGAAACAAACAATTTGCGTAGCCAGAGTTGCCCCACTGTGCCTGACATATGTATGTATGTGGAGTGGAGTTTGAAGTGGTGCAGCGACGGGTGGTGCTGCGGCTGGCGGGCTGGCGGGTTGGCGCACATACATACATCTTATTTTTGCTGCGCACAGCGTGTAAAATGCTGCCTCAAAATATGATTGATACGCTTGGGAGATACGAGGCCAAAAGGGCTGAGCGGATGCTGTGCGGGTGGCTCGCTGGTTCGGTGGTTGTAGGCAGTTATTAAGGTGGTGGGTAGTTAGGTAATGAACCGGAAATCGATTTGGTGCGCGGCTCAACCCGTGCCGGGACATCGCTTGCCGTCTGCAGGCGTGCGTGAAAAGTTTCTCAGAGGCCGACTGGGCGGAAAAAAAAAAAAAAAAGAAAAAGAAAACAGGAAAATTGAAGCGGGACGCAGTCTGAAGTCGGAGTATGATAAACAAGGGCTGTGCCATACAAAGCGTAAACAAGGAAATATTAAGCAGAGCTGCAAGTGAACACAACAACAACAACAAACACAGCAAAGAAAAAAAAAAACTGTAGAAAATATAACAAAAAGCAAAGAAAACAAAACAAAACAGAAAGCAGAAAGCAGAAGCTGAAGCTGGAGGAGAACACATAAAAACGCCACGCGAAGTAAACTTTTTTCGACTGCTGCGTTAAAGCGCAGAAACGGGCATATCAGCTATGTCAAGCAGTCAAAGCAACTCAGCTGCAAATTTCGCTGATCAGCAGACTTGTCAGATGCAAACAAAATTTGAGACATTTTACAGGTAATGTATCTAGAATCGAGAAGACATATAGAAAGATCGTATTACTATAGCATGTTTTGGTATTATAGTAGTACTAAAAAACAGTTATATGTTGTTATTAAAATCTAAACCACTTTTCAACTAATATATGCATATATTGAATATTAGAAAATTTAGTTTTAGTTTACATATGTAGCAAGAAAAGTTCAGCAAGTTTCATACAATAATTTGAAGTTCAAATTGTAGCTGAGAAGCTATATACATAGATATGTACATATGTATATGTATATGTATGTCGGAGATTGCTCTTGGAGATTACCACGAATTTCCTGCTTTGTTGCTGTCTTAATTTGTTCGTGTCGAAGCTCTCGAAGTTTCTCCACAATAACCTCCAAGTCATCACATAGAGCTGCCAACTCGGTCTCCCAAGAGAGACGGACAGACTACGTGCAGCTACTACAACAGCTATATTCGTCTCACTCTCGTGAAGTGCCAATTTGAGTACATCAAGAGGCGTCCTGCCAACTTGGGCTACAAATTCGATATCTACTCCAATATCATGTCCCGATATATTCGTGCTACAACATAAATATGTTATTTAATTATTTTAGTAACTGCATCCACACACAGTGCAAATTTTAAAAATAAACAGATTTTATTCATTAAATTCATATATACATATATAGTATATTAGATACAAATATAGATGCGATAGATATAGCAAAGATATGTTATAACCAAAATACCATATACTTATATAATAAAATATTTGTTTTTAAATATCGAATTAAAGTTAGTGTATTTAAACTTCTATATATGCCAAGCCTCTTAGTTAAATATTTTTTTTTATTGTTTTTCTTTTTGTTTTATTTTTACATTTTTTTTTTTGTGTGGGTGCAAAAGCGATTTCCGTAGCGCCGCTTCCCATACCTCTGCCCCCATTTCCCCTGTCTCAACCATCATCACTCTCTATCCATCCCTCTCCCTCTCGCTCTCGCTCTGTCTTGCTCTAGCAAACTACACTGCTCTCATTTGCTCGTAACTTTTCACTTAAGCATTTTTGTCACGTCTGCCATTTATTTATATATATACATATATACATATATAAATATATATTTTTTTTGTATGTGTGTGTGTGTGTGAGGAAATACGTTTTGTAATATTTACTCAGCGCTTTGTTGTTTGTTTTTGCCATTGGGGTTCAGGTTCAGGTTCAGGCGCTGGTACTGTGCGGAGGGGCTCTTCTTGCTCCTCTCGGGCAGGTTCCTTAATTTCTTTTTGTGTATTTTGGCTGCTGCTGTGCGCTGAATGTAGCCGAAGAAAATCATATTTTATTGTTATCGGAATTTAGTAGCTGCAAATAAACATCGATCAGCATGTGTGGGGCAGCATGAGTATATGAGTGGCCTAGGCGTTGCTCCTGCTCCAGCTCCAACTCCAGCTCCAGCTTCAGCTCCTGCTGCACGCTCAACCGGCGTTGGCGTTGGAGTAGAAGAAGCTCTGAGTTGGACAGCGGCTAATGCCATAACTCTGGACAATAAACTGGGTCAGACAGCAGGCAGCATTGTCAACGCTGTCAGGAATCCAAACAGCGCTCGGCTCCTGGCTTCAGTTCAGTTGCAGCTAACATGCCTGTGGCAGCAGCACAGGCCACGTTCAACGTGAATTGTTGAATGCTGTCACTCGGGTTTTGTTACTCGTTTCACCCATCCGAGCTGCAGCTGCCACTCAGCCAGGTGGCATGTGGCTTAACCAGAGGCCAGGCCATAGCCTCGCAATGTTTTGATTTAGTGCTGCAACAGAAAAAACAAAAATAATAAGCCGGAACTTTGTTCGAGTTGTTCCGAAATAGGCCTTAGCCCGCAGCCCGTAGTCCGCAGCGCTCAGCGCTCAGCGCTCAGCCCTCAAAACCTCCGTTGCTGCCCGGTTGAGCAATGAGACTCGTTGTGCAATTTATGAGTTTCATCCTTCAACTGCATTCAAATGGGAACTGCGCTCATTTTTTATATAGCCCCACTAAATTTGTCACGATTTGAATGCTGCTCCAATGTCGGGTTGAGCTAGGCTAACGGAAGCCCAACCCATTCACTGTGTGTGTATTCCAGTTGACCTCAACTATCTGAAGGGCTAACTGAATGAGATTTTCGTACTATACTCAAATGTAATTATATATATAAAAATATATATGTTTGTGTATAGTATATATATATTGTATGTAAAGGTATATAAGCTGAAATTGGTTGATTAACAGATTAAGTCGGCAGTCAACGATTTCTTTATGAATTTAATAGGAAACACTTAAAAGGTCCATTTAATATCTCTCTCTCTCTCTCCCTATATATCTATCGCTATTTCTATTCCGCTTTGTCTTTCTTGCTCTTTTCCGCTGTTTTTTAATGCCTCTCTCTCTCTCTCTCTGTTTCATTTTGTATGCTTCTCTTTAGGTCTCCCTGTCTTTCTCTCTTCCGTATTTTCATTCTGCCTGTTTCTCTTTTTTTTTTTCAATGCGATTCTCCCCCTCCTTGTCTCTCAATTTTTATTTTCTCCCTCATTTGTTCTCTCTCACTCTTCTGTTAAGTGTTCATCAATCTCTTTCAATTTCTATTTCTTTCCCAATCCTACTTTCGCTCTCTATCTCTCTCTTTCTGTCTCATTTGATGTAATTATCTTTCTTTTTTTCTCACTTTCTCTGTATCTCTCTCTGTCTTTCTCTATCTCATTTTTCTTCTGTTACTTTCTCTTATTCACTCTTTCTCTCTTTCTCTTCCTCTATCTCATGTTTCTATTGTTACTTTCTCTCTCTCTCTCTCTCTCTCTGCATTCTTACACTCATTCGATGTCTTTCTACATCTTTCCCTCTCCTCTCTCTCTCTCTCTCTCTCTCTCTCTCTCACACTTTTCCTTTCCCTTTCTCTATATCTCCATTTCTCTCTCTCACTATTCTTCTGTTACTTTCTCTTATTCACCCTTTCCCTCTCTCTCTCTCTCTTCATCACCCTTTCTCGCTCTCCTCCACCGCCCTCCTCTAGGAAAGCAGCAAGCCAACCGCTTTGCAAGAGCTCGAGGCACGCATTAGATTATGTCTCTATGTCTCTTGCTGGAATAACACTTTACAGATTAAATACAGCCATTTAATAAGAGACCTATGGCACTGCCAGACTGCCAATTAAGTGATGTTTTACTCCGTATGTAACTTCAATATGAGACAAGCAATGATGAAATATCTTGTTTCATTACAATTGCTTTGGCTCTAGCTGGCTACTTGGCCATGCTATGTGTACGAGGAAATCTTTGCAATTAATGGGCAACTGCCAGAAATACTTCAATTATTGAGGCAGGTTTCCAGCAATAGCTGCGGGCAATGGCTTTTCAAATGCATTAAAGACCTAAGCTGCTCAACTTAAAATCAATTTGCTTTACTCGCTGTCTTAGTTTACCGATTAATTAATGCGCATTTAGTTTGAATGCGTTTCAACTCAGGCGAATGCTCATTTAGAATGATGCCAGGTTTATGCCACAACTCAATGCTAAGCGTTAAGCATAGGCTTAGTACGCACACAGAGAGGGAGGCAGTCGAGCGACAGAGAGAGAGAGAGAGAGAGAGGGTGAGTGGGAGAGTGGGGGAGCGAGTGGTAAGGCTGAGCAGCTGACTGATTTCACAGTCTCAGCCGCATTACATATGGTGAGTAGGAGTGGTTTTTGGCTTGGTTGGATCTATACTAAGCACTTCACACAAAACTTGGCACAAGTCGAAAACTTTTCATATAAATTACAACAATGCAATTTGATTTAAGCCAGCCAGTCCGCGCGGGGGGCGTGGCACTTAAGTAGCTGAGTGTGCGTGTGTGTGTGTGTGTGTGTGCTTAATATTTATTTAAAAGTCTGCACACCTTTTGCCTTAAAGTCTCACTCAAAGAGCACAAGAGTGAGGCAGGCTGTGTGCAAGAGAGAGCGGGAGAGGGAGAGCCGAAGGGAGAAAGAGCTTGGCATAGCATGTTGATAATTTGAATGAAGAAATTTACATGATTTGCTTAACAATCAAAATGTATTTCTGTATTGTTGTCTAGCTGCTAGAAAGACTGTCGGGGATTGTTGGTGGTGCGGGGACGGAGACGGGGACGGGGGGACGGCTTGTCAAGTGGATTGTGTGTGCTATTTGCTGGCATATTAGTGGGGCTCGAGCCACACAATTGAGTTGTTCAATGACACGCCAAAAATGCGTGAGCTCGTGACTCTGAGAGCCTTAAAAATATTGCCTAATCACTGCTCGGGGAGCTGGGAAGTTGAAGCTGAAGCTAAAGCTGTAGCTATAGCTCTGTGCCTGGGCGTGGATAAGGACATGTACGTGTGAGTTGGCTGGCATGTGGTTTGGGTGGTGCGGCGGTGAAAGTAGCCGCAAGTAAAAGTTTTTGCCCCGTCCATTTGGTCAATTTGGGCCAAAAGAAAATTTGTAGGCTATAGAAAGTTTTCAGAGCGAGGTGAGCCGCTGGGCGAGCAGCGGTTCCTGAAAGATTTCAGTCTATCTCTTGTTTAGTTGCCAGAGGCGACATTGGGCGTGGCATGTGGCAAAGTTTTACGTGTGCACGCGCCCCAAAAATAAACAGCAACAATGGCAAGTGGCAGCGGTTAAGTTGACAGGACAACAGCAGCATTCCAGAGCGAGAGAGAAAGAGAGAGAGAGAGAGAGAGAGAGAAAAATTGAGGCAGAGGGCGGCCGAAGGCTACAAGGCGTGGCAGGCTAGCTTGATATAGCTGGCGAGATAAAGCGTTGAAAACTTGAAGCCAGCGGCTCCTGGGTCAACAACAACAACAACAACAACAACACAACAACAACGACAAGAACAACAACAACAACAGACAAGAACAAACGCACGCACTCAGAGCCCAGCACAGCAGAGAAAACAAAATATACTGTGAGCGCACAAAATGAAAACAAATTGTGCACTACGTCAGATTCCTGTATTAGGGGGAGTCCATATTAAATAAGTTAAATGCAAGATTTCGTTGAGTTCAAGCTGAGAATATCAAATTTGTATTCAGCTATTTGAGCCCAAGTTAAAGCTAAGAGAGAAGCCAAGTGTCTATAATAACAAATCGTTAGAGATGTTCCTATTGTATTCTTCATGAATTAGTAGTAACATATAGCATTCGCTGTTATATTTGCTTCTCTATTCAAAGTTCTCAGATCACTTGAATTTGTATCCGCAACAACAGAAACTTATTGGAATACAATATAAAAACACTTGATAGTTGAGCTACGACATCAAAATGCTGCACGTAGAAACCGATAACTGTAGTTATAAAGATAATATATTTACTTTACCGTTATGCCAATCTCACTTAGAGTTCTTCTTAAACTCAGCTCAAACTGACTTGAACTAAGCTAAAGCAGCTGAAGAAAAAGCTCCAAGAGCTCACTTAACCTGCACCTCCAGCTTTCTTAAAGCTTTATTAAAGCTCGTCATGAAACTTTACAACTTTACTTTTACTTTACGCTTAAAGCTCGCCTACATATCCATGAGAGCGTACTTAAGATGATCATCGAGCTAAGTGAACTCATTATTTATGCTGGCTTAAAGCACACCTAATTGCATCTTGAACTCCCCATCGTTCACTCTTAAAATTATCCCTTACTTAAAGCTGCCTTCTCGTTTGCTGGCAAAGTTTACGCAAAAATGCATTTCACCTCGCCGTGACGAAACTCAAAGCTCTACAAAACACAATTTGAATGGCTGACAACGCTCACTTAAAGCTTCTGCAGAGCTTACTTAAAGCTGTATTAAAATATTTTTAGCTGCAATCACTTTAAGATTTGTATATTAAGCTTCATTTATTTGCTAAAAGCTGCTCGAACACACAAAACTCTCATTAATATCCGCTCGTCAAGCTTTTCGCAGCAACTCTTGAGTGCCCCCAATGTGTGCGTTTGCCCGTATATGGTAGCGGAGCCAAAATTGAAATATTAAGCCATACAAATCAGGCAACTTGCAGCAGCAGCAGCAGCAGCAGCAGCAGTAGCAGAAGTAGCAGGAGTCGAAGCAAAAAGAAGCAGCGAAAAATCATTCGACACGCGCGGCATTTATAAGCGCCAGCGGGCGAGGCGGAAGCGGAAACGGAAATAGAGCAAAGGGCTGCGCAAAAGGGACGCATGCAGGCACGTATAAAGCTAAGCGGGAACACTGAGGCTGAGGCTAGGGCTGGGTCCAAGGAGACGCGCTTATTGACGTTGAGCAACGCTTATTGGCGTACTTAATCCTTTTGGCAAATTCCAATAAATTACCAGAACAGAACAGGATAGGACACGACGAGCCAAGGCCAAAAGTCAGAGGAATACAGTCAAGACTCTCAGGCGAGCACAAAAAAAAAAAACAAGAGCAACAGCAAAAAAACAAAAATAAAACAAAAATAAAAACAAAAAAAAAAGAAAGACAAACATCAATAGGCCATGATGAGTTTCTGATTGCAAAGCAAAAGGCAGCGAAGCAGCCCCCAAAGGTCGAACGGACGCTAGCTAAAGCTCACTGGGTTGTATAGGGATGAGGTTGCCCCTGAATGGAGATGGCTGGCTGGCTGGCTGAGAAGGATGACGGTCGTGTCACATGGCTTGGCTTGGCTGCCTTTGGGGCAAGTCATAAAATTGAACAGACATTTTATGTGGGTGGGCTTCTGGCTTGGCTACAAAGTTAAATTGAAAGCCCAAATCCTTGCCAGACTCGCAACTGGATAGGCAGCTCGCCTTGCGTACTTTGTCTTATCTCTTTGACTGTTTGCCCATAAAGCAGGCGCCCGTCCTTTCGCCCCTCCAATGCTACAATAACACACCTCGCCATTTTTTTTTTTTGCCATTTTTTTTTTTATTATTTTTCTTTATTTCAAATGCTTTGCATATTTTTGATTGTGCTCCAAGTATCCCAGCCCCATAACAACAAAAAGTAAAAAAATAATAAGTGTAAAAGTTGATTGTAGCCGACTGAGCGACTGTTGGTTGTTGCTTGACGAGCTCCAGCATTGCAGACCTTCGGAAACGGAAATAGTTGAGTTCACTTGAAGAATTTGTCTGGTACCTGGGATAAAGGGTATATCGCAGTCGTTCATTCGCTGCTCATAGAGAATATGGGAATATTTGTTGTGTATTTAATTATTAGTTTGTTCTTTCTTTGGGCTCCGACTTTAATGTGTCTCGGCGCTGCTGCTTCTGATGTCCGGCTCTATTGCTCCTCTTGTAGCAGCTGGCTGCTGTGGTAGATTCTATTAATGTGATAACAGTGGGCCTCCAGCAGCGGATGAGCGCACAACGTATCGGGCAGCATGGTGCTGACCAACGGGGTGTTCTTAATGGCCGCCAGATGCCCGAAGACAAGGGCATCCAGCTCGCAGGGAAGCTGGCCATAAAAAAAGTCAGTGATCATCACAGAGGTCCTTAGGTTGAAATCCAGCTTGTCGGTGAGCATCTGAAGGCATTTCTGCAACTGCACTTGGATACCGAGTCTGTTCATATCCTGCCACTGATAGACGCGCATCAGACGCATTGCCTCATCGAACTTCTCTTGACGCCGAATGATGCTCAGCGGCCAGGGATGAACGGCGCCGACGCGCGGATTGGTGTATTCCGCGTAGGTTGGATCATCCTTGAAGCATTGATGCAACTCGACCAGCGTGAGAGTGTTCTCCACGTACGTCAACTCGCTGCGCATGTTCTGGCGCTGCTCGGCAGGCATCCAGGAGCTGAGCGAATGATTCAACTGGGTGCTCTCCACGTGAGTTGTTATCGGCTCGAACTCGGAAAAGACATCGTTGCCAATGCGCAGCATCGGCATCTTGGTCAGCCGCCCGCCCGTAGTCATGAACTCCGCATTGTCGCACTGGCGCTCCAAGAACGGCAGACCGCACATGCGCAAGTAGGTCTTCACGGCCACGCAACTGGCAAGCTCGGGCATCAGCAGCTGCACATCCTCCAGCGGCTGGTACACGGACACGTCATTTGGCCACGGCGGGCATTCGCGTACGGGGAGGGCAACGGCGCCCTCCGACTCGAGAGGTTCAAGCAGACCCTTTGCCAAGATGTCCTTGTCCATTTTTCCGCAATTTGATTCTCAATTATAGTCGAAAGTTGTCGAAATTTAGCTTTTCTGAAAAAGATTTATTCAACTCGGATTTTAAAGAAAAATGCTGAACGATTTCAGCAAAACGTGCTGCTCCCGGAAAGCTCTGGAAAGGAAATGAACGAGTTGTCAGAACATTCACACGATTGTTAGGTAAGGGACATAAGCCCTACGATATATCGATAAATGTAACTTGAAATGTGTGAATGGTTGGAGAACGAGTGGGCAGTCCTTTCTATAGCAGAATAGGCTGTCACATTGACAGCAATATTGTATGGCCAAGGCTATAAATTAAATGGCAAGCTGAGGAAAATGAAAGAAATAAATTAGTTGGCAGCTCCTAAGCCGGCCTCTCTCTCTACTTTAGCCAAAGTCAGAAATTGATTTGCGCCCAGTGCTGCCAACTTAGTCTTTTTCCGGCCAGATCTGGCATTTTGTAGTCTAGATACATTTTTGAATATCAAACTTGGTCTACATAGCAATATTTTAAATTATGGCAGCACTCTCTAGAATTATGAAATGTGGCATCACATTCATCGATAGCTGTTGCAATGCATGTTATCGATGAAGCCTTCTTGCCATCTTTTTGTATATTTTTCCATTCCTAACAAGACGCAAAATTGCTCATACTAAAACTATGCCATATTCGATAGCTCAATATAAACCTGGATTTCTATTATCGATAACAACTAGATGTCGACAATCAAATGCTCTGCCAATTGTCCATATTTAATAAGTTTAAAATTTAAAAACTATTTGCAGCGTTGGCAGCTGTGCTGGAAGAACTTGAGACTCGGTCTGAATCCATGATTTTATATCAAGTAATTATACTATAACTATTAAGTCAGCCAACATTAAATAATTTTCTTTAATTCCAAACAGCTTTGATGCGAAAACTTAGTATTACAATCATATGAAGCTAACACCAGACCAAAGCAAATACATACAATGCATATCGACTGACTCTAGCTTATGTATCGCATACCGAATCAATGGCAGTTTCCAAGAACTACTCATGGCTCTATTGACTATATAAATAATTAATATGCTTTTCCAAGTGTCTTTGTAGATATTTACCTGCTCTAGGCCAAGTGGTCCCCCTGGGCCCTCTTAGCTGCCAGCTAATGAACCCTTGGGCTGGCCGTCTCATACAAATGAATGACATTCAAGTCGTATTTATTTTTAAAATTTCTAACTCAGCCTCTGGGCGGCCTTTGTGTTGTCCTTTATCAATGCTGCAATTAGGCATTTCGTGTGCCAACTTTGTCTTGAATTATCGATAAGACTTCACTGGACAAGTTGGCTGGCATTGAGCGTCTCGCGCGACAAAGGCAGCGCACGATGCCTCAAGGTCAACAGCAAATATATATGTATGTGGATGTATGTATATAGAAATACTTGTCCTTTCTGGCAGGCAGGCTACAATTAGCTAGTCTAGCTATAGATGGACCTGATGACAATTAGAAGGCAGCTCAGCTGAGGCGCGACTGTCAACGCCTTCGCGTTGCATGCCTCAAGTGAATTGCTTTCGATTGTCGAAGTCGCTGTTCTGTCAACGAGCGTGAGTGAATTCTGATGGAAGAGCGAAGGTAGCTGTTAGCTGGTGAAAATTTCCTGCTCCAATTGGGCAATTAATCATTAAAAGCGCCACCTGCTGGCGCTTGTGCGCAACTTTTGCCTAAAAGGTTTACCAGAATTGAGTTTACCCCCGGCCATTGCACGCTCGCGCTCTGCGCCTGAAGATGATAAATTACACAAGCGAGAACATTATGTAATTTCCAAGCCACCCGCCGAGTGTTTTGGCACAATGGATACCGTCGCGTGTGTGTGGGTGTGTGTGTGTGTATGAGATGCAAGTTTTCCACTTACTGTTTGGCGGTTTTGACAGCCCCACTTTCAAGGATCATCTGTTTGCGTATGTCGAAGGACGAGCAGTTGCGCTTTGGGTGAACTTTAAGCTGTAACGCGTTTCATGCAATTCAACTGGTTCGACTGACGTTGATGAACCCAATGAGAAATACGCAGAAGAACTTCTCCCTCAAGTGAAACACAAATTGGTTGGAGTACTTTAGGGAAAGGAAATAAGTAAGAAAGGAATCAAGGAAAAAATGCATCCAAGGACTAAGTCACTTTATAGAATTCCCGTAGTTTTCTGAGTTCCCTCTGCATATCTTAGTCACTTCTTAGAAGTCCTACAAACCTCTCATATCTCAGGACTTTCTCTACACACATCGGACATTTGTTTGCCAAAGCAATATAGGCTGACTAGTCTCAGCCACGAACTCGCACAGCAAAACTGTTTGACTTAGTTAATCTTCGGATAAACAATTTCCAAAGGAATACATCTTCAAGGGCAGAGCCATATTTCTTGGGCGTTGCCAGCTACCCCGTCGCTCGGCTACAATTCTTAAGTAACAAGTTTTCATAATATTCTGTATGGCTTAACATTCTTAACTGTGGGAGAACTGATTACGGCTCCTTAGGGTAGGCCATATATCATCTGCAGTTGGCTTATTATTTCGCTTTGTACCTAATTTAATGTTCAATTAGGACTTGTGTATTCGCATTCTTGATTCATTCGCATGGGATGGATGGGCAGTTGTCGGGGGCGAGGCGGTTCGCTTTTTGTCTTTGTGTCACTTTGATTGATTCGACGGCGGGGGCCGAGACCCTCGACGGTTTAGGGCTCTGTTATCCAGCTGCCTTGACTTTGCATAGACTTTTTCCTGGGCTGTTGAGCATTGACAAAGTTCATTGTGTTGAGGCAAATTAATTAAGCAGCCGCTGGAGCCACTTGGCACCACTCACAGCCCCACACAGTGCGAGAAATGTGTGAAAGGGGAATGTGAATGTAATTGTGAATGAGAATGTGAATGTGAATGTGAATGCGAATGTGAATGTGAATGGGAATGCGAATGGGAATGAGAATGAGAATTGGTATGAGAATGGGTATGAAAATGGAAATGTGCGTAGCAATGGCAATGTTCGCTGAGCAGGTGGCGTCTCCATGGTGGGTTAGGGTGGCCCGGTTGAGACGTCGTTTGCACAAAGCCAACAAAAGGCAACAATTCTTAGCCACTAATAAAGAATAATATGACTGCCATAAAACTCAATTTATTACCAAAATGTCGACAAGCAGCGCAGTCAGAATGTGTGTGTGTGTGTGTGTGTGTGTGGAAGAATTACGACTCTGCCAGTCGGGCAGCAGGGCACGCTGTCAAGGAGGCGCTCCAAGGGAACGATAGGGAGCTCCTGGTCTCTCAAATACAACCAAAATTTCATGCTGGCTGCCATTTCGTTTGGCCAATTCCTATTCCAACTTTCAGCTTCCATTTTAATTCAAAGTCCCCTTTTTTATTTGCATTTCGTTCGAGTCGGTCGAGTCGCATCAGGCGGCTACATCTGCATCTACCAATATCTACCCTAACATTCGATGGTCGTACCCCAACAGTCGGTTTCCTTAACGTCGCAACGAGCACAAAATGCATCACAAAGCAATCAAATGTTGTTTGCCAAAATGCATTATAGTTAACTAGTTTTGTTCGGTTCGATATGGCGCTCGAATTACGTTGCATGGCAGTCAGATAATATAATGGAGGAGCAGTGAACTATCGTGAGAGCTGAGACCAGGAGCTTTAAAAGCAGTTAATGCAATCATGACACAACAATCATCAATCATTACTCATCAATCATTAAACTTTTTCAATAATATTTATCATCAATCATTAATCATTCATCACATATTTCTGTATTTTCAATTATACGTCAGTAAAGATTCATTAATAATTTCTGAAAATTAATCAATCATCCCTCTTCAATCAATAAATAAATTATTACAAAATTCTAAATAGGGATATAACATCTAAGATATAACATCAATTATCATGTATGTATATATTTTTGCACGTAATTGCTCAATCAATCATTACCAATCATTAAAACATTATTTAAAAGCCATCAATCATCATTTAATTGATTGATCAATCATTGATAATAAATTAAAAAGCCTGCAGCTACAATTTCACTCTCTGCTCTAAGAATCAACTTAATTTTGCTTTGCTTTCGTATCAATTGATTGACTGATTGAGGGTATTTATTAGTTGCTATGATTGAATCCTCTCGCCCTGGTTCTGGTCCAATGAGTTTTATTTCTTTGCCGACTTTTCATCTTTGTTTTGCAATTTCATTTGCCATTTAGCTTCTTGTTGTCTAGCGCTCGGGCGATTTGTTGCTTTTGTGGCCCATTACCCACTGTCCACTGTCCGCTGTCCACTGTCCGCTGTCCTATGTGCGCTACCCAATGTCCCTTGCTGCTTATCCCATTCCGCTCCACCGTGCAGCGCTGTTGAGTTTGTTGGCCAGCTGTTGGGCGCATTTGCTGGCCGCTTTGTGGCCACATTTTGGCCGCTTTGGCACTGGCGAACGGTAAACGTAGAACGGTGAACGATAAACGTTCCCAAATACCCCTAAATAACTGTTTTGAGAGCTAATACCCAATTTCGAATAGTCTAGTGTAGTTGTAGTAGCATCTGCTCTGCGGCATTTGGCATGGCTGCAGCTAGACAAAAGACGATTTGTTCCACACACACACACACACAAAATGTGATTTATGTATGAATTGAATGAAGAGCATTGCATCGCATTCCAACTCATTTTTAATCCGATTCATTTAGAACTGAACGTTAAATAGGTTTTCGTGGGCTTCAGAGCTTCAAAGCTCTGCAATTGGCAACTCTCTCTCTCTCTAGAGAATATTATAAAAGAATTTTCTAAAGTGACTAGGATACCTGTAGGGAAGACAGACAGAGAGAGAGAGAGAGAGAGAGAGAGAGAGGGAGAGAGAGAGAGAGAGGGAGAGAGAAGCAGTAGTATATATGTTTGATGCAGAACAAGATAGTTGAAAAGTGCGGGAGAGAGGGAGAGAGAGAGAGAGAGAGAGAGAGAGAGAGAATGTGAAAGGAAGTGATAGGAGATGAGCTGAAGACAGTGAGAATGAGAGCGTGAAAGAGACGCAGAAAGCAAATGAAATGAGATGAAAAATATGGAAACAAATGAAACTGGAACGTTAGGCTGCGCTCTCAGAAGTTGATGAAATCAGAAAAATTTGTCGAGATAAATCCGATTTTAGTAATGCGAATCATATGCTTTAATGATGCCTCTTGCTTAGCTCTATCTCCTAAGGTTATGGAATTTTGGAAATTGAGAGAGAGAAAGTTGCAAAGGACAGACACAGATACAAGATACAAGTCAGCTAGAAGCAGTAGCAATTCAATCATGTTGTTAGCTAAACATATTCCAAGTCAAATACTTGGCTAGCATGAGAAATTCTCTGGGCAAATCCTTGACGGCGCGGAATGATAATTGTTAATTTGCGGACGCGAAATGGGAGGACATTCCCAGTGAGTTGAGCGCTATTTGCCTGACGTTTTAGGCAGTTGTTAAGAGGTTGTCAAGGGTCTTGTCAAACTTGTAGCAACATTGTGTCGTGTTGTTATTGTTGTCGCTGCAAATTATGGCGGCCTCAATGCGTAAATGATGCTTAATTAACATTCACAAAGCTGGCAAGACGCCAGTGCCAACAGGAATGCTCTATACTATGTGGGGTTGGAGCAGTGGCGATACATCTTGCGCAGGCCTGCGAAGGCCGCAAATAGACGCGCAAAAATTGCAAATGATGTGCGTTTACGTCTGGAAGATGTAGCAAAGTAAAAGCAACGAATAGCAAAGGGGGCCACGTCAAAGCACATTACGGGCGAGCGTAAAGCAAAGGCGACAGCCGCAAAATATGTTACGCAGCCCCATCACGACTAAAAGCAAAAGGCATAAGAAAAAAAACAGGATGACGGCGACGCTGGCAGCTGTTGGCCAGGATAACAACAGCAATAGCAACAGCAATGGCAACATCACTTGAGGCACGATGGCCTGGGCAGTTCAAGGCCAGGCTCAACTCGTTTTGTGCTGCCTTAATTAAGCCATAAGCCAAAGCTGAAGCCAACGACAACGACAACGCCAAAGCGAAAGCGAAAGCCAAACCCAGCCAAGTTGTTGGCCAAAAAGCATTCACTGGCAGCAGGCGCAGATAACAGCTAATGAAAATCACTTGCCACAATGTGCCCAAAGCGGCCAGATGGTGGTGTTTGGGTGGTTGGTCGGCGGGGTTCACAGGACACGCTCCTAATACAATTAGAAGCGCTTAAGCTAAGTGCTGCGAACGCCTTCAAGCAGTTGAGGGTAGTTGAACTGACCTCCAGTTAAAGCAGACCAGATTCAATTGTCGGCTGCAAACTACAATGAAGCGGGAAAATGCGATTTAAAGAGCAAAAGCCAAGACGGCTATTAGCGACTGTCTCAATACTCTAGCAGCTGAACTGGAAAGTCTGGGCAATAGTTAATGCTTCTCAAGCTGTGACAGATAGCAAAGAAGAATAACAAGCGCTACTCTTTTATATAGTATGTCTGAGGCTTGACATCCTTGACAACCATGATTGATGGCCTGTGGTCTCAAAGTGCAGATATCCAATATGCCCAGCTGCATCCGTTGAAAGGGGCAAACATTCTAGATTAAGAGCAGTCTCGTAGATAGCCAAAGAATGAGCCAGGCCAAAGCATTGAAGCTGAAACAAGATTCGCGTGGCAAATAAGAAAATGAACTGCAGCTGAGTGAGCACAGGTGTACGGCGGCAGGTGTGCGGGAAAATGTGGAGAATTGGCTGCAAATGAAAGCATTTGCGTAGCATCAACAAAGCAACGGTTAGAATGGGAACAGGTCACACGCAGCAACAGCAGCAGCAGCAGCAGCAGCAATTGCAGAAAACGTCCAAGCAATGGAGGTCATGACAAGCCAGGCCAAGACAAGCCCGGCCCGGCTGGACAGGGTCTCTTGGATAATGGTGCGCCCTTTTGCTTATGCATTACATTAACACACTAATGAGGCGGCTGTCGCATTAAAGGCGTGGCGGGCACCCATACCCAACGCACACTTTGAAACGCGCCCCCAACTCTGAATGTCTGCAGCTGGCGTTGTGTTAATTGAAAATTAATGGCGCGATGGCAAAAACTAAACATGAAAATTCGCTGACGCTGGGCAACAGCAAATGGCCGCCAGGTGGCGCGCCCGCACGGGTCTAGCCGTCGGACCCGGCTGGAGTTGACCGACTAACGCGTGAAGTGCTAAGCAAATTAACATTTTCATAATTAAATCTATAAAAAGGTGACGAACTGCTTGCCATCGAGTGGGGGCAGCCAGCAATGCGAGCAGAGCGAGCAAACGAGCGAGAGAGAGGGATGAAAAAGACTGGAATAGAGAGAGAGAGAGAGAGAGAGAGAGAGAGAGAGAGTTGGTAAGTGGTGTTCGGTTTATGTGCGCCAGCTCAGACGATACTTGGAAAAATTTTTGCAATTAATCACAATTAAAAACAGGCAAAAGTTGACTTTTTCGTATCCTGCAAAACGGGATGATAAGGACTAGCCGAGACTGCAAAAGAAAAAATAATAGATTTACTGAAAGACTGAGTGGGGCAAATGTTAAAGGCTTAGTTAAAGCTATAGGAGGTAAGGCCCGACGTAGTAATAGAATTAAAATCCAAAATGAAAAGTTGAAAATATAAAAGTCGGGAACAATCCGAAGCAAAGGAATTTAGACAAGGTTGAGCTGATGATGATAGAAGATAAACTAAGTAGAGCTCAAGTAACACATGCTAATTGCAAACTCTGAGTTCTAATGCATCAGTGTATGAGTTTACAGGGTATTTAGTTGTCGCGCGAATGTAACTTTTTGACTTATTTGTCGTGCTGCCCTTTAGCATCTTTTGCTTCTTCTTATTCTTCGTTGTCGTCATCCGCAACTTTTGGCTCGGCTTTATTACACCGTCCGAGCAGTGCGCAACGTGGGCGTGGCCATGGCTATGCCTCTACCTCTGCCTTTGCCCATAGCCTTAACAGATGCCTCGGCTATGGTAATGGCGACAAGTTTAATACTTTCAGCTGGGGGCCCCGGGCGGCCAGCGCAGAGGGCAAATTAAAATAAATATGCCCGAAAAAAAAGGGGTTAAACGGGGCTGGGAAGCGGGAAATTAAAGGAAATTAAGGAATGAAAAAGTGATGAAGACAACGCGCAAGGGCCAAAAATAAACCAGGCTAAAGCAAGCCAGAGCAAATGCAAAGAAAATCAGAAAAAATAAAAGGCAACAAGGCGAAATTTAAGAGCAGCGAATAAATTCGAAAAACAAGCCAATGATAAATAACGCTAAGAACAAAACAGAAAATCAAATTTCACATATAAAAATATGCGAAATGCGAAAAAATAATCACATTGTCATCAATGACAATGACAATGACAATGACAATGACAATGACAATGACAATGACAATGCATGACAATGACAATGACCAATGACAATGACAATGACCAATGACAATGACAATGACAATGACAATGACAATGACAATGACAATGACAATGACAATGACAATGACAATGACAATGACAATGACAATGACAATGACAATGGACAATGACAATGACAATGACAATGACAATGACAATGACAATGACAATGACAATGACAATGACAATGACAATGACAATGACAATGACAATGACAATGACAATGACAATGACAATGACAATGACAATGACAATGACAATGACAATGACAATGACAATGACAATGACAATGACAATGACAATGACAATGACAGTGACAGTGACAGTGACAATGACAATTTAAATGGATACAGGGTATAATAAATAGAAATGTTTATTTTTCAAGTAGATCTAGTAGGCGTTGCAGATATTATTTTCCCAAGACAAATCATTTCAAGTTGTTAAATCAAATCACGAGTAAACATTATATTTATTTAGTCAAAATGGATAACTTTGAAGATATTTTTAAAAGTTCGGTGTTCGGAGATATTGACTGTGAATCACCTAAAGAAGACAGTCCCGGTGATGTATTCTTTGGCCGCAGAGAAAATATTGATAGTCTTTACGAATTTACTGGAGGGAATATTCTGGCACTCGCTGGCAAAGACTTCGTTGTATTTGGTGGAGACACTCAATTGGTCGACGAGCGTTACACAATTTCGCGAAATCAGACCAAAATGTACAGGGCGACGCCAAAGGCGATCTTTGCAACTGCAGGATGCTGGTGCGACTCTGTCGAATTAAACAATGTGGTCAAAACGCTCATCGAAGCATACAGACTACAGCACAAAACTATCATAGAGACCGAGGCCCTGGCCAATCTGATATCCGTTAAAATGTACGATCGGCGCCTTCTTCCCTACGGTGCCAACGTAATTTTTGGTGGCCTAGATGTGACCGGCAGAGGCGCTATATACTTTTACGATCCAGTTGGAAACGTGGAGCGCGTCCGTTATCGTATTAGTGGCACCGCGGGAGCTCTTCTGTTGCCCATGCTGGACAATTTCTACGGATATAGGAAACTCAAACCCGTCAAGCCCATTAGTGATGACGACCTTAGCTTACAAGTGGCCGTGAACATGGTGAAAAAAGTTTTATATAAAGCCTGGACATTAGATCCATATGCGGGCGATATGGGCGAAATATTAATTGTCACCAGCGATGGCATAACACAAACTCCCATTTGTATTAAAAGGCCAGTATATGAATTATAAATTTCTGCCATGTGATGTATTACATATATATGTATATATAGTGGTTGAATTTTACATCCCATTAAAATTTTCAGCTGTGCAATAAATTCAAAACTCTGTCGAATGACTTAATGGATTAACTCTACACTACTCTAAGAGTGGTGAATCGCATTATTAACAACAATTTCCTGTTAGCTGGTTCGCAGAGGAGAGCGACCAAGCAAGAGTGATACTATTACCTATAGCAATTGGTCGGGAGCTCTGCAAGCTATCGTTAATATGTCTCCTGAATGAATAAACAAATGAACAATTATTTCCTTAGCTCCAACTCAATTGTTCATAAGCAAGCGAAGCAACGCTACAATTAATGAGGCAGAAATTTGGCCTCATCTCAGTCATGTCATTACGAACCTTTACTAATATGCACTAATGAAATACTCGACGAGTATTTGCTTTGGCGCCTCTCTCAAATGCTTAAATCACGCCTGAGCATGAGCTGGAGCACAATATTGAGCCAAGTCATTCAATATGGATGCTTGGGCTTGAGCACTTCGAGTGATGTGCTAGTCCATATATAATGGCATAGGCATGTAATGCCTTTAATAATATTAATCTTATTGCAATTCATTTTACAATTGCTATATACACAGTATGAAAGAGATACAGAAAGAAAGCATGCAAATTATTTTCCAGAGAATTCTGACGAATATATTGGGAAGTACAAAAGCATCGATGCGAGTGGCCTATCAGCAAATATCCGTGTTTGCATCTGCAGCCTTTGTATTCGCATCTGCAGCTTTAGCTTCTGACTTGGCTGTGCTTTCATTGCGTTTAATATTGAAATTGGGTTAATGAGTTTTTGTTTATGGGCTGCACGGCGATACCTAGCCACGCCCACATGCAGCTGGCATCCACATCCGCAGCCGCATCCGCATCCGCATCCGCAACCGTATCCTCAAACGCGTTCACTTTAGCATTCACTTTGTGCTCCTTCGCTATGCTAATGTAAATTTGTGGAGCTCCATGTGTATGTGTGTGTGTGTGTGTGTGTGTGTGAGTGTGTGCATCAACTGGGCGGTTGGCTGCCTGGGCGTGGCATAAACGAGTGTCACATCAACCACATTGGCAGCAACGGCAGCAGCAGCAGCAGCTCCTTTGCCTTTCGTAATGAAAACAATTTCCAGCTCTCAACTAAGCGTGGAAGGACACCGAGCTGTAGGTGGTGAAAAGACCAGGGACTGAATAGTGGAACGCTGAAATGGTGGCTGACACAACTCATCCAACAAAGGCTTAATGTTAATTAAGTGGCTAACAGTCTGTCAGTCAGTCAGTGCCGGCAGTGTACGGTTCACCGTTGCCGTAACTCGATACTGTGTGGCATGGCCCCCCTTGATACCGCATTCCTCCTGCTGCCATCGCGTATCGATTAAAATGCCGCAAACCGCAAAATTTGCTTTACAAAACTTTTTTCATTAAACTAATTAAATTGTTTATTAAACTAAATATTTAATCACCGACGCCGAGCGGATAAATTATTTAAGCGACACTCAAACTCCATGCCACAAACGAAAAACTACATTTACCGAGCTCAACCAACGTGTTCCCGCCCTGTTCGTATAGTTGAAGAGATTTTCAGTTGCTGTCGCCCAGAGGACTAACAAATATCTATTTTAATATTGGTTCCAAATAATTCGCATACTACTTTGATAGTGTTTGGAAAAAGTCAAAGAACTTGCGACTCACTGAGGTTGGCATGCATCAACTTCTTCTGGCTTATGACGCCCGACATGCAAATAGAATTTTAGTTTAAGAACACTTGAAATAATTATTTAACTTTCAACTCGGGTAAATGCTCAAATTTATCACTCACTGAGCCTCTGAAAACTTTCATGTCAATGCCAGCATAAAAACAAAAGTTATTTAATAGTAACTGAAGCGTGTGCACAGTGATTGACTGGCAAATACCCTGTCTGATGGTTAGTGAGTGTGTAATAAGCGGCATAGGCGATAGAGAGAGAGAGAGAGAGAGAGTGAGATAAAGAGTGTAAATACTTAAGATATATATTCTTTATATTTAAAATGTGACATGATAAAACGATAACATTATCGATACCTATCGATTTTTTTATTAAGAATCAGATTTAGCAGGCAACTGAGCTAAATCCTCTGCATGAAGTATTATATTCTCGAGACTAAGCTAAATTGATTCTAATGCTTTGATAAATACCCCATATAAGAAGTAAGAGCAGCAGCCCTTCCCAGATATATGCCCCATATATATCATATATACCCAAAAAAAAAAAAAAAATCATAGAGAGAGATTTTGAAGTAATCCAAACTTAAGCTCATATTGAATAACTCTTTTCATATATTACATAAAATACATGTAATACAGAGCATCTGTTAGTCGCGCATACCCTGCTTAGCCATACACTTGTTTGCACAACATAATAAAATTATGAAATGCATTTTCAATGTAGATTTGCTTTGACTCTCGCATATACACAAATATTTGCTGGCAATGCAATCACCGGCCACGCCCCTCGGCCAGCCGCCTCAGCTAGATGTGGGAAGTTATTAGGGCGTAAAATTCAATTAATGACCACAACGGGATTTATTATATATTTGTTTATTTGTTTGCTTTACTTTGTTGCTGTTGCCGTTGTTTACGAACTTTTTGCATGGAGCTTTCGATTCGCGACAGCTAATAAATAATGCGCAAATTATTCAGATTGTTAATGGGTCGCTGCTGCTGATGCTGCTCTTGCTGCTGGCTGCCTGCAACAGTTGCTGTCAAATTATGATTTAGTTGGCCATTTGTAATTGCAGCTGCTGCCAACTGCCAGCAGCCACCCAGCCAGGCATCCAGTCGGGCATCCAGTCGGGCATCCATTCAGGCAGCTAAATGTTATTTTTCCAACTTGCCAGTTGCTTTCTTTTCGTTTTTTTTTGTTCTGTTCCCCCTTCTGCCTTTCTTTCGTGTACTACTTTCCCTAATTACTACAGGTCAGGCCCGTTACAATTTTGAAACACTTTTGACCCACTTTTCGGGCAGCTACAGCAACAACTACACTGGCGTCTCGCTGTCTTCGCTCAGGCACCAAATGCCTTCCCAACTTAACGTCTCATAAACTTTCTATTCGAATTTTTGGTACTTTCATTATTTTTAAAGCTTTTTTTGCGGCCTGCGCAACTGAAGTATTCATTGGGCATATCAAATGGTGCTTCAAAAGTTTGCCTAATCTTGAAATATGTTATTTTAGTTCATACTTTTCGACTGACAGAGTTGAAAATTGAATGCACTGAGCAGGATTCTTTACTTGCCTGTCATATTTTATGCATTATTAGATAACATATCGAAACATGTTGAAACTGTGAGTTAGTTCAATGACAGTTCAAGTCTTCGCTACTTGAAATTCAATTCTGAACCAGAGCTCAAAAATATCGAAATCTTTATTTATCGATTACATACATACACATGCACAAAATATATACATATATATATACTAACACAGCTCAACTTAATAACCATTAGAATATAGTTTGTGCTCACAATTATTCATTATTCAATTGAGCTCGTAAGTGCTAGCGGTATTTAGTTACAGCTAACCGCACTTACAATACCGCCAAATAATGCTAAATATGAAAAGAGAAAAAATAAATCAATTATGGTTGTTAATTAATATAGCAAATATAACGAAATCATTAACAGACATGCGAAATATGAAACTAATCGCGAAATAAATAACAATAAATTATTTTAGCCCATGGGACATTGGGTAAATGCTTTAAAGCTTGTTAGTGAATCTCTTTAGTTTATAAAACAAATGTGAATCTTTAAGTTATTTAATTATTACTGAAATTGTTGATTGTTTTTTGTCAAAGCGAGTTCCCAACAGTTTGGCATTCATCGCATTGCATTTACAGTTTGAGAGGCGACAATCTCTCAGTCTTCGAGAGCTCTGCTCTAGCATAGTTATGATGCAGAAGCTGGAGATTCTTTTCAAGATTCTCACTTTGAGTTTCACTTAGATTTGAAAGCAGTTCAACTACTGCTGAGCTACTTTACAGTACTATGGACTGAGAGGATAAATGGGCATGAACTAATTTGATTAAGCGACATTTACAAATTGACTACAGTGATATATGATTGGCTGGAGAGCACCTAAGCTCTACTCTCTATAGAGTATATATATATTTTATAAAGTCAAGGCAGGGCAAGTCTTAAGCGAATAGGCATAGCCTACACATAAATATCCTGTATTATAAGGGGACATAAGTTAGACAGTCTAGCAAGAGTTTGCCTCAATAGAACGTTGATATGGAATCTTGAGAAAAAATGCTGCAGACTAACTGAATATAATAAAATATATATAGGGTATCTATTCTTTTCTGCTAGCAGCTGTTTCTTTTCTTATTCATATAATAATACAAAACGAGGAATGTAAGAAGAATATCCTAATCGTCGATTGCGAACCAGTAGAAGAACTGAAATCAGAGTTATGCTATTGACAGCGCATAATACTGTTAATAACATAGCTTGGTGATGTGAGGGAATCTGAGTAGAAGAACTGAAATCTGAGTTCTGCTATTAACAGCGCATAATACTGTTAATAGCATAGCATGGTGATGTGAGGGAATCTGACTTGAACACTCTTAGACTTAGCTTATTATTAATTTAAATTACTCAACAAGTTCTTATATCACGCACATAGTATTGCTGTGTGTAGAGTATTGCTGTAGTCGCGTATGCTCATTGCTTGAGACTCTTAATTGTTTTTCGAGCGTGGGCTGAAACATCATTTAAGTTGAGTTTCGAACGGGACAATCAGCAGGAACTGCAGTCCTTTGGAGCTTAGTGCAGCCAGGCAAACTGAAAGCACGAACGATGAAGAAGTGAGACTTTTGTTGCCAGTTAGGGGCAAGCTGAGTGCCAGGAGGCGAGCAAGCAGTGCTGGAGGATAGTGGAAGAGGGAGAGAGAGTTGAAGGAATGTGGAATACAAAGCATATTTATTGCACTTTTGTGACGAGTTGTTGCTGCTGCTCGTTGCTGTTGTTCGCTGTTGCTGTCATTTTGTATTTGGCACTTTTACTTGACGCATTGACCTAATTCAATTTCACGCTGCGCCAGACGCAAACAACGCAGCAAGTGGCAAAAGGAGAAATGGCAAAGCGACAACGAAAACAATTGAAACTCGAAAAAGAAAAGCAAAAGAATAGGGAAAAGCCAATGCAAGAGACAAGACGAAAATCAACTTAACTCAAAATTGTGTGCCAAGCTGCTGTTTGGCTTTGGAGAGAAGCATTGGACGAGGGCCAGGCGAAGGTGAAGGGCAGATGAGGGCAATTGTGGCATGTGTGAGGGGCCTGCAGTGGGCGTGGCTGGCGACAGGCGAAAAAGTGGACAAAAAGAGGGAGAGTGTGGGGGGAGAGAGTGAGGAAGAGAGGGACAAGCTAAATTATGAAATACGCTCGTTGCGCATAACAAAAGAATAGGAAGGAGAAGAAGTAGACAAAAGAGTAAAAGGGAAAGCAGCGCAGTTAAAGCAGCTGCAAAGCAAGTGGAATACGAAATACACTTTACAATGCCTTGGAATACAGTAAAGATCAGCAATCATGTTAGAGCTTAGCAGAGATACAAGAGGTCAATCAAGTCAATATACATATATGAAGATCTAATATATCACTGATATATATCTAATATAAGAATTATAAGATATATAGTAGATAGAGCTTCTCAAGATTGTATGTTGAGAGACTTAAAAAAAGTTTATGTGCCCAATCATGCTCATCAATGAACAATGGAGCTCATAGCTTTGTGAAGAACTCTGTGGTACGTTGCATTAATATCCACACATTGGTGATTGCATTCTACTTAACACACTGTAATACACAATGTACACTACAGATAGACGATAGATGATGGTGTGGCTGTGGCAAATATTCAATTAATATAGAAGAGATCCTCAACTGAGTGTGCTACATAGGAATCTAACCATTCTTACAGTCGTAGAGCTTATAAGGCAACACAGCTCAAGAGACTCAAGAGAGTAGACGAGCAGTGCATTCAATCCAGCTCTCATCTCAGATCTGTTCTCATATGTCTAACAATAACAACTAGCGATGACTGCAAAGATAACATCTCCACTGCAGGGGAATCTGATGAACCTAAACTATTGTAAAATAGAATAGAAAGGGGAAGAATTTCAATATATAGATTTAAAAATCTAGATATAATATGAGCCATAGAGCCTCAAATATGATGTTGCACAAGTTTTATGACCTATAGTACCCTTTAAGAAGTCACCCGACTTCACTAGATATAATGAGAATATGGCAATATCCCATATTATACCTATCTATGTAACAGGTATATCTATAAAATTTCTCATCATTTACATTCTAGATAACCGACTTGTCATACCCTTTACGTAGTGTAATTGCAAAACATAAATGAGAAGAAAAGTTCAGGCGGGGGTTTGCGGGGCAAAATAGCTGGCAAAAACTTTCAAAGACTTTGTTGCCTGCAGATTTTTCTATTAACTGGCGAGCAACAGCAACGGCAACAACAACCACAACAACTGCAAAACTAATATAATAATACAAAAAAAGAAGAAGAAGAAGAAAAGAAGCAACGGAGAAAGTTCAACTAAAGGAAGGCAGCGCGCGGTGGTGTTGCGCGTGGCGTGCGGGCGGCTGCTCGGCTAGTTGCCTGGTGACCAGCATATCGCTCACACAATGCGCCACATAAAGCACTTGCAAAAGGAGCTTCCCTCAAACTCACCCCTGTGCCCCCCCCCCCCTCTGGTCTCCCTACACTGCTGTAGAAAGCGGCTCCCTTTAACCAACCGCTAAGCTCAAAGCTCCTACGCGCTCGCTGCAGTTTGTGCAAACCAATTTAAATACCCTGGCCAGCTAATGAAAGCGGCTATGCATAGTTAAAGAGTTGTTTGCAATTTGAGTTTGTAATTTAGCAAGAATTTATATTATAAACTAGAAAGTTGTACTGTGATAACTGAACAAGCAAGCAAGACTCTGGTAAGACTTCAAGCATTGGCCAAAATCTGATCTCTGTAGCTTATGTGTTAGCAGAAGAAGAGGAAGTATTAGAAAAAGCTATAAATTATGCTTAGTATTCTTATCATAATATTATCAAAACAATTAACAATTTCAGTCAATTCGAATGCCCAGCAATAATATGATTCTACCATGTAAAGATCAAGGAAGACTGATACTATTTTCAATATAATTCAGCGAGTATTTAAGATATTGTTAATATTTAGTTGTTTAAATATTACATAGACAGATAATAAAGTTGCTTAAAGTTGCTTAATGTATGCATAAATTAATATTATTATCAAAGCTCCAACTCAACCAAAGCTGTTGATGAGGCATAAATTTGGCCTCATTAAAGAGCTAGCTTAAAGCCGCATTAGCAGCCTTGCACTTAGGCAGCTCCCATCGTGTCTACTAAAGCCTCTAAGACTGCGAAACAAAATTCTGAAAACTTCAACAACATTGAAAACTTTCTAGCCGCTCTCTATATATATGGTATCTGACAGTCGTTGAAGCTGCTCATTTCTTACGCTTTGTTGATTTTAATGAAATACAGCGACGACAACTTCACACAGGACACGACTTTCAAGACAGTTCCACAGTTTGTGCTCATTATCAGCCCGAGCTCCGCAGCGGCGCCACTCGTCCGCCTTGCACTGCTTTTTAACCCCATCCTGGAGCGGAGCCCTAAACAACGAGCTAACGTTTTATGTCTTTCAATTAGGGTTGCCAACGCTGCGTAAGAGAAAAAATCAAAATACGCTTTCGATGGAGAGTGTTCGACTAACAGATGCCCTATTCTATAAAGCCACTCGGTTAGGCCATAGCCAAATCATATTCTCTGCTTTCATCAGTATGCATTTGGTATATGAATGGCTCTTCAACTCTATCCATCACACATGGATACACAGGGTATTTAAGAACAGCGTATTGCCACTTCGACTTGTGGTTGAAGCCTCGTCTTGTGGTCTGCACTCAATGGCTGCTTGGCTGATAATTATGAAAATGTTGTTTAACAATTTGCCGGCCATAATTGAACCAATTTATGAGCAAATTCTAAAGCGTAGCAGTTGCCAGAGCAACTTCTTCTAATAGCTGGTTAGAGTCAGGGGCAGAGACAGGGGCAGGCGCAGGGACAGGGGCAGAGGGAATCCCGACTGACTGACTGGCGACTGCTGTATAGAATCGCCGTTGCTTAGTTTCATTTCTCGCTACATTGCTTACTTAGCCAGCTACTTTGACACAACTGCCAGAGTCAGACAATAGACAAATGTTTGCGTATTTGTCAAAGAGCTGCTATAATGAGCCACAGCGAGACTCAAATGATTTTTCTTACAGAATTTTCTGTCGTCATCTTTTTGCAATCAATCATTCAGGCTGCCATTCAATCAGACGATATATTATTTAAAATATCTCTTCAACTCAGCTCTTCTTTATTTATGTAGTGAATCAGTCAGTCAATCACCATCATCAAAATATATAAAATCGAAGTCTCTTGCTGAATCGATGTAGAAGTTATGCTTAAAAAAACATTTAAAAAAAGAAGTAAACGAATTTTCGATTTCTTATCGATATTTTTTGACATGGGTTGAGTTATCGAAAAAAAAAAAAAAAAACAAAATAAACTCGTACTGCGTAACTAATATACAAGTATTCATGTGGAATTTCAGCTCTCTAGCTTTAGTAGTTTCCGAAATCTTCAGATGCATACGGACGAACAGACGTCGTGACGTCTCCTTCTGCCTGTTCGAATGAATTCGCATTTTCAATGGGTTCAGGGGTATCCTGGTTTGCCATTTGAAATGGCTTCAGGGTATAATAGTATCTAGATAAATAATAAATAATATCTATATATTAATGCTTCATTTTTAATGCACTCAGTCAATCAGTCAGTCACTCAATCTATCTCAGTCGTTACCCCAGCTCAATCAGCCTTCCATCATGCTGTCAATCTTTAACTATTAATCTTTAACTATTTTAATAACATTTGCTTTTCGCTCCTCTTCAAATACAAAGTTTATTTTTGGCATTCGATTTCTCTATAATTTAATTAGCCAACACGTCAGGCAGGCACACCTCCCCCCACACTGCGTCATGCCCCCATTGCTGGTTCGTCTGGAAGTAATGCGTGTGTCTGTCACAACGTCAAGTGCTTCTCAATGCTGTTCTCGGCAGGCTCGTTTTTCGACCCGGGCCCCAAGTGATTAATGCGCAATTGTTTGCAGGCTCTTTAACTAAATTTTACAATAACAGTTAGCGGGCAGAGGGGGAGGAGGGGATGAAGCTGTGACGAGTGTAGCTTTCAATTATTAGACGACCTCGAACTGTGTGTAATTGAAAGCAAATTTTATTTTCGATTCTGATTTCGATTTTGAAATTGAGTTTTGCGCTTGTGCTGGGCCAAGAGCTTACGCGCGCCCCGAAATGTAGGCAACACTTTTGCGTCCGGCGTCACATTATTAGAGCCACGCTTTAAATGAATCTGTTGCCAGGCTCTTGACATCTTTGTTGCGTGTAATGCGAACCAGAAATACCCTAACGTTGTATATGAGCTTGAATTTTGCTGGGATGTGCTGTAGACTGGATTAGTAGTTCTTTAGGCTGTTATTTATAATGAAAATTTGATTGAAATTTTGTATACTAAATCTATTTTATATCAGTCTATCAAGTTCTAGCCAGTATGGCGCAGGATCAGAGACCTGAAGAACTCACAGATTTATTTAGATTAAGTAGATTAAGCCTCGGCCTCTATATCATCGAACACTAAACTCATAAACCTCACTCTGCTTTCGTCTCTAGCTCTACATAACAATAAAGTTAGTGTATTTGTATTTCGGCCAAGATTTGTACACCCATACGTTTTGCTCTTCATCAATTACTTGATGTCTTGGCCAGGCAGTCTGAGATTGTCAGGCGTATTTCATTTGTTGTCCTGGCGACGTCCTGTTCTGGTGCGCTCACTGCCTGGCTGGCTGGCTGAGTGGTTGAGTGGGTCGATGGCCACTTTAGCGTGGAAAATTGAAATAAATGTGCTTTTAATTATGCCCAGAGTGGCAGCTACCCTCATCCTGTCAATCAATTAGATGCGCTTGCCATACAAAGGCATTCGCACTCACACCCTGCCAGCGACATCGTCCCGCTTCAGCTTTAGCTTCAGCTCCAACTCCAGATCCACTTCTGGCTGCTGTCCGTCACAGGATTTTGCTGGCAATTCGGCCCGCGGCCAGTTTTACTGCCGCTGCTGTTGCTGCTTCTTGTTGCAAATGGCCGCATAACTAAAAGTAAATTTACCCAGCAAACGAGAGCGAAATTGTTGCAAAAATATTTGAGCTGCATAAGCGGCAGACGCGCGGCGGTGCTCCATAGCCAGCTCCATCATCGGCTTCATATCCTGTCCCCCACTTCATGTGTGTATGTGTGTGTGTGTGTGTGTGTGTGTGAATGGGTGTGTGTGTGGGTTGTTTGATTTTATGACTGTCAACTGATGGCGCTTGTTTGTCATGACAACAGTGACGACAATAGCAAGTAGAAACTATATAACTGCAGCTTAGTCGACTGAGAGCTACCCTGTACTAAAGAATATACTTTATATACAGCATATATAACATATACAACATATAAACTAGGTAAACTTATCCTTTAGCTGCTTGATTTGAATATGCCCTTACTAGTATTGGAATAACCCCAACGTTCAATAAACTCTGCAGAAATCTGTTATCTCTCATATATTATAATTTCTTGTAAAGGAATCAAATGAACTGTATAGATGGCATATGTACTCAACTCTCTCAATGCTGGGTTGGGTTGTCGCAGAAACAACCTGAATACCTTTAGCCCAATATTCAATGTTGTCTACAAGTGCAAGGCTTTTCCCGAGCATTGCTGTCATATAGAATCTGTACTCAAATTTCTGCAACCTGAAGATTGAAGCTCGTTATAGAAGTCCTTATATGCAGCTTCAATCTTCTTCTTCTTCTTCTTCTCCTTCTATCGTTTCTCTAACCTGAACACATATGAGGTTTAACTACCCCGTTTAGGCTCAGCTAGTGCTGGCAGGGCATTGAAATGTGCTAGTCGAGTTGTCGTTGGGTATTTGCTCGTCTGTCCGTCTACCCGGCAGCCACTTCAATATATCAAAGCATCATAAATGCTGCCATAGTTGCAACAACAGCAGCAGCAGCTGCCTCTCAGCTACTGCCCAGATCCTCGTCAGAGTCCACGCACGTGCGTATGTGTTTACCAGGCACCGTCTACAGTTCCAGCTCCCTGATTCAGCCTTAGTTACAGCTTCTTCTTCTTCATCATCACACAGCTGCTGCTGCTGCTCGACCTTCTGCTGGCTTCCGTTTGGTCTTTGGTTTTGCTTGGGCACTCATATGACGAATGAGTTTCATTTTTACGCCGGCCACGCATCATGCTACTTGTCAGCCAGGTCTTATCTGTTGGGAATTTTTAAGTGCTATCTCCCAGCCTCAACCCAGTCCAAATCCAGCCTCCACCCAAAGCTTATGATAAATGCTTCTCTTTGGATTTGCTTTAATGGGTTTTTGTCGCGTTCTGGCTGCTTTTGTATCTGGGCTGCCTGTCTCTGTCTCACAGCAGGATTAAAATTATTGTTTTCATCTTTGCATTGGGTTGCCATCAAATCGATATATATACTATATGGATGCATATAGCATTTGTGTTCTAAGCTTAAAGCCAAACAAGCTTGGAGTTCTGCAGCAGCTGCTGTTTGACCTTGAAAGACTTCAACTTAGGCATGAATCCCTTGAGCAATTGAATAAATTCAATCAATTTCTTAGCATAAGTCATCTATTTGAAGATAGGAATATGGGAGATAGGAGATAGGAGATAGGAGATAGGAGATAGGAGATAGGAGATAGGAGATAGGAGATAGGAGATAGGGAGATAGGAGATAGGAGATAGGAGATAGGAGATAGGAGATAGGAGATAGGAGATAGGAGATAGGAGATAGGAGATAGGAGATAGGAGAAGATAAAAGATATATTAGATTGGAAATGGAAGGCAAAAGACAGAAAATAGATAAAGGAAGAGAGAAGAAAGAAAGCAACCACGGAGATAGATTAAGAGTACTTTAAGATCTTTATTGGATAAACAAATACATTATGAATTTACATTCATCCATCCATTTGTCAAGGGCCAACTAAAGGGTATTTGCTATTCCATCACACTACTAGCACAAGTTTTGTGTATTTGCATGCAGATTACAGTTGTGTTTTCATATGCATATCAAATGTCCATATGCGTATCCATAGACCAAATACATACCTCATGCCAATTGCTCCGCTTTGGCTTCCTGCTGCTCTGTCGCATTTCCCATTTTCCCATTTCCATTCCTGGCACTGATAACGCCATCGAGTTGCGCTGTTTGATTTTGGTCTATGCAAATATGAGCAAATATCGAAAGAGAAAAAGAATTACTGTGGCCTGACGCACGTGCGTCTATAATTTGCAGCCAAATATTTGCGCCGCCCTCACAGTCGCATTGTTTTTCGCCACTGAGTATGCGGATGGGGATGCGGATGCGGATGAGGATGCGGTTGAGGATGAGGATGTGGTATGAATGTGAATGCGGATGTGCATACGGATTCAAGTGCGGGTGGCAATTAATTTGCACAAACCACTTAGTAATTAAAATGAAAAGTAAATTATATAAAACCAGAGGCAGCAGAGGCGTCGACCGACCAAACGGGGAAGACAGCCTGGCTTGGACTTGAACTGACACAGTTTTTGGTAGCACACACACACACACACACACACACACACACTGAAACAGATATACAAGCACACTCACACACATGTGGGAATTGAGATGCGGTAGAGAGAGGGGGTGAGCGAGCGGCGTGGCTGGGTTTGTTTTTAAAAGCATTTGCCGCTGCAGTCTGCAAATGTATCTCGAACTTCGCACACTTGACTGCCATTCAATTTGCATAGGAAATTAGTTTGTTCGCTTTGAATTGAAGTTGGCCCCACGGGTGCAAACAAGGCCAAAAGTACTTAGAGTGAGATAGAGATGGCGAGATAACCAGAACGAGATGGCCTTACTACAATACTCACACACACAGACAGAGAGAGAGAAAGAGAGAAGCTGCCTTCCAGTGTGTGTGTGTGTGTGTGTGTGTGTGCTACATTTATGCGTTTTGTTGCTGCCTTTCAAAGTGCCAAATCTACCGTGTTCACTTGCAACAGCTCAGGGAGAATGGCGCTTGCACTGCCAGCAGCAGCAGTTGGAGCGAGAGAGTAAGAGCGAGACGGAGCGAGCGAGTGAGAGTGCGAGTATACATGGCTTGGCTTATGGACAACAGCTGGGTGTGTGAGTGCAAGTGATGCTGTGTGCAAGTTCTTCTATACAAATAGCAATTTAATATATTCAGAAATGGGTATATAGGCATAAAGCATATATACATATGTATAATCAGTCATATCCGTGAAGCAATCAAGAATAACTGAACTGAAATCTATATTGTTATCAACAGTAATCTGAAGAGTAATAATTTATAATAGTAAGTAATTCAGCTTTACCTCACATTATATCGATATACATATATCGATTTGTCATTTAAACAAACATACAGCTCTATAGTAGAATTGTCAACAATATAGTATACTATATAAATGTTTCATATAAAGAATATGAATTATGTTTAGCATATTCATTAAATGTATCGATTCAACCTTCTATCTCCGAAGTAAAATACGCAATTACTCTATCTGATCATAGCGTCGATCTAGCGCTAACCTCTTACTGAACGTATGTCCCGCTTACGCATACCTCTAAGGCAAAACATATGGTCGTGCCAACTTAGCAGCAACAGGTGTGCATAGTACCGAGGAGCTGGAGCTCTCACTGCTGCATGCGTGCAGTGCCTGTGTAGCACGATTATTCGATGCGCCTCTCAACTTCTTCCAACCGCGTACCGCATATTCTGTCCTCATGTCACAGGGACCTTTCTTTTTCCAGGTAAGACCGGAACCTTATACGCCTCAAGTATCTACTTCTACCTAGAACTCATTCTTGCCAGGCGTGGCGCAGAAGCCAACACAAGTTCTAGCATATCGTACATATTACATTCAGATTTCCTAACACATAAAATACATTCCTCGTCTGCAGTAGCGGTTGCTAATTTTCCGAGCCTGTTTCCCAATTTGGTGATTGAGTTCGGCCTCCCTATTTTGACTTTTGACCTGCTTTATGGCACATCTGGGCTAACGATAAGAGTTGGGTGCAATTTTGCACCGTAACGCCGTACTTGACGGAACATCATTCCCAAACACACATCAATCATAATCAGACCAAGTCACAATTAGGAACCCAATCACACAATCGATATTCACCTATCCCATGTAACGCTCTTGCGTGCCTATCAACAAGAGCGTGTATCTCACTTAACTGTTTCATACTGGCCCGAACTGCTAACACTCGCAACTGACACCTTGAAACTGTTAACTCCCGGCGGCAATCGCAACTGGCGGTCAATGACCTACTACTCTGAACAATAACCAAGGCCAAAACGTAGATATTCCAATATGTTTCGTCTGCCTAGGCTCGCACCGCCGGTCCTTACACTCGTGCTCACTTTGGTACCTTGGCATGTTTATCGTGTGCCACAACCTGCCAATCTACCACTCCACATCACTAACTGAGGTTTAGACCACCCAACACGAAGAGCGCACTCACTGAGGGGGCTGCTTGTAAGAGGAGCTGAGCGAGAGTCGGAACGTGGAGTCTTAGAGATTGGATAGCCGTGCCGTGCTGGCCATCGCGAGCCTGTGTGCTATTATTGTTGATTAACGAGCTGGAAAAGCCAGCGCCTTAAATAGATCCGCAGAGGCGGAGCATGAAGTGGCCAACAACGATTAAACCAGTTCCAACGATAAATTTATCGATTCAATGCGATAAATAACCGAGCATGATGTATGTTAGTTCTACTACACTTCTAATAAATTGTGGTAACTGGCTACTTCACACCAAGTCAAGTCTATCGACACTATATTTTACTTAGATTCTGCAACTTTTATAAATAATATCAACAGCTAGCAAATTCATCAAGTTTTCAATATCTTAGTATAAGCTTAGCTATTATTACATCTCAAGCTTATCGATTGACTATTGATAACAACTATAGTTAAGTTTTATTTACTCTCTGTAATCAGTTAGTTTACTGCGATCAGCTATCGATAACTCTTAAACTAATTATTTACATTGCCCTTCATAGCTAGTTTTCTGATTGTTGCTCAATCAAATAATATATACTTAAGCTTGTCAACTGATAAAATATTTGTAACTTTTCGATAAATTATCGATAAAGCTTAAATCACAATTTTCATTCAAATGCATTGCGTGTTTTGGTATTTCTATTCCATATTGCACGCACACTCAAGTATATCTAAGCTTAAAGCACACACACACACACACATACACACAGACGCTCGAGTTCTCGCTTTGACCAACGGTAAAAAGTCATCATTATTTTGAGTGAAGCGCCAAGTTACGCTGTTATTGCGTGCATGTGATCAATGGGTGGTCCGTGCATTCCAAGGGCGGAGTGGAGAGGGCCGTGTACTTGGACTTCCTGCTGTTTGTCGCAACAACAAAGCAACAACAACAACAATAGAAGCAACAGCACCAGCAACAGCAACAGCAACCAGAACGACAACAACCGTTTGTACCCAGCGGGACGGCCACAAAATGTAAATGGAAATGGAAAATTGTTGTGCGATTTTCATTTGCTGGCATTTTCCTTCAGCTTGTTTTCCGTTTGCCAGCAGGTTTCATTTCTTTTTTTTTTTCTTGTCTTGTTTTATTTTTTATTCTCATTTTTTTCGATTTTTTTCGCGTTCAGCTCTCTCAGGCAGCCCTTTGGCATAGATTCGCGCAGCAGGACTCTAACTGTAGTACAGACAGTCTGTCACTGAGTCTCCCCGGCGATTATTAACACCCGCATTATCCACCATGGTCACTTGAAACGCGCAGTTTGTGATGTGATTGCTTGAATCGCGTTCATTTTCGAGCATTTGCCTCAGGTAGCCTTGCATCCGTTTGCAGCACTATTGTGTGAAAATGCCATTCAGCGGAAATGCCATTGAACAATGGCTCAAAGAGAACCATTTGAAGCTTCGATTTGCATAGCTGGGCTATTGATGGCCATGTCTGACCTCTCCTGGTTAGTTGAATTACCTTCTATGCAAC
This sequence comes from Drosophila koepferae, assembly GCA_030914345.1. Classification (NCBI taxonomy): domain Eukaryota; kingdom Metazoa; phylum Arthropoda; class Insecta; order Diptera; family Drosophilidae; genus Drosophila; species Drosophila koepferae. The sequence continues at coordinate 15,845,138 of JAUESR010000196.1, read as the reverse complement.
TTCCAAAGCATTTCAGCTGAATGCTCAATCGATAAGTTATCGATCATTTAATGAAGTTGTGCTTAGGCATGTATCTGTATCTGTATCTGTATCTGTATCTGTATCTGTATCTGTATCTGTATCTGTATCTGTATCTGTATCTGTATCTGTATCTGTATCTGTATCTGTATCTGTATCTGTATCTGTATCTGTATCTGTATCTGTATCTGTATCTGTATCTGTATCTGTATCTGTATCTGTATCTGTATCTGTATCTGTATCTGTATCTGTATCTGTATCTGTATCTGTATCTGTTGTCTGTATCTGTATCTGTATCTGTATCTGTATCTGTATCTGTATCTGTATCTGTATCTGTATCTGTATCTGTATCTGTATCTGTATCTGTATCTGTATCTGTATCTGTATCTGTCTGTATCTGTATCTGTATCTGTATCTGTATCTGTATCTGTATCTGTATCTGTATCTGTATCTGTATCTGTATCTGTATCTGTATCTGTATCTGTATCTGTATCTGTATCTGTATCTGTATCTGTATCTGTATCTGTATCTGTATCTGTATCTGTATCTGTATCTGTATCTGTATCTGTATCTGTATCTGTATCTGTATCTGTATCTGTATCTGTATCTGTATCTGTATCTGTATCTGTATCTGTATCTGTATCTGTATCTGTATCTGTATCTGTATCTGTATCTGTATCTGTATCTGTATCTGTATCTGTATCTGTATCTGTATCTGTATCTGTATCTGTATCTGTATCTGTATCTGTATCTGTATCTGTATCTGTATCTGTATCTGTATCTGTATCTGTATCTGTATCTGTATCTGTATCTGTATCTGTATCTGTATCTGTATCTGTATCTGTATCTGTATCTGTATCTGTATCTGTATCTGTATCTGTATCTGTATCTGTATCTGTATCTGTATCTGTATCTGTATCTGTATCTGTATCTGTATCTGTATCTGTATCTGTATCTGTATCTGTATCTGTATCTGTATCTGTATCTGTATCTGTATCTGTATCTGTATCTGTATCTGTATCTGTATCTGTATCTGTATCTGTATCTGTATCTGTATCTGTATCTGTATCTGTATCTGTATCTGTATCTGTATCTGTATCTGTATCTGTATCTGTATCTGTATCTGTATCTGTATCTGTATCTGTATCTGTATCTGTATCTGTATCTGTATCTGTATCTGTATCTGTATCTGTATCTGTATCTGTATCTGTATCTGTATCTGTATCTGTATCTGTATCTGTATCTGTATCTGTATCTGTATCTGTATCTGTATCTGTATCTGTATCTGTATCTGTCTGTATCTGTATCTGTATCTGTATCTGTATCTGTATCTGTATCTGTATCTGTATCTGTATCTGTATCTGTATCTGTATCTGTATCTGTATCTGTATCTGTATCTGTATCTGTATCTGTATTCTTTGACGCATGACAAATTGACAAACATTGATTTTATGTTTTCCAATTTAAACTTGTTTCTTGCTCTTATTGTTGTTTTTTTAACAAATCTGTAGCATATATGTATAAGTTTTTTTTTCTGTAGCTCAGCTGAGTCGGAACTGACTTAAGACAAAGTTAACGAAACTGTTTTCCAACAGGAAATCCCCAAAAAGCACAAGTTGTAAGTTATTTGTATACCCTGTAGCCATTCCAACGGTGACCGCATATAGGGTATATGGGATGATAGCATACGTGATGATAAATATTTGAGATCAAACTCTTCTATGAAGAGAGCACGTCTACTTAGTTGTAAAACCTCGAAAGAGCAGCGTAAGCTGAAGCTGAAGATAAGCTTGAAGAGCTCTCTTTGTATAAATGACTTTCAGAGTTTGCTCTACAAAATAAAAGTAATAATATATATATGCACATTTATTAGCATATTTTACAGGGCATGCTCGTGTCCATCACACGCGCTCTGTTTGATTTTAGCCTTGTGCTGCTTGTGGCAGGAACTAAATACTAAACGAAATATATTTTGTTTCAAGGCTTTTAAGCGCGCTTAAAATAGTTGAACATACTTGCTGTTTGTTCTATGCTTGTTCTGCTTCTTCACATGCGTCGTCTACAACGTCTTTTTCTTCTTCTTGTACAGCTGCTGCCACATCCATGACTTTGGCTAGTTGTTGTTGCATCATCATCCTGCTGCTTGCTGCCGCGTATCGTTAGACAACAACTCAAAATATTTATGAAGATGCCGGGCAAAGTTTTTGATGGCAGGCGACATGAAAACTTGTCGAAACAATCTGCAGGGCAATGTCAACCAGCACCTTGCGCCGAGATACACACCCTGCCCCCCTTTCTCTCTCTCCTAACTTCTTTTCTCCACACACACACACACACATTTGCTTTATCATGCACATGTTGTTGTTGTTGTTATTGTTGTTGGAAACTTTTCGGACATGTGTATTAGTGGTGGGCACCACGCGGCGTATGAGCAATATGAAATTTGAAATTTATGCACAAGTTGCAGGTCAACTGCCAAACAAGCACATAAATCAATTCATCGACTAAAATGACACGAACATGCACACACACACACGCACGCCTATTAAATGTGCGTCGTTGTGCGTTTGTCATAGCTTCGGGGCTTCAATTATTTGGATTTTGCGCAGACAAAGAACAACAAAAACAACAACAACAATCAGCTGCAGGACAGCCACAACAACCACAAACGATAAACCACAAACAACAATCACGCACAGCAATCGCAACGGAGAACTTAATAAAAGTTTGTACCAGCTGCGGTTTTCCAACCCAACTCTTATGACTCTTCGTAAACTCAACATATAATATAATTTGCCAGTCAGTGCAATGGCAACTATATGTAACACTTTGTGCAAAGTTCAAGAAGTTTGCCAAAATCACAAAAAACACGAAAAAAAAACAAATTACATGCAAAGCTCTGCTGTCATAACACTTGCCAAAAAAAAACAGGGTATATTGCAGTCGGATCATGATAAATATTTGCGTTAAATTGATTATGCTTTGTTTACGATGTGTATAGTGGGATTTTCAAATGTCTATATTTATCGATTATATATCGATTCTCATTAATACTCAGCAATACATGTAAATATAACTAATATTAGTTTAGCTATCATATGATCGCACAAATAATAGTTTCTTGCGTGAAACATGAATTTAGTTTTATTTTTAGGAAAGCTAAACAAAGCGTCATATTATTATTATATACAAAGCTTTATCGACATGTTCTCGAAAGATTTCAGCATCAGATCTCTGAAATCAAAGTAAATAATATATGGTTGCTATAGAAAAATTCAATTATCTCTCAAGTCACATCTGTGCTTGAATCAATAGCAGCGTATTTGAATAGTGACTTTCAAAATTGATTTGGATCTGTTTTTTTTTTTTTTTTTTTTTTTTTTTTTGTTTCTCCGCCGTTTTACCTGTCGTTTATATTTGCGTTGCTTTTTTTTAACGCTATTCCCGGGGGCACAGCGGGAGACAGTTATATGCATCGGTCTTTGATTTATGTCAACAATTCTGATAACGTTTTATTATAACTTCGTTTTTTATATTTTTGGTTTGCTTTTTGAGCGGCGTAATTGTTGCAACGATTGCAGCAGTTGTTATTCATTTTGATGCAGTTTCAACTGAAACAAATATCACAATTTGAGAGAGACACAGAGAGAGAGAGAGAAAGAGAGAGAGAGAGAGAGTAGGTGAGAGAGTAGATATAGAGCGGGCACGTGAAAAATTGTAGCTTCTGTGTAGATGGGTCACTGCATCGCGTACCATATGGTGCGGTTAACGGTGTTGCGTCGCGCCGCTTGCTTCTGCTCCCTAGCATTTTTCACATTTTGCTCCGTTGCCGTGACGACATCATCAAATGCCACACTCATGAACTGTTCAAGCAGCTGACGCACCAACGCATCCCATTTCTTAACCAATGATGATGGGCAAAGGAACTCACATTCGTGCTGCTTATTGCACAGCAGAAAAGACTTCGGATTGGCCACAAAGCAAACATCCGGCAGAACGAAAGTACCACGCAACACCAGTTTGTGGCCCTTTTGCTCCGTGTAGATGAGGCAGGTGTTGAATGCAAACAATTTGCAGGTGTAGCATCGGCGCAGTCGCCCATCGATCAGTTGAAACTCGCCCAGCATCACGAAGCAGGACTCACTGAGTATGTAGGTCTGAAAATATGGTTGGAGTCATTGAAGATGGACATATTTGAACACCCTGAACGTACCGCACTGAAGTTCTTGATGTCGTTCAGCTGATCTGCTTGATTGGCTCGCTCCAAGAGTTCGCGCAGTCGCGCTTCCAATCGACACGCAAGCTCGAAAATGCGCTTCGAAATCAGCTGGCGATGCTCGAAAAATGACTGAATGCATCTATTGAGGAACAATGGATATTTCGTCACACGCTGTACAGGCTTCAGTAGAAAGCTACGTAAGCCCAGCGGATCGCCCATTTTCAGTTGCAGACGCTGCCGACCAGAAAGAATTAAAATTCCCTTAATTACATTGAAATATTTTTATTTAAGCATTAACAGTGTAATTTTACAACAAACTCGTTTTCTACTACTCTACAGCCATTTTAAATCATGAATAATAATTCAAACAGTATTTTGTTGCGAAACGCCAATTACAATCGACGGCGGCTTTTGCTTTGCTTTTTCATAGGGCGAAAATAGAATGCAGCCGTTATTAACTTTGTGCTGCTTCAATAAATAATGATTGAAGTGCGAGCGGGAAAGAAACATTTCGCTCTGGGTAAAAGAAATATTTTTCGTTGTTGCAATTTCAGCAGTCTCTTTGCTTCTCGCTTACTCGCGCTCATGCGAATATCTAATATCGCTGCTATTGGCTTCACCTATCTTGTTGTATGTCTATGCTCTGCTCTGCTCTCTCCTAAATGATTCAAGCTTATCGCAATTATCTTAATTTGACTTGATCAACAATTATAGTGCTGTCTCGCTTACGCAGCAGACTGCTGCTGAGTTGACCATTTTGTAAAAAATCATTTGCTGTATGCATGCAAATATTTCTTTCTCACTTTTGCGCACTCAAATTCGCCATGTATTATATATTCGCTGCAATTGGCTTCAGCTATCATGTTATATGTTCATGCTCTCTTCTGCTCTCTCCTTAATGCTTCAAGGTTAACGCAACCATTTTATTTTGCTTTGATCAGCAATTGTATAGCTGTCTCGTTTATGCACTTAGATCATAGGGCAGCTGACTTTTTGTCTATTTGAGTTCGCCATATTCATATTGCACACTTGCAAATATTGCTCTCTCACTTATGCGCACTCGAATTCCCTATATGTCAAGCTATTTTCGCCCACGCTCTATACTGCTTCCTCCTCTTTGCAAGCAAGTGAGCAAAAAATTTTGGTAGCCATCTTAATTTGAATTGATCAACAATTGTATTGCTGTCTCGCCTACACCCACTAATCTTCTCGCAAGTGAGTGACCATCACGTTTGATACGCTCATTGCTCAGCTCACCAATCGGATAAACGATAAGTAATAGACACACATGTGTTATATTCGAACTTACCTTAAAATAAAGCTCATGGGAATGATATAGATGCAGACTCTCTCGCTGACTAGCTGTGAAGAGAACATAGCAGTGGAAAAAATCCCGCTCGACGAGTGAATGCCAGCGCTCAAAGAGCACCTCCAGCTGTTGACGATGCTGCAGCATCAACGGCAATATACGATGCCGATGCAATGCAGCAATCTCTGTAACATTCGACAGCAAAACGTGCTGTTGTCCAATAAGACTCGTTGGCATCCCTGACCGTCGTATAAAGACGCGACTATAACGCTCAATGCCATTGATCAAATCATTCACATATTGTTCCTCTGTGCAGATCAATTCGTTGAGTACATTTTGACAGCATTGTGCGGCTACTTCGCTGCTGGTCGGTCGCGCACTGCCGCTAGAGCTCATGCTGCTGTCCCAAGGTTAGGCACAAAACTGGCTTCAATCTTGCATAGTTTGCATTGTGGCAGAAGCCGTAGAGCGCACTGACTCACATGCAGCTGTTTTTCAATATATTTGCGCAGTTTCGCTTTTTATATAGTTTTGTGCGGCGCTGTCGCTCGCAGCACCAACGGTCGCTTAGTCAGGTGCTGCGGTTACCGAGCAATTACATTTTAATTACACTTTGAGCGACGACTTGCTAACAAGCTGCCTGCTGTGCTCTCGCTGCTCTCGCTGACTGCAATTTTAATGACAATTTATTGTGACTTTGTCCATTGTAAATTAGCCAACGCCTTTGGCACCTGTTTGCCAGTTGCTGCACCTGCATACGGAGCGTATGCGCAATAAATAAATCAGCTGTAATTAAAAGTGTCTTGCTAAAGTTAGCTGCGCTCCTTTTGTGCCGCATCTAACCATCTAGCCAGTGCTCCTCAGCTGTCAACCCAAATTTGCGTAGCCTCTCGCTTTCGCTCCATCTCTCTGCACCTCTCCCTCGCTCTCACTCTCTCTCCCTCTCTCTCTCTCTCTGTATGTCTGCTTTGTGTGTTCCTTTTGTGCAAGGCCTTGGCACAAAACTCCCAGCTATAAATTACGTGTTCCAGGAATTTGCGAGTGCAAACAACAACAACACGAACAATAGCATTAAAAGCAAACTAAAAAAAAATTGTATAAATTCATATTTCTGTTTGGCCTGCCAGGGAATCTACGCAAAAGATAACGCCAGCCAGCCAAAGCCCAAAACGACAAAAACAGAAGAGAAAACAGAGAGTGAGTATGCGTCTGGCTAGCAGATACGCTGTGCACGCCGTCGCAATGCAGGGTATTCAAGAAGTTGTATGTGCCATGAGAAAATAGACAATTTTAATTTTTAATAAATATTCTCTGAATTAAGATAAGAATTACGATTAGGATAAGGATAAGGAAATGGATAGGTATAAGGATAAGGATAAGGATATTGATAAGGATAAGAATAAGGATAAGGATAAGGATAAGGATAAGGAAAAGGATAAGGATAAGGACAAGGATAAAGATAAGGATAAGGATAAGGATAAGGATAAGGATAAGGATAGGGTAGGGATAGAGATAGGGATAGGGATAGGGATAGGGATAGGGATAGGGATAGGGATAGGGATAAGGATAAGGATAAGGAAAAGGATAAGGATAAGGATAAGGATAAGGATAAGGATAAGGATAAGGATAAGGATAAGGATAAGGATAAGGATAAGGATAAGGATAAGGATAAGGATAAGACTAGCTAATACCCTAACCCACTGACAAATACTTATACTGTCAAACAAAACATTATACCCCGACGGTCCACTTTCAAATTGTGTTCAACGTATACAAGTAGAGAGAGAGAGGCAGAGAGAGAAATTGAAAACAAAAAGATAAAAATATAATAAAAATATAAAAAATAAACTAGAAAAAAAATGGGAAGAAATGTAAAAAGAAGGAAATGCGGCATCGCGGCAAAAGGCCAAGCGGGTTTCATAAATTGCGCCATGAAATCGACCCTGAGGGGACAACTGAAAGCCAAACTGATTGTGTTCCAGCGAGTGTTGAGAGTATGAGAGGAATGCGAACGAAACCAGCTGAGCAATATGTAATATGCATGAAGTGGAATTGAAGAGGGCGAGGAAGGGGGCTCGAGTTCGATTATAGAAATGAGATTTAATTTAGCTTAAATTGAAAGTCCGCTTAAGCTTTAATTAAGCCTAATAGAGCTTTAAGTGTATAACAGCTAATGAGCTTTTTAACTGTTAGCTTAAAACCAATCACATTATTCTAGTCCAAAGCGTATCAAGTTAGCTATGTGCAAGGCCAAACTTAGCTACGTGCAGACATTTATAGGTAATTAAAGCTGGACGAAACTACTTGATCAAGAAGAAGATGCACAAAGTTCAACGAATTGAAGATCATTGATGATTTTTCTAAGATTAAATCTGCATATGAAGCTTTTGAACTACTTCAAGATTTTCGGCATATTTCTTAAGATCTTTAATCTAACTCTGTAAATAAATAATAAATAAATAAATAAATAATAAAATAAATTTTAAAACAAAATTTGCTGACATTCGCAATAGCTTAGCTTGATCTACATGCTGTTGAAGATAGCTTCGTATATTCTATGATTTTAGCAAATATATTTAAATATCCATATGCTGCAGCAGTAAGTATCTTAGGGGAATTCAAAAGTAACTGCAAGCTTGTAAATGCACTCAAAAGCTCTTTAATGTTTTAACTACAGCAAAATGTGGTTTACAGCATAGACTGAAAGCTTAACTTAAGCTGAAAGTTTTTCACATAAATTATAAATTGTGAAACGCTCCACTCATTGCTCTTTTTCTCTGTCTGTCTGTCTGTCTCACTCCCTCTGCCTGTTTTCTGTGACTTGTTATTCCACGTGTTGCAAATGGAAATTGAAAACATTCAACATTACTAAGAATTGAATAGAAATGCTCGTTTATGACTTAAATACAAAGTTTTGTAAAAATGAATTTCCTGGAATTTTCTATGCTTCAGCGACTACATGCTGCTCTATGGCTAGCCCACCCTTGGGGGGCGTCTTGAAGTCTGTGGAAGGTCATGAGGGTCTTGGGCTTGCAGTGATATTTAACAGTTAAGGAAAACGTTGCATACTTTGTGGCAGGCCTGGAAATGCTAGCGAGAGTGAGAGAGAGAGAGAGAGAGAGAGAGATGGAGAGACAGCACTAGCTATAACGCCCACACTTGCGCACGTAGTTGAGCTCAGGCAATTTCTATATTCGGCTTTTGCCTCAATGTGTGTCTCTCTCTCTCTCTCTCTCTCACTCTGTGTATAATGGGCGGCAAGTCCGGCACTTATTTGCCCATTTCGTCGCCTGCTTAGTAGTATACTGTACTGTCGCTCCACTCTGCTCCCTCAGCCCTGCTTCCACTCCGCTTGATGAGCCACCTTAAACGTCGCCCATCGTCATCATCATTCCTATTTGCTAGCAGCTAAAGTGTTTCACTCTGCGCTTGATTGACATGATGCGTTAGCTGTTGCTGCCACTCCCTCGCTCTGCTTCATCACCAGCTGCAGAGGAGTGTCTGCAGCTCATCTTGTGCTTGTCACAGATCGATAAGCCGCTGGACAAATCACGCTGCTGTCCCTGCTAATCCTGTTTAACTAGCATACGGAGTAGCTGCCAAAAAAGGCCCCCAACTCTCTCTTCTCTCTCTCTCTCTCTCTGTGTCAGCTGGGAGGGCTTGGCCAATTGGATAATTTAGGTGTTCACAGCGCGCGGGGGATCTTAAGTGCTTTTTTGTTGGGAACAACAGCAGCAGAAGCAGCAGAAGCAGCAGCAGCAGCAGCAGCAGCAGCTTTAAAGCTTATTATAAACAGATTGCAAGCTGTCGCAGCAAGTTTTTCGAAGGTGCATACTCTGTATAGAGTATGAAATGGGTATATATATTTCCAGCTCTATGTGACGATTTTTATTGCCATGTTCAGAAGAGCAAGTCTTTTTTTCTTTAAGACACGGTCATACAATAGTCTCATTCTTTATAAGCAAACCTAACTCTTATCAGCTCACTCTCTTTTTCTCTCTCTCTCTCTCTCTATCTTTCTCTCTATCTCTCTCCCCCTCTCTCGCTATGTGTCTCTTTCTATACCTGGCTTTCTTTCCCTCTCTACTTCTCTCTTCCACTCCCCCCTTCTCTCCATTACTATCTCTCTCTCTATCTCTCCCTTTCTCTCTCTCTCTCTTCCACTCCCTAACTCTATCTTTTCTCTCTTTCATTCGCTCACTCACCATCTCATTCCCTCTTTTCCCATCTCTTTGTCTTTCACTTTCCCTCCCACTCTCTCTTCCTGCTCAAATTTCCATTCCATTGCCATGTACAGGATATTTGCTAGTCACCCATGCCCGTTAATTCGTTTGACTTAATTGTAAAATCCTATATTTTTTTGCTCAATGTAGCCTGACTGGCAATACTTTGCTGCAGCTAATGCTCTCGCTCTCCCTCGCAAATGTATCTGATGGATGCATTTGTATCTGAAAGCTGTTCGCTTGGCTATTAAGCTTACAACACGGCTGCTTGTTGTTGTTTGTTGTTTGGCATTTGTTGTTGCTGCTGATTAAACATAATTTATGTTGGCCCAAGTGGCGAACATTAGCGCTACACTTGGTGTTCGGCTAGCGCCCAAGCGCCAGCTGCATGATAAATGCGCCGCATTAGCAAGCGAACAATAAATCGCGAAACAAACTCCCCCACCCCGATCACCACTCCCTACGACGGGGTATGAAGGTGAAGTCAATTGCAGCTGCTGAGCTGATCGGACGTTTGGTTAATTTCGCTGCGGGAATTTTAAATCATCTTTAAATTAGGGTCATGCAAACTCAATAAACCAAAAGGCGGAAGCCATCGGACGGAGGCGAGCTGCCATCGAGCATTGGGCGTGACTGCTTGGGGAATGAATGTGTGTGCTATTCGTGTATGTCTGTGCGTGCCTGCTAATGTATGTGTGTGTGTGTGTGTGTGTGTGTGTGTGTCAGCAACAACTCAATTAGCGGCACATACACACACTCACAGAGAATACGCCGCACACACATTTGCCGCAATTTGGCAAACAAATCACGTAGCCCGAGCTGCCGCTACTCCATTCGCCTGCCCCATTTGGCCAGCTCCCTACCAAGCCCCCTACCAGCCCACTTGTACCCTACACGTTTTGCACACTGATGCTTTGCTTTTGTTATTTCACGTTTAGCTGATTTCTCCGCTCTCACTCGCACACTCTATCTATCTCTCTTTCTCTGCCTCTCTCTCTCTCTCTCTCTCTCTCTCTCTCTCTCTTTCGCTCTTCCCCTTCCAGTGAATAACAAAATTTGTTCGGCGAGATGTGAGCTATAGCCCCACTTAATCATCCGCCCTCTCGCCTTTGTCTCCTATAATAGCTATATCTTTATAGACTTTATATATATACATATACATATGTATATGGACCACCTACTGACCATATGAAGCTCCATTCCTAATCGCTATAAATCAGAGAGTTTTATAGCAGTTAGCTTTTGTAGCTCATCAACTCATATTTCAATTTCAATCGCGAAAGTTTTATTAAATTAATTTGATGCGTCGCGTCTCTCAATCTTCATTCAATCGATTGCTAATTGAACAAAAAGCATATTTCATTCCATTTTGTTCCTGTCTATTCTATTCCATTTTCAATGTAGCTTCAAGATATACGATATCATTTTATTCAAGTCAATTCTATAATAAAATACTCTTTCCGCTTTATTGAACTAATGAATATTCGTAATATTTAAATGTGTTTCATTCCATTTCGTTTCTGTCTACTTTCTAATGTGGATTTTCATTATACTCCGCCATTTCTTTTTTCCCCTTCTTTTTGCAAAACCAATGAATATGTATAACTTTTAAACGTATTCCATTCCATTTGAATGCATTTCATTAAATTCCTCTCAATTCGTTGAATTAATAATTATCCATGGCTATGTAAAGTGTTCCATTTAAGTCCACAGTGAGCGGCATGCATTGAAGCGTTCTTTTAATCAAGATATTCTTTTGTTTTCCATTTTGCGTTAATCTTGACTCCAAACCCAATTCCATTCTATTATGCTCCGCACTTATCTCAGCACGAGTTGCATCGAATTATTCGGGGATATTCACTTGTTAGTCCATTGTTTATTGCTGACACAAAACATTTACATTTGCCTCTCGCTCACTCACTCACACACACACACACTCTCTCTCTCTCTCTCTCGCTTGCATTGAACAAATGCAAATTTCGTGCCTTCTATGCAATTTTAAATGCTCTGCTTATCGCATCGTTTCACTCTATTCGCTCTCCCACTCTGTCTCTCTCTCTCTCTCTCGCTCTCTCTCTCTCTCTCTCTTCTGCTTGTCATTTGCATAGCTGATGCATATGCATGAGCTATCCGTGAGAGTGGAGGCACTGTCACTCCTGCCCAGCCCAGCCCTGCCCCGCCCCGCCCCGCTGTGCCCTGTCATTGAGTATACCAAAAATTATCGACACTTAAAATGTTGCAAGCGTCGCTGGATTTTCTGTGTCCTGGCCGAGGATATGCTCGAGCCTGACGCTTATGTAATCTAAATGTTTATGCAGCTTATGCTTCATAAATTCCCTGCCAACCGAAACACACTGAGATGCCGAGCGACGAGGTGAAGAGGTGAGAGGCGAGAGGAATGGCGTCTGATGTCTTTGTCTTCCGGTGCGCTGGCCGCCATTTTGTGCGCTTTGCTTTAACTTCCGTTGCGCTGTGCCATTTGTTTATTGCCCGTTTTCATTGCTTCATTTCGCACCAGCCCTATATGCCCCCGAACTCCGACGCCGACCCCCCCTGCGGCAATGCTCCATCTTGGCTGATGAAAATATTTTTACGACAAGTTTTTTTTGCTAAGATTTGCAACATTTGCAGAAAAGCAGCAAATAACAAGTGAAAACGTTGCCAAAGATGGTAGACGACTAAGCGCTACCCTGTTAAAGTGTGCAGCTAAATGTGAAGAGACCTTATTAATTATATTAAATAAATGTAAGCGTTGTCGTAGCTAGTAATTCATCGAGTATTTTGTAAAGATTTAACCTATATTCCATATCCTATTTAGGATTATTTGCAAATCCTAAAATTTTTTTGATTTCCATTTCAACTGCTTACTCACTAAATAATCCCTTGAATCATTTTCCCAGGGTATCTCGACGGAAGTTTTGGGAATCAGCGCAAAGCGAACGGAGCACGCTGCCAGCACCAAATGAAACGCACATTTTTGGCCATAAAACGCTTAACGTGCGCCTCTCTCATCTGCCACGCCCATGTCCCGTTCTCGCTGCGCTTTTAGTAAAGTAGCAGCCGGAAGTTGTCATGCTTTATGTTAACATCAGCGGCAAGAGCAGCGGAAGCAGCAGCAGCACCAACAGAGAGCGACAGAGAGGCACAAGAGCAACTCCTCTCTCCCGCTTCATCCGCGCCATTACCTTCCTCTTCCTCTTCCTCCGGCAGTCATGAATTTTGCATGCGCCAGCAGAATTGCAAAATTATAATTAGGCAACTGTAACTGTAACTGAGAGAAAGAAAAAGCGAGCGCATAAAAGAGACCTGACACTGGTACACTGGGCAATAACTATCCAACGGTCCCTTCCCCTTGCCCTTCCCCACTGCCCTATATTCCTCTGTCTTTTTGCTGCATCTATTTTAATGTGTGTCCCAGCTTCTTCTTCTGCGTGTTCCTTTTGCTGTTTGAAGTCCACGCACGTTCGCGCATAAAGTTCATTTTATTAGCTGACGTTTCCCACTCCCCTCTGCTCTTTTGCTCGCACTCTTACTATCCTGCTCTCGCGTCTACTCTTTCTCTGTTCAGCTTGCGTTCATTTCGTTTTTGCATTCTGCTGCCATTTCTAATCTGCGACGCAAGTTCGTGCGTTTGGTAAGGGCATTGTTAAACAGTGTGACCAGCCGCATGACAGGTGGTAAATACTTGTGATCCACAGTAATGAGTTTTGTTAACCTGTAATAATTGCATACAAAAATAAAGAATATTAAATATTATTTTTTAATAAGCTAGAGCTTTAATATATTCTTAATAAATTGACATCAATTCCAACAAACGATCATTAGCTGGTATTTAAACAAAAATCAAGGTCGACACTTCGCCTGGTCCCACTGTTCGCGTTTTAGTCTGATTAGCAAAGTGCAAAATTTGGCTGCGCTTCCTTTCCCATTCTACTTGAAATTTTTTCTATTGCTTATGCGTAATAACTTTTAGTTGAATGCTACACCCCTAAACGGGCGCAAATAAATATTCAATTGCAAATGGCTGACAGGTGGGTTGGCGGCACAAGAAAAGGTGGGAGATACATATAAATATATGTCTGTATATATACCGCCGCCAAATGGACGCGTTCAAATTGCAAATTGCGCTCGTTTACAAGCGAAATAAATGCGCGCGCGCCTTGCCATTAGGCTAACCCCAAGCCCACTCCTTCACATCTAGCAACCCCGCCCATTTGCCTGGTTAGAAAAATGAAGCGTCGTGCCGCTAAAGACAGTCAACCAGCACTTGGCCGGGCAATGCGGAGGTGGGAGGTGGAGCGGTGGCATTTTTGTGTTGCGTGCCTTTTGGGCGCATAATTAGATAAGCAGCGCAATGTCTAGCCAAGCCCCGCTAGGTCCCCTCTCACGCTACGCCCCTGCCGAGCAGGCAGACAATGTCACAACAAGTCGCTGACAGATGACGCGTCATAAAAGCTGAGACGACGACGACAACGACGGCCACACTGTCGCTGGCCCTGGCGCCAGCAGCGAGCGGGCAGCAACAATGCAAATGTCTGAGGCTAGGATCGTTCATGCCGAAGGCGCAACTCGTGGAAGTTGTTGTTGGTGGAGCTGGCATCTGGGATGACTGTAAGCAGGGAAAGGGCGTCGCGAAGGCAGCACAACATGCAATTATACGCAATCAACATAAATCATTCAAATTGCCACGCAAAAAGCGAAATGTACACTTTGAATGTGGCCAAAGTAAAAACTGAAGCAGGCCAGAGCCGAAAGTAAAGAGACGAGAAAAGAAGATGGCGGCGAACCAGCAGAGTGAGCGTCAAGCGAGAGAAAGTAGAGAGCAGCTAGCCGAGGCATAAACACAATTTAAATACTCTTGGAGACGAAATGTGGTATTTTTTATGTACAAAAGTATTAAATTATGTATTAAAGGTATTAAATTCTAACTTAAAATACTATACTTTTCTATGGAAATTTTAACATGCTATTAATTATTTTAATTTATTTATATGCAATGGAATTACATTCATACATAAGTTCCATTTTGAATGACAGCAGCAGAACAACCACAGTGAGGGTATACGACAAAAGCAGAAAAAGAAACTGGAAAGCAAAGGCAACAGCAGGTAAACGCAGAGAGCGACAGGCGAGGCGGAGGAGAAGAAGGGTGGGCTAATTTGCAATTGAAATGCCTAAGCCAAGACAAATTTGGTGCGCGCATAAGGTTGGGCGCAACAAAGCAGAAAAGAAGGTAAAAGCACAGACGTGTGAAGTGTAAAGAGCAGGTTGAAAGAGGACAACGCAGGACAATACAAAATGGGGCACGACCGCATTACGCATACGCCGCGTTGTCAACAATTTAATGGCGCTCATGTATATGTGTGCGTATGTATGTGCGTGTGCATGTGTATGCTGTTGTTGTTACTCGCTCAGTCAGGTAACTGACAAATGCGACAAGCGCACGTGATCACGGGCCAAGGACAAGTTTGTCCGGTTGAATCTCGCTGTCAGAGTAACGAACATTTTTGTAGCCAACCAACCAAACAGGCTTTAGCAGGCTATCGGCCCCAAACTATTGTGGCCCAATCATCAGTGAATTTAGTCTATGAATTGCTTTTCATGCGGCCAAATTGAAGCACGTCCGTATGCAACCTTGAGAAATAAAAAGTATTACAAGCGATTCATAAAGTCAAATAACTGAAATGATGATGAAATTTACTCTAATGGAATTCAACAAAACAAAACCTAACGAGGTTGAGTAGAGCGCGCAAACTAATTTGTAAATTGATAAATAAATAATTATACTAAAATTATAGGATATGTCAACATTTTGATATAGGTTTTATCTTAAGCCTGCCAATTCATACAATCCAATTTTAAGATTTTTTAAAAATTATATAGCCAAGAGACTCTAATTTACTATTTCGGAATACAATTAACAATATCAATACCATTATTTTGACCGTTCACATTATACTTATCATTATAATTCTAATAATATATATCATATCATAGTTATTGTCTTTATGATAGTTATCTCATTATCAATGTCAGAAAAGATAACCAACGATATTTGCCAGCTTTTATAGAGTTTCCAACATAATCAAAATTGTTTGCATGAAAGAAAACGGAAAGGAAATTATATATAGAAGAGAGAAACTTGAAATTTGAGCATGACTTGATCTAATCGAAGAAGTGTTAAAACCGGGCATCTGATTTTAGATTATACTTGGTTTCCTGTCTGTAAACTACATATCGTATATCTATATCTGCTAAACTGACTAACAATATTTTTTGTGCATATATCAGAAGGAATATTTGCATATGAGAAATTTAATATCTAAACAAATATATCGAAAGTTTTGGCTTGCTTTTCTGGTTTGCATTGTGCTCTTGTCATTTCCATTTCCATTTCCATTTCCACTTTTTTTTTTTTTTTTTTTTTTGAAAGCTTGAAACTTGAATTTGATAGATCCGCTCATTGGCGTCTGTCTGTTTTTGTTGTTTTCTCTTGTTATTGATTAAGCTATCGATAGTTTTTCGTTGTTTATCTATTAGTCGGTCACAGCAGTTTCGAGCTTCCAAGCAGAAGGAGCAGTGATAGAAAGATGAAAGACGATGGTGACGGCAGGACGACGACAGCCGCAAGCGCCTCATTGGATATCAGTCAAACAGACTGGGCTCTGGATCCTCAACGGGCGGACTGAAGATGTGCGTCAACGTTAGCTGCGTGTAGGAAATGACTGCTGCCGGGCATAGGCCCAATGCCTCTTCCAAGGTTACCCATTTGGAGATCTCATCTCCCGGGCAGACCACATGCATGTAGACGACATCATCCATTACCACATGACTGATGATTGCCATTGGGCTGATGCTGGCGTTCGCATTAGTCAGCGTGGTTGGATTCAGATTGATAACCATCTGTGGCCGAGCATGTGGTTAGAGACTGGGTTAACGAGCCAGTTTGAGAGCGAACTTACTTCAAAATGGAACAAATTTCCCGATCCTAACTTTAGCTCGTCTTGAGGGAGCTAATTGAACGGGTCTGCAGAGTTCTCCAGGTTTATCGTTTCGTATCTGCTGATTAAGAGGACTCACACCTCTATATTTCCCTCGCTTTCTCACTCTCTCTCTCTTTCTCTTCCTAAAGGTCTCACTCACACACCCTCTCTGCTTCTGTCTCTCTCTTCCCATTTGCCACTCACCGCTCTAGTATCGGAAAAGGGCCTGGGGGAGAACCGGTCGCTCTTACTGCCTTCTCTGACGGCACTTTGCTTACAATCTCCTTGATAATTTACGATTTTCTGTTTTTGATGTATAGATTATAATTTAAGTATGTGTATATTGAGTGAAGCTCATTTAGCCTGTCTGAGTCGGTGGCTAAAAAAGGCTACTATGAATCACTTTCGAGCACAACACATATGTAGAATGAGGTGTACGAATGAGAGAGAGAGAGAGAGAGAGAGAGAGGGAGAGAGAGCGAGAGAAAGAGAGAGCGTGAATTGAATAGATAAAGTAAAAGGAATAACGACAGAGATATAAAAACAGAGATAGAGAGAGGTAAGGAGACAGAAAGAGAGAGAGAGGGAGAGAGAGAGGGAGAGGGAGAGAGAGAGGGAGAGAGAGAGGGAGAGAGAGAGTGAGAAAACTAAAATGATATCGATTAAGTTAGCGATAGAAAGATGGAGGAGAGAAAGAGTTGAGTGAGAAGTTTAGACAATAAGAGATAGTGTGAGAGAGAGAGAGAGGGAGAGAGAGAAAAGATGGTTATAAAGAAAGCGAGATAGCTATAGATCAATATAGAAAAAAAAGGAGATAGATGCACAGAAAAATGAGTGATAGAGAGAGGCTGATAAAGAGAAAGAGAGAGACAGTTCGATATTAAAATAGATTATAAAAAAAAGTGGCACATGCCAACAGACAAATAAGGACAAATCAAGGCAAATAAACTGCAAGAAGGAGACAGAAAAACAGAGAGAGAGAGAGAATCACCCTTACATATTTCTAAACTCTTCAAACGAAAAGCTTAAAATAAATTTACTCCAACAAACTAATTTAATTTACAGCTATAATCAAGTTCTGTTTAATTGAAAATCCTGCTTAAGTTCCTTCGTTTTCTTAGAAAACTCAAGCTCAGCGAAGACAAGACTTCCGAATACAAAATCAGAATTCAATTCAATTAAAATTTCCAATGGTAAATTAAAAATTTAGTTTTTCAGTTAATTAAGCAAAGGAGAAAGGAGCGTTAACTGATTTTCATATCGAGAGAACATCCGCCTCCGCATTTGGCAAATCATTCAAATTAGGGCGTTATGTAAGAGTAGGCGTGGCATCATGGCATGGTACAATATGCACGATAAAAGCCAAGCGGCTTGCGATTGCCTTTCACTTTTCACACATTCCGCAATTAATTTCCGTTTGATTGTTTCAGTTGACTGCAGCGCAGCCACGCCTCCAACGCCCCCAAATGCAGCTTAATGGCGCTTGGTGTGCATGTGTGTGTGTGTGTGTGTGTGTGTGTGTGATTTACGCGCTGCATTTGCTGCCATAAATTAAGCGCTAAACACAGCAGACGTCGCGCGGGGGGCGTGCCTGGGCGCCATTGCCATTGTCGACAAGTTGGTCCTGTGACTTTCATTTGTACAGTTCATTTGTTGCCCGTAACAGCAGCAGCAGCGGCAGCGGCAGCAGCGGCAGCAACAACAAAGGACACAGAGATACCCGGCTCATGCTTCCAGCCACTTCCTTTGCCTGCCTCCTGCCTCCTGCCTCCTGCCTTCTGCCTTCTGCCTGCCGCCTCCTGCCAGACTTATAAGCAACCATGTTTATTGCTTCTCCATTGTTGTCTTTGGCTAATTGCTGATGCAGCAACAACAGCAGCAGCAACAACAACAACAAACTAACTAGCAACAATTGCTCCCAGGCCATCGATTTTGATTCAATGCTGCAAGAAATAAAGTTTGAACAATTTTAAGGACGCAATTTGTGGCAACTGTCAGTTGCATGCATGCATACATGTATGTATGTACATACATATATGCAACATGCGCAAAGAATGGGCGAGCGTAAACTGCTGCAGAGAGTGTGGGTCATGAAATTGAATAATCGCACCGAGTGTAGCACACTTTCGAAGGCAGCCATGAAAAATGGCGTACAAATTGTAAAATTTCACATCGAAAGCCCCACTTGAGTCCAGTTGAAAGCGATTTAACTTGCATACACAGAGTGAGCAAGAGAGAGAGAGAGAGAGAGGAGAGAGAGAGAGAGTGATGAGGATGAAGAGCAAAGCATTGTCGAATATTAAATGCGCTTCAATTGTTACTGAGAGAAACTATTGATAGACATGAAGAGTCTTCCTAATGGCTATTCTATTGTTCAATTTAAATGTAATGCTATACTAAAGAGTAGGGTATACAAAGAAGAGATTGCATAGTTGATTGATGGATGATTGAATGAGTTGAATTGAGCTATCAACTAACGGTCCAACTGATTGAAAGAATTACTGGCTGATAATAGAGTGTATAGATTGCTAGATGGTCTGATTGAAAAGTTGACTGAGTGATAAATAAAGTGGTGACTGAATGATGAATAAACTGAGTGATTGAGAACTTGTCTGATTGATGGATAGAATGATTGACCGAGAATTTATTATCTCATTTACTGATTGATTGATTGGTTAACTAAATGATTAACTGATCATTTAATCAACTGACTGCCTGATTGATTGACGGACTGATCGCCGGATTATCTGACTGACAGAATCATTAGCTGACAAACTAACTGATTGATTAACTAATTGATTGACTGACTGATTGGATTGAGTGAATTATCAACTGACTTATTGACTGTCCATTAGGCACAATCATTGATTGGCTGAATGATTGATTGACTAATTGTAGAACTCATTAATTGACAGCTTAATTGATAGTCAACTGGCTATATGTAGCTTAGTGACTTCATGAACAGACTAATTACTGACTGACTGATTGATTGAAGATGCATTGCCTACACGCCTGATTGATTGACCAACTGATTGAGTAAAAAGCGCAGTTTTAATAATTACTGTAAGTAACTTAGCTTAAATATGTGATAGATTAGCTGATTGTTAAAATGACTGAGTGACTGACTGATTGACCAATTTATTGGGTGACAAGCAAAGGCAAAGACTGACTGAACGTTTGTCACAACTTGAATATGTAAAGAACATATTGATTGGGTAATTCATTTCAATTATTATTCAGCTGAACTATCTGAGTGATTGAAACACTTTATCTGATTGACTGCCTGTCCGTACTCATGCACGAACGTGCAGCTCATATGTGATTGATCTGAAATAAACTTTCAACTTAAGCACATATATAAATATTACACAAACCTAGAGCTCGACCTGAGTCAGATACTTGTGTTTGTCATGCCAACGAAGCGGTTGGTTAATAATAAAAATAGAAGGTTAGCCAGCTGGCTTAGCTGTCGCTGGCATGAGTCGACGGAAATGCCGCGTCTTTTGTTATGCAGCAAATATATATATTATGTCTTTTAGGGTGACATTCCGATATTAACATAATAAACGTGGTCCAGCTCTTGCTCTGGCTCTGGCTCTGGCTCTGAAGAGACATGCGACGCGATTTGCGTCGAGTCATTGAGAGCAAAACTGATTTTCGATATTTGATGCGGCACATGCGAGAGAAGCAGCCAGCTGCCACAGCTGTCACACCATGGGGCACACACACACACACACACACACGTAGAGCATCCTTTGCGCCGTGCTGTGAGTTGCCCTTTGACGAGTCTTAATTAAGACATCGTTACGCGCCATTTTCCGTGCTCTGCTGATGGCATGACAATTGAAGTTTTGGCTCACACACACACACACACGCAGACACAACGTGTGTGTGCACACTCATGACTGTTTAAGCGTAGAGGTCTAGCTGGCATTTGGTAGCTGAAGCGTTTGACATGCATAATTAAAATTGCAACATGAGTGAGAGACGCGCGGAGAGGCAGTGAGAAGCGAAGCCAGCGCGGTTTATAATGAGCCGCCTCGTTGACGCTGCAAATGCGTTAAATCTTCATGAAATATATTTGACAGTCAAGATTCAAGAGGCAGAAGCGTAGCTGGCTTCGAGAGGAAGCAGCAGTTGAGCTGCTTGCTTGCTTGGTTGGCTACATTCATTGGCTCTGCCTGGAGCAACACATAGCGAGTTGGCTTCACATCCGCTTCAAGCGCTCCATCCGTCGACACATCCGTCGCTTAGCTGGCACATCCGTCTGCAGTTGCAATCGGCAGCCGGCAGCCGGCAGCCTGACTTCGCCCAGGTGCCTGGCCAAGCGTAAGATATTGGCAACCACAATGCATACGCTATGCCAAGCACGAGAACTCAGACACGCCGCCAACAAACGCCTATCGCCCATCAACCCATCAGCCACTCCCCGCTCTGCCCGTCTTTTTGGCCACACACTTCATAGTGCACGATAGCTGGGCAATTTATTGCCGACTTGAGCCAAGGATTAGCTCCCACACAAACCGTTCCCGCAGAGCACTCAATCGAAAGACACCTCAAAAGTGAGTTGCATTTAATCGAGCAGCTCCCGACGCATTCAACTGCATTTCCCAATGTAAACACGAAATGTTGAGATTTCTAGCTAAGCAGTCAGACTTTGATATCGATAGCAATTAACATGGAGCGCCTGCTATCGATCAAGATAATCGATATAAGAAGTCAGTAAAGTACAAAGCACACATCATAAATTTTCAATTATATTCGATATCACATATCGATAATTGGAAAACTATTTTTTTTTATATAACTAAAATATATTTTTTTTAAAAGTGAAGATAGAATAATCGAACCATATACAGCTTATATCTAATAACATTATCGATGTTGCTGTTATCGAAAATAGCCTTAGTTATCTTCACGTCTAAAACAACTATCGATAACTATTTCCAAACATAGCAGCCATACCTAAGTAAGAGCAATTAGACTCAGCTAAAACAATTCATTTGATGCCCCCTAGATGCGAGAGCGCGTAACTTTGTTGAGATATGTGTGGCAGCACTCTGAAACTGTTGCTCAACACTTGTTCGTGTTGAAAGAGTGTTGATAAACACTTTAACTAGCTGCTGAAATGCATGTGCGAGTCGCTTTATTTAGTTGACTGCACTATGCAAAAGTCTTGCCACACAGAGACGTGTCTGTGACTGCGACCCCCCCCCCCCCCCCCCCCCCCCCCAACACATCAACCCCAACCACCCCAACCACCCCAACCGCCCACTTGACACTTGGCAAGTTCGCTGGCAGGTAGCTGCTGCCACCATATACATATATTTGTGGAGCGAAGCGCCTACAAAGGTCAGGCAGAACAAGTTCAACGACTGACACAAATATTTGCCAGGTTCACCTCTTTGTTATTGCTGCTTGGGGCTGGGCTAGAGCGGGGCAATTGGCTATGAGGTAGGGGCTGCAGGTGGAGGAGGGGCAGGGATCTGGATGGTTTTTAGGTTTTGGGCTAGCTGCAGCCACAGACAAAACAAGCAGAGCGAACAACAACAACAACAAGACAGCTCAGCAGCAACATAAACAATTTATGCACAACGAGCTCCTCCATCAATGGACAATGGCTGCTCGGCGGGTTGAGGGGGAGAGTTGGCCACGGGGTTGGGTTACTTAGGTAGGGTTAGGTGGCAAAAAGGGTTCAGACTTGGCTGCAGTTTGCCAACTTTTAGCTTTGCTTGTTAGTTTAGTGTAAACAAGTTGGTCGGAGGCGGCAGCGGACGGTGGGCGGGGCCACGTATAAACAAACAAAAGAGACCGCAAAAAAAAAAGAATAAAAAGTGAGAAGTGCAACAATTTGTTGCAAGAGCTACACTATAAAGATACCCTATAGAAATTAATATAAAAAAAGTATACAATATACCCGAATGAAATTTGTATAGGGCACATTTCTAGTTGAGCAAATCAACTGCTCAAAAATTCTCGAATTTTTCTAGAAATATGTTATTAAGACCCTAAGAAGAGCTTTCTAAGAAACAACAGAATATTTATTTTAACAATTTGGTAAACTTTCTTTTAACTTGCAGAGAAGATTTGAAAAGACATAAAAAGAATCTATAACTAAATCTTAGCTCATCAATAGCCAAGTCTGAGCACATTTACAGGGTATACAAAAAAAAAAAAAAGGTCTAAAAGAAGTGCGAGAAAACTGCGGGTCATTTGAATGCATGTTTGGTAGGCGGCATGGATTTGCGGTTTGGGGGCGTGCCGCACAACATCAATGATAAGCAATGGACTATAGCCAGAGCCAAATGCTGGACGATGGTCAAAGCAGTCAGCAAACCGAAGAGCAGACAAGAGAAGAGAGTGAGGAGGAGGAGGAGTAGACAAAAGAGGAGGAGGATGAGCAGCTGGAGGAGAAGGCAGCATTGGTAAATATTTAGCTCTCGGCTGCACTTGAGATTAACTTCCATACAGATGCACTCGACTATCGCATGTGTGTGTGTGTGTGTGTGTGTGCAGGCACAACACAAACACACTCAAAAGTGAAAATGGAAAAAGTTTCAATGGTTTTATCATGTTTACTTTTATTTGTGTCACTGAGTGGTTGTATAAGCCACGGCTCGGACCAACAGCACCAACAGCAGCACTCGTTGCCAAGCACACACACACACACACACACACACACTAGCATACATACTAGTTGTGTAACACATACACGCTGCGGCGTATGTTCAACACACTCCAGGGAGATCACTGACAGCCGTGAAGTGTCGCCCCGCCTTGCCCTCTGGAGGGCCAAGTGACAGCGCTGGATTTCGATAAGGACAAAGGACACACAGTAAAGCGCAGGGGAATGGAGACCACCCGCAAGAGCAAAGAATGAAACGAAGCCAAGGAACAGTAACAGAAGCAACTGCAGCTGGAACTGGAGTTGGAGTTGGCCAAGGACAATGAAATATGCTACTGCTGCCGCTGCTCGTGTGAGCTAGCAGCTGCCAGTGACCTAGAGGTAAGTGCTGAGCGCGTGTCGCCAAGACGAAGGCCTTGCAAAATATATCGATAAGCTTACTGGTTATCGATAGAAGCTTGGCTTAAATGTAGAGTAATAATTTCATGTGTGAGTAATAAAATGCAACCAAATTTTTCTCACACTTGCACTACCTCTTTGGCTTTACAAATTTAATAAAAAAATATCGATTTATCGATATCTTTCAATGTGCTTAACTTATAAACAACTCTTATCATTCAACATTCTGGCCGACAAAGCGGTGTAGTTAAAGTTGTTTATAGCTAAAGCTCCAAGCTGCCTGAATACAAGAATAATTTTTTAAAATTATCGATAAGTTTAGTTCTTTATCGATAGCCCTAACTTAGCCTAAAACTTGAATATAAAATAGTAAAACTAAGTTACATGAACTAAAGATCGAGTCTATGAATATGAATAACAAAATATTGGCACTTCGATATCAATTTATCGATAGTTCGTAAAGCAACAACAATATAGAATAGCTAAGCAATAATATGCCTAATATAGGCAATCAATTTTGAATGTAATCATTATATATACATATATAGGCTTCGATACTATCGCCTGCCCGCTGAACTATCGATCACGTCCATCTCTAAACGTTGAGTGCAGTGTCTTCTTGACTTTGACTGCAACTTAGGCAGCCAGCCAGCCATTGAGCCAGCCAGCCAGCCATCGAACTGTGCATTGTCGCTATCTGGCTCCGTTTCCTCCACTTCCCTGCTTCCTTCCTTTCTCTCCATCTCCCTCTCTCTCTCTCTCTCTCCCTCTCTCTCTGCACCTAGTGGTGCAGCTGTTTAATAAACAGCTTAGCCGCAGACAGGCCCAACAAACAGTGGAGACTGCCTAGAAGGGGCGAGCAAGTCTCAATGATTTGGCACAGTTTATGATCCTGGCCAAGTGCTTTAGCTGCTGCTTTTCTGCTCAGCTCGAGGCTCTGCAAGGCTCTGCTTGCCTTTTTATGTGCACATGAACTTTCAAATAAAATCAACTGACGTTGCCAAGCGCCTCGTGTAATCGGCCTTAGCCTCAAACCAGACTTTTTTTAAGTGCAGAGAAAAAAGCTTAGCTCTGAGAGCTGTTATTTAAAAAAGTGAGGTTAGGCTTGATAGATTTGAAATATCGGAATAACTAGATTAAAAGCATTTCTGTTCCATTATCATTCATTCCAAATCACTTAACTACAAATTCAATGCGCTAATCGTTTACTTTACTACTTCTCTAACACTTTTTGCAGGGTATTTTTGTGGGCTAGGCTCAGCTGCGGCTCACTTCCATCCGCTGCAG
Source organism: Drosophila koepferae (assembly GCA_030914345.1). Lineage (NCBI taxonomy): Eukaryota > Metazoa > Arthropoda > Insecta > Diptera > Drosophilidae > Drosophila > Drosophila koepferae. The sequence continues at coordinate 15,820,075 of JAUESR010000196.1, read as the reverse complement.
CTGCATAATGGGCGTTGCTTTGCTTCGCTTTGGCTGTGTGCTTTGCGTGATGCTTTTGTTGATTTTGGCATCGCCCGCATAGTTGTGCTCACTAATTAATGGAAAATACGCAACGCAACGCAACGCTCACCCCAAATACCCTGTACGAGCATTCGATCTGCCCACACGTGTTGTGCACTTCTATTCGTTTCACTTCTCGACTCTTCTGTTCTCCTATTGCTGTTGATTGGCGGTCAATTGAAATACCCTGTAATTGCAGATTAACTAAGTGGCGATTACGAGTGCGCAATATTTACAGGTATTAGTGGGTATTACTTTTACAGCTCGAAGTAAATGCAATCGTATGATTACATTTTAGATAAGCAACATAGTGAAGCGTAGGGTTAACTTATCGAAAATGTTATTCAAGAACAAGGACAAAATTACTGTGATAAATAGGGACTAAATAACAAATAAAAAAAACAAATATAAAACACAATACAGGGTATTTACTATTTACAGAAAGTAGCATAAGAGAAGTTCACATAAGTAAAAGATTGCCCCTTTGTGATCATATCTAAAACTTTACACAGCCATATTTATATGCATGGGTCTACAGTACTTTAACTTCTGCACAGACTTCCACTACATTACAGGGTATATGCTAGCTCAGCGTTTCATAGAATTTCTCTGCTATTTCTGGTCTGTGCGGGCGAGCAATTCGTTCATTGTTTTTTATCAGCCTTTGTGCTGTCTACTGGCAGGCGCCATAACACACCATCGCCCGTTACGCCGCCCTCTTCGTACAGCACCCTGGTATTGTCTGGCATTGGGTCTACTGTTAAGGGGTGCGACAAGTGTGCGATCAGAGATAAATGCGAGCATTTTCATTGTTGCCTTTTGTTATTCTCTTGCTGTTTACTCTGTTATTCCATCTTTTGTTTGGCCTTTTATCAAGTAATTAGTTCGACATGACACTGTACACACTCATGTGTGTGTGTTTGCATGTGTGTGTGTGTGTGTGCGTGCCTTGGCAAAGGTCACCTGAGCGCAGATTAGCAATCGGCCAAGATTAATTAAAAGCAAACAGCTTTATGATTTGCTCTCGCTTTAAGTAAAAGCTTTATTCAATTAGATTATTTTTGTTTTCTGTATTATTGTTTTAAGAAGATAAGAGCTAAATATAACCAGAGTTTTAAAAATGCTTTCATGTAATACTTATAATTTTAACCACACATTTTTGGAAAACTGGCAAAGCTCCTTTAAGCTTTCAGTGACTTCAAGTTTCATGTGCTTTGAATAAACTTTGGATTACTAACTGAAACATTTTTCTAAGAGCTATAATAAGCTATATACGTTCAAGGTTATCGGAAATTTATCAGATATTCAGAGTTATTTATTTTAAGTAAGCTTTTTATGAATACCAGATAATTCCGACTGCTCTCTAGACAGACGGGAGAGAGGGAGACAGATAGACGGAAGAGAGAGACATACAGATAAACAGACAGACAGACAGACAGAGAGACAGAGAAAAAAGGAGAGAGAAAAAGAGAGTGAGAGAGAGAGAGAGTGAGAGAGAGAGAGAGAGAGAGAGCGCGCGCGAGACAGACTGACAGAGAGAAATAAACAGAGAGACAGACAAATGTGCTGAAAGAGATAGACAGATAGATAGGCAGAGCGAGAGAGACAAGTGTAGATATGTACATATATATCCATATCTGTACATATATGTATATCCACACTAGAGTCACGCAAATATCTGCTGACCGTTACTCAATATGGATGTGCTAAGCACATCGATAGCGGGCGTGAGTGTGAGAGCGAGAGAGTATGATTATTTGTTTATAGTATATGCGAGCTATAGCCTAATGCCAAATATACCCCATTTTGCAATTTGTTTTTCTTAGGTATCAGGATATCCAAAGGTCGCTATCAAATGTTTTACCTTTGGGCAAGCTATGAAAAGTATTAAAATGTTCAATATTTGTAATTAACAGCGGGAGAGCGATAGGAAAAAAAACATTGTTTTCAATGGAATTCGATATGCCCAAAAAAACGCAGCTAACTTTTTAATGAAATAAATGGGTGAAAGAGAGAGAGAGAGAGAGATTTATATATACATGTATATATATATAGATAAATATATAAATAATTCAATTGAATTTCGCTCCATCAGCTACGGGCGATGGCTCATATTCAATACAAAAAAAAAAAGAAAACACCTTTATTTTTAAATTACTTGAGCTTTAAATAAGCGTAATTAAAATGGAGAATCAGTCTTTGATTTATTCATTCGAACTGGTTCAATATACAGTTTAATGAGCCGGTTGCCTATTGAATAGTAGAAGTTCCAATTATATTATTCAATAATGAGCCAGTTGCATACTAAACCAATTACATGGAATTTGTAGTTTGATAGAGCAAAGTCAAACATTGCGGATATGACATAAGGATATAAGCATATAGCTCTAGTTTTAAAACTTAGTCAGAAGTTGTATGGAATCAGTTATTTCGCTAGTTCACACTAAGTGGTTCAAGTTCTTGACTATGCCAGAAGGAGGTTAGCTTCAAAATACATTTTTCTTAAAGAAAAATCTGTTTAATTGTGAGTCCATTTCATTGTGAGTAAAAAAGTGAGTCACGCAAGCTCGCATAGAGAAGGAACTAGTTCATAATCTTAACTGAGTCTTACTTGATTATCTTATGCTTATAAAATATGAAAGTCGAGCTATCGCCTCTAATATATAGATTATTATTATTTGTATTTCTCTTCAAAATTAACTTGTATAACAAAATTTAGAAACACTCCCATGAACCAGTTCATCTTGAATACATTCTATAACTTAGTTTATATCAACTTGCAACTGTAATACGCAACGGTTCATTGCTTGCATAGCGGCTTATAGTTTTTCAATATATTCTAGATGTATTCAATTATAGAATATTTTTCAAATTCCTTGTTCACTTCGAACCGGTTCCCTTACAATTCGTTTACAGCTCGTCTTCAAACGAACTTTTCGCTTTGGTCATATCTGCCAGGGGCAGGAGCGAAAGCTGCTTAAAATGCGCTCATTAAATTGACTAAGAAATGTGAATTTATCGAGTGCACAGCGGAACAACAACAGCTGCCCATCTCTCTCGCTCACAGTACTCAATCCCGAAGCACCAAGCACCAAGCACCCAGCCCCAAACCACCAACCACCCAAACCCCAGTCTCGTTCACTTGTGCTATCCCTGGCTCCACTTTACAGTTTCCTTTTATCTGTACGTTTCATTTGCTCTGCGCTTACAACTTAAGCGGATTCTTATATTTCTCTCTCGCTCTCATTCTGTCTGCCTTCGCCTCTCTCCCCCGCTCATTCGCCCCTACTCATTTAATTTTCTTTCATATATATATATATATATAATTTTGTTTTTTTTTTTTGCCATTTGAACTTTTAATGTGCGTGCTGTGCCCCGTGTCCGAGTGGCTCTCCGTGCGGCTCTTTGGCGTTCAACAGACCACGCCCAATACCGGCAACACACCCACCGCCCCAACGGCCCACCACCCCGCCGCCCTTGGCCCATGCCGAACTTGGCATCGTCCCCCTACTCGAATTTATTGCACACATTGCGATCCATTGCATTAAACTTTAAGTGCCACGCGCTGGCGAAACATTTCAATCAACAGCAGCTTCTACCCTTCACATGCCCAAAAGCATCCCCGCAATGCCCGCCCCTACCACATAATACCTCTCCCTACAGCCTCCCTCCCGCTTCAACTGCGAAGCGAAACAAAGACAAATGCCATTGCAATTGCACGCATTCCCCAGCCAGCGATGAGTCTTTCACTTGAACTTTTTGGTCAGTTTGCAGTTTGCACTCGACACACATCGCACCCCTCTCTGCGCCTCTCTCAGTGTTTGTGTGGGCGTGGCTCTTGTAAGTAGTCAAATGTACTAGTTGTTAGAGCGAAAACATAAGTCAGACAGACTCGTGCTGCCCAACTAAAGTTTTCCTATTCAAGAATTTGAATCGAACCCGCTCAACCCTCTAGCCCTACGCCCCCATCTCCATTCCTTCCCCACATAATGGACAAGCGCTTCAATTCCTTAAATGGGCTTTAACATTTATTATATTCTCTTTCTTTTCCATTTGAAGCGCTGCTCACGTTCAGGCACTTCTTCAAGCATACACTCGACTACAGCGTCTAAGCTACTGCAAATGTAGGTTACCTATAAATAGTATATAACTGTTGATTGCATATCAAGAAATAACCATCAACATAATCCCATTTCTATCAATCGACTACGATTTGTTACTCCTGTCAAGCCAGCTCAAAGTTTTATGAATGCAGCAAGAGAATCGAAGTGAAGAAAGTGTTTAGCTAGCATGAATATCCTATCAGCCCCCAATGCAAAAACTTTATATTCTAGGAAGTATCTGGAACAATGAATAACAGCAATCATAGGACAAGATCCAAAAACATGCTATGATATAGCTCAAAATATGAAGAGATCAAGTAGATACATATATTTTGATATTCATTATTTTTAATTATTTCAATTTTATTTAGTTGATAACATTTCTATAGAAACTCATGTGAATTTCCAGCTAGACTTAGTCTGGCGTAAAGATTCACTGCATTAGGCAACTCATTTATAAACATATATTATATATTTATAATACATATATACAGACATATGTGCACATACCCATCTATTTATCTATTTATATTCCCTTCTATATAATAATCTTTGCAACCATTTCACGCTCGATTTCACGAATTCAAGCGAAAAAGTTAATTGGCTTTCGTTTTAGTACATTTGAATGTATTCCTTTACATTCAACTCAAAATTCTCAGTACCTGCAGCAGCCATGGCAATTTTCTCTTTGAATTTCGCCTACCTTCAGCGACTTGTGGACAGATTAAGTAATTATTTTGAATCCCTTGCCGTAGGGTATTTAGTTTGCGGTTAGCCCACAGCGATGCGTTGGCCATGTTTAGCTTTCTCACATTTGGCTACATTTGCGCCCGCAGCGAATGCCCTCTTTGTCCCACCTGCGTGCTGTGCCCTTCGTCCTTCGTTCTTCACCTTCCCCTTGGCCATCGCTTGGCCGTCGCCCACATTGACACACACACTGCGATTCATTTCATTTGTATACCCTGCGCCCATTGGCATTACTGCTGCAAAAAGGGCATATTCACTTTTTCTGCTATATCCTGTTATTCTTGCCCTTCTCTTTGTTTAAATTTCCCTCTTCATTTCCCATTTTCCCTTATGCTCTTGCTCTTTTCTTATTATTATTTATTGTCGCCCACTACTCTCTGCTGTTGCATGCTCTTCTTTTTGCTTCCATTCGTTCCTCGCATCTTCTTCGATTTCGCTAATCCTTTCTCTCATTCCCCATTCTCCTCGTGCTCCTTCCTTCTCCTTTTCTGTTCTTTTCTGTCTCATCTCGTCACTCCTCTCATCTTCTGACCTTTCCTGGCCTCTCCTGGTCGCTTCTTTTTTCCTTGTCTTCTTCACTTCCTCTCCCTCTGCACTCTTCTCGCTTCTCGTCCTCTGCTCGCATTCCCCCTTCCTCTGTGTTTCTTCTCATATATCCTCAAACATCACCTCATTATCTTCTCCATATTTTCCGTTTACTTAATTCTAGTCTCTTTCTGCTCTCCAACTCTTTCACATAGCTCTTTCAGTTTCTCACTATCACCACCTCCTTTTATTTCTCCTTCTCTTCTTTCTGCATCTCCTCTTTCTCTTTCTTCTCTTTCTGCTACTCCTTAAGCTTTTCCTCCTTACCGTCCTTCATGTCCTTTCAGCTATTCCTTCTCCAACTCCTACTTCTACTCCAACTGTAACTCATCCATCTTTTTTTTTCAACTACTACCCCTTCTTCTCTCAGTTTGATCTCATTCTTCAATTACTCTTCTTCTACTCTACTCTTTTAGCTCATCCTTCTTCTAATCTCTTACTCTTATTCTACTTCCCCTTCCACCCACTGATCTTTCTTCTCTTTACATGCCTCACACAATTCCATCTATAAATCATTATCTCAACCCTTCTTTCACCTCTCAAACTTTATCTTATCCCACTAGAGGGTATCTTCGAATCGATCACTCTACCCAGCCCCAAGCTGAGCTCGTGTGCGTGTGTTTCTGTGTATGTTTTTTTTTTTTTGTCGTTCTTCGCCGTGTTGTTTAGCGCATTTTCGACAATTTGCAAAATTGAAATGTGCGCAAATTTAAATTGCCGCTGCATGCTTTTAGGCGCCATCGTTAGCGGCATTTTCCAGGCGTTTGAACACGCCAGCCACACACACACACACCCTGTGAGGGGGCGGAAGGGGACTGGCTCATTTAGAGCATGGTAAATATTGCGCATACGTCATGTTGGCTTTGGCGTTGGCGACAATTACCGTTGGCGGCTTCTGCAATTTATGCGCTGCACTCAGCACTCGGCGCTAACGATTCTCAATGCATTTCGCTAGCTAAAAGCTGCCACGCCCCCTGCCACGTCTCGAATGGCAGCCCAGCTAGGTGCTGGTCTAGACGGCACACAAATTAGACAACTTAAATTGGCTGCCACTTGACGACGACGACGACGATGTTAGTAGGCCTTGCCACGCCTCCGGCTTAATGCATTTCAATTTTAGCTTTTTTCAGCTTCTTTTCACACACACACACACACAAAACTATAAATTAAAAAGGTTTTTTGTCGAGCATCAAAATAAAAAATAAAAATAATAATAAAAAAAACAGGAACAAGAGCAACATTGCCATGCGGAATGTTTTCGTTAAAAAGTTTGTTCTGACGATGGAAGGGATGGGTTGAAAGCCTGCGGTTAACTGTGTGCTGATACCCTGTAAGAGACGGGGTAAAGGGCATATTAAAGCGGCGAATGGCAATGTACAGACAGCAATATTAATGGGTCAATCAGTCAGTAATTCAGCTATGAATTGACTCAAATTCAGTTTATTGTAGAACTTAATCAATCAGTCAATCAATCAACCAGTCAATTTTTTTAATTTTTCAACAAATCGTCAGTCAAGCAATTAGATCAATCACTTTAGCAGTCAATCAGTTAGCAAGTCAATCAGTCACAGCACATGTCTGGCCATCAATCAGTCAATCTCTCAGAATAGTCAATCAATTGAGCAATGAATAAGTGAATGTGTTACTCCATTACAATAGACTTAATTCGATGAGTCGCTCAGTCAACCGGTAAAAAAGCTGGTCAATCATTTGTTTAATCATCAAACATCAACCATCAATCAATTAACTGATTGATCAGCCTTTCAAGCGCATAAAATGGATCCCATTCAATATGATATGAAAGCAATCAATCAATCATAGTCGCTTAGTTAATCTGACAATCAATCAGTCATATAATCAATCAATATAGGCTCATAGTAAGTCGATCAGTCAAGGCAGATAATTGCTCAGATATTAGTTAACATTTCAATCAGTCAATCAATGATGATTGAACAGCTTAATGTATAATAGAGTGGAGCTCATCAAAAAAAGGAATTGATTGATTGATGATTGACCAGCTAAATGTATCAAAAACAATCATTTTCCAATCTAGCCTTTTTTATAGGGTATATAAAACTAGCGCATTTACAACGCTTCACATCGTTGGCCCTGTGAATAAGGGCAACTGCCGTCAGCTGCCTGATGCGAATGCGGATGCGGATGCGGATGCGGATGCGGAAACGGTTGATGCTGCGTCGCCTTTTGGCACCAAGCTCATTTAATTAGCATTGATAATTATTTTAAATTATTGCAAATGAGTTCATTAAGTTGTGAAAAATGTTGTCGCAGCAGTTGTGTTGCCACATTGTTTATTCGCTTACCCAAAGCAATTTGTACTTGTCCACTGCTTAGTTTCACAGATACCCTGTAAATGAAAAGAATACGGTTTTATAGACTAAAGAGTGTGACTTCAGTTGATAAAGGCCAAACAAATTGGGTGCTCACATCGATATCTCAGTTAGTCTTAGCGTGCCACGCCCACTGGGCAATTAGTTACGCCTACAAAGTCGGAGTGGCTGGAATATATTCTTGTATCTAAAGCAAATACTGAAATACTTCAATCATCTCAAGTCCTATTCAGCTTCCTTAGTCTATCAAACTCTTCTCATTTATACCCTGTAGTTTTTTTTTTTTTTTGTGTTTTTCGCATCTTTAATATAATCCGCTCATATAACTAAAATTAATTTGATTGCTGATGTTGTCTCAGCTGCTTCATTAATCAAAACAGCAAAGGGACAACTATTTGTCTCTCTCGCTCTCACGCTTTGTCATTCCCTCTCGCTCATGAATAATTAAATGTAAAACATAGTTATCCCTGTTGCCCGTCCAGGCGGCTCAAAACTTATCCATCAAATGACATTTGCGTTGCTTCGGGTTTACATCAAAACTCCCCCAGCCTTTGAACACCCCCCCCCCCCTCCCCCTCGCGAGCCCTTAATCAGCCTCCATTTGCAGCCGCAGCTGCTTTTCGTCTCGACCATTTTTTGACGCTGGCATCGGGTTCCCTCCTCCTGCCCCCCCCCCCCCCTGGTGCTGTTTCTGATTATGCTTCTGGTTCTGGTTTCGTTTGTTGGTCTTGCTGCCCGCCACTGGCTCTGTGTGAGTTTGCCTCATCGTCCCTCCATTTTTTTTTTTCATTTCTGTTTGTCTTTCGTCTTTCGGCCTCCCTCGGCCAGCATCCACTTGTTACGGTTCAGCTTTCGGCATTCATCAAAAATTGTGTCAAAATTTGTGAAAAAAAAGGGACGAGAAGTGTAGAGCAAATCTTGTCGCACATTTGCTTCGACACGGCGATTTCTGCTCCTGGACATGGACATGGACTCGGCGCCCGAAAAAAAAGGCGGACAATACATTTTTTTATTGGTTTTCTCTTGTGGCCGGGGTGCCCAAGCGATGCTTGGCAAACAGACAGAAAGAGAGCAAAGGGGGAGGGGGTTCAGTGTTCGCGACTGCTGTCCAGATGTTCTCTCTGTCTCTCTCTCTCTCTCTCTCTCTCTCTCTTTCTCTTTTTATGCGTAGCATACTCTATATATTTAATAAATTTCATATATACTAGATACACAGATAGATATATAGATAACAAGATAGATAACTAGATAGGTAAATAGTTTGATAGATGAGAACCAACTCGACTCTAATGATATCTGATAAAAGAATTCTTAAATCAATCTATTCTCTCTATTGATTGATTTGAGAGAGAAAGAAAGAGAGAGAGAGAGAGAGAAACAAGGTAGCGAGAGGCACAGTGAGATAGATGAAGAAACACAGGCAGATAGAGATAAAGAGAGAGAGAGCGAGAGAGAGAGAGGCAGAGGTAGAGAGAGACACAGACACAGAGAGAATGAGAAGCAGAGAGAGAGAAGGAAATTCATAAATAGAAAAGAAAAGACAGAGAGAAAAGGAAAGAGATAGAGACTGAAGGTAAGGAAGAGAAAGAAAAAAAAAACAAAAATGATGGAAAAACGGAAATAGAGATGGAGAGATAAATAGCATATCTCATATATTTATCTCTCTATCTCAATTTCAGTTATTTTATTTGGGAGATTTATTTTTAGAAAACGTGAAATATGCAGAGGGAGAAACAATATATATAGAGAGCAAAATGTAACATGTATATTAAATTAAACTGAATTACTTACCTATTTAAACGATAGATAATCAACTGGAATAGACTTTATAATTCACACATTTTGTCTAGGGTATTTAGCTAGTCGCAACTGTTGAAACTTTGCCAGCAAAAATGTTTAAATTTTGTTAGCAGCCGCTGCTTAAACACAGATTCCATCTTCTCAAATTTTTCTATCTTGCCTTAATTTCGTGTACTGTGTGTGTGTGCGTGTGCGTGAGTGTGTGTGTGTGTGTGTGTTAACATGGCTGTCACCATTTTTTGTGTAACATAGTTTTTCTAACACCCAGCACAAAATTCACAAAAACAAAAAAAATATGAAAATACAAAAAAATGAAAGAGAAGAAGCAATAGAAGGAGATGGAGAGAAAAAACAGTTTTTGCCAGTTGTGGCAACAAGAGAGTGGCTAAAATGCAGAAGGGAGCTAGAGAAGAGAGGCGTAGAGCGGCGGCAACAGCGGAGATTGAGGGTATTCTGCATATGAGGGTGGCTCTGCATTATATTTGGCCATACAACAGGCGCGACGCATGTGGTAAATGCTGTTGTTGTTGTTGTTGTTGTTGTTGTTATGCAGCTCACAGCAGCTGAAAGGGGCCGATGCTTGTGTTGGGCGTGGCAGCACGCCAGCGCAGCGCATTTGCCAGTTATCCTTTTAAGGATTTGGCATGCATGCAAATAACTCAACAAAAAAATAGAAACAAAGCTAAAAATAATTTAAGATAAGCCGCATACCCTGCATGCAATTCACAGCTAGGGTATTCACAAGTCGTGCTCATGCTTTCACACAGAGCCCTGCTGTGCTTGTATGTCATATAGCTAGGTATAGCCTCTGCGTATCAGCTAGGGTATCTGCCAGTCGTGCTTGTGCTTGGCGCATTTTGCCATTCGCTTTTTGCCGCTCTGCTTTGCCCGGCATTTCTGACTGCCAAATGAGTTTCGTGCGGTCAACCGCTTGGAAATTTACACCTCGCAGCAGCCAATGCGCCGCCCCCCCATCAACAGCCACGCCCTTGCCGAGCAACCAACGGTCGCCCCACGGTACTGGCAGCTGCCTTTTGTCATGCTGGATTTTAGGCAAAACTGTAAAAACCCAAGCAGCCGTGGTCGGAGTCGAAGTCGACGTTGAAATGCCCTAACCTAGGCTAAAAGGCTGAACTGTATGGAAAATGGAAAATTTTAGAAGCCTGAATCTGAGAAAGTTTTAGTTCTAGTTGCCAAGTGAAAATTATTGAGATATTATTAAGAAAATAAAAAATATATATATTAACTATAAGATGATATTTCTTATAATATTATAGTATCATATTAGATTAGATCTATATGTAGTTATATAAGTAGATCAGATAGCTGGGTAGAGCATAATGTAAGTAAAGAAAGATATATAAGATTGTTAGATTAGATTTAGGGAAATTTCAATGAAATATATAAAGTTTGATCTATGATCTATAAGAATAATTCCATATATACCACAATTTCTCTTATTATAGAAATCTAAATCTATTGCAACTCTAAGCTACTCCACTTGCCAACAAAATGCATTTACCCATGGTAAGGGTATTTAAAACAAAAGACAAAGGAATTCGTTTTATGAATTTGTTAACAACAAAACACGAAATCAACCGCAACAACTACAAGTGCAGACAGTGAAAGAGACGTTGACCAAGCGATGCAGATAGAAAGGGAAAGAGAGAGCTAGAGCTGGAGCGAGAGCTACAGAGTGTGAGCCAGAGACAGTGACAGATTGAGTAAAATTCAAGCTTAAAGCTATAGCTGCGGCAGCGGCTGTGCGTCCCACACTTCAATCTACCGTAAGAACAGAGCTTGCTCTTCTTCTTCATTTGCTGCACTTAATATGACCATTGTTGTTGTTGTTGTTGTAAATGAGCTCCATTCACGTTGCTCTTCATGAATTTCATGAGTTGTCGTCTCGCATTTCGGCCGAGTTTTTCCAGCTGCCCCAAACACTGATTATGCCAAGTGCCTCTGCCATGGAAACATTCACCTTGAGCCATCAGTTTACCCACTTTTACCCAGCCTGTATATATCGAGTATATAGGGTATACTAATAGAGTAGTAATAGATTCATGAGAAAACCAATATAATACTTGTATCTATTATCTATAATATATCTTCTTTATTAACTGTTATCTTTTGTATATTATTTATTATCTATGATGTTATAACTTTTCTATGTTCTATTATATTTTTATCTATTATTTCTATTATCTATTATTTATTATCTTTCGTTCATCTATCTTCCATCCTATCTTCATAGATCGTATCTCTGCTAGGGCATGCAATCTTCGGCAGTTCGAGCACAAATTCTTCAGCCTTTGTGATTGTTGTTGTTATCGTAACGCAATCTGTATAATTGAGCAAACAGAGAGACATGCGAACGGGCTGCATGGCTCGAGCAAACGAAATTGAACAGCCAAAAAATAAGCAATTGGAAAGCGGAGAATTAAACGAAGTGTGCACACCGCAGCAGGAATGCCCTTACTGTGTACCAAAAAGCTATCGAAATATTTATCCTTAGACTTAATCGTAATTGTAGGCGTAATCGTTATTCTCAACTTTATCGCTGCTGTTATCGCAATTACTATTAATCCTATTAATATCGGATACATTCTGATCGTTAACATTATTTCCTATACAATATGAAAATCGTATCGTATCATTGTATTAACAATATCGTGTTGATGATATCTACTCATTGTATCGTGCTTAATGCCTATATACTTATCAATATATTGTTATCGATATCATGTTTTATATCGATACTCCATTTTAGTATTTTCACTTTTTTAAAAACTTATTTATGACTTAAGTCATCTGGATTATTTTTAACATATCAGCTTAGACGCAGCCCAGATAGATATGGGAGATAAGAAACTTTTCTCTCCTGCTCTTGTTGCCTTTTGTCGCAAGCTTCATGACACAGTCGTGGACATTCAAATAATGTCAGTTGTTTCATCCGATGCTGCTGGCGATGTCGATGCCGCTGCCGTTGCCGTTGCTGAGTTGACAACAGCAACGGCGTTGCCTATTAAAATCGATGCCATCAGCTTGGAGCCAGGTCTGAGCTCTGAATTTATTATGCGACAGCCTTCGATTACTCTCCATATGAATGAGTGTATGTGCGTGTGTGTGTGTGTGCGTGCGTGGGAGTGGGCGTGTTTTGTCGTGCCTTTTATGGCACTTGCAGATTATGAATTGGCGATTATGTTAATGAGCTAAGCGCTCCAAGCGTTGCTGGCCAGTTCTCAGTTTCATAACCGACTCGCAGCTAATACATATGTATGAAAGTATGTATGTAAATATATACATATACATACGTATATATTTATTCATATATATTCAGTTGACACATGAGACGCATTTCGCAGAAAGCATATATGTATGTATATTTTTATGCAGGGTGGCAACGATCCAAACAAAGTACACAAAATGGCTTCATGCTACCCTACATGGACTCCTCCACACACACACACACACACACACGCATAGATATTGAGATACACACACACACATATGCACACGAGAGCAGCACTCAATTTTAAATTAAATATTTTTGCTGCAGCTTCCTCTTCTTCTTCTTCGCTGCGAGCTGTTGATTTGTTGCGTTCGCGTTGCGCGCATTTTTCTATGAAGCTAGAGCTAGAGCTATGGCACAGCCCATCAGCGGGAGCTGAGGGCAAGCATTTTCGGATCTTTGGGTTTAAAGCCACAGCCCACAGAAACCAAAGCTCTCAAGTATGAAAATAAATAAGTTGGACTTCAGCATTTTGAGCGAACTTTAGCTGGTCAAGAGGTGGTCCACAAGTTGAAGCTGCTGCCGCTGCCGCTACTCCTTCTACTGATGCAATAAAAATATCGCGCATAACTGTGCTCAAGTTAAGCGAAAAACGTGCAACAATAGCAGCAAGAGTGAGCTCTCATTGAATGACAGACTAGGCGATGCGCTGCAATGATAAAGTTTATAAAATTAGATATATAAAGAATGACAATGACAATGACAATGACAATGACAATGACAATGACAATGACAATGACAATGACAATGACAATGACAATGACAATGACAATGACAATGACAATGACAATGACAATGACAATGACAATGACAATGACAATGACAATGACCAATGACAATGACAATGACAATGACAATGACAATGACAATGACAATGACAATGACAATGACAATGACAATGACAATGACAATGACAATGACAATGACAATGACAATGACAATGACAATGACAATGACAATGACAATGACAATGACAATGACAATGACAATGACAATGACAATGACAATGACAATGACAATGACAATGACAATGACAATGACAATGACAATGACAATGACAATGACAATGACAATGACAATGACAATGACAATGACAATGACAATGACAATGACAATGACAATGACAATGACAATGACAATGACAATGACAATGACAATGACAATGACAATGACAATGACAATGACAATGACAATGACAATGACAATGACAATGACAATGACAATGACAATGACAATGACAATGACAATGACAATGACAATGACAATGACAATGACAATGACAATGACAATGACAATGACAATGACAATGACAATATAAGAGTACAAACAGAAATCAAACAAATCGAAATCGAGCTGGAGTCAAGTGACTTTAACTTGTGAGCGCTACTGAGACGCTTAGTTCCTGAGCCACCATATTTGCGTAGCAGAGAAGAGGTTGAGCGGACAAGCTTGGGAAAGTGCTAGAGGTTAAGCGTGCAGCTCGACAAACAAATTGCTGCGAAAGTATGCAACGAAATATTTCATTTATGTAACAGCTACAGCATCGAAATTAAATTGTGCTCTGCTAACTTTGCCAACTGTGTGAGTGCGTATATGTATGTGTGCGTGCGTGTGCATTCGTGCGTGTGTGTGTTTGGATCAAGAACCGCCAATAAGTATTGAGTACAGGTGAATGAGAAAGCCACAGCAACTACTAGTTGTTATTCCTCTTGTGCTGTTATTTATTTTGGCAATGCTGTCGTCTTTGCGCTCTAATCGGATCAGCAAGTTAATTTACATGCAATTCAATCAGTTGCGTATTGTGTTGCCAGCCTTGCCGCACAACATTCATATGCATGCAACAGCGGGAGCTCTGCATGCCAAATGCCATTGGCATCATCAATTGCCCAGCCAGTGCCCAAAATACACACCCACACACGCACACACATACACACACACAAATACACGTACAGGTTGGTAGCAGTTCGATTCAGTTGAGGCGACAGCTAAAGCACCTGCAACAGTCTACCGAAATTTGTTCCTGTTGTTGTTATTGTTTTTGTATCTGTCTGCCATATCGATATGTTTGAATGGCAGCTCAATATCGATAGCACATTGCTGATGTTGGCGCCTTTGTTGATGGACCACGACTACATCAGCAACAATCATTTTGGCTGTGCGTGATGAAATTATTTGATAGACTTCGCACAATACACATTCGCAATAAACTTCACATGCAAAACATGTTCATTTACCGCTGATTCCTCATTGAGCTGCCTTTTGTATTTGTGTGTGTGTGTGTGTATGTGTGTGAGTATGGAGGGGGAGTGGATAAAAATATATCGATATGCATGGCAACGGCTGATGGCAATCACAAAGCTAGCGTTGACTGTCGCACACATACTGGGATTCACAGTTCATTAAAAATTAATTAAAATCCAGCAAAGACAACGTGCGTATCAGCAGACGGAAGCCGCGAGGTTTTTTCCTTTATTAATTGCACACGTTGTTTACCCAAATTTAAGCGTTATCAATTAACGACAATGTAGCACGAAGCTGGGCTTTAAAATCGCTATCGATAGATAAAAAGGCGGAGATATCATAAATGCTGCGCGTCAATAACAAATATTGCGCATAAGAAACGTAACTGTAACAGCAGAAGCACAGCATATAAAACGGCCATTTTATGCCCAAACGTTTCGGCTAATATTTACGCTCACAGAACCACACATACATACACACACACACACACACACACACATTCTCTTACGCTCTTGCTCGCATTGTTTTTGCATAATGCACATGCCAAAGTAATCGCACCCATTGGACCATAAACATGTGCGCGTACACACACACAGACGCACACATGTGCACAGGCATGCACAATATACGCCTCCCTCTCGCACTCGCATGCATTCACATTCGTACATACGCCACAATGACTTTTGCTTTGCATTTTTCATGAAGCGAAAAAAATGAACAAATGTGAAATGAAGAAGAAGCAGCGAGCGTAACTTTTCAGGCAACATTTTCATTTGCGTTTTGCGTTCCGTTTCGTTTGGTTGCGTTCACACTGTGCACTTTGGCGCTTGTTGGTTTTTATCATTATGCCAAATGCACAGACACACCCACAAAAGCATAAACAGAAGAAGGAGCAAAACAAGTAAAACTGTTGCAAATGACTGTTAGCGACTAAGCAATACCCTATACCAATTGTAATTAACGAATAAATAGGAACAAGTAAGGATTCACGACTTTCAAACTGCAATGGCTTTCAAACTGTGTTTAAAAAATCTAAATATTATGCCAAAATCTATATACCCCGTGTTTGTTTAGTTCACAGGATAAACACAGAATGGAGGAAGCAACAATGTAAAGCAAAGCGAAACAAAGTACTGTTGATTGCCGCAGGACGCCCTTGAAACAGTGCCCAAAACATGCTCGCGTGTGTGTGCGTCTGTAAGTGCGTGTGATTCTGTGTAGCAGCACGCACACACTGCTGTAATTACGTATGCCACGTAATGCGCTGAGCAAATTACGTAATACGTACGCCAAACTGATCAGAAAACGTAAATAGCTGCGTTACGGCCAGCCAAGCAACGGTGGGCGTAACCGCTGGGGCTAAATTAATATGCAAACAAATGCACATAAATATATGAACATACATATATGTATATGCATACATGTTTGTGTGCTTGTGTATGTATATATGTGCATGCTTGCATGTGTGAGATTTGACTATGTAAGCACTTGCAAGCCTTTAAGCTCGACGCCTTAACTGATAGTTAAGCTATATTATATGTAATATTATGTCATTAATGTTTTAATAATAAAAAAAAAAAAATTACAATAAAGACTCACCAAGAAGAAAAAGTTAAACATTTTCCATTGTATATGCTTTTTCATATTAGGAAAATGAAACCAAGTTAGTAAAATCTAGGTTTATACAGTAGAAACTAATTGTAAGCGACTTCTGAGATTCATAGAATTGGGTTCGATTCAAACCGTAAGCCTCATTCGTTCGCCTACAAACAAAATCACTTTAATTTCACTATAGTCTGTATCTCTTTAGCACTTAGCGTGGCCACACTGTACTTTTGTACGAAGATGCCATCAATTTCTAATAAAAGACAATGCGAGCGAATTTTATGTGCAATTTATTTGTTGGGATTAGCCGCGGATTAACAAGTTAAATTACATATTGTGCTAACAATGCGTGCTACGTATACATATATGTATGTGACCACGCCCACAGAAGCAATAAAGCCCACGCACACGCATGCACACACTCACACACCCAGAAGCATTAAAAGCCGCAGTTCAGGCTTTTCAATGTGAGCTGCAAGTGCAGGCATGTGTATTAGGTACATATGTGTGTGAGTGAGTGTGTCTGTGTGTGTATGTGTGTCTGTGTGTGTGTGTGTGTATGTGTGTGTGTGTGTATGTGTGTGTATGTGTGTGTGCTGTTGCATGCCTCAGTGCGCTTGCTAGCTGAAGCTGCTGGTGCTGCTGCTGCTGCTGCTGCTGCTGCTGCTGCTGCTCCTGCCGGCCGCCAGTTGCCATTTATTTTTAGCAGTCAACGCGGAAAAATAGCAAAAAAAAAAAAAAAAAAGAACGGGGAAAAAAAATACGGAGAATGAGTAGAGGTAGAAAAATCAAACAAAAACATTCGTATAGATGGGGAAATGGTAGATGGCTGGGTAACGGTAAACGCCCAAAATCTCGGCGGGGCGTGGCGCTCCATGCTGACGTCTTTGCAAAAGTGTTTTGCTATGCAATTTGAATAATTTAATGGATTTTTATGAGCAGTAAAACGCTCAAAGCATGCAGACGACGAGTAAAAGAGAACGTAGAGATAGAGTGAGAGAGAGAGAGCAGTATAAGGCATGAACAGCGTAGAGAGGGAACACACACACACACACTCGAACCCACTCATATGTGGCTGAGCTTGGGTTTCAGCTTGGCCAGAGACCCGTAGAAGAGCTGGTAGAGAACTGAGGTTTATGGGTTGAGGATCTGAAGTTCTGGCACTGTGGGCTTATTCAATTTCGCAATCGCCGCTTGCTGGCGTCGCCAAATCTCTGCAACTGGCTCCAATTGACTGCCGTGCCACTTCCGCAGACGACGGCCACGTTGCCAGCATCAGAAGCAGTCAAGCGTTTGCCTTCTCAATGCACACCAAAAACAAGAACAACAACAACAACAGCAACGACAGCGACAATAACAGCCGGAGCAAGTGCAAGCGATGCAACGACTGCACAATACTCTATTCGCAACGCAATTACCAGGATTTTTAAGACTTAATTAAATTATTAAAGATTAGCAGTTAATGACTAATTCAGTTTACCAGACTTAACTATAAAGTATTGTAAATGTATAATTCGCCAAACTAATATACCTCAGTGCACTTTCCATACAGTGCATAACCAGGACAACAGCAACCAGAACGACGACAGCAAATGCAATAAATTTTCAAGTCATTTCAACTTCCGGTGTGTGGCCCGATTACAGTTTAGTAGCTGTAAATATATAGGCGACACACACACACGGATGCACACATGTAGCTCTCTCTCTCTCTGTCTTGCTTGCACCTCGTCCTGGCAACGTTTTTTACTCACATTAAAGCGGCGACTGCTCATTAAACGTCGAAGCGCTTGAATTTTATGTTGCCTACTTTTCAGCCGCATAGCAGATTTTTGCCATTGCCCAGCATTAAAGGGCCGCGGCGAACGCCATTATAATTATAGTTGAAACCACTTGGGAGCAAGCGAGACACTCAATTATCCCAGCCATGTGAGGCAAAATTATGAAAAGACAAGATGACGAAGAAGAAGAAGAGGAAGCAACAGAAAATATAAAGAAGCGACATCAAGTAAGCGACATGAATGCGGTGTGGGGCTGCGCTTAGAGATGAGCGATATGCCAAGTAGCTGCTGTCTCGATACTTTTAGCGATGTACACATACATATTATAAATTTACTAGAAATCTAAATATTCAATTTTAGTTTAATTATAATTATGTAGTCAAGCATTTGTAACATGCCTAATTTTATTTTAGTTTGCCTATTTTATATTCATAATTTGAATTTGTAAAGAACTTTTACCATTCATTGCATATTTAAATGCTTGTTCGTGTCACGCACTCCGCATTAATTGGCTTGGTAATTCGAGCTGTTCGAGCTGCTGTTGTTGCGCTGCTGAGACTTTGTGGCGCTCTCTGAAGTTTCTTTTTGGCGACACGTTATTTGCCTTGTCATTGTCATAGGCTGACGTTGATGTTGATGCTGCCACTGTTGTTGTTGTCACTGGCGCCATTATTACAAATATTTCCATTGTTGTTCGTTAGCGTCGCCTAGAACCGCGGTTTTCTTCCTGTAACTGTCACATTTCATCATCATCATCATTAACATCATTATCATCATCATGCAGTTACCAATACAATGTAGCCACAATTCCCTGCTACTATTTGTATGCATGATGGCACCACCCACACCCTCTCCAACTTTCTCTCACACTTGCCATAAAAACGTTCGACTGCTTCCTGTTGGAGTGCAAGCCTCTCTCCCGCTCGCACTTTATCGTCTGGTGATTAGCGAGCGCAGCACAGCACCAGCAGCAGCAGCAGCAGCAGCGATAATGTCGCCTGCGGCAAGCTGGTTGAGCTTGTGTGAATGTCTGGGTGGTTAGTGGGTTGGGTTAGCAGGCAAATGATTGCCACTTGAGGTGTAAACGAGCGTATTTTACAGCGAGCCACCCGCGCTTCAAAACACTTCAAAAATAAAGTAACAAAGTTTATCAAGCAAACATAACGGAAATCGCTGTCATTTCAGCAGCGCAAGTAAACGATAAGAAAATAATAAAGAAAAAGCGAGAGAGAGTTAGCATTGGAGATCAGTGTTAAGTTGATATACTATCGATATGCATACATCGATAATGATTAGCGCAAAACACATTTATCGCATATTATTAATGAGCTTAAGAAATGGATCGATTTAATGTCATTTTTGTTATTAAGTCTCTAAAATCATGTTGCAGCTTAGAAAAGCAGCGCGTGAGCAGAGCTGCTCCTGACTTACGGATAATCAAACAAATAAAAATTGTATGGCTTAAGCCACAACTATATTAATGCAAGAACTTGATGATGCTGAACATAAGGTGGTCATTCAGCTTCGTGGCTGCAATTGCTGATTATAGCCATTATAAAAATTGTCATAAGATGCAAGATTCTATGTTATTATTCTACTTTTTATTAGGGATCGATATTGCAAATATATGAATCAATTTGACTAATACATTTTGACAAAATGTTTAAAAATAAAAAAAAATTAAATTATACTAAATAATTGTTGTCTAGATATATTAAATCTAGACTTTTAAAAATATTTATAAATCTAGAAATAATATCTCATATGTATTACAATACTCTAAAAAAGAAAACTATGCTCAAATTTGATGAGTATCCCTACTCTATGGTGGCTGTGGTCAAGGGGCTTAAGAGTAGTGGCAGTGTATTTTGGAGACTTCTTATTTTGTTATGCTAAGTAAAAATTGTTCTCTGTGCGAAACAAGATTGCCTAAAAATATGTATACGTTTCTTTTCATACAAAAATTAATTATATTTAATATATACATTCATACTTGCATACAAATATTTTTTTTATTTGCATATGAATTACTTCAAATGTACTTAAAATGCAAAACCAATATATTTCCGAGTCTTTGGCCCGTTATGAAATCCGTTACATTTCGTATAACATTCCAATTCCAATAGGCGCTTTTTACCACATTCCCATATATTCCAGTCTACACACCATTAGTCAGGTTGCGCACCAACTCAATATGAAAGTCTGGCCACACTGCTCATTACAGCGCTGCCAGATTGTGAGGTCAACAGCTGTTCTACTCGAAGGCCGAAGTTTAATGTACACACACACACACACGAACATACAAACACATATACAAACACGTTGAGAGTAGATATGTATTCAAATAAATATAGGTTTGTGACTGATGTGTGCAGATATCGGGATAAGATATAACTTTTTAATTTGCATGGCTACCGAAATTAATAAGAACCTAAAAGGCGAATGCCCCCGCCTCGCCTTTGCTTCTGCTTTTACATTTGCCGTTTGCTTGATAACAAATTGGTTAAATAAATACAAGCTCACACACACACACGCACGCATATACACTGTTTTTCTTAAATATATGTATATATACATATGGATGTATATGTGTTCACGCATTGCCCGGTTTGTAATATATTTAACAATTATATTATATTATTATTAATTCGAGGTAAACGTCGAACACTGCGCAGCGATTAGACGTCGCATTTCGCACTAACTGTTTATTCGAGCGAACAACCTCTTGACATTGATAATGTGCTCTAACGGTGATCAGACCGATGGCCACCTACAGATCCGAGCGCCAGCAATTGACATAAAACAAACGCCCAGCGACTCGATGCCAACATCACCCACAATGCAGCCGCTAGCGATGCGCCGCAACGTGAGCACCGACAGCCTCCTGATGCCCTCAGACTCGAAGGCGGCGCGCGTCCGTGTTATATATACGGGCGGCACCATCGGTATGATGCGGAACGAGCGAAACGGTAAATAGCCACATGGTTAAACAGCTCCATCATTTCCTTAGACCTACTAACTCACGGAATCTCGGAATCACGGAACTTAATCGATATCCGCTTTTCATCTTAATATTATCATCTTAATCTTAATCTTAAGCATCTTCAATCTCTGACTTTAATATTTGAATAAGCCAGTGAATTTCCAAATTCTTGTCCAGCTCCTCCTCATCTTAAGTTTCTCTAATTCCGATCTCCTATTCATAATCTTATCCATGCAATCTCCAATATTATATTACCCATCTGCAACTTATGTTCCAATTCCAATTTTCTATCTTCTCTACTTCCAGTTTAGAGATCTGCATCATCTCATCTTAAGCTTCTCTATCAGTATCTTCCATCTCGTCCCAACTCCATTACGTGATCTTCTCGTGTTCCATTATCATTTCTATATTTACCAGTTCTTATTTTTTTTTTTTCAAATTACATTTGAATTCCCCACCTGAGATACAAGATAAGATTGTCTTCTATTCACAATCTCCTTCACCTGCTTATCATATTCTTCTGTACCTTTCAATCTCCATATACAAATTATCCCTCTCCCTCTCTCTCTCTCTCCACATACAAATTATCCCTCTCATTATCCCTCTCTCTGTCCCTCACTCACTCACTCACTCTCTCTCTCTTATTCTTTCAGTTTTGGCGCCTATTCCAAATGCTTTGGTTCGACTTATCCGAAAATATCCGAATATTCATGATGAGGATTATGCGCAGCGTCATTTTGACGCTGGCGCTTCTATGGGACCTCTGGTGCTGCCCTACGTTCAGGGCGAATCTCGGCGAGTTGTCTACCAGGTGACGGAATATTCGCCGTTGCTCGACTCCAGCAACATGACCATGGAGGATTGGGCGCGCATTGCCAAAGATATTCATGTAAGTAGAGAAGAACTGCAGCACAGAGAGAGAGAGAGAAAGAGAGCTCAGCTGACGGGTAAGTACGAGAGAATGAGATAGATGCAGACGGAGACAGAGAAAGATATGAAATTTCTCAAGACTGATATTTAAATCGATATAAATATTTCATTGTCATTATACCCTGATTTTCCATATTCAGTGAGTATAAAATTCAATATATGTATATCGATATCAATACCTATCGATTATTGTCAATTCTCTCTCCCTCTCTCTTTCTATCTCTCCTGTTTTGCTTTCATCTTAATAATTCAATCAATCCTTAGCAATCATACGAGTTCTTCGATGGCTTCGTCGTGCTCCACGGCACAGATACGCTCTCGTACACGGCCTCGGCCTTGTCGTTCATGCTGGAGAATCTGGGCAAGACGGTGATCATAACGGGCAGCCAGCTGCCGATCTTCGAGACGCGAACGGACGGCAAGGATAACTTCACCTCAGCGCTGATCATTGCTGGCAACTATGTGATACCGGAGGTGTGCATCTTCTTTGGGAATAAGCTGCTGCGCGGCAATCGCACCGTGAAGGTCAGCTCCAATTCGCTGGATGCCTTCGATTCACCCAATGTGCCGCCGTTGGCGCAGATCGGCATTAATGTCAACGTGGACTATCGCCTGATCTTCCGCCCGTGCACTGTGGAGCGCTTCTGTGTGCACTCACAGCTGGACAAGAATGTGGGCTTGTTGCGCATCTTTCCCAGCATTTCGCTGGCCACGTTTCGTGCCTTCCTGGCGCCGCCTATGCGCGGCGTGGTGTTGCAGTCCTTTGGCTCCGGCAATATGCCATCGAATCGCAAGGATCTGATTGACGAGCTGAAAGCAGCTTCCGCTCGCGGTGTCATTATCATCAACTGCACCCAGTGTCCCAATGGCGCCGTTGCCGAAATCTATGACACGGGCAAGGTGCTGTTCGATGTGGGCGTTATACCTGGCTACGATATGACGCCTGAGGCGGCGCTCACCAAGCTGGCCTATGTGATAGGCAAATCCGAATGGTCGCTCGAGGTGAAGAAGCAGGTGAGTTGACAGAGAATCTAACTGTACTCAAAGATATAGACTAATTCTCAATCCATACCTTGTCCAGATGATGCAGTCGAATCTGCGCGGCGAGCTAACGTCCATGGGTGCGCACGCAATGAAAGATTACGACCTGGTCGATGCAGTGGCTCGATCGTTGCATCTGTCCTCACCGCAGGAGCTCAATCAGCTGGGCAACACGCTATTCCCGGCCATGATCAATGCCGCCGTCGTGGAAGGCAACAGCAATAAACTGACCAACCTGAAAGCCTACGGCGCAAATCTCTCTGGCACTAATCATGACCAGCGCACGGCGCTCCATCTCGCTTGCCAGCTGGGCAATGTGGCCATTGTGCGCTTCCTGCTACAGAACGGCGTCTCGGTGCACAAGCGGGATCTGTGCGAGCGCACGGCCTTGCAGGAGGCCATCGCGACAGATAACGCTGAGATCATTCAGTTGCTCATCAGTTGTGGCGCCCACTTGACTGGCTCCTCGCGTGCTGTGGGCGAGCAACTGTGTGCCGCAGCTGCTCGTGGTGCACTGCGTCGTCTGCAATCCTATCAGCTGGCCGGCGCCGATTTAAGTTTTCAGGATCCATCAGGACGCACCGCGTTGCATGTGGCTGCACTTCATGGCTACGTGAATGTGGTGAAGTTCCTAATGGAGAATATGGAGGAGACGGAGCTGAAGGATATGATTGGACTGACGCCGTTAGACTATGCCGTTCGTGGTGGCCATTCGGAGGTTGTGCGTCTGCTAAAGTCTGACGAAACGGAGACAGAGGCGGTGCCGGATGCCTAACAGCTGCTGCTCCAAGGTTCATTACTTAAAGTTTTCTTATTCGCCCATATATATGTATGTAAGCACAAGCATACAAGGTGTTGTGCGCACCTAGAACAATCTAGTCTAACCTATATAGTTACTGAGAAATAGTTGGTTTTCTAAATGCATTTTATACACTGTTTTATATATTGTGAACTCGAATTCTTATGCACTTCAATTTAACGGTTATGAATAAAGAAAATCTCGATAGTTCCGATAACAATATAATTTTGAATCACTGAAGAGATAGGGATGATACATACATATGTGTAATTAAGAGTACAGTGCAAATAAAATATAACTTAATAGTATTTGTATAATAATGCTATAATAATTGCGCTATAGAAGTATTTCTTGTTCACATTACATATATCAATTGATGAAAAATAAACCAAATTCACACCCAAACCTTAATCAGGTTAGCTGTATGTCAAGGACAAATACTAATATAATATGAACATAGAAAATATATAAATCAGACAAACTGGTCAAATAAATAAACGTACACATACAAAACATATATTGAAGAAAACTTACATTACATTCTCTCCCGACAGTTTACAGTATTGCCAATCGATACTATCGTGTATACGACAAGAACAGCCCTGTGATTGCCAAACTAGGGCAGTAGAGTGACTGTAGAGCCCTGGTGTTCAAGTTTCTTTTTTGTTAGCATTGCTTAATGATAATTGGTAAATAGTTTTTCAATGAAACTTTTAGAAAATTATGCTAAAAATCAAGTCGCTTTTGTGAATGATAAAACAGAGCGCATATGTGTGCCTTCGTGTGTGTGCGTGTATGTATACGAAACCATTTGCCAAATTGTTTTGTCAAGAGACGACG
The DNA here is from genome assembly GCA_030914345.1 of Drosophila koepferae. Classification (NCBI taxonomy): domain Eukaryota; kingdom Metazoa; phylum Arthropoda; class Insecta; order Diptera; family Drosophilidae; genus Drosophila; species Drosophila koepferae. Next base: position 15,794,923 of record JAUESR010000196.1, on the reverse strand, counting down.
TACGCACACTGAGACACACAAGCACACACGTACACATACAGCCGCACAGACACACACACACACATCGAAGAAGTGCACACGTCAGTGCCACGAAATCTGCCCAAAATTTCAAACGCGAGAAGCCCCCAACTTTTGTCTTGAATATTTTTGATTAATTTAGGAAACATGTCCTTTTACCATTGCAGTCAATGTCGATAGTTAGCAGCACGAACATCACGAAACACTCGCGACGACATTGGATATATCCACTCCGGAGATAGCCAGTGCTTCCTCTTTTTTTTTGTTTTCCCTTTTTTTTTTTTGCTAATTTTATTGTAAACGTGTTTAGATAGTTGAATTTGTTTGTTGTTATGTCCGGGCCAATGTCCGAACACAGGCCGCCCAATGAGCCCGAGGATGAGATCAGCTCCACAGACGTATCACTGATACAGGTAAGAGGCGCGTTCGCATAACAAAAATCTTTCGCCAGCTAACTTGGATTTATAATTGCAGAATGTGTCTGCTGGTGGAGCAGGTGGCAAGGGCCGACTGGACAGCCTGCGCGAGAATCTGTTCAAGCAGCAGGTAAGTCTGGCATTAGTCCAACTGCTCAAGGAGAGAGTTTACCTGACCGATTCCCCAACAGGAACGTCTCACGGCATTGCGTGAGCGTGCCTTGCGCAAATCCGAGGATGGCAGCCGAGGCAAGCCCAGCATAAGCGATTCGGCGGAATCACTCCAATCGCTGGGCCAGCGGCTGACCATGTTGAAGGTGCGCAATTCCGATTCGCCTCAAATACTGCTGCACGAGGTGCCCTCACAGGATTCGTCAACACCGCTTGTCACACCCACTAAAGATGTCTCGGGCAGCGAGAAGTTGCAAATGCTGAACCAGCGCACCGAACATAATCGAGCGCTACTCGAGCAGCGCAAGCGCGACATGGCTAAATCGCTGCAGTCGGTGAGATCAGGGCTAAGGCAGAGCATCGACCTGGGGTCCTCCATGAGCGATTTGCGTGCGCCGGCCGCAGCGACACCTGTCTCCCGACACTGGTCAGCAGCAGATCTACAGCTGCAGCTGCAGCAGCAACAGCAACAGCAACAGATGCAACCGCAGTCGCAGCAGCAGGGCGAGGAGGGACGCCTGAAGCTGCTCCAGAATAAGATGCGAATCATTGAGATGAAGCAGAAGCGCAAGGACCTAGAGTTACAGCAGGAGCTGCACGATTTGCGCAACGAGTTGACGCGCCGCGAAGAGCAGATCCAACAGCTGGAAGCAACGATGGCGCAGCAGAGCGAACATATGGACAGCCAACGACCCCTGCAGGAGCAGGAGAATGCACGATTGCACGCGGAGATTGAGCAGCTTCGCGAACGCAATGCGGAGCTGGAGAATAGCAGCGAAATGCTGGAAACGTTACGACTGGAGCTGCACAGCGCCAGGGAGCAACTATTGGAGCAGCAGACAAGCCAGGCGGCGGCGGAAGCGGCGGCCGTGATTTCCACGGATGCCCAGGTGAATGTGGAGCTGGCCAAGCAGCTACAGGAGCTGGAGAAGCAACTGCAAGAGCTGCGCAACAGCAAGGAGGAGCAGGCTGAACACCAAGAACCAAATGCCAGCAGGGAAGCCGAGCTGGAGGCCACCATTGCCATGCAGAACGAGCAGCTGGCGGAGAAGACCACCGAGCTGAATGTGCTCAATGTAAATCTGCGCGTGCTCGAGGAGAAGCTCGCTCAGAGTGTGAAGAGCAAACCTCTCTTTCTGGACGAGGACGCCAGCGATGGCAACGAACAGCTGCAGGCTCAGCTACAGCAGTTCAAGCAGAAGCTGGATGAGTGCAACAAGAGCAACATCAAGCTGAAGCTGAAGTGCAAGCAGGCGGAGAAACAGCTACAGAAGCTGCAGAGCCTGGATACCCAGCAGGAGCTGGCGCGTATTACTGCCGAGAATGAGCAGCTGCAGCAGCGCATCACAGTGCTGGAGGATGAGAAGGGTCAATGGCAGTTGGCCCATGTTGAAGAGGATGCGACGCAGGAGCAACAGCAGCAGATTCAAGGTATCAAGCCCACTCCATCTGCTGGCCAGACAGAAGCCATTCGGCTATTGGAGGAGCAAAAGGAGGAACTGCAGCAGGCACTGGAAGCCTTGCAGCTGGGCAGCGAAACGGCTCGCGTGGAATCGGAGCTTAGCGAGGTGCAGTTAGAGGAGCAACTCTCGCAGCGCGTGCAACAGCTGGAGACGGAGGCAACCGAACAGCAGAAGCAGCTGCAAAAGCTGCAGACTGAGAAGGAGGCACTGGACAAAAAGCTGACGCACTACATCAACGAAAACATGGAACTACTCGATAAGCTGGAAAAGTTGAGCTCCTCCAGCTCGGCCGAGTCCATAGAGATTGTGGAGCGACCCACGGAGCGACGCTTCAGCCAACGTCCAGGCAGCGATGGCGAAGCTGAGGCGGAGGGAGATCAGGTCAGCGCCAACAAAACCAAGACAACCCCTGCGCCCGCCGTGCTGCCTAGCTTTGTGAGCGAGCTCACCCAAACGGATCTGGCAGCGCCTGAACTGGAGGTCAACGAGAGTCTCGCCCAGTTACGCAACGAGAACGACGAACTGCTGCAGAAAATTGAGCTCTTCACCAATGAGCGGCGCGAGGTGCTGGCCAAGATGGAGCAGCTGCAGGCGGAGAATGCATCACTGCAATCGAAGCTGAAGCTTGCCCAGGAGCAGCAACAGTCCGAGAAGACGACGCTCGAAACGGAACTGAAACAGCAACAGTCCGAGAAGACGACGCTCGAAACGGAGCTGAAGCAGCAACAGTCCGAGAGGACGACGCTCGAAACGGAACTGAAGCTCGCCCGGGAGCAGCTGCAAACGGAGAGCGCAGCACTGCAGGCCCAACTGGACGAACTGCAGCGGGACAAGCAACAGCTGTCGCTGCAACTCAGTGAGAAATCGAATCTTTCCCAGGAGCTTAGCTCTATGCAGCGCTCCTCGGAGGTGGTCGCCGCCCTGGACTGTGGAGAGGGTGGCGCCGCGCTCTTCGACAAGTGTGAACGTTCACTCTCGAAGCTCAACTCCGAACTGGAGGCCTATCGCAAGGCCAACGATCGCAATGCCAAGCTCAATGTGTCCAAGAAGCTTGCCAAGGAGGCGAAGAATGTGCACGTCCAGCTGACGGAGCTGCTACACAAGGTGAAGGAAGCGAGCACCGCAGTGGAAACGGTCACCGTAGTGGAGACAGTCGTTGCTGTTACCGCACCCAATGGCAAAGCTCTAGCGGAATACGAGCAGCTGACGGCACAGAATGCCGAGCTCAAGACGGCGCTGGCCGCACTCCAAGCAGAACTGGAGGAGCTGCGCGATAGTTGCGAGCCGCAGGAGACAGGCAAACAGCTGGCTATTGGCCAGGCAGAGGATGATGAGCAGCAGCAGGAGCGGGCAAGAGAACGTGAGCGTGAGCAAGAGCGTGAGCGAGAGCGGGAGCGTGAGCGAGAGCAAGAACGAAAACGGGAACGAGAGCGAGAAGCCTTGATAGCTGAGCTGCGAGCTCGTGCGGAGGAGGAGCAACAGCAGCTGGCGCAACTAGAGTCTGTGGTAGCGGAGCTGCGTGCCAGTGAGGCGGAGCACCTGCAGCTGATTGCCAGTCAGAGTGCAGAGCTGGTGCAGCTACAGCTGCAGGCCGAGCACTTTGATCAGACGCTGAACAACAGCGAAATGGCGCACGAGAAGCACATGGAGCAGCAGCAGCGCCTGAGACGTGAGCTCCAGGCACGCATCGAGACGCTGGAGGGGGAGCAGAGCATACTACAAGCCCTGGTTGCCGAGCAGAAACAACAGCTGATCGAGAGCTACAGCGAAAGTGAATACGAGACGAACATGAAGCTGCTGGAGCTGCAGCAGTGCCAGCAGGAACTGGAGGCCAGCGAGCAGCGCAACAAGGAGCTGCGCGAGAAGCTCAAGAAGTACGCGCTGAGTCTCAAGAAGCGCACGGCCGAGCAGGCTGAGCTAGAGCAGCAACTGCAGCGCGAGCGAGCCACCGTGGCTGAGCTGCAGGAGCAGCAGCTGTGTCTGCATGGCATGGATCAGCTGAAGCAGGACAATGCCCGGCTGCACGAGCAACTGGCCAAGCAGCAGTCCAAGCTGGCCGGTCTGCCCAAGCTGAAGGAGGAGGTGGAACGACTGCAGGTCGAGCTGCAGAATACGGTCCATGCGAATACAGCACTGCGCCAGGAGAGCTACAAGCTGGAGCTGGCGCTGGCCGAGCAGAGCTCCATCGAAGAATTGCGTCGCCAGTTGGAGCAGAAGTCACTGAAGTTCGACAAGTCCAAAGAGGTCATCAAGCATCGAAATGCCACCATACAGAGTCTGCAGCGTGAGCTGGCTGAGCTCCGTGCCCAGCTGCAGGCACAGCCCGAGGAAGAGGAGGAGCAGCAGAGAGAGCGGGAGCAGGCACATCAAATTGAGCAGCTGCGGTTGCAGAATGCCAAAATGGCCGAGGAGAAGGCAAACTTCGAGCTGACGATCGGGCGCCTGGAAACCATCCATGAGGGCATCCAAGCTAAACTGCAGCAAGATCAATCCTACATTGAATCGCTGGAGGCGCAAATAGCCGAACTGCAATCGAAGTGTGCTGCGCTCGAGGATCAGACCGCAGCACTGCGAGCACATGAGCTGAGCGCCAAGGAGCAGATGCAACTGCTCGAGCAGCAGGTGCGCGAGGCGCATGCTCAGCGGGCGGAGCAAGAGTCCCAGCTAACCGAGCGTCTGCAACAGCTTACAGAGCGTGAGCAGAGCCAAAGCCGGCAGCTCCAGCTGTTGGGCAGCGAAGCGGAAGAGGCGCGGGAGCAAATGCTCGCGCTGCAGGCCACCCACGAGGCGTTGCTGCAACGGCACAAGCAACAGACGCAACATGCGCAACAGGCTCTGGCCGAGCGGGAGCAGCTTAACAGCAGCAGCGAGCAGGAGTTGCACGAACTGCGGACACAGCTGGAGGCGCGCAACCAGGAGTTGCAGCGCCAACGGCAGGTCTACGATGCCAAGCTGGCAGCCAAGGCCACCGAGCTGGACGAGCTAGAGTGTGATCTGAATGCGCACATGGAACGTGCCACGATGGAGACGCGTGATCTTACCCAACAGCTGGAGAGGTCACAGGAACAGCTGCAGGCACGCACGGAGGAGCTGACACGACTGAACGAAGAGCTGGCCGATGTGGAGCGGGAGCGTGCGGCGCTCAGCCGGGAGGCGGTCATGTTACGTCTGCAACACGACAGCGCCGAGCAGGACGTGCTGGAGCTGCAGGAGCTACGCATGCAGGTCATACAAGACAAAACGGAAATGGACAATCTGCGCTCACAAATAGACTCGCTGTGCGCCAATCATAATCAGGAACTGCAGGCGCTGCAGCAGCAAATCGCAGAGCTGGATACACTGGGACAGAACCAAACGGACGATCAGGTCTACATTGAGACCGAGAACAAGCGTCTCGCCGAACAGCTGGTGGAGCTGCAGGTGCGACTCGACGAACAGGCCGAACAGCTGGCACGCCAACAGGCAGTTCCAGGTCCAATTCCAGCTCCAGCCAGCTTCCAGCAGCAACCGCAAGCAACAGCCACGGACGACTGGATGGCCTGGTCTGGCATAATGCAACCGACTCAAAGACAAGAGCAGGTATGTATTACCGAATACGAACTAAAAGATAAAATAGTCGTTAAGCAAAATGTAAGATTTACATTTAACATAAATCTGCCCGAAATAGTTGAAGCTTTGCTTAAATCAAATTCAATTCTAGTTTGTTCTCAGTTTCTATGCTATCGATATCTTATTGATTACAAGCTCATTTATGTTCATTCCTTACTAAAACTAGTTCAAAACTACTCAAAATCGACTCAATAGTTGACTAACCTAACTTTAGAACTGCTGGAATCATGGTTCACAAATTGGCTTAAATTCGAACCATCATCGAATTCCATCAAATTTGGAGCAGACACTGACTCGATAACAGCTCTAGATAACTGCCACTAAGTACCGGCTCAGCTGGATTTCGATTTGAATTATTTTCGCTGCAAATCAGTAAAAAACAACTTTTAACTAACATACTTTTTGCTTTGTCCGCTCAATAATAAAGATTTGCATCAATTTATTGCAGAATGCGCCTCTTCCTGCGCCCGCCATGTTCTTTGGCGGCGATGCGGCAGCTGCACCATCACCTTTCGATGAGATTGTTGCCCAGCCCCTGAGGATGACCACACAGAATCTGGGCATGAGTTTACCCCAAGCTCAGCCAGTGGCTAATGTAGAGTCAAGTGGAGTGGAACCAACTATTGAAGATCTGCAGCGTAATGTTTCTGATCTGGAGAAACATGCCAAGGAGCTGGAGACGAAATTGCTGGCTCGCAATCAGGCGCTGGCCGAGCAAGAAGAGCGACGCGCCCAACTGGAGCGTCTGCTGGCCGAACGTGAGCAGGAACTGGCGCAGCTGCGTGCTGCCGCGGAAGAGCGTGAGCGTGTGGCTGCCATTGAGGCGCTAATACAGCCAGCAGCCGCTCCAACGACATCGGCTCCTACGCTGGATATGTTCTTTGGCAACGAAACGGTAACAGATTCAGCTGTGACCACTCTAGATCTGGGTCTGCCACAAACGGAGCCCGTTGTGGAGCAGCTCATAATACCAAAGAAGGCGTATATTTGCCATCCAGAGCAGGAGCAAGAGCAGGAACAGCAACACCAACAACAACAACAACAGCAGCTGACGAGCGACTGGGGTGTTGACGTGGACGAGGATCCCTGGGCCAATGCTGGCAAAGAGGAACAGTTAACAGATGCGACGGCAGCGCTGCTAAATCGCATCGAGGAACTGGAGAACCAGAAAGCCAAGCTTCAAACGAAAACCGCAAAGTTGATGAAGTGCGTCAAAGAATATCGCAGCAAGGAGCAGCAGGAGCAGGCACGCAATGCCAATAATAATGATCTGGACAGCGCCATTATGGATGAACTAAAGTATCAACTGCAGCTGCAGGAGGCGCGCCAAGCCAAGACCGAGGAGCTGCTGCAGCAGCAGACGCTGGAAAAGGAGAAGCTATTGAAACGCATCGATGTCCTGACTGCAGGCAATGAACGTATGGCCGAGCTGAAGGAGCGCCAGGACATGGATGTGCAAATGTATCAAACGCGAATCCGCGAGCTACAGGACAAGCTGCAGCAGCTGGAGAGCTGGGGCGAGGGGCCAAGCGCCGCTGCCACGCCCACAGCACAACCCAGTGACGAGGCGGCGATGGCCCGCATCGACAATCTGATGGCAGAGAACCAAGATTTGTATAGCGAGTGCCAGGAGCTGGTGGCCCAGCTGCGACAGGAGAAGGAGCAGGCCCAGCAAGAGCGGGAGCGGCTGCAGGCACAACTCGACGCGCGAAACCAAGAGGCGGAGCAACTTAAGCAGCAGATGGAGCACGATAAACAGCAGGCGGAGAAATCGCAGCTAGAGTGTCAGCAGCTGCAGCAGCAACTGGAGAAGCTAAAGGCCAATCAACTGGAGTGCCAACAGCTGAAGCAGCAATTAGATGAACTAAAGACCAAGCAGGTGGAGTGCCAACAACTACAACTGCAGCTGGACGAGCTGAGGACCAAGCAGCTAGAGCTGCCGGTGGCAGTGAGTGCGCCCAGTGACGATAGCATGGCACTGCTGCAAGAAAAGGAAGCCGAAATCGTCCATCTCAAGCAGCGCATCGAGGAGCTGATGCGCGAGGATCAGACAGAGAAATTGGTGTTGGAGATATTAACCAAGAATCAGGAACTGCAAATGCTGCGCATGCAAGTCAAACAGTTGCAAGAGGATAAGCTTGAGCAGCAGGAGAAACAGTTGGAGGAGGCGCAGCAGCGGAATACTCCAGTGGATCCACAACTGCAGCATGAGCTGGAACAACTACGCCAGCAGTGTGCCCAGCACGAGCAGGAGAAGAACGACATGGAGGAGGAGCTGCGTGTGCTAAACAATCATGTGCTCAGCAGCCTGGAGCTGGAGGACAAGATGAAGCAAACTGTATTGGAGCTGGACATGAAAAACATTGAGATAACCGAGCTACGTAGAACGGTGGAGCGGCTACAACAGGCTCAGCCACAGCCACAGCCACAGGCACAGCCATCCCAGCAGCAGCAGGCGCAGCCAGACATCGCTGCTTTGAATAAACAGTGGGAGGCGCTGGTGGAGCAGAAGTGCAGCGAGGTGGCCAGCATATGGCAGGAACACTTGGCAAATCGTGAGGCTGAATACAAGGCGAAAATCGAAGAGCTGTCTGCAGCGGTTGCTTCATCCCAGCAAGAAACAGTGGAGCCGAAGCAACTGCAGCAACAACAGTCTCAGTCTGCACTGCCCGAAACAGAGAACGCCAATGAGATGTTGACCAAGATGCAGAGCGCTCTCGAGACGCAAGAAATGGAAATTGTGACGCTCAAAGAGCAACTGGCAATACGTTCGGCTGAATATGCGCGACTCGCCTCGCAATACGATCCCTTCCGGCTGCAGAACTCGTTGGGCAGCGGCGCTGCATCTGGAGCAGGCGGCACAGTCGGTCAGGATCCACAGTCGGAATATGTACTGAAATCGGATCTGGACTATGCATTGATGATGCTTCATCAACGGGATATGCGTGTGGAGGAAATGATTGTGGAGCTGGTGCAGCTGCTCGAGGAGCGCGATCATCTTCAACTCAAGCTCTCCGATACGCTGCGCCAGCTGGAAGCCGAGCGCAGTGAGTGTGATCAGAATAATTTAATAATATAATAATGCTAATTTGAGATATATCCATTTCTGCAGCAGGTGGAGCAGCATTTGCTTCGAGCAGCGCCAATGTCACCGCCTCCTCTTCTTCCTCCGCCGTCCCAGCCAGCCCCAACAAGCTCGGCGGCAGCGGCGAACCTGTCGCGGCGACATCTGCCAGCGGCAGTGATCTAAAGCAAAAGTAAGATTACAACTTAATTATATACAAAGTGGAACTGTGACTAAGAATTGATTGCTACACAGATTGGCCGAGCTGCAGACGGTGAAGCATTCCAAGGACAAGGCGATTGTGGATGAGCGCGAGCAGCGGCTGCAGCAGATGATACAGCTGCAGCGGGACATGGCGAAAGCAGCTCCCACGGCCGCAGCAACTACAACCTATCTTCCTACTCCGCCAACTGCATACCAACAGCAGCAGCAGCAGCAACAGCAGCTGGCCCAGCAACAGCATCTGGCCCAGCAACAGCAACAGCAGTTGCCCCAGCAACAGCAACAGCAGCTGCAACTCGACATGGATCCAAGTAAATTCCTCTAAATGCTTGCAGCGCTTGATGTAATTATATTTAATTTGATAAACAGCTCAATCCGCGCAGCGTGCTACCTACGGACTTATGGACTGGATATTAGGCAATAGCAAGACCGAGGACGAGGCGCTGCAGACACCACCTAATCTTCCCCAGTCACCAGCTCAGCAACAGCCATCGCATTCGCCACATGTATCGCCAAGCAATTAGCAGTGGGCGCTGCGCCTAGTTGACTCTATCTAGCAAAGTTGCTTAACAATAAATTTCGATTTAGATTAGCATTAGAGTTCTATATAAAAATATTATGTACCTTGGATGAATGAAAACGAAGAAACCCCGAGAAAAAAAATGAAAGAAAGAAAAAAAAGTAAGAACTATTCCCGAATTGTGTAGTCGCACCAATGTATGGGACACGCCCACGTTTTATGTTGTAGATATGTAAAAATTGTAAAAACAAATTTAACTAAACAATAATAGCAACAAAAACACAATTAAAACGAACGTAAATAATTATTACAATTGTATTTGTTTTCCTTGACTTTGTATAAGGGATATTACGTACTCACATATAACGTACCGTTTTACGTTACGATGTAAGTTGCATTTGCCGTTTGCGATGACAACTAAAATTAATGAGCTATCGATAATACGATAATTATGCACCAGTGCGTACACCATCTTCATACTAGATTAATTAAACCTAACGGCTGAACAGGATAATTGCGTGGCGGTTTTAGTAATTTTTATTGATTGGTCATGCACAAGATATAGAAACTATATAAGTGCACTGTGATTTTAATAGGTCTTTAATTATTCAGTAGTCATGAGCGAGTCTGGTTACAGAAACAAGCGCACATACCGCTTGGCCGACATGCAGCCTACAATGACGAGTTTCAGTACCGTGGCGCTAATCATAGCCAAATCGGAGGCGAATGTATTTCTGGACAAGATCAACAATGTGCAACGAGGCGTCATTAGTTTTACGGTGCGCGACTCCAAGCGCGACATTGCCAACTGCAAGTGCTGGGGCAGCCGGGCCTGCGTGGACGAGTATGTGAACATGCTGCAAATAGGCGACGTGGTGGACATTGTGGGCGCCAAAGTCATGGCCATTACGCCACCCAATAAGCTGGGCACGAATGAACAGCGCTATCAGCCGCGTGCTACCCTGTCATGTGCCATGGTCGTGAACGAAGGCCAGGGCCATCTGCTGAAGCACAGCGTCGACGATGCAGCAGTTGTACAGCCTCTGCTCCAGCTATTACATCTGCCCCACAAGCCACTGAGTGGTGTCTTGAAGCTCGCCGATGTGCGCTGTGCTGCACCAGGTACGGAGCAGCGTCCAGCTGTCTATGTAGATCTACTTGTAGCTGTGGCAACGGTTCGTCCAGTGCGAGAGCTGAAGCGGAAGGTGGCCCGCCTGGGCAATGGGCTGCTGCAATGTCTCGAGCTGGTGGTGATCGATGCCAGCTATGCGGACGGCATGGTGTTCACGCTCTGGCACAAGGATTGGATACGTCGTGCCCGGCACTGGCAGCCACGCAAGACCATATTGCATCTGATCGATGTGCGGCTGTCGCACTCGCAATTCTATGGCTGCCCTGTGCTCAGCCATGCCAGCTGCACACTGATCTACGAGCAGCCACAGCCGCAGAGCCCCGAATGTCAGGCTCTGCTTGCATTCGCGGCCAGCATTCCGCTCAAGAGCTTCGATATGTTCGCGCAAATCGATGTGGAACAGCTGCCAGCAGGTGAGTAGAAGACACTCTTATTGTGCCATTAAATAAGAGCTCGCCTTCTTCTCCAACAGCCGAGCACATCCAAACCCAAATGAGCGTTCGTCAAATCTATGCGCGTGCCGAGGGCGAGCTCCAGGATGCGACGAGCGATCAGTTTACGGCCGTGCTCTATGCTATGGTCAGCAAATTCGACATCGATGGCCTGGCCACGAGCATCAGCAAAAAGTGGCAAGTAGCACCCGATCCTCCAGCTTCATCCAATTTGACTTTCTCTCATCTTCTTATACAATTGTAGCAAATCCTGCCAGCGCCTCATACCCAGCAGCCGCAACGATTGCGACAACGACAACTGCCTGCTCGAGTTCTCTCTGTGCTACAGCGGTCCACGCTACGAGCACTTCTTTAACATCAATGTCCATTTGTCTGACCAGACGGGCACGCTAATCGAGACGCGTCTGAGCGGCGGCGTAGCTGAGCGTTTGCTGGGCTTGAAAGCGGATGCCTTTCAGCTGCTGTCGGAGCGCCGCAAAACGGAACTGAAATGGCGCTTCCTCTTGAAGTACTTCGAGATGAAGCTGCTCATCAGGAAGCCAGCGGCCATGCGAAAGGATCTGACTGTTATAGTAGTGGACATGGAGCTGATTCAGTTGGATAGACTTATAGAGAAGATAACTGTTTTTTGAGTAGAGATCAAGCAATTACATATATCATAAAATAACTCTAGTGTTTTTTAAACAATGAATATATATGTGCCATATAGTATATATAATATATATATATATATATATTAGGTATCTATACTAAATAGATGCATATCTTAATTAACAATTTTATATATATGTTAAAATTTCCGATTCATACTTAAGAAGTTATATTTAAAGTTGAATATTTGATTTGTTAAATATATATAGATATAACCAATTTCCATTGAAAACTTTTGGAGAAGTTGAACTATTAGACTTATTTCTTAATTTGTAACTCGTTAACAAACATAACGTTTGAAACTCAAGCTAAAATGAAATAGAATTTTAAGTTATGTGAAGAAATCGAATTGTTAGAGTGTTTAGAACTATGCCTTATAGCAACTAATTTTAAAAATCAATACCTAAATAATATATGTAGCATATAAATAATAATAATTATAATTAAAGAAAATAAATTATTGGATAGTTTTCAACTATGATAGAAACTAAATATATATAATAGAATATTTGTAGTACATAAATAGAGAAATAGAGAACCTAGATATAAATCTATGATATTTACCACTCAAACTGTAATAAAACAGTATCTAAAATTTAAGCAAATTATTTAAGAAAGCAAATTGTTAGATTGTTATATATAAATTAAACAAATCTAAATGAATTTGAAAAAAACACTCTAAAATTTAAGTCGAGATTGCGATACGATTTGCAAGCCATTCCAATTGAGCTTAATTTATATACAATTAAAGATCAATACTAGTAAATATTAAAGCTATATCTTAGAGTTTTGTTTCTGTAAAGAAAGTTAATATAAGATTTGTTAATAAAAGTTGCGACATAATAAACTACATAAATATTTAGCATCTTTATTTCGCTTGGGTCTGGGTTTGTTTTTGTTTTTGTTACTTTTGTTTTTCTTTGTAGTTAATATTGTTTACACAAAAAACGTTGCAGCTGCAATATACATAAATAGTTATACAATCCAATGTCTTAATAGTCGCCCGACTATCATATATATATATATAGATATATATAATGCTAATATTTGGTTTATCTAAATTTAATTTGCCGCTTAAATATTTAGTTTCGAGAAAATTCAATTACAATTCACATCGGATTTCATTTACAAACAATTACAATCGTATTTCATATCATTTCATTTCTTTTATTAATTATTATTTGTATTATTATATATTTTTTGGTGCTGTTTACTTGCTAAGATCACAATAATTCGACTCCAGTTTAAATCAGAACGCTGCTCGGCACCAAAGAATTTGCTCGATTTATAGCAGGGAGGGGGATACACTTATTCACTGTTATAAGTGGGGAATGTGATCTAAATGGAACAATTTGGTAACGCTTAATACTGAAGCTAATCAAACAAACAACACAAATAACTCTATAGAGTATTACTATGCTACCACAAATATAACAGAAACGCCTAACAAAATCAACAAAGGCACGTGACACGCACATGTAGATAGTCTAAAGGAAGGACATTTAGCTCGATGTTAAGTGAAGGGAATCAATGTTTGTACAGGTTCAGTTATTTGTTAATCCTAAGACATAAAATTGTATTACAATTAAAATAGACACATAAAAAAAGGGAAAATTAAGACAGCCATGCTACAGAGCGAGCTGGCAATAGTGTTAGAAAGAGAACGCTAGAGAGCATAAAACACAATTAAAAAAGTACAAGTTTAAGTAAAACAATGGAGCTCTACTTGGAGCCCGCTGCTGGATGATGATGATGATGATGTCCATGGAGCACATTATGCTGCTGCTGCTGCTGATGATGATGATGCAAATGCTGCTGCTGCTGCTGTTGTCCAGAGCTCTGATGATACGGCGACTGCTGCGGCGGCTGATGATAATGCTCCTTGGGAGCTGACACAGCTGCAGCAGCTGCTGATGTCGATGATGAGGCGGTTGAGCTGGCAGCATGATTCGCGCCATGGCTATTGTGACTATTGCTGTAATTAATGGGCAGCGCAGTGACGGCTGCCAGCGCAGCGGCAGCAGCAGTGGCAGCTGCCACACCTGCTGTGGCAGTATTCAATTTGCTGCCACTGCCACTGCCGCTGTTCACCTTCAGCTGGCGTATTTCGGGAAAGAACTCAATCATTAAAATTTCGAGAAGCTCCTGCAAAGTGCAAAGCAAATTAATCATCAAATCAATTATCAATTAATTGTAACTCACATAAAACAGCTGCTTGTTATACATCGGATTCTGCAGGGCATCGAAGACCTTGAGAACGCCACGTTTTGCCGCTTGGGCGCCCACGAGATTGCAGAGCACCTCGGGTATATGGTCCGTAAGCAGCGCCTTGGCCGCATTGGTAGTCATCTCTTTCATATCCTCTGATCGGGGTGGATACGCCGAGGCAAGCACACCCCCGGGCCAGAACGATTTCAGTATGGCCGAGAAGTAGTTGTGCAACATGGACTCCTCGAACAGATACGCCACAGACTCTCTGATCTGCCTGTTGATCGTGCGCCCATAGGTGATCTGGACAAACGATATGATGCTCTTGCGCAACCATTTGAACACACCGCCCATGTCAAAGATCTCGCCCATCAGCGCATAGAGCGGCTCGGCAATGGAGTCCTTGCTGTCCAGGTCAGCAAGCAGTTTCGCATCGCTGCTAGTATCGCCATCCAGATAGTTGGACATGTCGTCATCATCGCGCTGTAGTCCCCAGAATGGATCACTGGCTTTGTTCGACTCGTGCGCTTTGGCGGTGTCGCTTTTGAAGAGCGTGGAGAGCGAGAATTTTGACTTCTTGGGCGAGGGCAGCGTCTGCTTCAGATGATCCGAGCTGGGGCTCAAAAAGGTATAAATGGCCTCGCTGCCATTCAAGTGATCATCCTCCAGAATAAACTGCAAGCATTAAGGATTAAGGATTAGCCAATTGTCAATTTGTATTCATTCATACTCACATTCAAAAACTTTTGTATCTGCGCCTTGGCCTTCTCCTGCGCATGCCGATCCGTCTTCAAGAAGAAGAACTTAAAGTTCGTCGGCAAGTCCAAGGATTTCAAATTGGAGCTCACGTGTCGCAGCTTACGTTGCAGCTCCTATAAGAGATTAGCTCCATTATCTTTGCTACATGTTCAGATTCTATGGACTTACATGCACTTGGTTAAGGGAACGCATTACCACCCAGCCACTGGAGATGCCCGATGGACGACGCCGCTGCGCTCGGCCTGTGCTGCTGTCACCGTTCTTTGTAGCTGGCGGCGCATTAATATCCTCGTCCACATGCACCAGAATCATGAACTGCAGCGACTCCTTCTCATCGGAGACCTGAAACAAGTCATAATATATAGAGACAC
The DNA here is from genome assembly GCA_030914345.1 of Drosophila koepferae. NCBI lineage: Eukaryota > Metazoa > Arthropoda > Insecta > Diptera > Drosophilidae > Drosophila > Drosophila koepferae. Next base: position 15,779,867 of record JAUESR010000196.1, on the reverse strand, counting down.
ATATATCATATTCTCTCTTTTACTCTCCCACCATTCCTGCATCATAAACTAACCTCTACACTCTGTATGGTTGCCTTCCACTTGCCGAGGTGTTCGGTCCAGGCATCGGTGCGCCGCAGATGTGCCTCCGTTTGCCTCTTCTCGCTCTTGAGCCACTCCATTTCTTTTTCGAGTATTTGCAAAACCTTCGACTCGGGCTTCACTGAGTATTTGAGTGCATCGAGCGCTTGGTTCTTCTTATCGATACGCTCCTGTATCTGCTCCAGCTTTCGGCGTGCATAGGAAGTGTGTGCAGCCACATCGATGGCAGCCGGCGCCATGCTGCCACCATTGAAGCCATCCGCAACGATGGCCTGCTCGTCGTCGGCCGCATCGCCGAGCAGAGTGGGGCACATGAGCAAGGTGGGATCGTTAAATTCGTTCGACTCGAGTGCCTCCTTCAGCTGGCGATACTGCTCGCTCAGCACAAACGGCGGATAGTATTTGTCCTCCAGGGTGCGCAATATATTGCGCTGTATATCATAGAAGATATCTGGACCGGCATCGCCCAGCACAAACGTTTCAATTAGCTTGCGTTCATGCTTATCGATCTGTATCTCCGGCTTGGGCACTCGAATGTACGTGTAGAAGATCTCTGTGCCCAGTTGGTGGGTTGCCGATTTGTGCGCATGCTTCATCTCCTCCACGGCCAGGTAGAAGCCGACCAGGGCGCTGGCCTTCAACGGCTCAAGGAACAGCGTAAAGAAGCGTCTGCCCACAGCCGTATTGAGTATCTCCATCAGCGTTAGATCCTACAGAGAGCATACAATTAGATTTATGGTTAGAATAGATTTGCAGTTCACTTGCCGTATCGCTGGAATAGTTGCCATTCCAGCCAAATTTGGCCAAATTCTTCTCGCACTGACTCTTGGCCACTGAGAGTTGCTGAACGTAGCGCTTTAGCCGCACCGCGGCCGTCAGCTCCGATTTGGTCAGTGTATGATCCTCGGTATCCGGATCGAGTCCTTTGGCACGCTGCAAATTCTGCATGCTTGTGGCATGCATCAGATCGTTGACAATGCTCTTGCGTATCAACGACAGCTCCTCCAGGCTGCCCGAGTTGTTGATGATCTTCAGGAACTCCTCAAAGCTGGCCGCGTATTCGTAGCTGCGTTTGCTGATCGCTGCTGCGGCCAGACGCGTCTCAATATTCTGCACAATTTTTTGATTGATATAGTCTGGTGCCGTTAGCATTTTGATCATGGGAAAGAAAACTGCAGGACCGAGAGTGAATGGGATTAATAAAGATTAAATATATATTTTCTCAATGTAATTCACTTACTCTTAAAGGACAACATCTCGCTGAGCAGCACTTTGAGCGGCGGCAGGGAGTAGCCGCGTGGCAGCAGCAATATGACCATAATCTCGCACAGCTTGCGCAGAAACTCCATTTCCTTCTCCTCATCGACCAGGTACAGATTGGTGCTAAACACCGGCGCGCTATTCGTTTCCGCACTGCAATGAGATGAATGCCAATCAGGTAAAAGTTTGAATTTCCTTTTTAGAGTGAACTTACGCGCGTGCCTCGGCTATGCGTATCTTTTCGAGATGCACAGTGACCCGATTGACCATGTCCACGGCTATGATCTTGGCTGGATCCATTTTAGCGGCACGCTCATGAATCTTCTGTATGGCATTCCACAGATCCTCGCGTATTATATCATTGATGAGCTTCGGTTTTGTGACCACATAGCTGCCAAAGAGAGTTGAGATTAGCATTAGCATAGGGATTGAATTGCAATTTGAAGATCGGAGAGTGACCTACCCCAGCCAGGGCACCATAAAGTCGCGCAGCACATACTCAATGATCTGCTGGAGCTGCAGATCGACGGTCTTGCCAAAGACCAGGGGTAAATTCGATGGATTCTTAATGGGATTTGGCAAATCGAAGATGTTGCTTCTGCAATTGAATAGATTGTATATATAATCTTAGAATAGGGGCTTTATTGAGAGGGCGATGCAACTCACTTGGTTGCATTGTAGAGCAGCTTTGAGGGCAGTCGATTGGGCTTTGTGGGCTCATTGGTCGTAAATATATAATGTATATAGACGGTGCCAGCAACAGCTGTTGAAAGAGACAGAAGATAAATTTTTAATTAAAACGAATTTTAATTCATATGAATCTAATATTTATTTGGAATTTGAGCACCGCCGAGCCAGTTGATAAGACATGAGTCATGGACTAGATTATTGGCTATATGGTTACGCTGTCTGATAATATGATAGCCAGGGCTCATTATTCCAACTTACCTGCAAAGACCAGCACCAGGGAATAGATGACGAATGCGAAGAACAGAAAAAACGTTGGATAATACCAAATAACGGCCAACAGCGTCGATACTATGCCCGATATGATAATCTTCCAGTTTACTTGCAGAGCACGTAGCGCGCTGAAAGCCAAAAATCGAAATCGAAATTGAAATTGACATCGAAATTTGATGACCTACGTGGAGAGAGAGTGAGTGAGAGAGTGTGTGGGCAGGAAGCGCAGTCTATTTATAAATAATAATGACCGATAGACTCCACTCAACCTCCAGCCACACCACCCTCCCCCATCCAGCCATCCCCCATCCACCACAGCGCAATCGTCCATCACTAATCATTAGGCATTCATGCACACACGCACACACGCACACACCCACACACACATGCAGTAAAGGATACACACACGGCGACACGCATTTGAAGTTGATGCAGCGTCTTCACTTACCGCGTTGCCAGCTGTGTCAGGCGCTGTGTGGGCGTTGTTGGCGGCTCGGGTTCAATGGGAAACAATGGGCGGCGTCTCTCCATAGCTGCCAGCTGTTTCACTCCTTAAATGTGCGAGTGTGAGTGTGAATGTGAATGTGTGTGTGTGTGGGCTAGTGGCTTACAATTGCTGTTATTATTGCTGTTGTTGCTTCTGCTCTGTATTTGAATATTTTATGCGTTGTGTACATTTTTGACGCGTTGCTTTTTAACTTAGTTTGTCGCTTTTGTCATGTCCTCCACTATTAAAAATAGTTCTCTATAACCACTTCCGCCACCCCCTTGCCACACACGCCGCCCCACACCCAACGCCGCACGTCTCACACTCAACGCCCACTGCTCTGCCCTTGCGTTCAATATTCGAAAAAAAAGTGACGTCGTCGTCGTTTCGTCGCACTTGAATTTGATCTTGGATTGGTCTCAGGGATCAGAGAGCATCCGTGGCTACGTTTATCGCAACAAGTTGATATTGATAGCTGCCGAAGGGGGCGGCGCGCTTTACGATAAGAGTGATAAGAGCGGTTGAACGATTGCTGCCTGCAGCTCTGCCAAAATAAAATCGTTGCGGCTACTGCTCTGTTGTTGTTCCTGCTGCTGTTGTTGTTGCTGTTGTTGCTGTTGTTGTTGCTGCTGCTGCTGCTGCCGTTAGCCCTGCTGCGTAGATAATAACGAATTGGAATTTGAGTTGGCGCGTTCCTAATTGGTCAAGCGGCGTAGCCGTAATTATTCATCACGCGGTGGCGCTCACTTCCACTTTCAATCACAATCACAAATACAATAAATGCAAAATCAAAGTTTCCAACTGTGTTGGTGCCATTGGATTTGTTGATTTCATATCGATAGCGATAATATGGATTATGATTGCAGGCACAGTTCGATGACATATCGACAGACCGCCACGCTGGCTACCAACCACCCGATAAGTGTTGTCGAATTTAAATAAAACATAACCGTTAATTTGAAGTTTCAATTTATTTTCGCTGCAAAACTAACAATACTTAATTGAATTTGAAAACATTTGAGTTATTGGTATTGGTACAAGTTGTTTGTTGTACTATATATGTATATACATATATATATACATATATATATATACATATATATATATATATATATATATATATATATATATATATATATATATATATATATATATATATATATATATATATATATATATAGGTCTATTTATAAATGGCGGCACATATGGCAGGCATCACTTAGCATTTATTTGTCTGCCTTCCCTCCCCGAGTGTTTCGAGTCCTTTCTGCTTTTCCCCCCATCCTTAACCCAATTAACCATTTGTAGATTCGTAATGGCATTAAAGTTTGCTTTTTTTTTTTGGTTTTTGGTTTTTCCTCTTTTAGGATATGATTATATGTAAATGAATTGCTTTTATCGCTCCTTGGCGAGACGACGCAGGGCACGCTTGCGTGTACCTAAAATATTCTTAAGCACTTCATTTCTAGCGAACTGATCGCCGAATACAGCCTCTGTAAAATGTATGACCAGTTGAAGCACTGCGTGTGGTAAATATCCAGCTGTTTGTGTGGCAATGCCAAGCGTCGACAAAGCAGATTTTACATACGTTTCGGGCGAGGGCGCAAACACACTCGGCTTACTTATCTTCGACATGTTGGTGGCCACGAAACCAGGCTGCACACTCTGTATAATAATGCCATCTGTTTTGTACTCAGTCTGCAAATCATCGCTAAACTTATTCACAAAGGCCTGCAAAACACAAAATGAAGTAAATCAATTAATTAGAAATTATATAACAACTGAATTCATTTATGGACTCATTCTGACTTACCTTAGTGGCGCTGTAGACACTCAACAATGGATTGGGTATTACGCCCGCTGTCGATGACAAATTGATGATCACGCCCTTACGCTTCTGCACCATGCCAGGCATAAAGATGGCCGTCATGTGGGTAACGGAATGTATGTTGGCGGCCACAATGTTGCAGAGGAACTTCGGATCCGCATTGTAGCAGTCCAAGAAGTATTCCGGATAGCTATAGCTAATGCCCACATTGTTCACCAGAACGCCCACATCCAGGCCAGCTGTCTGTGTGCGTATCTTCTCATAAATATCCACTCCACTGGTAAAGTCCACATTGATGACGCGCACCTCGACGCCGAACTCCTCGCCTGCAAGTATGCCACAGAAATGAGTTAACAAACAAGGCTCAAACTGTTAGCCATGTTATGCGTGTCTTACTAATTTTCTTGGCCACGATTTTCAATTTGTCTAAGGAGCGCGAAATCAATACCAATTTAAGTCCTTTGCGAGCCAACTACAAAATATAGATGCAATTAGATTAGTTTTATAGTCAAAGTTGGCTTATCTCAGAGCTGTACATGTTATAGAGGATATAATTGATAGATATTTCTGAGTACAACTTTTTGAAAAGATAACGAATATTTAAATAAATGCATCTTGTATATAGGATATGTATAAGTAGAATAAATGCATATATAGATGACAGATGGTATATATACATGATTATATCTACATATCCATATACCAGCTTTATATCTAATTATATTTCTATACATCATCTTAATATACATATATGTATATTTATAACTAACATAAAATTTATATCCATATAATGCTGTATATAACTAGTTCTATTTTTAGGTACAGCAACTCGTTATATGCCCAAATGGAATTCCCTTATCAGTGGAACCTTAATGCCAGTTAAATTGATGATAAGAATTGATTATATCGATATGCTAGTAACATTTCTAAGTAAACCTAGACTATATATATAAATGTATATGGAATAAGTAATAGAAATACGAAACGCTTTTACTGGCACCCCACGGAGTCAGGTAAGATATATGTATATGCATAGGTGTCTAGCGACAAAAGACAAAAATTGAATAGAATATAATGGGTATATCGAATGTTAATTACATCGAAAGGGAAACCTAAGCCGCAGATGGTTGCCCAGCTGAACCTTAGCAGGCGATTCGTTAGATCAGTTGTGAACGCAATGTCAACAAGCGGTGCGACTCTATTTTCGGAATGTTCCAAAGTTCTAGGCATAGTAAAAAAAAAAAAAAAAAAAAAAAAAAAAAAAAAACAAATCGCTTCGATTCACGCTTTGACACCGACAACTGAACCACAAAATCAGCTAAACGCGGTACGTTGACTATTGAATATTGAATATTGGATATTGAATAGTGCATAGTGCATAATGAATAGTGATTATTGGAATGCAAACAACTACAGGGCGGTTAAGCATACAGAAAACAAAACTCAACAAAATTATTTGCTTACTTTTGTCAGCTGAGATCGCACTTAGTTGCTTAATGGAAAATTAGCACTTGACGAAATTGCAGCAGAATGCAATGGTGCATATGGAAAATCAGAAAAAACTATAGTCTCTAGAATTGAGAGCTGAGTCAAGGTTGGCAATGTGTAAGCCCTGGAGGTCCGGCTAGCCTTAATATTCAATTGGCAAATCGTTAATTGCACTTTTTTTTCTACTCTCTAGATTAATTTTTATTTCACATACTTTTTGTTGTCCAATTGGTCAAGTCATCGTAGACTTTAATATGCAAAAAAAAATAAAAATTAACCCAGAAAAGATATATTCGCTTTTGAATACCCTAGCAAATATATCCAATATGTGCTGAGGGAGTTTTATATATGGATTATGAAAATTATATTGAAATTAAGGGTTTTAGCATAGGAGAGCTTAAAATCGGATATTGTTATACCTACATATGTATATCATATATAGAATACTATGATAATATAGTTTTACTGTTATTGATCAATGACTGATAGCAACACGAAAAAGAAATTGCTGAAGCTACATTTTGTATAAGAAATGTGAAACCCGCATGGCCATTAGTGTTCTACGGATCAGGAATATATATATACACCTATCTGTTCGCTGATATGCCCTCTTGCACCATGACATAATGCCAGCGCACATTTAGAAAACTATAATAAACTCTCTATATCAAACGCACAAGAGCTGAGCTCTCTCTGATCAAATTCCAACTAGAATCTAACTGAAATACATCCTTTGCTGGCGTACATACCTCCCTGGCGTACGCCTTGCCAATGCCGTCTGTGGAACCGGTGACAACTGCAATAGAGAAATGAAATGTTAACACGCTGAGCTGAGTGACAGGGACAAAACGTTGCGACGTTATCAGTTTCTGTGAACTGCGCTTATCGCGCCGTGCACAAAGTGCAAATGGCAGCCGCCTGGATGTGCTTCACTCACCTGCCCATTCGCCCATGTCGGCCAGATTCACTGAGGAGCCGCACAGCTTGGGGCCCACCACATTGGCATAGATCCAGGGCAAGACTTTGCGGCATATCTGAAAGCCGACAATGCTCATGGCAATGCCGCCCAAAATGCTTAGAACACGCGAATGCTCCTCCATTTCAATGCAAAGTTTCCAAAATTTCCAATAAAATAATTGAACAAATAGTAATTGTTGTAGTAGAAGAAGAAGAGGAAGAAGAACAGCCGCTGCGTTCGCTGCGTTGCTGTCGTCGCGGACTCCGTTAGCAGCCTGAATACAGTTGTCGTTGGGTGGAGGAAGCTCAGTCGATTCGCTGCCACGATAAGCAGCGCTGCCTGCGTCGCTGTTTGTATGATGGGTTACTCTATGGGCAACGCGCGCAGTGCCTTGCCGTGCTGTGTTGCTCTGCTGTGGCTCTGTTCTGCCCTCTCCGGCAGAGTTCGTCAATTGAATTTTATAAATTCACTGAATGTCTAGCATTTAATTTACTGCGTGTCTGCTTAATATTCAAAGCAGTTTCGCGCACGTTTCCAATCTACATAAAAAGAATAATTTTCTTTTTGGTTAGCCCTTGGTTTAGTGATGGGTAGCGAAATAGCTTATTGAAAATTTAAAGAAATTGCTGCATGAAATGTCAACGATGACGCGGAAAATGGAATGAACGGTTATTTTTGCCGACTGAGCATAATTGTTAGTGTTTGTGTGTGTGTGAGTGCTCGACTGAGGCTCGTGCTCTCAAAATTTTTACCTTGCCAGAGGCTTATTACCTTCTGTATTTGCGGTACGCCCTTAGATACGTTCATATGTGCAAATCTGCCCCTTTGGAGTGCTTTCGTTACACTCGTAGTACTTAAAACTAGAGTATTCATTTATGCTATTGTACGTTTAAACAACCCATTGATTAGAGTAAAAGTTTTGGTTTTAAAATGCCAATCTGGACAAGATTCTTAGATTGTCATTGTTGATTTTCAGTGTTTTCCCTCTCTCTTTTGGTTTTTGCATTTCTTCATCGTCCACTTGCACTAAAAAATATTCAATTCTTTTTGGGTTTTAGTTTTTTTTTTTGTTTGTCTTTTTTTCAATTATGTTAGAATAGTGTTATGTTTTGCACTCGTCAGAAGTTGTCATCGCTTTTGTGAAAGGGAGGGGAGGGCTGAATAGAGCGAATACTATAAAAAAAAAAAACATAAAACATAGTTTAGGGGGGAGGGACATGTAATCGAAGGGTACATTCGCATGTTGCATGGCCGTGGTCCGCACCTGCAAGCAAATCAGAATTATATATCGCATCTTGATAATATATAACGGGCAATTTAACAAAGATCAATGTTTTGCTCTAGTTTGTGCTCTCCATAGTTGGTAGCATGAAATAGTAATATTATTATAATGTAACTATAAGAATTAGAATAATAAGTGCAGGCTTGATTAGTCTAGATTTCGACCATGAGCTTTAATCGAGCTTTAATGACGATTAAGACTTTACTTTAACAATCTGGCAAAGCTTGCTATAAGCCTTGAGATCTTGCTTAAAACTGCTAGTTAAATCTGTCACATGCAGTCGGAATGGAAATGGAGCTAATCTTAACCACAGGTTGAACCTTGTTAACATTAACCTCCATAACAGTGACCACATTAATTTTTAACAGACTGGCTAAAATTATCATGAAGTTTGACAGTGGCCAAAAAGTATTTCAAGCTTCACGACAATCTTTGGCATTGCTTAGTATTTAGTTAAATAAAGAACCTCTAAGTACACTTTTTAATCTAATTTGACTCGTTGTGCTGTCAAACTTGTAACAGTCACAGTTCTTCTCAACTACTGTCTAACACTCTTCTATAGCCTTGTGGACATGCAGTTAATAATGGCAACCTGGGAACAATTCTATATAGATAGCCTATAAAGCGATACTCATGAAAGCGTCGATTGCTGCTGTAAATATTGACATTATCTTGACATGCAGTTACAACATGTGCCACTTGAAATCTATAAAACTGCTTGTTAAATTGATATGCGCTACTGTATAGCAATGGCAGCTTTATCTTAGTATCTATCAACATATAGTCAAAGATTTGGAAATGCAGTTCTCAAAGTCAAGTTAGGGTATTGACGCCATTGACAGGCAGAAAAATTCCGCTTCCGACTATACCGTTAGCAATGCCTACAATCGTCTTCTGTAATCTCATTGCCAGGCTATGCAGGTGTAGTGCAGGTCGGCCGATCGCGTTGGCTATATAAAGACGGATTCAGGCCCTGCCAGGCAGCATGTCTGTTCTTAACGCTAAGTTGAGATAGTGAAAAGTGAAGATATAGGGTTTAACAGTATAGTATATTACATTTGGTGGATCTACCTAATGCCACTCGACTAGGTTTATCGTACGTTGAGGAGCGCTGCCCGTGCCGCCAGGTGATGTAGGAGAGGTATGCGGTCTACTTGAGATGACGGGCACTGCAACGCGATGTGCTGCCAGACTGTGTATTTTCTCCGGGCGTGGCGATCCTCGCTCATCGAGAATTTCCACATGAGGAACGGGCAATGTCCCAGTGGAGTCCTCATATTGGATTGATAGATCGATTAGAATTACGCTCCCAAAGCATTAACGATCTATAGTTAGGTAGACAAGCAGCACAACTAGCGGTGGATGTGAAGAAAACTTGGCTTGCGTATGGCCCTCGTCCCGTGAGTTGGCCAGTATGTAAGTAATAGTTTCCAGTGTTGGGCTCTCTGAACTCAGCGAGTAGCGCGACTGCGCCTCGTACGTGTGCTGTCGAAGGTGGATAGTGGTCAGGTCCTCGACTTGCGACGCATCCAGGACACCGTCTTGCCCTGCAGATCCGTTGAGCGGACTAGTTGTAGAGCGGACACTCAGGAGCGCCTGGGTGCTTATCCTTAATGTGGTATCCGGGTCTGGCAACGAGGGACTGGCTCCGTGTGTGGTCGTTCCGTGACTCCAGTCCTCATCTTCGGCGTGGTCTGTGAAGGGCGGGACGAGAACCTTGCCAGAATAAAAGTTTGTCGGAAACGTATCAAACGGGTCTCAGCTGTGGGACGTTTTCCTGTAAGAAGCACATATATATATATATATAGGTAGTAGTATTATATGTATGTCTGGTGATGTTGGATGCAACAGGTTGCAGGTCGAAAAAGCGCGGTAAAAAAAAACGTTCAGATTTTTTCCGACTTTTTTTTTGGCTTAAACTCAGAGAACTCTAGCGCGCAGACCTGGACATTGTGATTTCTTATGAAAGTGTCCTGAGGTTGCGTCATAACCCATTTTTTTTTATACCTCTCTTGGATACACAAAAGTTTGCAGAAGAGATGTCACATTTTATCGTGCCTGAATGCCCCTTTCCTGCCCTGCACGTTGCCACGTTATTTCCGTGTCCGCCCCAGCCTTGCAGAAAAATGTCCCCACGTCGGGTAATTTTCTTTCCCCCTTCTTTTTCCTTCCTTCCCTTCAATTTCCTCCACTTTTTTCCCCGCTTTCTCCCCATCTGCCTTCCCCTCTTTCTCCTCTTTTCCCTTCTCCGCACCCAAAAACTACCCCACACTACCTCATAAAAAAAACTAAGCGATAAGGGGAACATGTGTCACCAACCTCCCACTCTCACCACAAATCACTGTTGGTACCGCTATTCTTGGCCCCCTTACTGACCTGTTGCTTCCCTTTTATCTTTGTGTATTCTTGTTCTCCACCATGGTTGACTTATGTGATCCCTTATGCCACACCGTGTCCTCCCGACAACAGCAATGACTCACCAATATCGAAACCCCAAACCTCCGACTGTCCGATAATTCTCCTGGCGCGCTCACATTAACCGTGTTATTTTTGCTGAGGTTGTCAGCGAGTCGTTGTAGTTTTAGCTCTTTGTGCTCTGTATGTGCGGGTTAGTATTCGTCATTCTGCCTCGTAATGTCTTTGCGCTTGCGGCTATGTATTTTCCGATAATTGTACTACTGTTTGATATACGTTGTCTCTCATTAATATTTGAGACGGCGATCATTCGCCTAAGACGCGTCTGCGCTGCGAGACGCACACTAAAATCGATCTCGTTTTATTGGACTATGCTACTGGAGTTCCTATTGCACATATTTTTCCAATGCGTTATGTGCATTACTTGCTGACTTATCTGTTGAGTAGTTTTGTCCTTAAATGGTTCTATGGTCTGCTCGAATCCTCGCTTTAGCTCTGGAGTTCGTTGTTGTTGTTTATATTCTCATTTCTATCGTTTGAGTTTGTACAGTTCTTATGCATATCGCTAATGCCTACGCGCTCACTGTACTGTCCCGAGTCGGCAGGTTTTTTCTTTTTCATAAATTTTTACTGATTTATATTCGGCCCACTAAGACATGAATGACGCCACATAGGGTCAGTCAAAATGAATAAATGTATGTTCACCCACACCCCGAACAACGACATCTGACACCCCACCACCTGTGACGTTCGTATACGCAGGTGTTCAAGAAGAGAATATTGTACTTACAGACTTTTAGAGAACTACGCATGTATTCGTAATCCCCACCGCCCTATTGTGAACCGGAGCTGACAATGTGACAATTGCTTTACGATAGATATAAATGAATTCAATCTATATAAGACCATTTAATATTACAGCTTAGTGTATTTCAAGTAGCAGCTGCTATGAGGAGAGTCATAGCTAAAGTAGGTATAGAATTTAACCTAAATACATAATATCACATCGCATATATACATTATATTGTATAACATGTGAGCTATATATATGTGGCACTCACATAAGGCGATAGTGCGCGAACGAACAAATGTACTCGAATAGCAATTAGGAATATTTGATTTGGCTGGCGATGATAGTCTAATAAGCAAGATCTGGATTGATGAATGATTTTTAGAATTTGATGTGACGGGTAGATTTAACATTTTCCAGGTGCCTTATACTTGGGAGAGGGGGGGGGGAGAGAGGTATTGGCGGGGGCTTGGGTTTTTTTTTTGTAGGATGCTTCTCAAGCACATTTGTAGTTAGTTGTATTTGGTATCCTTCTGTCTGCTGCTTTGCATAGTGTGTCGAGTACTGGAGGGCGACCACATTGAAGTGACCCTCAGGAGCAGGATAATTGCATTGCTAGCATCTTCTGCACTACAGATAAAAGCTATAGCGCGAGAGAGCGGACGAGCAAAAGAGCGAGAGAGAGAGAGAGAGAGAGTGAGCGCGAGGAAGCAACGTGGCAGGCACGATACTAAATTGGCAAACGGCATCCCGAATGCCTTGCTCCTGAGTCTCGTGTCAATTGCGTGCGAACCACACAAACGTTGTATCGGCGGGACCGGCGCGCTTGCAACATGGGCACGATTTATTATTGATATCATTTACAAGTGAGCAATGCAACAGCCGATAAATATGAACGGACAAAACGCATTATTTTCAAGAAACGTCAGTTCGTTATAAAAAGCAAGAGTAAGTTGTGTTGTTTTGTTGTCGTGTGCCATGTCGTTGGGATTCAAATGGATTATAAAATGTGTGCACAGGGCTGCTGCTTTACTCCAATAGAAATACGCCTCATTATCGCACATCTTGCCAGCACGCTGCATTAAACTGTTCTTGATTGAAGTTGAGTAGTGCAGAAAAGAGCCAACCTCACGTTGAAGAGGTGAAGAGTCCGAGTGGGAACGAGCAGGGAAAGGAGGAGAGGGAGAAACAGAGTATTGTGATGCGCATATCGCAACATGACGATACATTCCAAGATAATGGTTCATCTAAGCAGAGCATCCAAATCAGCTCTCTCAATAACAAAAAACGAATAACCAACCCACAAACTGAGAAGAAACTCAAGAGGAGAGAAATCACGAACCAGAAATCACTTGAACAATAAGTACAAAGACAAAATACAAAACGGAAATTGAAAATCAGACACACAAAAACACACACACAATCGCACACTCACACGCCACATATTACCACACAGACAGGCCAGGGGCAGTGCTGCAGCTAATAAAGAAAGACATTTTATTCTCATCTCGCATCACGTGAAAAAGAGCCGAGGCACCCGACGAATCAACTCCAGCCATGTTCCACTGCAGCAAATCGCAATATGCTCAACGCACCCCGCAGACCACAGACCCAGCATCAAGCGCATACCACAATGGACAAATAACTAACCACAATTGCATTGTTCTGAGAAGCCAGCAGCACAAAAAAAAAAAGAAAAAAAAAGGAAAAAAAAAAACAAGAAGACTGATGAGAAAAAAAACGAGAGAGAAGAGACGAAGAGAGACGCTAGAGGAAGAAGAGCGAGAAAGAGGAAAAAGAGGAGAGAGAAAAAAGAGAAGGACGAGAGGAATAAAGAGGAGAGAGGGAGTAAAAAAAAAAAGCCAGAGCGGAGAAAAGGAGAGAGGAGAAAAAAGAACAGAGAGGAGAGCGACAAAAAAACAAAAAAAAAAAAAAAGCAAACCCCCGCAAACTAAAAAAAAAAAGAAAAAAAAAAAAAAAAAAAAACAAAAAAAAAAAAAGAAAAAAAAAAAAAAAAAACAAAAGAAGAGACGAAGACAAAAAAGAAAGACGATGGCGACGAGACAAAAAAAGCGAGCCGGAGAGAGAAGAAAAAAAAAAAAAAAAAGCATAGAGGAAGGAAAGGAGAGACTGCCGAAAAAAAAAAGAGAGAGGAAGAGGAGAAAAAGACAAAAAAGACTGAGAAGACGAGAAACAACAGAAGCCCAAAAACAAGAGAGGAGAAAGAGAGGAAAAAAAAAAAGAAGAAGGAAGGAGGAGAAAAAGAAAAAAAAGAGAGGAGCGCGAGAAGAGAGAAAAAAAAAAGAGGAGAGTGAGAGAAGGAGACAGAGAAAGAAAAAAAAAAAAAAAAGAAGAAGAGAGGAGGAAGACGACAAACGCCGAGGGGAAAAAAAAAAAAAAAGGAAAGAGCGAGAAAGCGAGAGAAAAAAAAAAAGAAAAAACAAAAACAAAAAAAAAAAAAACGAAAAAGAGGAGCAGACGGAGAAAACAAAAAAGAGAAAAAAAAAAAAAAAAAAAAAAAAAAAAAAAAAAAAAAAAAAAAAAAAAAAAAAGAAAAAAAAAAAAAAAGAAAGAACAAGAGGAAAAAGAAAGAAAGAAAAGGAAAGAAAACAGAAAATGATGAGCTAAGAAAGAAAGGGAAAAGAAAAAAAAGACGAAAGAAAAGAAAAAGAAAGACAAGGCACACAAGAGAAGGAGGAAAAAAAAAAAAAAAAGAAAAAAAAAAGACAAAAAAAAAAAAAAAAAAAAAAAAAAAAAAGAAAAAAAAAAAAAAGAAAAAATGAAAAAAAAAAAAAAAAACAAAAAAAAAAAAAAGGCAAAAAACAAAAAAGCAAAAAGCAACACAAAAAAAAAAAAGCAAAAAAAAAAAAAGAGCAAAAAAAAAAAAAAAGAGAGTGACGCCGAGGAGACGAGGAAAAAAACGAGAGAAAAAGAGCGAAGAAAAAAAAAATGAGAAAAGAGAAAGAAAGAAGACGAGAGAGAGAGACGAGTCAAGAGCAGATTGCGACAAAAAAAACAAAAAAAAGCAGAAAAAGATTACGGAGAAGAAAAATAGAAGAACGGAAAAAAATGAGACGAAAGAAAGGGCCGAGAGGAGAAAAGACGTAAAAAAAAAAAAAAAACAGAGAAAAGAGAGAGTACGATCGTGAGAGTAGAGACGAGAACCGGAGAAAAGTCAAAAAATATCCAAAAAAAAAAAAAAGGAGATGCGAAAAAAAAAAACAAGCAAAAAAAAAAACAATAAGAAGAAGATCGACGAGAAAAGAAGTGCGAGAGAGAAAAAAAAAAAAAAAAATAAAACAGAAGAAACAGTGAAACAAAAAATCAGCTACGAGACAGACAAAAAAAAAAAAAGAAATGAAAGAAACAGAAATATATAAATCAGAAAGAGAAAACAAAAAAGAGAAAAAAAAGTCACAAAAAGAGAAGAGAGAGAGTCAGTTGAGAAACGTGTTATCAGAGGAGAGAGAGAGAGAGAAGAGGAGAAAAAAAATGGAGAGAAAAAAGAAAAAAAAAGATGCAGCGAAAAAAAATAAAAAGAAACAAGAGAGCGAGGAGAAAAAAAAAAAAAAAAAAAAAAAAAAAGGAAGTGATACCTGAGCCGAAAAAGTGTCAGAGTCGAGAACCGAGGAGAAAATGTACAAGAGACTGCTTCAAAAAAAAAAAAAATACAACCAAAAAAAAAAGGCAAAGAAAGAGGGAGAAAAAAATAAAAAAAAGACAAAAAATAAAAATAACAAAAAAAAGAAAGTCGAAGAGGAGAAAACAGAGGGAGAAAAAAAAAAAAAAAAGAAGAGAGACGAGAAAAAAAAAGAGATTGAGAGAGCGAGAAGAGAGAAAAAGAAAAAAAAAAAAGAAGAGAAAAGGAATCAAGAAAAGAAAGAAGATAACAGAAACATGGGAAAAATTAGAAAGGTGAAAAAAAAATCTAAGGAAGAAATCAGGAAAAAAAAATTATAAGGAAAAAGAACAAAAAAAGAGAAAGAAAACAAGAAAAAATGTGAAAGAAAGAAGAAAGAAAAGAGAAAAAAAAGAGAAAGAAAAAATAAAAAGAAGGGCAGAAAAAAAGGAAAAAAAAAGGAAAAGGAAAAAAAAAAAAAAAAAAATAAGAAGGAAAGAAGAAAAAAAGAACACAAAAGAAAAAAATAAGGAACGGGGAAAAGGGTGAAAGATAACGGAAGCAAGGAAAAGCCGACACAAGGCAAGGAGGGGGAAGGATCAAGCGACAACAACGAAAGGAGGGGGAAACGCGAAAAGCGAAAAGGGGAAAGCGACAAGGCAAGCAAATGCGAAAAAGCATGTCAAGAAGATGTTGCTGATTAGATAAAACGCAAATCAAATATTCTAATTCGATTCGAGTACATTTGTTGTATGCGCATATGCTTAGGTGAGTTATATATAGTAAATGTATATACATATATATGTATATATGCGAATGTGATATTTATGTATTTATGTATTTATTATATTTGCATTATCTCTCGTATTGACAGTGATGAAATCTAGATTATTTTGGATATTTGCAATTATATATTCATCGGTACATCACATAGGCTCCGGTTCTACATCGACGACATGTAAGTTCTATTGTAATATTTCTTTTAAACCTCTTTGAACTACAGTTTTAGTAGAGCTATATTTGTGAAATTTTGATAAATATTTCTATTTCAAATCATATAAACTTTATCTTTACTTTTATATTTATATACATATCTGCATAACTACTTATCTATATATATAAATATATCTACATATATATCTAAATATCTATATCTATATCATTCTATCTGGACAATTATATATCCATATATCCATATATCCATATATCCATATATCCATATATCCATATATCCATATATCCATATATCCATATATCCATATATCCATATATCCATATATCCATATATCCATATATCCATATATCCATATATCCATATATCCATATATCCATATATCCATATATCCATATATATCCATATATCCATATCCAACGATTACTTACTTTGATCCATTTGATTCGGTTCTGCTGAATTTAAGGACCAGACTTTTTCACATACAAACGACCGGACCATTTGAGTCTGAAAGGCTTTAAATGTTATGAATGCTTTTGTTTATTTCATCTTCAGCCATAAATTGCATATCCTATTTTATAAATTTGAAAATTTTATACCTGAAGGAAATGACCATAGCTTTGGCAGAACTTACCCGACTTTTTGCCATTTTCTTCAAGGCTTATGCTTATCACTTAAATAACTTTTCACTTTCAATTTCATTAAATTTTCATTCATGCACATATAAATTTACAGATTCTTCTGCAAAACTTTGTATCCAAGAGAGTTATAAAAAAAAATGTTATAATGACTAAACCTCCGGACACTTCATAAGAAATCACATGTCAAGCTTATCGCTCTTAGAGTTCTCGAGTTAAGCCAAAAAAAAAAAGTCGGAAAATCGATTTTTTTTTACCGATCTGTTGACTGCAACCTGTTGCATACATACATACATACATACATACATACATACATACCTATATATATATATATATTTCTTCTTACAGTAAAACGTCCACGAGCTGGAGACCCGTTTGATACGTTTCCGAAAAACTTCTGGCAAGAGTTCTCGTCGCCCTTCACAGACACGCCCGAAGATGAGGAACTGGAGGTCACGGAGACGACCACACACGAGCCATTCCCTTTCTTTGCCGACCCGTATACGACAATTAACATAAGCACCCAGCTCTCCTCGAGTGTCTATCTACACTGTCGCGTCAACGATCTGCAGGGCAAGACGGTGTCCTGGATGCGTCGCAAGGGCGAGGACCTGACCCTAATCACCTTCGGACAGCACACGTACAGCGGCGATTCGCGCTACTCGCTGGAGTTCGAGGAGCCCAACGACTGGAAACTATTAATACAATATGCCAACGAACGGGACGAGGGCCCATACGAATGCCAAGTGTCTTCACATCCACCGCTGGTGCTGCTTGTCTACCTAACTATAATCGGTAAGGCTTGGGAGCGTAATTCTATCTATCTATCAATCCAATGATGATGACTCCACTGTGACATTGCAGTTCCTCATGTGGAAATTCTCGATGAGCGAGGATCGGCCACGCCCGAGAAATACTACAAGGCTGGCAGCACCATCGAGTTGCAGTGCGTCATCTCAAGGATACCGCATCCATCGTCCTACATCACCTGGCGGCACGGGCAGCGCTCGCTCAACTACGATACCAGTCGAGGTGGCATTAGGTAGATCCACAAATTTATATACATATACTGTTACACTATATCTACTTTTCACTTATCTCAACTTAGCGTTAAGACAGACATGCTGCCTGGCAGGGCCTTGAGTCGTCTTTATATAGCCAACGCGAATCGGCAGGACACTGGCAACTACACCTGCATGCTGGGCAATGAGATTACAGAAACTGTTGTAGTGCATGTGCTTAACGGTAAGTCGGAATGGAAGTTTTCTGCTGTCAAAGTTGTCAATGACCCTAACTTTGACTTTGAACTGCATGTCAAATCTGTTGACTATATGTTGATAGATAGCTAAGATAAAGCTGCATTGCTATACAGTAGCGCATATACAAATTTAACAAGCAGTTTATATAGATGTCAAGTGGCACATGTTTAACTGCATGTCAAATAATGTCAATATTTAACAAGCAGCATCGACAGCTTTATAGAGATAGCTTTATAGGCTATATATATAGAATTGATTTACAGGTTGCCAATATTTAACTGCATGTCAAACAAGGCTATAGAAGAGTGTTGACAGGTAGTTGAGAATAGACTTTATGTTACAATTTTGACAAGCACAATATGTCAAGATTATATTAAAAATGTACATAGAGGTAGTCTTTATTTAACTGAAATACTAAAGCAATGCCAAAGATTGTCTTAAAAGCTTGAATACTTTTGGCCACTTTTCAACTTCATGATACATTTTAGCAGTCTGTTAAATTAGTGGTCAATGTTATGGATGTTAATGTTAACAATGTTCAACTGTGGTTAAGATTAAGCTCCATTTCATTACGACTGCATGTCAGAATTTAACTAGCAGTTTAAGCAAGAGTCAAGGCTATAGCAAAGCGTTGCCAGATTGTTAAAGTAAAGCTTAACTATTCGATTAAAGCTCGATTAAACTACATGGCTAAATCTAAATCTAACAAGCCATGCACTTAGTATTCTATTCCTTAGAGTTACATTATATAATATTACTATATATCATGCTACCAACTAGATGAGAGCACAAAACATAGAGAAACATTGATCTTTGTTAATGCCGTTATATATTATCCATATGCATATATAATTCTGATTTGCTTGCAGGTGAGGAGCCAGCGGCCATGCAACATGCGAATGGGACTCGATTCATGTCCAGCCCCCTAACTATGGTTGTGTTTTTTATAGTATTCGCTCTAGTCAAGCCCTTTCAGCGATGACAACATTCTGACTAGGCAAAACAGAACAAGATTCAACAAATAATTGAAAAAAAGAAAAACAAAAAAAAAAACGAAAAACAAAAAAAAACTTGAATAATTTTTAGTGCAAGTGGAAAATGAGAAAATGCAAAAACCAAAAGAGAGAAGGAGAAACAATGAAAATCAAAAAATGAAAATCTAAGAATCTTGTCCAGGATTGCATTTTCAACTTTTACTCTAATCAATGGGTTGTTTAAACGTACATAGCATAAATGAATACTCTAGTTGTAAGTCTAAGAGGTGTAACGAAGCACTACGAAGCAGATGTGGCACATATAGAACGTATCTAAGGGCGTACGCAAAATACAGAAGGTAAAAAATTCTCAAAACTTAAAAAAAAAAAACAAAAAAAAAAAAAAGAAGCTCAAGAAAATTTAATTTAGCAAATTGAAGTTTATGAGTTGAGGCCGTGTTTATTTTTATTTTTGCGTTGGCTATACCAGATAAATATATATATATATATATATATATATATATATATATATATATATATATATATATATATATATATATATATATATATGTATATATATATAGCAAGCATTTCCCGACATTTCCCCACCCTCCTCAGCCCCCATACACTCCTTCTTTATTGTATATAATGCTTGACGTGAATGGTTGTAGCTTCTTGAAATCGTACGGCATATCAGTTGGGATCATTGGAACATTCTTGGATGCAATTAGTTTTAAACATAGAGTGAGATAAAGGGGAAGAAGAAGAAGAACAACAACAACAACAACAATGATGATGTTGATAATTCATTTATTTTCCGCTAAAAGTTAATGAATTCTGTTAAAAATTGAAATAGAGGAGATAGAATTGTTGAAATTGTTAAGTTTTTCAGTTTGTCAAAGATATATGTATGAGTAGATGCTACCCCCAGATATTTACAAATCATAATAATAATTAAAATAATAATAATAATAATAATAATAATAATAATAATTAATGAATTAATGTATTAATTCCATTACAAATGGAGACATATCTTTTTGATTTAATTGGCTTGGCTTGCGGCACCAATTGATGAAATTTCGACCAGACTTTATGTAGTTGCTCTGTTGGCAGATCATATTATATAAATAAATAAATATTTATATGTATATGTATCGAGGACCAATGGGTAATGCAAAAGTATTATATTACTTGATTTGTTTCCTCAATTCATTCAATTCAATTGATTTGCTTTACTCTTTACTGTTCTCTTCCCGATTGGACACATGCATAGACACCTCTCATATTTCATAGTATACAGAGTATATATAATATTTCAAATATGCTTGGCCGCTTTATTAACACTCGCTTGCATCTTAAGTCATAAATATATATATATATATATATATATATATATATATATACGATATATATATACCTATCGATTAGTGCACCTATTTCTAACATCTCAACTTCTTTCCCAAAAAAAACAAAAAAAAAAAACAAATTTAAAAATACATATAAAAATCAAATTAAAGCCCAGCTTAAACACAACAAACACAATTAAATGGTAAGAATTAAGCGAAATATAAAAAAAAAATAAAAAAAACTAAAAACTAAGAAAAAAAAAACCACTTGGCTAATTTGATTATGGTCCAGAGTAGCTAATGTAAAATATTCAATTTATGCCAATCCATTCACTGGTTGGCCTATTATTATTATTATTATTATTATTATTATTAATTTTAAATATTATTATTATTAATATTATGGTGTATGCCCTTAAATACAAAACAAAAATGTTGGAGTGAGATAACGAAACAATACTTAGAGACTAAAGAAAAGTGACGAAAACTTTTAGAAGCATTTTGGTTACAGACAAAAATACAAAAAGAGAAAAACTAAAATGAAAAACATAAATAAAAATACTTAAGAATTATTACAAAATTGATATTACATAATAACAACATAAAAATATTTATGTATGCGGCCAATGTCAATGTCAATGTCAAATGCCGTCATTAATATTAATAATATAATGCAGAATTGTATAATACACACAAACCCATACACAACTTCTTTCACACAAACACACACATAACACAAACAATTGTTTTTTTCTATTAAAAAAAAATGAAAATCTAAAATATTTATGTAGTTTTCATTTTAAATAGATAATAGTATAGAAGAACTCAAAATAAAGCATCTAAAAAAATTTGTCGCAAGCAGTTCATGTTTATACTTTTAAATTTTATGTAGCCGTTAAATGAACATAATTCATATCGATAGATTTATGTTTGCTGCTGCCAGAGCATGCAGCAACCGCCAGATGTCGCCTCCGGCGTGCAAGTGTTGGCACTTCATCGATACTTCACTTCAATACACATCGTATAAGTTATTTAGTTAAGAATATTTAATCAAAAGATTTAGATAAGTAATAAATGGCTTTTCATATATTAAAATTATTTTTAATGGTAGTAATAAGTAGTAAATATAACGCTCTATTGTAATCGCTTCAATATATCGATACTAGAAATATATTTTATATTAGTAAAAATGTAATAAAATCAGTAAATAAAATGTAATATACAATTATAATATGTGGTTGTTTGGTATACAAGTAATTAAGCAAACTTGGATAGCAATTGAATATTTTTCATTTTAAATTGGAAGTATCGATAAGTTGCCACTTTGGTTATGCGTTTCTCAACACTACATTACACTTTTCCATGCTGTCGACTGCACGCTGCACGCGTTTTGTGTTATTGCTACCAACACCATGAGCCAAGCTAAGGAATTGCTGCAGTTCCATGAACTGGAGCTAGACCAGCGCATACTAAAGGTAATCAGTTGATATCAATAGCTAACTTTTGCTCTCTATTTAACCACAATTCTCATTTCCAAACAGGCAATTGCGCAGTTGGGCTGGGTGCAACCGACGCTGATCCAGTCAACAGCCATTCCGCTGCTGCTCGAAGGCAAAGATGTGGTGGTACGTGCACGCACTGGCTCTGGCAAGACGGCCACCTATGCGCTGCCACTCATCCAGAAAATACTGAACTCCAAACTGAACACCTGTGAACAGTGTGTCAGCGCATTGATTCTCTGTCCCACAAAAGAGCTGTGCCGCCAATCGCGACAGGTGATCGAGCAGCTGTCGGGCGCATGTGGCAAGGTGGTGCGTGTAACAGACATTGCCGGTAGCTCCAACGATTTGGCGACCCAACGACATGCGCTCGCCGAGCGTCCAGACATTATAATAGCGACGCCCTCAAAGATAATAGCCCATGCAGACGTAATCGACTTGAAGCACATCGAGACCTTGGTTGTGGATGAGGCAGATCTAATCTTTGCCTACGGCTATGAGAAAGACTTTAAAAAGCTGATCAAGCTTTTGCCGCCCATCTATCAGGCGGTGCTCGTCTCGGCCACCATTTCCGATGATGTAGCTCGCATGAAGGGTCTCTGCCTGCACAATGCGGTCACACTGAAACTAGAGGAGCCCGATCTGGTGTCTCTCGATCAGCTCAGCCATCACCGCATCTTGGCCGAGGAGAACGAGAAGCCAGCCATATTGTATGCGCTGCTGAAGCTAACGCTCATCCAGGGCAAGAGCATCATCTTTGTAAACAATGTGGATCGCTGTTATAAGTAAGTGAACAGCTGGCTATAGCAGCTAAATCTTTAACCGATGATGAAATCAAACTTCAATTTGAGATTGCGCAATTGGCAACAATTGGCGCACGCATGACCATTGACTAATCTTCTCTCTGACGGCGCTCGCATCAGTCTATTGCAAATGAGTTTGAATACTCGTATTATAACTCTACTCCCTTCTTTCCTCCTAGGGTACGTTTGTTTCTGGAACAGTTCGGCATACGCTCCTGCGTGCTTAATTCCGAGCTGCCAGCCAATATACGCATACATACAATTAGTCAGTTTAATCGTGGCATCTACGACATCATCATTGCCTCCGATGAGCATTTGCTGGAGAAGCCAGCGGGTAAATCGAAAAGCAAAGGCAAACAACACGATCACGAGTCGAGTGCCTCGCGTGGCATCGACTTTCAAGGTGTGAATAATGTCATCAACTTTGACTTTCCACGAGATGTTACCTCCTACATACATCGAGCTGGTCGCACAGCGCGCGGCAATAACAAAGGCTCCGTTCTGTCGTTTGTCAGCATCAAGGAGGCACCCATCAATCAGGCAGTAGAGGAGAAACTGCGCATATCGTTGGGCAAGCAGCCACATCTTACAGTCGATTCGCTCTCAGATCTGCCACAGAAGCCAGCAGGAGAGAACATCATCAAGTAAACACTGCAATAGCAAAAACTTCCCTTTCCTATCATATACTTATACTTCATACTTCTCTTAGGCCCTATCAATTCAAGCTGGAGGAAGTGGAGGCATTCCGTTATCGCGCAAACGATTGCTGGCGTGCTGCCACACGCATTGCTGTCCACGATACACGCATCAGAGAGATTAAAAATGAGATACTGAATTGTGAGAAGCTCAAGGGCTTCTTCGAGGAGAACAAACGCGATCTGATGGCTCTGCGGCATGACAAACCTTCGCGCATCCTCAAAGTACAATCGCATCTCGCACATGTACCCGAATATATATTACCCAAGGCGCTGAAACGCATCGCTCTGACTCGCAGCCAAGCACAACCACCAGCTAAGCAGACACGACCAATGGGCGCCAAGGCTGCCTATCAGCGTCAGAGCAACGATCCTTTGAAGATCAGTGAGGTGGACTACGGCAAGCGCCGTCATGCGCCGAAGCGAAAGAAGAACGTTTAACATTTATTAGACAGTTTTGTTTTTAGTCCTAAAAATTCCTCTGTGTAGTGCTTATGCATTACAATGCGAGCTGTGAACCGTGTGGAATTGAGAAATACAAGTACAATCAAGCACTTTAAAAGTGTGTATACACTAATCGATCGTATGATGTTAGATTTTCTCGCTCCAAAATCTTGGTACCGGTTTCCATTCTTGTACTCATGGAACGCTTTGCTGTTACCTCTCATAATCCAGAATATGATCGATCAACTGTTTACAGTAATGCTTTCAACAGAAGTAACAATCTATATGTTTTTATATTATCAATATATAATTAATAAAACCTCACCAGATTGCGTTTTTATATAGATAATTGTTGAAATTCTCCCAGTCTATAATATAATACTTCCTCAAATTTAAGCAGTTATATAGTATAACACAATAAATTATAACATCAGGCTATCTCTTTCTAATCAACGACAGAAGCACATGCATTAAAGCAATATATCCTTAGGGTGTAACAAAAAGCGAGAGCGTAACTTGAACATATGATAGCAAGTTTGTAAATAAATTAACTAACATAAAATTCTGTATATAAATTGTTGTCAAAATTTCGAAGCTATCCTTGCAACGTTCCACAAACTTGCATCAAAACAGAAAATTATTTGGTTTTAACATTTTATTATTGTCATTGAAATAGTTAACATTCATACATTATTGACTTTGCGGATTTATTTATTAATTTCTCATTTCGTACATATGTTTATGCAATTCGGTTTTGTCGTAAATATGTAAATATTGAATGAAATACATCATATATCAAGTTCGATGAATGTCTATTGAATATATAATCATAATTTCAAATGTGAACGTTTCGATTTCAGCTAAATAGTGATCGATAAACAATAGGCACACTGATAACAACGGAACTAGTTATATACGTGTGTGTGTGTGTGTGTGTTTGAAGCAGTGCGTGGCAGGAGGGAGGTATTTATATTTATATATATCTATATATAAATTTCTTTTCTTTTTTTTGCTCAAATAAAGTTACAAATAAATTATGCATAATTATAGTATTTTAATTTAGTTCGATTTCGATTAATTCCTGGTTGGCAAACATATATAAAGCAGATATATATATATTTATCTATATATATATATATATATATATATATATATATATATATCTAAATTAGTCTTAAGGAAACAAATATATAAGATCACACAATATCGAGGACAAATTGAATTAGAATTTAACGAGAAACTAGTCTAAAATGCAGCCACATACATACATATACATATATATATATATATATATATAGAATGTATTTATATATGTATGTATATATGTATGTATTATTTTTGGTTTGCTTTAACTTTTCGCTTAAGTGATTTTCTTTCCTTTTTTTATTTAAATATTATTTTAGTTGTGTAATACGCGCTAGATAAATGTTATATTCTTAGTTTGGTTTACGGCTTTTTATAAATTTTTTTTATATATTTTATTTTGTTTTTTAACACACGCATAACTTGATAAATGTGACAACAAGACATACAAATATTTTAAAGACAATCTTCAAATATATATCGATATATATATATATATTTGTATGTATGTATGTATGTATGTATATATACATTATATATAATATGCAAATAGCTTCCCCTTACATTTTATATGCGTTTTTTAGGCTTTATTTCTTCTGTAAATACATACATACATACATATGTGCATATATACATATATGTAACTCATATACATGCATGTATATACACTTATATATATAGGCATTCATATGCACATACATAACATATATATAAAATGTATATCTGCACTAAAAACATGTCGTATATAAAATTTGTAAACCTTCATATTTCTTAGATCTTTCGCTTGGTTTTCCTTTTCGTTTAGCTTTTCACATACATATTTTCCCATCAACTAATGTATGTATACATATATATATATATATACATGTACATTTCGATTTGCATATGTTGAGTGAGACCTAACGAGAGAACAATCTGAATATAAAAACGAACAATTTAAAAGAAATTCAACTACTCGGTTTCTTCTGTGTCTGGTTGTGTGTGTGTATGTATGTGTGTGTGTGTGTCTGTCGGTTTATCGTCAATATAGTCAGTTGTAATGTTCTACATAATATATATATATCTATATATATACACATATATATATACACACATATATATATATACCTGCATACACATACATGTCTACATACATACATACATATATATATATATATATGCATATATATTTACATAAATAATGGATGGCGTGTCTTCATCTGATGGTTCATCCAGCTTAGATGGGCACATAGTTGCCCTTAGGCGTATAGAAGAGTTGACCCCGGAAAAGTCGACGACGTATTTCGCTGAGAAGCAATCGTTTCTCCTTCTGGATCTTCTTCAGAACACCTTTGTTCTCTTGGGCACGACGCGACAAATATGGCAGCACCTCCTCAACGGGTCCATACGGGATGTACTTGTAAGCCGAGTAACCAGCCTGACCTGTTGACCAAAATAAAGAAGTTGAGCAAATCTATATTTATTTATCAATTAAAATTTATATATTTACCCAGAGGGAAAGTGATGTAATCACACATGCCCAATAATTGACCAAAACATATGACCTTATCCTCTGGCGAGATGCCAATGGATTTCATATTCTCGATGGCAAAGCGAACCGTATCCTCATTGTGGGAGGCAACCATAATGCCAATTTTGCGCGCATCTTCGCCACAATCCTTCAGCACCTGCAGAAAGAGTTGGAAAAAAGAATTGAAATCAAAGCTATGCTATGCTAAGCTAAACTAATTTCAACTCTTCTTACCTTTATGCGTCGGAGACACTCCGTCAGAGTCTTGTGGTACATTTCGGTTGTGGCCTCATAGCTGGGGTTCACTGGATCAGCATAGCCCAGCGCCTGGGCACGCGCACGCTCCTGTTCCATATAGGCGCCACGCACCAGCTTGGCACCGAAATAGAAGTTCTGTCGGCTTGCCTGCTCCAAATCTGTGACCACCTACAAATACATAAATATAGAAAGAGATGGATACATCTAAGCTTCAGTTGTTGTTCATCTGCTAATTACCTCACGGAATGTCTCACGCAAGTAACATTGATAGGTATTGAATACTATGGCCTTGTCCTTGTTATATTTACGCATCATCTCAAGCGTGATGCGCGTAATAGCTGGCTGGAAATATGTTTGCTCCGCATCAACCATAATGCGCACATCCAGCTCAGCGGCAGTCTATGGATTTGAGATTACAAATTGAAATTAGTATCTATAACACTATAAATATTCATATGTATATGTATATATATATATATGTGATTAACATACCTTTACAATTGTGTTTAGACGACGAATCATGTTTCTAAACATCTCCTCCTCTTTGGTCGATATTTGTGAGATCAATCGACGCATTTGACCAGTCAGTGGATCGGGCACGCGAAATGTTTCGCTCAGCTGTGAGTTCTCATCAACAATGCCCGACCAGGGGAACAGATGCAATATGCTAATGGAGGCGGAAAACAATACAAAACAATGATAATATATCAAAATCGAGTTTGCTCTAGTTGGAAATAGTTGTTGGAAAGTGTTGTTCCTTCTATCACTCTGGCATTCACGCACAGTAAACTGTTTCAAATTACAATTAATCAGATCAAATTATCGCAAGGAAATGGGATGATATAAAGGAATACACATATTCTATATCGATCCATATCCATATCGAATACACACTTAACATCGAAACTCGCTCAATTCAAGCTCGCCCTCTAACCAACTTAACCTAGATATTGACTAAGCCAACATAACCTGAATTTCCATTTTCAATGATTGGACAAGTGTTATGCTACAATTGAGATCGCATACACTACTTAAACTATAGTTCAAATTATTTTCTATACATATATATATATCGATTTTCATTCATTGCAATAAGGAGCCAAACGAGCAGCTTGTTGATTAACGCACCCCTCTTTATCGGATGTGACATTCTGTAAGAACTGCTGCACATCCTTGTTGTCGCCGACGCTGGCATAATACTTTTCGAGATCCTTGATGGTCTTATGATGGGTCAACACGTTGCCCTGACCGCCGACAAGTGCCTCCATATATTTACGTGTGCGCATTATGACCTCCGACAGTTGCAGCTAAATGAGTTTAAAAACAATTAGAAACAACAAAAAAAAAGTAGAAAAATGCAATTAGTTATAGAGCTAGCAATTAGATGATATACACATACAAATATGTATACATATATATGTATGCATGTGAACACTCACCAGCAGCTGGGGACGGCCGAGGGCAGTTAGCTTGATGGCGGTGATGCCTGTTCCGAAGGTGGCGCCTGTTGCGTATTTGGTTCGGAAATGAGAAGCATTCGAAAGGTGAGTGAGTGAGTGGAAGGTGAGCAACGGCAATACGACTAAAGGCGCGCCACACTGTGGCAATCAGCCGGAACTACATGCAATTGATACACTACATACATAGACATACACGTAGACACACACACACATAGATATATACACACATATATAGAGCAACTACGTTTACACAATAGACGCAACTGAAGACGAATGCAAACAAAAGCAAAACTTAAAATAACAAACAAAGCAAATTCGGAATATCAAATACGAGATTTTAGTTTCAAGTTTCAAGTTTCGAGTTTTCAATTTCTTTTTTTTTTCGAATTGTATTTATTATTATTATTTTTTCTGTTTTGATTTGTTTTGTTTAATCTGAAATGTTAGTTAAGACTTCTTACCGTCGGGCGAAGGACGCGGATCTTTCGCATCGTCATCTGCCCCACAAACACACACGCACACACACGTATATACATATAAATATATATATATATATACACAGGCACACATGATTTTGCATAGGTTAGTTCAAATTCCACAGCGTTTCGTTAAGTTAAGGCATTGATTTTTCATAGGTTAGTTCGAATCCCATTCGTTTCGTTTTGTGTTAATCGATTTTGACATAGAGAGTGCGAGAGTTAGGCGCCGTTTCGTTTCATTTCATTTCGTTTCGTTTCAGTTGGTTATTTTACATATTATTTTTATTTTGTTCACGTTATTTTCAAGTGAGAAAGAAAAATGCAAAATCAAAATTTAATGATTACAGTTTTTGCAAATATACAAAAGTAAAAAGTCAGCTAAAGGAGAAATTAAATAAAAATAAACAAAGCATTTGATGGAGTTATAAAAAAAAAAAAAAAAAAAAAAAAAAAAAAAACAAACCAACCAGAAACCTGAATACGTTTTACTTAATAATAACAAATAAATATCTTCCCTCTCAGGGTACTTAGGTTTCAGCTCATTAGCAAATTTTTTTGTAAACCAGTTGATCAAATAAAATAAACATAAATGAAGTAAATCCCCCTCTTGATTTCAGGTTCATTCTTCCCCAATTCATTCTCACTTTTGCGCAATTCCGTGACAAGAATAATTTTACTGAATTATTTAGCATTTAAATAAAATTGATTCAATATTATCTTGATTTGGGTCGTTTAACTCTAACCTTAGTGCGAAGCACTGGAATGGGACGTTTGTTTTCAATTTGCCCGGCTAATGGGAACCTTTGCGTGCACTCACATAAGGGAAGACGGGAATGAAACAAGGGAGAACATTTGTAAGGCTAATCGCAAGAGGAGAGAGATGGAATGTTGGAATGAAACGTTCGCTTTTAATTGCTGAGTATAGCCATAAATTGAGAAAATCTAAGCACGACTGGAAACATTTGACTGTGAACATTGGAATGAAATATTACTACTCTCCCCTAACACTCGTAACTCAGTTTTCAAGTGACTAATACTGTGACTAATGACTGACTGTCTAATAACTTTAATTGCCTAACCTTGAAATTTCAATTGCCCCAAAATGTATGCTAAAAAGCCAATAGACAATAGCTAACCCTTCATCTGCTAGTCAAATACCAAGTGCAATGTGATGAGCGAATGAGACAAAAATGATGATTAAAAAAAAAAATCAAAATCGATAACATTGGGTGCCAGATATGGATGGTACAGCACATGCACTTAAAGACTCTTATTGCTCCTATTGATATGGGTTTATGGATAGAAGGTTGAGCTTACCCGACACAGCCTCCAGGCACTTGATGAAAATCTCCATGTTGCGCTCGCAGGTCGCTTCGTTCAGATAGAAATATGTGCGAGCACTGCTCACCTTGTAGCGACGGTCGGCGAAAGATTTATCCACATGATATTGGGGCAGGGCACCAGCATCCTTTTCATTATCACCCGCGCTCGAAACGGAAGATCTGCAAGCGATTGGGATACATGATGTGAGTGGGGAGCTCTCTTCGGTTATGGTTGAAATGATTCAACGTACTCAACTTCACGCTTCTCGGCCTCCTCCTGGGAGATGTCCTCTTCGACGGAATAATCAAGGATGGGCTTAACGCCAAAGGAGCGAAGTCTGCACGCAGCAAATTAGTTTAGAGCAAAGACAAAGAGAGCATTAGAATTGCGGCTTATGAAAGAGCAACAAATAACAGAAAAATTGGGCAATTTTCAGGGCAGGTGTAAGGTATATATTTGTATCGCTGTGAGTGGGGGGGAAGGGGGCGTGGCAGGGCAACGAGCCACATGCAACATGCCAGGAAATATGACGCATTAGTTGGTTAGTTACTTAGGAGTTTACTGTAGTGCTTTAGTTTGTTTGCAGTTTGTTTTTTGTTGGTTAAAATGGCATTTGTTATGAGGTATCATTATCAATATCGTTATCGTTATCGATTATGAATAAAGTAATACGATTTGAGCACCTCTCAAGCGCGGGGACAATTGTGTGACGATTCTCGCCGGCCACAAAGTGTCCATAGAAGGTAGACTTCATCAGCATCACAAACAGTTTGCTGCCCAGCACGGACCGAGCGACTTTTAAGAGCTATTCATGTTAATCGTTAATCGGTATCGGTTTTCATGATTGATTAAAACAATTATTTTTTTGTCCGATTATTATTGCAAGGGCAAAACGCGAAACATTGGTTATCGGTCACATACATCGATAACAGTATCGTTACAAAGATTTTTCGATCGATCGTTTATTTGTTGTAGTTATCGATAAAAACATTTCGTTTTTAGAGATTATTTTGTGAGAGTACGAAACGTATCATACATTGGATATAAGCGTAAAAGGATATAAGCACAGCGCAAAGTAACGATAAATTTTGAATGTAATGTTGATGTTGATTGTTACGATTAGGTATTCAGCGTGGGCGCGATCGCATTGATTGTTTATTAAAACGCGTCGTTAATAGTTATCGATAGCATTGTAGTAAGATTGTTGATCGGAACATGTGATCGATAAAGAAAAGCGTTGCACACCATTTAACGGTTAAGTTTATTTAAATAACAGTAAAAAGCGTCATGCGGATCGGGTTGAATAATCGACAGTCATCAAAAAGTATTGATTGTAATTTAAGAAGCGTATTTTTGTTTATGTTTTGATTGTTTATATTATTTTTTATTTCGCATAGCGCAACAGCAAAGCAAAAGTAGAGTGGAAGAAAAAGAAAAGAAAAGAAAAAAAGAGAAAATATGACGTTAGTGGGTTCCATAATCTTTATACAATTACCTTTCCAAGGTGGGTATAATCTTGATCTGATCCTCGCCAGCGACAAAATGGCCATAGAATGTTGCCTTCATCAATGCTGTAAATATTTTGTTACCCAACAATTTGTTTGTCCATTTCATAAGCTGCGATATTTTGGTTTTTTTTGTTTTAGACGAAATTTTAAAGATTTGTTTTCGTTTTTATATATTGTTATAAATATATGCATGAATATATTTTATTTTATTTTATTTTCTTTCTTTTTTCTTTTGTAAATATAGATATTGGCTTTTAGAGAAACACACAATTTTAAATAAATAAATAAAAAAAACGTAGGAGGGTAGGAGGGAAAGTCGCAAACACGAGAAAAATATCGCATATCAAATAGAACTCATATTTACTACATGCAAAAAATAAAACAACAAAGACCTATTGCTCACTCACTCGCACACACATGTGCGTCATTTGGCCAAAGATCGAGACAGTCGAAATTGAAAACATCTGTCGCTCTCTCACTCTCACCCTCTCTCTCGCTCATAGCAACATAAATCATTTGGAATGCCGCCAAAGGCAAATGCAGAAAAGCAGTCGCAGAGAGCGCGCCATAGTGAGAGAATTGAAAACCAAAATAAATAACCACAACAACTATAACAAACGGATCGTGTCAAGGCCAAGTGTCGTGACACAGCACAATGCGAACGAACTTTACGGCGAATATTGAAAAAGAATTGGCAAAGATAGAAAGAGAGGGGGAGCCGTAGGTAGATAGATTGAAGTTTGCTTGTTGCTTGCTGAGCCAAGTACGCGCTTTCCGTAGGAATTTAATTGCTAAACGTCAAACAGCTGCCACCCGTTCTTAAAGCTCGTAAAACAGCATCGAAAAAAGTACAAAAAATGAAATATCAAAGCTTTTTATTTCGACAGGCACGTGTGATTAACTGAGCGAACCGGTTAACCAGCGAAAATGGTAGAGACAACGCAGGGGGAGGGAGGAAGACCATAGTAAAATTAAGCAGCAATAAGCTTCCCTTTAAGTGCCTAAGTGTGTATGTGTGTTCGAGTACTTTTTCAAAACCGGTTATATAAAAATTGCCCATGCTGCTCTGAAAAAAAATTTTTTTTGTGAATAAATAGTGAACAGCTAGCACAGGTGTTCACTTTTGAGCTGTGACACCATGTCACGAGACCTGCCAAGCACATATTGCCCACAGACATGAGGAATAAAAATAGAAATAGCACACATCAAAAACCAAAAAAAAAAAAAAGGCAAAAGCAAAAAATGAACGAAAAGCAATTACCATGGCTGCCATTGAGTTGCCAACAAAAGCATACATACACATACAAGTATGTATATATGTATACACACACATCAGCTACAGTTACTGCAATTCATGTTAATCAATTTTCCATTTAATCGATCAAACGCAAATTGTATAACAATAATCGATATGCAAATATAGACTAAAAACACACACACTCACATCTTCGCCTATATGTACATATACATACATATATATATGTATGTATGCATATATGTGTATATAACAGTAAGTGGGAGCGACGAAGCGTCTGAAGTAGCAGCGCAGCCTGCAGCAACTAACACATTGCGTTGGCTCTTTTGATTGGCGCACTTTTGGGGGCCTGCCTGTTAAGTTTTCACAAACACAGCCATAAATTTACGAGTGCCTCTATGTGTGTGTCTGACCGGCCGGCCGGTCGACCGACTGACCGACCAACTGGCGTCTGCTTGGCTGGTCGCGTAGTAAACAGCACCGGCCTCCAACAAGGTCATAAAAATGCATTTGATTTGCGCGCTTGTTGACTCACACTAAACATTCATTTACACACGCTGTGCATCCCCTTTACACACACATCCAGAGGCACCCACACAGGCCAATTGAGACGGCAATTAGAGCTGCATTCATACAAATTTTGCAATATCACTGAAAAGCTATAAAGCAAGCGGCGGCGAAGCAAAAAGAGCGCAGGAGGGTGAGAACAGGCCGGAAGACAAGACAGCTGGCTCAGCAGGTATGACAAATGGCAATATACCGAAATAGACAAACAAGAGAGCGCAGACAGCGAGAGAGCGGCACAGGAAGAGGTAGAGAGAGAGTGAGAGCGAGAGAGAGAGATAGTATAGAAAAAATGAGTAAGAGAATACATAGAGCAGAGAAAGCGCAATGTGTGCTAATCGTCGGTTAATGAGCATAACTAAAGCTTGGAAACTTCTGATGACTCGCTCTTGTTGTTGATCAGAAAAAAAAAAAAATGCTGAGAGGATATGCAGTTAACTCAGCTCAGACTATGACCTAACTGTGCTACATATGAAGAGCGTAGAGAGTTTATGTAGCTGACATGCATTTACAATAAGCACATATAGCGCTCATTGAACGAAAAGAGTAGAGGGGGAAGAGTACAAGAAGAGTAAAAGATTACAGTTAAGCTGCACTTAGATTCGAGAGCGACCAAATGAAAGACGAATATTAGGAATATCTTGAAGATTGATTGGAATTGGAATATATATTTAATACAATCCAAGCAAGGAAAGATAAAAACTGGGACAAATGATATTAAAATGTACATACATACAGAACTAGTGCAATGGCTAAGAGCAAAACCAGAGTGAAAAAAAATATATACATGAATAAAAAGAAGATACTAAATTCTAAAGAGAATATACAAAGACAGACTTTCATTATGTTCCACTTACCGTCATATTATGCTCAACGATCTTCTCGCTGGAGCAGATCATGTAGACCAAATAGGCGCGCGCCAGCTCCCATGTTGTTTTGCTCTTAAATGCCGCAATTGGATCGTTAAAGCTGACGTCGAGCGGGTCGCGTTGAGGATTGGCGCCTTCCTGCTTGGTTTGAACGTGCTGCGTCCTATCGGCCACAGACACCTGTGCCTGCTTATCCTGCGCTGCCGAATGCAGGCAACGAATGTCGTTCAACAACGGATTCTGCAAGCGCAGCAAAGCATTTTTGCTGCCGTTGACATTGGCGCCGGCGCATGTTGTATGTAAACTTCTGGTCTGGCTTCGATTCCAATTATTGCTCCTGTTCCTGTTGTTGTTGTTGTCGTTATAAAACTCATTAAGTCCGCCCAAAAAACCGTTACGGCTGCCGCTGCAGACGCTCCCAGCGCTGCGACAATAGTACGCAAATTGAATTGATGTACGTGAGGCGTTGAGGGAACGAAGTTGAGCCATTACAGAGCGAATTGATAGCCGTTGGGCTCTTTAAGCTGATAGCTGGTTCGGTTACAACTCCTTATGTGTGACAGATAGAGATGGGCTGAGTCGAGAGAGCGGGCGAGTCCGGCAATCGCTGCTCTTCGTAGTTCTTTTTTTTCGGCTTGGTTTGTAGCACACTTTAACAAATTTTAACTCACGTTTCGCTTTTTTTTTTTTATTCTTTATGCTGCTGTTGCTGCTGCTGCTGCTGCTGTTCCGACTGATGCGGTTTCTCAGCTGATTTTGAATTTGTTGTTTTATTTGCGTTTGCTTATGCCTTAGCGTGCGCAGTACTTTCTGTTGATTTGGAGCTTTCTTCCTCTCTGTAAGAAGCTGTCCATTATATGTTATACAATTGCAAAAAAAAAATACAAAAAAAGGGAAGAAACAGCAATAGAGAGCGCGCGATAGAGTGGGAAAAGAGAGAGTAAAAAGAGACGAAAGCGGTTAGAGCGAAAACAAAACACATATGTATAAATTTGACACAGCTAGTTCTCACACAGGCATACATACATACATACATACACACATACACACACACACACGCACACGCACGCACAACGCACACGAACACTAAACAATGTGCACAAAATTAAATTAAAAATTTTAAATTTTCGTTGTTCAGCTATTCAAGTAGAATTACAGACGTTATGTTCTTTTTCAGTTGTGTACCTGCCTTATTATTTTATTTTTCCGTGCTGCTCTGATTCTATTTTATTTATTTTTTTCTTCGCTCTTCGGTTCCACACTACTACTTACGACTAAACGTTCGTCCACGGCAAAAGCACAATTCCAACTGTCAAGACGACAACGGCGAAATTGCTACCGAAGGCGCAACGACCCGAACGAAAGCACGAGCGTAGCCACACGAGTGTACCGACAGGCAGCCAGGCAGCCAGGCACTCAGCCACTCAGACAGTCAGGCATTCAGGCGGCCAAGCAGTTTGTGCAGAGCGGCCATTCATCCTGCGCTCGCTTACATAATAGTTGCGCCCACGCTGAACTTTGTTCTGTTGTGTGACGTCACATTGATTGAATCTGTTGGCGAATCACGGCGAAAGAGGCCAGTGGAGGACGGCAACTTTGATTGGGGGGCCTTGATTTCGAATTGTTTATTTTTGCCAGGCCGTATTTAAATTTAAATTAAAAAGCGCCACAAGTGTTGAACACGACAATGACAAATGCCAAGCACTAATTGGTGTTAATTAAAAAACGTGCAGACAAACCCTACCAACCCCTTTGCCATAATCACACGACGCCTTTTGCTGCAGAGGAACTCACAAGCAAGGCAGCGTCCGCGGCGAATATGTGATTGCTTTTAATTTATTAGCGTTACGCTAAACGCACACAAGACGAGACGCATTCGCCGCAGTCGTCGCAATCAAATAATATCAAACTTAGCGGGTTTCAATCGCACACAGATTTCATTTCACTTAATTATTATGAGATGAGAGCAACAGCAGTGTCGAAAGAGAGGTAAAGTGAGGTGAATAAAGCAAATAAAAATTGCGGCGACAATTGGGCAAAAGTGCAAAATCATCAAAAGACATTTTTTTGGGGTAACTAGAATTGCTTTCTATGCCGACCATCTCACTCTCACAAACGCTCGCGTAGTGTTTTCATGGATACGGTTATATAACAGTTGCGTGCGCTACTCTATCTACTACACGGACCGAGATCCTTATATGACGCATGTATACATATTTATGCACGTATGTATGTATGTATGTATATGTTTGCAAATACATACACACCCACGCAATATGAGCACAATTCGCCCGTTGTCTATTTTCGCCGCCTTTTCAATTTCTCTATTTATTTATATTTATCTGCATGTTTATGCCATTTGGGATGCTCTATTTTCTATTTTATGTTTTAAATATGTATATGCTCAAAAATGTGTAAATACGCATCTATGTACCTAAAATGGATTTTTTTTGTACATATAATTGTATGTATGTATTAAGCACCATTTCTGTAGTAACTTTTATAACTTCGATAACAGTAGTTTTAGGGAAGAACGTTAAAACTGCTAGGAGAGCAGCACGATAAACGGAAGAAAAAAAAATTTGACAACACAAAGCTGCATTTTGTTCATACCTTAGAAATTACAAATTTTTACAATATTTCGATTCTTATTGGTTTATATTGTTATTCGTCGTGTTGCTGTTGCACTTTAGCGTGTTCCATATGCAACGATAACAACTGTGAGGGTCTGAATACGCGCACCAACTAAATTAAGGCCAACATTGAAGCAAAACTGCTAGCGAAAGCTCACGCGAAGCTTGCGAATGGGTCAAAACCGATACCGAAACCGAAACCGCGTGTAGAACAGTCGCAACAAATGTGTGAGCTACAGCAGCAATGGCGGCATTGTCAGCTGTTTGTTGTTTTTGCTATCGATGCTAATGTTGTTGCTGCCTCTTAACTTGCTATATTTGCTATGCACGTGAGGGCTAGCTAAGTGCACGTAAATCACGCGCTCGCCATTTTATTTGTTAATAAAACACAATCCTCGCATATTTCAACCAATTGGAATCCAATCGGTTATCTACGCAGTAGATGGTTGGCTGCGGGCAAACAGCCTTATCTTTACATTCAAACGCATACTTACACAGACACGCACACACAGACAATACCAAGTACGCAGCGCCGGCTAGTTGATTACTGTGATTTGTTGTTGCTAGTTGGCTCCACGCACTCGAAACTCGAGTTGTAGCAAATAGGTTCATTTGACTCACTGAGCAGGGGAGAGCGATAATAGTATTCAGAAGAACGAACGAGCGCCGAGAAAACGATAAGTGCATCCAAGTGAGAATTGAACGTCTGTTCATTCAAACGAACCACAATGTACACTTCCGAGACCTGGCGCGCATTGATAATGCGATAATTATCGATAAGTAAAGCAGTTGAATTGAAAGTAAAAATTCAAACTATTTTTTATGAATATATATATTATGTATATGTATATGTGTTGCATGTTTCCACTTTCACAATAATAGATAATAGATAATAAATTATAGCTACTAATTGTATTAGAAATAATAATAATATTAATTAACAGTTATTTAAGCTCCGAACATGTGCAAGTATATATATATATCTCTTTATATATTATTGATTTTCTTTCATTTTTATGTTTGTTGCTGTAGCAGAAAAAAAACTTAACAAATCTAGCAACTTAACAAATCAATTGAAAAATATATTCAACTCCATTGAAACTATGCGACGAATAACAAAACAAAACATAATTGTTAAAAAAATAATATTAAAAAAAAAAAACCAAATATTTGATCTAAAGCGTTTTTGCGCTCTCTGCATTCAGCTTTAACATGTTGCGTGCCTATATGTGTATATGTGTTGTTGTTGTTGTTATGTGTTTGTGTGTTTACATAATATTATTGACTAAATTGTAGATCAACGAATGTCTATTTACTCTCTTCTAATGCCGCACATTCGATTTACAGCTACAGGCACGTATATATCATCATCATCATTATCATTATAATCATTATCATTATCAAAGCAAATATAACAATAACAGTTACTATATATATATTTATATACAGCATTTGACAGCTAATTAGAAACGTGCTCTTTGTTTCATTCACATATTTTAAATATGTTCATATATACATATGTTTATATATACTCCACATTTGATAATATCTTATATTACATTGATTGATTCATGGAATATATTTATACACTGTATATTATAATATCTTACATTATTAAATTTTCCTTCTTTTTTTCTTGATTATTTTTGCACGTTTTTCAGCTTGAAGCTAATAACTATTTTTGTTATAATTGATTTATAGAAATTTAATTTTCATTCTTTCATTGATTTAGGTTTTTGTTAATATTGATTATCTAAATTTTTGTTTTACAATTTTAGCGTACTTGCACGACTACGAAATACCTAGTTCGCAGTGCTGAAAGCAGCTAAAAAAAAGTTCGAATTTTAAGCATTACTTTAAAACTGTAACACAGCAAGTCTGTGATGAATGTCAAACTGTGTTTTGAATTATTGCGAATTATTGAACAGTTTTAATTCGATTATTTATATACAACAGTGTATATAGATCTCGTTATTAGCTCTATCGCAACAATTGCTGATTGTTATTTAAAAGTTGTAAAAATAAAACCATTCACTTTTGTTGTTTCTAATTAGTTGTCAATGGCCGCATGTATAACTATGCATAAGTACAGTCACAACAAAATGTATTCTGCTGCGACCTGCTTCAACAGTTAAGAGGTTGCTACTGCAGTAGATGTTGCTTCTACAGTTGTTGTTGCTGTTGCTGTTGCTGCTGCTGCTGTTAGTTGGTTTTGGTCAGCTCTGTGCGATTGGCGGCCACTTCGGCCAGGATGAGTAGATCTGAGGTAGTGGTCACATCGTAGCCGATTTGCTCGTAAGCAGAAAGCGTTGACGACGAAGACGAGGACAGCGGCGAGGCGGCAACATTGGCCGTTGCTGCTGTTGCTGTTGCTGTTGCCACAGTTGTCGCTGCTGTTGTTGTTGCGGGCTGGGCGCGCGTTTGATTAAAGTAATAACAGCCATTGATGGTCACCGGCAATATGGAGGCAACCTCTTGCTCGATGGCGCTGACATCGCGACGTGTGATGCTCTCCTTGCGAGCCTTTCTCTTCTGGCTGCCTACAGCCGCAGCAGCTGCTGCTGTTGTTGCTGCTGTCATGCCAACTGTTGCAGCTGCAGTTGTTGCTTGTGCAGTACCAGCTGCTGTTGCTGATGTGCTGTTGTGTTGGCTGCTGCTGCTGTTACTGTTGCTATTGCGTTGTTTTTTGCTGCTGCTGAATTTCTTCTTCTTTTTGGTGCTTCTCTTGCGCTGCAAATATGCATCCAGGCTAAGGGCTGGCAACTCCTTGATCTTCTCCTCTAGATCAAACTCATTGGCATCGCAATTGCCATGTCGATTGGACGTGCCACTCGCTCCACCCTCCAGCTGCAACAGTTGGCCATCAGCTGCAACTGTTGCTGCTGTTGATGCAGCTATTGGCGATATGGGCGGCGTGTTGCTGTTGCCATCGGTGATGCTGTTGCTGTTGCTATTGCTATTGCTATTACTGTTGCTATTGTTGCTGCCGCCACTATTCAAACGGCATTTGCTCTTCTTGGCTATGGCAGCCAGTTGGCCCGAATTGAACAGCTGCTGATAGATTTTGCCCTTGCAGCTGCGTGACGTCTTCAGTTTCTTGGTGGGCGTGCAGGCGCCTCGATCCTCCTCTTCGCTCGAATTGCTCGCGCTATCCACAGAACGTTTGTTATTAATGTTATTGCTGCTAGGCATATGCGCACTCATGAATTGCGTCGTCTCGCTGAGCGCCTGCTGCAGCACATAATCCTTATATTGAACGCTGCTCGCATTGCTGCTCAGCAAAGCGCTCAGCTCGCCCATTTGAGTCTCGTCTGCAAACTTGAATAGATTGCCACGCAGAATGTGTGTCACTTCAGTGGGTTGCCAATGAAGTTGCTGCTGTGACTGTTGCAAGTGTTGTTGTTGCTGCTGCTGCTCTTCATTGGGATGTCCGCTTGCCGCATTGCTGGGACGTGTCGCTAGCGTGCGCAACGGCGGAGCGGGCAGTTTGTACCATTTAAAATTAGGATTAGCATTGAAGAAGGCATCTTTATTCTACAAATAATCCAAAAGAAAGTCAAATTGAGAGCAAGAGATGGAGCAAGAAAACGATAGATATTCTCAGACAAATTCTATGTATTTTCTTTAAACTAAATTCGAATTTTAATTAAGATGGAAATCATTGAAAATGTTGTATGACTCCTTTTCTCATTTTCCATATAATTTTATATATATATAGCACTAACATGCCCACATATATTCCTCCCTAAATCTTATTAATCAGCTTCAACCGCAAATTTAATTTATTGGATATATTTTTAAATATGTGGCTTCAAACTAACAAAAATATTCATTTTTGTCGTTGATTACAGAAAACGTTTTTTTTTTTAAATTGCCATTTAAATTGCAATTTGAACAATCAGCATGTTGCCAGACCAATTAATTTGTTGGCCTAAATTATATGGCAATACCAAATTAGTTGAAGTTTTTAGCGCTAAATTTGACAGCTGTTTTGCCAGCTAATATGACTTTAGCAAGCTAATAAACTTTAGTGTGTTTAAATTAGTTGAGAACAAGACATTAGATGTAATTAAATTTTACGAAAAAGAGAGACAACATGTGCAGTTCTACTTAAATTTAGATCTGCACAATTTGAATTCCTATTTGAATTCAAACATAGAATGCCAGTTCTTAGAATAAATTAGAATTCAAATTTAGGTTGCCAGACATTTTAGTTAAGCTCTGAAACGATGTTGCTTGAACTGCTATCGGAATCGATTTGTAATTTATAATATTGAAGATAAAAAGGAACTAATTACATTATTAACTATTCTGTTAAATAATATATTTTATTATTACTTACCTGTTGCGCCAGATCGGTGAAGCACTGCTTCTCCTGCTCGTCCAGTGCGGCCCACCAGTCTCCGAGTATTTTCGTAATTGCTCTGTTGAATGCATTTAGGGTTTTTTAAAAGTTATTTTTTATGCTTCTACTACTTTTGATATTATGGCCACACTTACCGATTCTCCAGCGATTTATAGCGCTCCTTGACAATGGCGCGGTGCCTTTTACAAAATATTAGAAATGCGTTCATGGGTCGACGTGCATGATGCTCTGGTCGCATATTATCCTGATCGACCTTTGATGACAACTGTTGCTGTTCTGATTCCTGTTCTTTTACTGCTGCTGCTGATGCTTCTGCTGTTGTTACTGTTACAGCCGTTGCTGCTGCGGATGTCGCGTCTGCAGTTGTTGCTCTTGGTGTTACAGTTACAACATCCACTTCCACATGCTCCTCGGAATCATCATCATTTTGATTATTAGGCACATTTACGCTGGGTTGCTTTCTTAACTTATGCAATGTCGCTACCTCCTCATCCTCATCCTCATCAGCGTCGTCGAAATCGTCCTCTTCATCATCTTCCAGTTCATCACTGCTGCTGCTGTGCAGATGCGGTTGATGTTGCTGATGATGATTGTGAAGATGATGATACTGTTGCTGATGCTGCAGCTTGGCATAATTGTGCACATCCTCGATTTGGCGAAAGGCATTTTCTTGGTCTTCAGTTCTTTGTTGTTGTTGTTGTTGTTGTTGTTGCTGCTGCTGCTGCTGTGGCATTGTCCAGCCATCTAAGACACTTTTGGCTAATGATGTTGTTGTTGCAATCTTCTGCTGTTTTGTGTTGTTGTTGGACTGTGGATTGACATGTTTCAACTGCGAATCTTTGGTGCTTGTTGCTGAGGTATTTGCTTTGCCTGGCAAAATGAGTACGGCGTTTCGTTTTTGTTGCTGCTGCTTCTGCTGCTTCTGCTGTTGCTGTGGATAAGTCATTAAATAATGCTTTTTTGCTTCAACTTCACTTTGTGTTATTTTAATCATTTTCGCAGTGGTTGTTGTTCCTGCAGCTGTTGCTGCTATTGTTGATGTTGATGTTGTTGTTGCTACTGCTGCTGCTGGGGTGGCACTGTTGATTAAATTGTGGCTGTTGGGCTCATTTGTTGCTGCTGGCATCACTTTACTGCTGTTGCTGATGTTGTTGTTATTGCTTTTATTGTTATTGTTGTTGTAATTGAAATGCAGTTTAATTGCAGCAGCCGCCGCTACACCTGCACCCGCACCTGCCACACTAAAGCTGTTGATCATTATTTATGTGAAATAAAACGCGCCGCGTCGCGTCCTGCTGAATTGCATGGATTATTTATTTACTTGTTGGTATTGAAGCGCCTGCAAAAAGAGAACCAAGTAAAGGCAAGAAATTGAAATTGGAATTTCACAAATGCATGTCACAGTGTTAGTGTACAAATGTATGTGTATATGCTTGCGATATTGTATACGTGTGCGCACATATGACAGCGCTACCAATGTAGCTTAAAATTATTCAACATCTGGCAGCACTGGTCGCGCTTTGCTCAGTTGTTTACAAATATAAAATACCTAGAGTGGGTGGCATACGTATGATAAAGAGAGCGAGACCGAGAGAGTGAATGGTAGCGCAACAGCAAGCACTCATATGATATTTGCAAGCGTTCGTCCGCTTTGTGGTTGTGCGTGTGCGCCAACCACTAACAACAACACGTATCAGCTGTGTGACGTTTGACGTGAATATGCATAAATGTAGTTGTATGTGTGTATGTGTGTTTGCTATTGCACTGACGCGCCCGTTAGTCGCAAAACAAAAATAACACATCAATACACACATAGAAACATTCTAAGTTTTCATTAAATATTATGAAAAACACAGCAACAAAAACCAACGACGACAAAAATTTGTTGATCACT
Source organism: Drosophila koepferae (assembly GCA_030914345.1). NCBI lineage: Eukaryota > Metazoa > Arthropoda > Insecta > Diptera > Drosophilidae > Drosophila > Drosophila koepferae. Next base: position 15,736,884 of record JAUESR010000196.1, on the reverse strand, counting down.
CGATATTGATATAAGTTTAATTAACTCTCACTCTCTCTTTCATTGCAAACTTTAAGCAATATATAAATGTAAATATGTATTCAACAAAGCAGCGATATATTTTTTAATATTATTTACATATACATATATGTATACGCATGGATGTGCGTATGTATGTACATATGTATGTAACTAGCGCACGGACAAGCAGTCGAAAATGCCAGATATATGTATGAACCTACAAATATTTATGCCTACTTGCATAAATAAAACACTCATACATACACAAACGAAACGCACATTGGTAAAGAAAACAACAACGGGGGAAAACAGCAAAAGGCAACTACGCAGCGCGAAAACCGAAGTTTCCAATTGCATGAAATATTTTTCAACACTGACAACAATATCAAACACTGGCTGCCAGCTAGCCAATTATTGCAAATAACTGTTAAGTTAAATTTAGGACTGGTGGCTGCCGCTTAACACATGTTAATTATTAATTATTAACATTATTGGAATTTTTTTTCTCACTTTTGCTAATTCTATGACTATTGCACAATTTGCTAACTATATTTTGTTGATTTCTTTAAATGATTGCCTCCTATCGTCGGATTTCACATAAATAAAAACAAAAAGAAAAAAACTACTGTGAACACTGCTACGTGTACAGCTGTGTTAGCGTATGTGTGTGTGTGAGAGCGAGAGTGCGAATGCGCGCAGTTTCTATATGTGTGTGCGGGAGATGCCGATTCCGTTGATTTGCCTTTTTTGTTTTCTTTGCGATTACTTTGAACTTGATTGTGTTTGTGTGTGTATGCAAGAGACGTACTGCGCTTGAAGCGCTGCTGTGTGAACGGCAAGTATTTGTGTATGTCACTTGGGGTTCCATCTCCATCTAAACGGCGTTGCCACTTGACGCTTTTGCACTGTCAAAAGTGCAACCGCAGCGCACATCTGTCAGCTGTTACACCGTTGCTTTCTGTATTTGTTGTTGTTTTGTACACGGTCAAGGCCAAAGCGTTGTCGGAGCAACCATTGATGAGAGGTTGTTGCTAGACGCGAGGATTGGGGGTGTTTCGTGGCGCCGCGTCGTAACCTTCAAACAAGTTCTAGTTCTAAATGCGCTTCTAGGTTATGTTTCGTGTAGCTACAAATTGAGGGGTGTAAGATATGAGGCTGAGTGGTCCTCCTATGTAAGTGCAACAATTTTTATAGATATAAATACGTATGCACACATATTTTTTTAATATTTTGCAATGCTTTTTAATATTCTTATTTAAAAACAAGGTGCAATATATGTACAGTTGTGGATATACATAAATATATGTATATACATATAATTCCATATTTACATATATACGTACGTACGCTCATACATACATATGTATGTGGAAGCAACTTAAGCATACACACGGACACACACACCCGCACAGAACAGCTGATGACGTTTGTTATTTTGCTCGCGCTGATTATTTTGCAAATAAAAACGGCAAAGCAAAACGAAAAACAAAATGTCGTTAAGTTTTATTTTGACGTTTTGTTAAATGAAAACTTCAACACGGAATCGGCGCATTAATTAAAACACTATTTAAAAATTTGCAACTATAAAAAAAATTTACTTTGAAATTCACCAATATTAAATCGGTGAATCGAAATCGCAATCAAACTTGAACTGTTCTTGTTTAATTTAATTTCAATGTTGATGATGTCAAATGAGAATGAAAACTGACTGTTTTTGTGTGTTATACGGACAGTGGCATCGACGACGACGACGACGGCGACGGCAGCAGAGAAACGGTCGTCGTTGTCGTTGCCTCTGTTTCGTTCAATTGAGCGCAGCAGCAACAGCAACAGCAAAAACAACGAATATGTATTTATTTTTTGTTTTTGTTTTTATTTTTGCCTTTGCTTATGTATTTGTGCGCCTAGTACAATCGCACAAACAAATAAGCCCGGAGACTCTTTTTACTCTCTCTCTCTCTCTCTCTCTCCTCTCTCCTCTCTCTCTCTCTCTCTCTTGCTCTACGTTAAGTTGAGCAAGTATATTTGTTATTTTTCTTGTTGTTGGTGACTCTCTGGCACTTGCGTATGGGGCTCAGGCTCAGCTGCTTGACTGTTACTGCTATTCTTTATCATCTTCTTCGTGATGTTGTTGATGGAAATTCGTATGCAGCTGATTTTCATATGTAAATTTAAGGAAATAGGAAAATATTTATGTTCTCCATAAACAAAATAAGACTGGACTATCTTGAAATGTTCTCTCTCTCTCTCAGCTGCAATATACATATATACACACATACATACATAGATAGACATACATATATTGCAACAAGTACATTTTGTTGTCTTCTATGTTGTATATACGGATGTGGATGTGTATGTGTTTAATGCTCTTTCCCTTTTGACTTTTTGCTTTTTGGCAAATTGGAAGCTTCTGCTATTGCATAATCAATTCTAACAATTTTTGTTTGGTTTGTTTGCATTTGCATTTACCCAGCGTTACCTACACCAAAGCAGAGCAGCAAGCAACAGCAACAGCAACCGCAACAACAATGTTATTGTTTTTCAAGGTCACATACACAGGCACACACCGCAACGTCCCCAACACCCACCGGCCATCATCAGTTGAGGTTCAATTGTTTGTGTCTTATACCGTTCATTTCCTCTTGTACTCGCGCTCCTCACTCGATTGTTGCGCTCTCACAAACAAAATTGCCGGGAGCAAGACACAAGCGCTCAAACTTGCTATCTCATATACCACGTACATACATACATGCACACATTTATATTCATATGTGACTGTGTGTACGCGTTTTTGTTTGTAGAGCGCACAGTCTACGATAGGATACCGTTATGCATTGAATGTGTGCGTATGCGTGTTAGTTTTCAGGGTCAGGGAAATTCGATTTTTTTTTATTGTTGTTGTCACTGAAAAAGCCTCAATTAAAGGCAATGACAGAACAATCAGTTTTTTTTTTTAAATACGGAAAATGACACTTAAATAACGCAAAAGTTAACGAACTGTTTTATGTACAGTGTGTAAATATTATTGAATACGAAATCAAGTGTTTTAGTAACGAGTGCTCGGCTATTAGATACCCTAAATCACTCACCGAGTTGCCGATTGAATTATTCATCTTTCGTTCGTCAACTAAAATCGCAAAATTAATTTCAGGTCTCTGCACTTTTTATCACTTTAAACTTTGACGTTGACAAAAATCAACCGAAATTAGTAATTCTTATCTTTTTTTCTAAAAGGTGTGCCTCAATTTTAATTATGAGTTAAAATATTTTTATATGTATATTATTTTAAAAAATCTGATTTACTTTTGTTTCGTGAAATGTACTTAAACTCAAATAATAAATTTAGAAATTTTAAATATGTAAATAATGAATATCGGTTTAGCAATGGGAAAATTGAGACAGTTCAAAGTCTAGAAAGGGCATTTACTTGCACATGCATACGTACTGACATATATACATACATGTACATACATATGTATGTATGTAGAGTTATATATGTACATACATATACATACGAGTGCATTGAAAAACCGATACGTATACAGACATACATACATGAGTATGTTGTGTATACACACACGCATAATCATGCAAACAATTGAATAATATGTATACGATACTCACGCATACATGCTCTATGCTTTCTTGTTGTTTTTATTTTTATTTCAAGACAAAGGAGCATACAAAATGATAAGACGGCCACTGTGAACGACTCAAGCCCAAAGAGAGAGAGAGAGAGGAAGTTAGTGCTTGGGTGAATAATTTCTTTTGGCAGTGATAAGCGAGCGGGCATAACAACAAGAATATAAATTAATGATATCGATAACAAATCAGCAGCAGCAGCAATAGGAATAGCACCAGCAGTTGCATCAGCATCCCATCTCACTCACCCGAACTGCAGTTGACATGCGTTTAGCGTTTGAGCACATCGATAAACGTTTCGTGAGGCACGCGAATATTGGCAAACATGCGCATCTTCTTTTTGCCCTCAGCCTGTTGTTTGAGCAGCTTCATCCGCCGTGTTACATCGCCGCCATACTATCGATAAATTGAGTTAAAGTTTTACATTTTTTTTTTTTTTCTTTAGCAGTCTGGCAACTTACCAGCTTTGCCGTTACATCCTTGCGATAGGCTTTAATAGTTTCGCGCGCAAGCACTTTGCTGCCAACGCACGCTTGTATGGCAATCTGTACCATCTGCTTGGGTATGAGATCCTTCAGCTTATGCACCATTTGACGCGCCACACCCGTGGCCTTGCTGACATGCACAATGCGGCATAACTCCTCTATGGGCCGCCCATTCAGATGTATATCAAGGCGCACCAGCTGAGTTAGATGATATCCATGATCCTCGTAGCTGAAGCTGGCATAGCCTGAGCTAAGGGATTTCAGGCGATCATGGAAATCCAATATGATTTCGCTTAATGGCAGGATATACTTCATCAAAATGCGCGATTCGTCGATATTTACAGAGCTCTGCTGCAGGCCGCGTCGCTCCACGCACAATCCAATTATTTGGCCCACATATTCGGTGGGAGTTATGATGGTGCCCAGGACAAGTGGTTCGTAGTACTCATCAATGCTGGTCGGTTCGGGTAGCAATGCGGCATTTGATATATCAAGCGTGTTCTTGCCGTGCTGCTTGATCAGCTTCGGATTGCGCAGAACAATTCGATATGTGACAGAGGGGGCGGTTATAATTGGTTCAGCGCCATGCTCCTGCTCCAGACGCTGGCAGAAGACCTCCATGTGCAGCAGTCCGAGAAAGCCAAGACGCCATCCCTGGCCCAGTGCCGGGCTGGAGTCCACACTGACCGTCACTGCCGAGTCGTTTAGTACCATTTTGTCTATGGCGCTGCGCAAGGCAACGTGCTTTGATTGATCGACAGGGAAGACGCCCGCAAAGACAATGGGTTGCTGCGGTCGATAACTGCCAGCAGCCTCAGCTGTCTGATGCTTAAGATGTATAGTATCTCCAATGATGGACTCCTTGCTGTTGCGCATATTGCACGCAACGAGTCCCACCTGGCCAGCCAACAAACTTTCGACAGCGATCTCAGCTGGACGAAGTACGGACAAACTCTTCACGGGATAAATCTTCTTGGTGGCCAACGACTGAATGTCCTGACCCACATTTAGCGTCCCATTCACGACATATATGAGATTCAGTGCGCCGCGATATTTGTCGAACCAACTATCGAAGAGTAGCGCACGAAATGCGCTCTCTCGGTCCACATTTGGCGGTGGAATTGTCTCAATGACACGCTCTAGCACCTGGGCAATGCCTGTGCCCAGTTTAGCCGAGACACGCAAGACGCTGGCTGGGTTAATTCCAAATAACAACTCCATATCCTTTGCCACTTTCTCCGGCTGAGCGTGCTTGATATCTATCTTATTTAGTACTGGCACAATGGCCAGCTGTCGCTGCTTGGCCAGGTGGAAGTTGGCCACAGTCTGTGCTTGCACGCCGTGGCAAGCGTCCACAAGGAGAATAACACCATCGCATGCGGCCAACGAGCGAGAGACCTGCAAGATAAAATCAGATTAATCCCATCATAGGTAAAGCTTCCAAGGCGACAACACACCTCATTGGAGAAATCCACATGACCCGGAGTATCGATTAGGTTCAGCAGATAAAGCTCCTTTTTATACTTATAGAATATGGAAGCTGTTTGTGCTTTGACTGTGATGCCACGCTCTCGCTCCACCTGCAGGCTGTCGAGCACCTGATTTTGACCCGCATTGCGAGCAATTGCACCCGTCAGCTCCAGCACACGATCGGCTAGTGTGCTCTTGCCATGATCGACATGCGCAATGATGCTAAAGTTGCGTATACGCTTAACGGGCATTCGACTGAGCTCCTGGAGTATTGCATCCTGCGATAAATTGGATGCGGAATCTGCTTCGGTGCCCACCGTCTTGGCCGAGGCCTTCGCCTCTGCATCGGCTTTGCTTTGCAATCGAACGAAGGTCGTGACAAGTCTGCGGCGCTTCCATGTGTTCGGGCCACTTTCCAATAATGTGCGGCATATTGTTTTGTACATTTTGTTATGTGTTCTCCTATTTACAACCCATTTTATTTTGTTTTCCTTTCAATGAGTAATATGCCGGCACATTCCGTAGATGTTACCGCACAACATGTGAGTTGAATGTGCGGGGCTGCCAACTTGTTTCAAATGCTGCTGATAAGCTGCTCAGTATATGCAACTGTATTGTATTCACAATAGAGATTATTTAGTATTTTTACACAGAGGTGACAGCGCTGTCAGCCGTTTGACCATATTAAGTTTAAATTAAATATTTATTAGTTAAAGGTATTAAAGGCCAGAGGCAAAGTTTACTAAACTACAATTATTATTTACAGTGCTGTAGTACCCAATTAAGACCGGATTTGAAGCAAAAGTCGAACTAAATGTGTTTACAAATTTAAAGTTCATTTTAAGTGCCTAAAGAGAAAAACTGCGAAATAATTTGAGAACGCAAATATTTTTAGAAATTGTATAAAAAAGCATATAATATATATATATTTATAGAGGAATACGTTAAAGATTTAAATTGTTCATATACAGGACAATAAGGACTTGCTTTAGCTTGAGCTTTAAAATTATTAAGCAATTGCATATTGTGGATTTTACATGTAAGTAGAATTTTAAAACATAATACAAAATATTTAAAGTATACACGATAAAAATACAAAATAAATGTACATGCGATAGATTAAGTTGATATATATATAGATGTATGTATATATATAATTTAGCTCAATAGTTTAACGCTCAACTGAATTACTTAACTTTAGTTATGAATAAACATTTTACGCACTTTTCAAATAATTAAGTAATTGAAAAGTTTTAATATAACACGGTTGCAGTCGATCAACAGATCCTTCATCATTATCTTTTGTTTCTTGAGACTAATAAACAGATCAATTATTTAAACATCGGCAGAATTTGTTTTGTTTTAACTTAAGTTTAAATGCGTTACAGCGTACAAATATAATAGTAAAAAAAAAAAATTACACATAATTCAAATTTTAATATCGAAGACGTATTTGTCTAAATACATAATAGGAATACAGTTTTTTAATCATGTTCATTTCTTGATCTTTTCATTATCTTAGGAGTGATATGAAGTGTATGGATGTGTATGTGTGTATCTATGTTTCTGTATATCTATGTGTGTATGTATGTGGTTCAAATGCATTGAGATTGAATTTTCGAGTTTCAAGTTGGAACATAGCTTGCAAATTGTTTGTGGCAATTGCAGAATACAAATGTAGTATAAAAAATCAATATATATATATTATATATATATTAGTTATATGTCTGATCCAGATATATATCAATAGATATACAAATATAAATATAATCGTGAGTGTGTGTGTGTGTGTTTCTTTGAAATGCATAACTAAGCAAATAGACTAGCGATCGCAATCGCAACTTAAAACCTGCGTACAAAAAATATATATATATATATTTATAAGATTCTATAAATTGTATGTGTGTGTAGATTGCACAAACGTGCTACGCTCTCTCATCGCGCGACTCTCTTTAAGCTCTCACAATTGTCCCTCACTTTTGAGCCTGCATACGCGCCTGCATTTGAGCAAGCATCTCCTGCATGCGACGCAGCTCGGCCTCTTTTTCTTGCAGTATGCGATCCTTCTCGGTGAGCACACTATTTACGCCCACCGTTGTCGAGCCATTTGTATCGATGCGATCTGATTTGATGCCATTCTCTTTGCCTTTGATGCCTTTGGCAAGGCGATCGGAACGATAGTTCTCATAGTGCACTTCTTGGGTGACCTCTTGGAGGTCCTGCATGTGGGTGATGAGCATCGTGCGCAGTTTGATAAAATCACAATGTTCCGGATTCTCAACCTCAACAACGCCCCATGGATAGAGGCGACCGCGCACCTTTTTGCCCTTCACTTCGAGCAGAGTATTAGCGCCGCAGACGGCAAAAGGCACAGCTTCCTTCAATTGTTTCACTTGCTCCTTATAGTCTTCATCCTCATCTGAATCACAGTCGGGCAGTGGATATATTTTAATGCCATGGCTCTCAATTTCCTGCATGATGCGGCATTTTAATCGTAATATCTCCTTCTTAGTTAAACAATCGGCTTTGGCAATAACAGGCACAATGTTCACCTTCGAGTGCAGTTTCTTCATGAATTCCACATCGAGAGGCTTTAGACTATAACAGAGAGAATATGAGTCTATTCTATACAAACTAGATTTTAACAGTGATTTACCCATGTCCAAATGGCGATATAAAGTAGAAGCAACAATGTATGCGATTGTCCACAATATTGCGACGATTCAGCCCACTCTCGTCCTGAAGAAAGCGTTCGTATTGCTCATCTATGTATTCGAATATGGCGTTAAAGCTATTTGAATTATCGATGGCATCGCCAAAGCCAGGTGTATCGACTACCGTTAAACGAAGCTTAACGCCTCGCTCCTCAATCTCTACGGTCGATGCCTCCAGTTTTACCGTTTGCTTTTGTTTTTCTGTTCAACATGAATAATTTAATTAATAATTATTTGTATAAGTATATACCTTATATATATATATAGCTTACCTATGGCATCGGGTATAATGCGTTCCGGATATAAATCGGTGAGGAATAAACTGTTTACTAGCGTCGATTTGCCCAAGCCCGATTCGCCGACAACCATCAGGGTAAATTCGAAGCCTTTTTTCACAGACTTGCGATGCACTTGATTGGGCAAATTGGCGAAGCCCACATAGCCGGGTGTCTCAATGCTCGAAAACTGCAGCCCAGACACACATTAATAATTAAAATCAATTTAAAATATGGTTCAGTCATCAGTTGCTTATCTATTTGCTACAATTTATCTCTTGTCCTCCCGTTTTCCCCTCTCTCTCATGCACTTGCAAGCAAAGCATGACTAGAGCTGCGCGCGTGACACGATTCGATATATGTACATATGTATGTATATTCAAGATAATCAAGGCAACATTCGATTTATAAATTATATTCCCATTAATGAAATTAAAGCTTGAGTTAATTTTGATATTAATATAAGAGTAATATAAAAAATAATTAAAACTAAATTAACTCGGTTTTAATATTAAAAGTAAATAAATATAAATAGAATATAAAGTACATTTAATATACTGTTCTTTAAGTATTAAATATGGCCCAAATAATTGTTGGCATCAGGAAATTAAAGATAATCATTAGATATTCATATCTGGTTGCTTGTCGTTGTGCTCGTGTCGAGTCTTGTTAGAAAATATTTGACACGCACCCATCTCTATCCATAACTCAACAGTTCGTGTCTGCGGGGGGCCGGCAGACATCGAAGCCTGGCTCAAAGAAAGTGGCGGCGTTATTTTGAAATGCCAGACACGCGCGAGTTTCTCTTGCATATCTAAGCCGTGTATACACATACAGCTACACACATAAACATGCGCTGATAAGTACATGCACATATTTATTATTTTTCATATGTATATCGCTCTGCAAGCCCATATAAACAGTACTTAAAGGCATTGACATTGCGATCAATGTGTACATATGCTTTCACATACACATACATTTGTAGTATGTAGGTCACAGGCCGCAACAAAGGAAGATACTTAAGATGACGGCGACGCATTTTTTTTTATATGCCGGCTTTAGTGAATCATGCACTCTTTGGATGAACCAATGTTGAATGTCAAGCGACGATTAATGAAAATGAACTCACACAAAACACACACACTCACAACGGACCCACAAGCAATTGTGAATATTTGAGTTGATGTGGATTTGCTGCAACAGCGAATTGTAAACTGCAAGCATGAGGAATTTGCATGATAAGCCGCAAACACACATATACAAAACAAGAACGCCATCGTCGACGCGAGCGGGGATTGAAACGCTCTGTAAAACCGCGCCCTATAATGCATCACTTTGTATTCGCGTATATTACATAGTACACACACTTTTGCAGTTGTGCTATAAGTATTTGTGGAATTCGGTAAATAAATATACATTACTTACACCCTTTGTATCAGCCATATTAAAAAAACAAAAATTAAACGACGAACAAAATATGTTGCTCATGAACTGAAATGAACTAGAACCAACACACACTGAATAGCACACAGTGTGACCAGCTAGTAAATATACGAATTTTTCCGAAATGTATCAATGAGCAATCGAATATACTGCACAGTTAATGTGGTTCCAGCTTTTGCATACACAATAATAACAAGAGTTAGCAGCTCTGCTCTGTAAAAAAGAACAGTTGAAATCGTAATAAGGTAAAATTAAAGATATCTTTATAAATTTCTCTATTAATCTTTTTTTTTTTTTTTTAATATATAAATAAATAAAAAAGCTACAAATTTAATTTTAGATCTTTGAATCTAGCAATAAAATGTTTCAAATTAATGGTAATGTCTAATCTAAGACTATGTTTGCACTGAAAAACGACCGTTAAATTTGAATATGTATAAATCTATCCAATAAAATTTAGATATTTCATTTCATTTAATAAAAATATCGCAGAAATTAAAGACCTATTTATTTTTTTTTAACTATATAATTCACATTTATTTCATTTCTTTTTAGTATATATATATATATATATATATATATATATATATATATATATATATTATATATATATTATTTATTTATATATAATATGTATATATGTATATCTGTATGTATGATTGACAAAACATCGACTAGAATATGCAAAAATACTCGAAAATAATAGAAAAATCAACTTAAATTCAAAATTATGGCAAACGGCGAAAGGAATACACATAGATACATACATATATATAAATATATATATATACATATATATTGTGTTTTTGCTTTTGTTTTATGCTTTTGTTTTGAACTAATGCCACGCCTCCATTGCTGTGGTCGATTATGTTATTAAGCGCGGCGCGTGCAGCCCGTGCACATTCTCAATGGGCGGACAATGGGTGGCGCCCGGTGGACCCCAATCGTGAAGGCCGCGCGAATTGGCCAAACGATGCGTTAGCCGATGGGCAATGCTGAAACCGCCGCTGCCCTCCAGCTGGGTGAGCACAATGATCACCTGCCTGTTTGGAGGAGCAATCAAGGAATAATTAGATAATAATTAGACAAATATCCTTGATATTTTCAACAATTACACTCATGCTGATCTCCCCTTACCTTTGCAGCGGCGGCACAGAATCCACAGTTTTGAGTTCACCGCGCGTCGAGACCACATTATAGCTCTCCTGGCAATCACACTTTACGTGTATCCATTTATTCTCATGCCGATTCTCCACCATGACCACCAATCCAGCCCAGCCCTAGAATGGGAGAGGCAGCATTTAGTGAATCATTACAATAAGCTGGACGAATCTATTTCCTGTGCATACCTTAGTCAAATAGTAGGCCGTCATGCCTTCACGTCCCTCATGCCTTTGACCCTTGGTCAGAGTTAAACTAATGATGGCATCGGCCAGCAAATGAGGCGAAGGCGTTATTTGCTCCACCAGCAAACGCTTGGAGCTGTGTATGGCCAGTATGCATTGAGGATACTGATGCGGATCCTCGATGCCCGTGTGCCAGTGATTAAAGGCCAAACACACAAGCAAATAGATATCCCGCTCCAGCATCTTGTGGCAGCCAACAAATCCGCGAACCTGCAGAGAGTAGAAAACAGGGTGAGGAAGCTGTAGAGTTGCTCATATGGGGGCGGAGTCTCAAAGCAGACGCTGATCCTAAATTGATCTTAAGACAAGGCCTAAAGCTGAACTTTTGACTGAACCTTAGGCAAAACCCAAGTTTGAGGCTGAATTTCAAGATCGACTCGAAGCTGAGCCGAGTGCAAATTCTGTACCTGTCGCTTGCTATGCTCGACCAGTCGTCCAATCTCCGGCGCAGCCGGAGAGCGTGTACGAAAGATGACAACGCAGAGATCCAATTGGGAGCGTTGCGATTTCTCCGAGTTGCGTTGACCCTCCTGGAAGAGTGTGAACTCCGCCTCGGTGGGCTCCAGCACGGTGAGCAGAACACATGAGATGGAGCAGAGTGGCTGCAGAGTGCCCTGCAGACGCACCTCATTCCAGCCAGAGCGCACTTTGCAAATGTCAATGCAATCGAAATAGTTAAGCACATCCTCGAACGATATCCAGAAGACGCCTTCAGAGGCGCCATGCGGCATTAGGGCGTCACGCAAATCATCTGTCCACAAGATCGAGTCGTCGGACCAATCGCCGCGCCACGAATAATGGCCCCAGGGATTGCGTAATTTCAGCAATCGATGTCCCTGTATATCCTTAACATCCAGCACCGAGTAGGCGTGTCGTGGCCGCAGACCCTTGTGCTGATACTCCTCCTCATCCACTTTCATGTTGCCGCCGCCACAGCTGGCGCCCATTAGGAAGCGCACACAGCGCGAGCTCAGCAGCTGGGCCCATATCAAATCCTTGTCCAGCTCATCCTCGCTGGGCATGGGCAGCGAGCTGGCCTGCAGCGGTATGCTCTCGCAGGGTGCGCCCGTCAACGTCGCCAGACCCTCGATGGCCCGGCCAGAGACGAGCGCCTCGTAGCAGCCATGAATTTTGGCCACTGCCTTCTCGATGAGCGGCACCCAGAGCTGCTTGCGCTTGGCCTGCGAGTAGACCAGATGGCCGCGCTTGTCGCACGGCAACAGATCATCGACCAGGACCGTGGTCCATTTGCCATCCTTGCAGAGGCGCACCTGATAGGCGCCCTGGGCGCAGATCTCTTTGGTCACCAGTACCTCTTTCACCAAGTCCTCGCGCTCGGCCAGCACAGCCAGGGCGCTCAGCAGCCAGCAATTGCCCAGAACACCCTGACAGATGTCCGACGGCAACGGTGTACGGAACACCGCCCATGGCGGATATGCGCCGCCATCGCAATTGATTTCGTGTGGCCGACGCCATTGGACCACCGGATTGCCTCCGTCACTCACACTGATCGCCGGATTGTAGTACAAGCTCTTTGGGGCCGGCGGAAATGAATCGTCGACGAAGAGCTCATTGTTGTCCCGGCAATATTGTATAATATTCTGCCATTTGGTTAGTGCTTCTGTCTCCTCCAGTTGGCGCAGATTCTCCATCAGTTTGCTCTCCTGGCGTATTTCGGTGCCCAGCGCCGTGATGCGCATCGATTTGCGGGCCAGAGCCTCGCTGAGCACCACCTGCATGAGGCCGCGCGGACTCGAGCAAATGTCACAGACGACGGATGCGGCACAGTTCTCATAGGTGCAGGCCGGGCATTGCCATTTCTTGATCGAGCTGCCCGGCAGGATCAGCTGCTGCTGCTGCTGCTGCTGTTGTTGCTGCTGCAGATTGTAGGATGAACTTGCTGTGGGGGCAGGCATGGCCATCGATATATTACGTGGAACTATGGAGCCGCCGGTGCTGTGACGTTTGGGTATTGCGCCCGAGGAGCTGCGCAGCTGCTGCTGCTGCTGCTGTTGCAGCTGGATTGCTGCCGCAGCTGCTGCGGCGGCGGCGGCTGCTGCTGCTGATGCTGCAGCTGCTCCAGCCGTTGGCCCGCCCACTGCAGCAGCTGCTCCTGCTGCCGATCTGGGCGAGGGACTGCGCGAATTGCGATGCGCCACTGGCGGCAATTGCAGCTGCGTTGGCGTCGCCGTTGGCGTAGTCAATTCACCCGCTGTTTGACTACCAGCTACCGGATCCTGCTCCTCATAGGACTGGCCATCGGGTCGTTCGCGAATCGACTCGACTGGCAGCAAACGCATCGATTTACATGCGCTGCACAGGCCCACGGATAGCGAATTCTTTAGCGTGCAATGGCTGCATGTCCAAAATTCACCTTTGCGCAGCGTCATGTCTTCGATCGAGGAGATGCTCTTCAGCTTCGAGCCGCCGCACACAATGCAGGCCATTGCCGTTGAGTAGTTGACCAGGGTGCACTTCTTGCATGTCCAGGGCTCATCATTGCGTGGCTCCACAGCAACTGCAGAGAAGATATTTCATCAATCAACAAACAAATATACATCAATCGCACAGTCAATTAATCAATTGAGTGATACACCAGTTAGCTATTCTTATCAATCAATGTTAACATCAATCAATCAATCAATTAGTTACTCCATCAGTCAGCTATTTATATAAATAAATCAATGCTTAAAGTCATGTATTATTCAGTCAATTGATATGTTAGTCAGTTCATCAATCAATTAATCAGTTTGCAAATCAGGAAGTGGAAATTCTGTCAGCCAGACATCAATCCGTTGCCGTTGATGCTTTCTGCTAGCGATTGTTGATTGATTGACAAACTGATTGAATATTCAACAATATTGATGTGTTTATTCAATCAATATATAGTTAAATATTTAATATTTAATATATGGTAGATTATTGAATCATTTTGTTTATATGTTAATCAATCAGATAGTCGATCATTCATTATTTCAATCAGCTAGTCGATCAATCAGTCAACTAGTTAGTTTTACATAAGTCAAAAAATCCCCTTCACTTTTCAATTACACTTTGCAATTACTTTATGCTCTCTATTAATCACGCTCTTTCAATAAAACAAACTATATTAAGCACACACTCTTTCCATCAATCATTCAAATAGTTAATTAGTAGCCCGATCAGCCTATAAGGCCTATTAGCTTATCAATGTTCAGATCAATCAGTTAGTCAGTTTAGCAGTCAAGCAACAAAGCCGATCAATCAATTTTTCTGTAATTGATCAGTCATTCAGTCATCAATCATGCAGTTTGCACAGCAATAGTTAGTTAATTCAACAATGCACATTAGACAATCACTATCTTTAGTTAGTCAGTCGGTCAGTCAATTAGTAGGTCAATCGTTCCCGGCCTGCTTATCAACAATGGCATGGTTCTTGAGTTAATCAATCAGTCAATCATATAGTAAGAACTTACTAGCTGTTGGTAGCTCCACCTGATGCTGCTGCTGCTGCTGTTGCTGCTGCTGCTGCTGCTTGGCTAATGTCTCGCACATCTCACAGGATTCAGACCAGAGACGATTGTAGGCATAGGAACATTTGCCGCATGTCCACATCTTGCGGCTGCCTTGCAGCAGCATCGATTGCGGTTTATTGTCGTTGCGCGGCGCTTGAACAATGAGGCGACTGCTGCTGCTGGCCGAGATCGTGGGCAAGCCAGTTGCTGCCTCATGTGTGCTAAACAAAGAGAACAAGAGAGACAGGAACAAAGACAGAGAGAGAGAGAGAGAGAGAGAGAGAGTGTGTGTGTTTTAGTATTAATGCAAATAAAACGTACGCATAATTAAATTCCGAACAAATCAAATGAAAAACCAAATAATAATTACAAAAATTAGAGCAAAAGCAACAAAATAAAAGCAATTCCTTGCTGCTGCTGCTGCTGTTGCTGCAGCGACTGTAAATTGCTTTTTAATTCGCAAAAATGGAAAAAAAAAGAATTATTAAACAAAAATTTTTTTTGTTTTGTTATCAGCAGCGAGCCGAAGCAACGAATACGCTAACGAAATGATAATGTGAGTCACACGCAATTAGAAGTAACGAAGCTGATAAGAGTTGAGCTTTGAGTTTCACGGGGTCGCACCTATAGATACCCCGTAGTACAAATCCAACAGACATAATAAATATGGCTTAGCTTAATCTTAAATTGACATGCGAAATGTTATAAATTAATTACTAGGTAATAACTTTGACTGACTTGTATAAATATAAAATTTAAATTTTAAATTCAATTATAAGTTCTAGTGAAATTAATTACAAGCACATCATTTTGTAAAATTAAAAATTATAATAGATTTAATTGAAATCACATAACGGTTAATTACTAAGAAATTAATGAATTAATAAAGAGAAACAAAAACTATTATAAACTTAAATAAATAAATTTAGTTTAATTACCTTATTAATTTTGATATGTAATTAATTTTTACCTATTAGTTAATTAGAATATTTAATTAATTATTAACTAAGGCTTAATTGTTAAACTTTATTATTTAATGTAAATTAATTCCTTTTTCGTTCTTTAAATTTTAAATACTTGTAATTTTCCATTATTAACTAACTCTCAATTATTTTATATTACTACTCACTTATTTTTAATTACTTATAATTATTTAAGTAATTATTAACTAGCTCTAAATTACTTTAAATAACTAATATATTTTCAATATTTTTTTAAATTACTTATAATTATTCAACTAGTTAACTGACTCGGAATTATTTGAATTAAGCAATTTAACTAACTTAATTATAATCTTATTCATTAATTATTTAACTGACACTTAATAGCCACTTTTTTTAAAAATAGTTTAATTTCATTAAATATGTTTAATAAAAATAATTAATAAGTTCGTAGTAAATATCAGACTTAACTTGGATAACTTAAGAGTAATTATAAATAATTAACGGTATATCTACACTCCCAGACTCTGTAAAACTTTGATGAGCTTAGGCTGGTAATAAACTTGACCTAATTTTGGTTAGGGTATTAACAGTCAGGCGTAGCGCAAATCATAAACGAAATCATGAAAGCGCACAAACACACATATATATAATATATATATATGTATATATATGTTTGTCTGTATGTGCATAGGTTCAATTACGAATGACTAAGCTGTGCACAATAATTAATAAACAGCAGAAAATTAACAATGTTAAAATAAAAGCGTAATTGATAAGTTCTTGCTAGGGGTATCAAGTGTCAGCCAGCGGCGATTGCTGCTGCTGCTGCTGTCGTTAATTGTATTGTTGTTGCTACTGATGTTGTTGTTGTTGTTGTTATTATTATTATTATTGTTTTTGCTGCATACATTTTGGATTCAGTCGTTTTGCGCGGTCCCTTCCACACCTTGGCGTATATCGAATGCTCAGATGCGTGATAATAATCTGTTGTTGTTGCAACAACATTTATAGCTGCTGCGGCTGTTGCCGATGCCGTTAATGATGTTGCTGTTGCGCTGGCATCAGCTTCTATATAATTGGCGTCATTGCTGCTGTGCTCGTTATTTGTTGCTATTCCAACTGATGCCGATGCTGTTGCTGATGCCGATGCCGTTGCTGATGCTGATACCATAACTGATGCTGTTGCTGTTGCTGCCGTTGATTCGCTGACATCGAAGCTGCTGTGATTACTATGACTGCTGCTGCTGTTGTTGTTGCCCAGCAACATTCCTGTTGTTGCTGTCTCACTGCTGTTCAGTTTCTTTTTGTGCAGCTTGTGCTGTTTGTTAACCTGCGCATAAATTGGTGCCATGGGCTCTGTTCTTTGGTGGTGGTGCTGTTGCTGTAGTTGTTGCTGTTGTAGTAGTAGTTGCTGCTGCTGCAGCTGTTGTTGCTGTGCAATGGCAACACATTCGTTTTCATAGAGCTGCTGATTCAGTTTATTGCTAGCAATGCAATTGTTATTGCTACTGCTGCTGTTGCTGTTGCTGCTGCTACTGTTATTGTTACTATTGCTGTTGCTGCTGCTACTGTTGTTGGCATTGTTATTGTTGCTCGTTATATCACAGTGCTGCATATTGGTATTGTTTCGATTGCTGTTGCTGCCACCGCTGCTGTTGCTATTGCTGCTCCGTGCTGCTGGCTCTGACCATTCGTTAACAGCTATAAAAACGCCATTGCGCGGTATAGTAAACTGAGAGCTGCTGCTGTTGTTGCCGCTGTTATTAATGTTATTGCTGTTGCTGATCTGCTGTGCCCTGTTGTTGCTGCTGTTGCCGCTGCTGTTGTTCAGCTCACGCTGCTTAAGCTGTGACTGTCGCATGGGCTTAACGGCGCCAGCAGCAGCCGTAGCAGCAGCTGTTGCTGTTGCTGATGCAGCTGCTGTTGTTGCTACCGGTGCTACAGTGGGTCCTTTGGCTGATCGTGAGAGAGTTGTTATGGTAAAATTATACTTCTTCTTGGCACAGCCGTCACGAACTTTATTATTTAGATTCTTATTGTTGTTGTTCTGCTTGCGACGACAAAATGTATCATTGGCAATGGCAAATCGCGAATTGCTGCAGGCAACGGGCTGAGGCGGCAGACGCTGTACGGCCTCCGCAACAGCTAGAAGAGAAGAGAAGAGTCAATAAGTGTAACTGAAGGTAGGTGTGATTGGGCTAGAACTTACTGTTCTTGTGTGACAACTGTTGCTGCTGCTGGTGCTGTGGTTGTTGTTGCTGATAGCCGATCGATGCAGCGTAGGGTAAATTGAAAATGTCCTTACCCAAATTGCTTACGTAGCAAATGTGACAGCTGCGTGCCGAGGCGGCCGCAAAGGACGAGGATGAGGAGGCGATTGCCGCCTGAGTCAGGGCTGGGCTCTTATCTATGGAATTGCTCAGACTTTGGGTGCGTCGAAAGTAGGCGAAACGGCGAGATTTTAAATGACGCCGATTGGAATGTTGCTCATCCGACTGTGCATCCAGCTGTGAATGATGTGGAAGTGACTCCTCTGCCGTCTGTTGCTCAGCGCCAACTGCGCCGCTGCTGCTGCCGCTGTTAGCGCCGATGCCACTGCTGCTGCTGCTATTTAGTTCTAACTGTGTGCCAGCTGTGACTGCTGATCCAGTTGTTGCTGTTGCTGCTGCTCCAGCTGTGGTTGCTTCATGCCGGCGCGTGCATAGCGTCTCCTTGTAGATGGGCGCCAGATAACTAACGGTATCGCAGATAACACAATGCCATGTCACCGAATTGTTATCCGTGTCGCAGGCACGGCAAATCCAGCGACGATTCAAAGCCGGATTCGAAAAATGTCGATAGAGCTCAATTGAGTTCTTAATATATTTGCGCGTCTCCTCGCAGTCAATGCAATTAGCTGGCAAATTTTGGCTATTGCGTTGCGGACGCTTTAAACAGCCGCGCAGCAGCGATTTATAGACGTGTCCGGGCTGTTGTTGTTTTTGGTTGTTGTGCTCAGTTCTGCAATGAGAGCAAATTGGGAAGGAACAAAAAAGGAAATCCAAAAACAAAACATATGCAAGGGCAAATGGGCAAACAGTTAAAATCGGGTTAACTGTTAAAGCTGCAAATGTGAAATTGCAATTGCAAAAAGTTGATTTCAATGTGGCCAGATCGGTCAACTTTGTTAATCGTTCTTCTGCTGCTTGTTCCTCCTCCTCCTTTTTGCACTAAATATTTTCCAATTATTTTATAGTTTCTTTATTTGTTTCGTTATTAAATTATCGTTCTTTTTCGTTTTGTTGTGCTTTTTCACTTGTGACCCGTAGCCAAAGCTCGGAATCAATAAAATTGTAAACAAAGTTGCGTTTCTTTCCCATCGATTTTCCCCAAAAAACCAAAAAAAAGAAAAAAAAAAAGAAACTACAAACAGAACAGTTTTTTTTTACAGCTTTTGTTGTTGCTGCAGTTGCTTCAATTGTTGTTGTTGATATTGTGTATACTCTGTGTACAATACACAAACAGACACGCACGGACACGCACACACCCACACTCACCCACTGGGGGGAGAGACAGAGAGAACAAGAAAAGGACAAACACGCACGCACACGCACACCCACACACACATGCAGTTTCAGTTTTGTTTGGTGTAACGGTAAACGATGGCTGGAGCTTTTGTGTGCAGCCGCACACATACACACGCGCGCACGCACAACTGTATGCATATGGCTGTATTTAGCTGTCTGTATTTATGTATGCATGTATGTATGTGTGCTTACCTGGTCACAGCTTTGTGCTTATCAACAATTGTCGCGACCTCCTCCTCATCACACTCGGCGGCCAACTCTGCAGAGCCTGCAACCAGGTTTTCGTGCTGCCGTTGTTGACGATGTTGATGTTGCTGCTGTTGTTGGTGTTGCTGCTGTTGCTGTTGATGTATCCAACTGCCTTGGTGTCGCGGTGGCTGGGAACGCGTTTGTGTCGTTTGCTGATAGATTGTTGCGGTAGGACTGGGAAAAACCTTACGCACGGTACCACAATTGAAACATTTTAATGATTCGGTTGGATTTATGGTATTGCATTTGGCGCACGACCATTGGAGTACAGATGATATAGTGCCCATATTGCACCAGCAACTTGTATTAATACAATTGAAATTTCACATTCGACAAATTCGCACAACAGTTCACGACAATGCTGTATGTGATGAGTGAGATAAAGATAGACAGAAAGACAGAGCAAGAGGTAAGGGCAGAAAGGGAAAGGAGTGGGAGCGAGAGAGAAAGAGAGAAGGAGTAGGGGGCCGGGGGGCCAGTTGCTGATTGGTGGAAGGAAGTTCTAAAAAAATTCACAGCCAGCCGTTGTTAATTGCATTTAACACATCTCACGCCGCGCGCGCCCGATTTAATATTTTGAACTGTTGCACCACAACACATATTTAGTATATATATTGTGGGCCAACCTTGTTGTAGATACAGATCCTTGAGCAACAATAATGCTTGTAGCACCAGCCATCCAGCCAGCCAGCCCACCAAACCTACTGATGAACGATAGATTAGTGATTGTTGAGATGACTCCTCGTGAGCATCGCATCACACAAATATCGTATAACATTGATAAGGAAATGTGACAAAAATTCACATATGATGCAAGTATCAATAAGCTTACTAAATATATGTTGCAAACTGAGAAATAAGGTAAAATCAACATATCCTGTTAAACTATAGTAGTATGCTTTGGTGCAAATTCCATTAGTGTTCAGCGACAGCTGTCTGTTCAAATATTGGCCATCTCTAATCTTTATCTCCGTCGAGTGTAATCAAAAATTGTCGTACAGCTATCGAATATACTTATTCATAGACATGTTTATATGTCGAAAAAATGTTGCAGACACAAATATTATCGATAAGGTTCCCCAATAACACATAAAAGCAAATAAATATCATTCTACAAAATCATGAATTAAGCTCTGACTAAAAATATTTTATTTATAGCTTAAATTTCATTAACTAGCTAAAAATCAATATGATACAATTGCTTCAGAGTAAATATTATTTTTAAATATATTGCACTAAAGTATGGGGAAGTACTACTATCGATTATATATCGATGTACTTACCCGCGTGCAACAGTCATCGTGGTGTGATCTAAACGTGTTTTGCTTCTAATAATTATAAATAAGCTGTGCGGTATGCAAAAACAGAAGCCTCGAGGTCCTGGCAAACCAGGATCGCGTGCGCCATCCAAGCCGGGCCATAGCAACAAGCCCAACAAGAAACAACAGAATCAGAAACGAGCTAAAGAGCTGTCGCGCTCCAAATTGGCCGCAACTGAAACTGAAATCCAAGAATTGCGTGCCAAATATAATGAAATCGACCCAGAGACGATTAAAACATTTGCCCAGTTTCCATTGTCGCAAAAAACACAAAAGGCTTTGGCCGAGGCCAAGTACACAACGCCCACCGAGGTGCAGCGTTTGAGTATAGGATACGCGCTCCAGGGCAAAGATGTGCTTGGAGCTGCTATCACTGGCAGCGGCAAAACTTTGGCCTTTCTTATACCCGTAAGTGGATATTAGCTGGCAAGACTGCAGTCAGCAATAAATCTATACTCAAATGCTTTTTATAATATATCGCAACTATTCTCACAGGTTCTGGAACATTTGTATATGAATAAATGGTCACGTACTGATGGAGTTGGAGCGATCATCATCTCACCAACACGTGAGCTGGCCTACCAAATCTTCGAAACACTGAAGAAAATCGGCAAGCATCATGATTTCTCAGCGGGTCTCATTATTGGTGGCAAAAATCTAAAATTCGAACGCACGCGCATGGATCAATGCAATATATTGATATGCACACCAGGACGATTACTCCAGCACATGGACGAAAATCCCCTGTTTAATACAACAACAATGGAGGTATTAGTACTGGATGAGGCGGATCGCTGCTTGGACATGGGCTTCCAGAAGACGCTCAATTCCATAATCGAAAACTTTCCGCCAGATCGTCAAACATTATTATTTTCGGCAACGCAAACCAATACAGTGGAGGATCTGGCAAGACTCAATCTAAAGAATCCCGTCTACGTTGGCTATGGAGCAGCTATGTCCGTAGACACTAAACCCACTGGATCTACAGCTGTGCTGGCCTTGCCAGAGCTGTTGCAACAGAGCTATGTGGTTCTGCCGCTTGAAGAGAAGATAACGATGCTCTGGTCGTTCATTAAGAATCATCTAAAGCAGAAGATCATTGTCTTTGTGGCCAGCTGTAAGCAGGCGAAATATTTGTATGAGATTTTTTGTAAATTGCGTCCAGGCGTTGGATTACTGGCACTTTATGGCACCTTGCATCAGGATCGTCGCATTGCCATTTATGAGGATTTTCTGCGCAAGAGCCATGTTGTCATGTTTGCCACAGATGTGGCTTCACGTGGCCTCGACTTTCCCTCCGTTAACTGGGTACTGCAGCTGGATTGCCCCGAAGATGTTTCACAATATATCCATCGAGCGGGTCGCTCGGCACGCAATAAAAGTCGAGGCGAATGCCTTTTGGTGTTGACGCCCAGCGAGGAGGAGTATATGATTGCTGCTCTAAAGGAGAAGCTCAATCTCGACATACGCGCTGTCCACATTGATCCCAAGAAACTGTTTTCGCCACGGGTCAAAATTGAAGCGTTCCTCGCCCAGTTTCCCGATTTGCGCGCCTCGGCTCAACGTGCCTTTCTCTCGTATTTAAAGTCTGTTTTCCTTATGCGCAATAAGCGATTGTTTAATGTGCTTAGCCTTGACCTCGATGCCTATGCCCAGTCCCTAGGATTGGCTGTTACGCCTCGTGTGCCCTTCATCGAGAAGCTGAAATGGCGACAGAAGCAACAGAACCAACAGGATCACCCGGAGCAGCAGGCAACTGCAACAACAAACTTTGGTCACGCCGACGACGATGAGAATGAATCAGAGGAGGAAGCGGATGACTTTATAAAAATTAAGCGGCGCGATCACGATGTTGAAGGCGAGACCATTGAACTGGAGCAGCAGGCGGAGCAGGAAGAAGAGCTTGTGTTGCCCAAGCGTGAAAAGCTGGTGACCAAAGCTTCGCTGGCCAAGAAGGCAATCAAAAAGAATATACAGGTCAATTCAAAGCTCAAATTCGATGAGGATGGACAAACGCTTGCCGATGAGCGCAATCAAATGAAGGCGTTGACCATAAGGCAACAGAAGCAACAGGAAAAGCAAAAGGATGACGATGGCGGCATTAATCTAATGCTATCGAAGGCGCTGCTCAACGAGGAGGATCAATATGATAAGCAGCGCTTCCGTGAGCTCGTCAAGAAACGTCATAAGCTGCAGCGCGAGAAACTGCGCAAGAAGGCAGAGCAACAGCCGAGCGACGACGATGAGGAACAGGACGATGAAGAAGCACAGCAGGTGGATAGTGACAGTGAGCAATCGGTGGATTTGAGCTGGCTGCCAGATCCAGATAAGATATATAAAAAGAAGGCAAATAATGATGATGATGAGGAGGAGGACGATGCGCAAGAGAATGATGCAAATGAAGATGATGAGGATGAGGACGAGGATGACGATGATGAACCTGCCTTGAAGAAGTCTAAAATAACGGATAAGCTAACCCTGATGGATACAGAAGCCATAGCAGCCAATTTGCTAGCCAGCTAGGCCATGTAAAGCGAGGCGCTGCCCAAGAGCAGGAGCAAGCAGCTGATGCAGGGCAACAGCAGGAGCAATTACCCAAAAATTGGGTAATTGACATCAGGAGAATTGTGCTCGCTGCTTGTAGCTTCATTATATAGCCCAATCCTTAGCATAAGAATACTTTTTATTTGAATAAAAAATAACAATGAAACAACGACAAAGTGTAAATGCTTCACAAATATTGGAAAATGCCCACAAATTTATTTATTTTATTTATTTTTTTTTTGCACTCCATAGCCTGACATATATAGCTGCATACACACATATATATATATATATGGGGAGCGCTGGGTTTCGAGGGAGGGGGCGTGGCTAGGACTTTTTTTTTTTTTTTAAGGGGGGCATAAAATTTGCTTTTAAAAATATTACACATCACGTCGAATTACATTTGTTTTTTGTTTTTCTTTTGAGACATTTGTATTTTTTGTTTTTTCATTTCTTTTTTGTATTTTTGTTTTTTTAGGCGTATATATAAATAAATGCACACAGACATATATATGAATCCATATACATATATATATATGCATGCACAAATCGTGTACAAATAATGCAATAGACACACATATCTATACAAATTATACTATATATTGGTTATTTTGTTTTGTTTTTGTTTTTTTTTGTTTCTCATTCTCTGCTCTCTATTTTTGCTTTTGTTGTCATTTTTATTTTGTTTGTTTTCGCTTTAAGTTTGAGGTCCGTTCCAGACACAAGATACACAATTATATAATCATATATGTATACATATACATATACATGCATATGCATATGTATATATATATTTATATATAATTAGTTTTTTTTTTTTTTTATAAAAAATTAATGCTCAATTACAATGAATAACACTTATGCTTATGTTGCCTAGATTTCGTTTTTTTTTTTGTTATTGTGGTTTTTCTTTTTATTTAGTTTAAAATACATATAAATACATACACACATACATTAGGTATATATATATATTATATATATATATATATATATATAGCAGTTGCATATATGTAAGTAGAGCACACATTTATATAATAGCTGAGAGCTAAGAGACAAAGAATTTTTAAATATTTTTCGTTCGTTTGTTTGGTTTTGTTCGTTTTTTTTTTTTAGTTTTGCTTGCAATATTGATCCTGTGAGAGGGGCGTTGGATGGGTCGGGGTCGGTGTCGGAGTAGGGGCTGAGGGGTCGTTAATAGGTTATATTATCATATAATTTAGTGCTAATACTTAATACATTTTCATCTTTTAGACACAATTTAATACATATGCATACATACATACATATATATTTAGAGTTTCTTATACAATAAAATACACATAGAAGAAACAAGCATGCATCCATTCACTCACTCCATCTCTTTCTCTCTCTCTTACACAGACACTTGCTCCCTTCAGAGAGACACGGTCTGACTCTCTCTGCAGGGAGCATGATCGATCACACACTCCCTATCTCGCTCTGTCTCATTCACAATACACATAGAGATTCAAATTTGTAGTAGTTGAAATTGTATTTTTTTTTGCTTTGTTGTTTTTGTTTTTTTTTTTTTTGTTAGCTCAAGTTGCCTCTGCTTCTGCTTCATTTAATTAGAAATATATATATATATATATATATATATATATATATATATATATATATATATATATATATATATATATATAATTTTTGTTAACATACATTTTAACATACAATACACAATTAATAAATTTTTGTTTTAGGCAAAAATCCTATGCAGATATATATATATATATATATATATATATATATATATATATATATATATATATATATATATATATACATCCACATTCCTATGCACACATACATGTATATATAGTTATATAATAAATCGGGCGCAAAAACCCTATGCGTTTACACATATCACGGAAACACAACAAAGCCATTAATACAAAATATATATAATTTTCATATATAAATATATATATATATATGAATACATATATGTATATATATCTACATATGAATACATATATGTATATATATACATACACATACATGTATATATATATATACACATATATAAAATAAATATAGCCTACTTAACTAATTGGTTTATAATTTGTATATCAAATACTTTACACGCACACAGACATATACACATTTAAATGGTGTAAATATACACATACACATATATTTATATATATGTATACATATACATATAAGTATATAAATTGGAGTATATATATATGTATGCATTTTCATACTGTTGCGTTTACAAAAATTTGACATATTCTTCATCTTCGCGACTTTTGCTGCCTGCTTTGCAATTACACACATATATATTTTTGTTCTGTTTTATGTTTATGTTTGATGATCTTTAAATTGATCGATGGGTTCTCTTCAAAGCCTGTCTCTATATATAGAACTGCTCTACTGCTGCGACATCATTTATGTATCCGCTTAAACCATGACGAAAGCATCTTTGCCACAGAATAGATATGGAAATTGATCGATCATCGTTTGCACAATATCCTCGAGATATGGACGCAACTGTTCAAAATGGCCCATATCCGTAAAGTCAATGGGTATCAATGTGGGCCACCAGCAAATTGCCAGATTTTTGCTATCCATGCTATTTAGCTTCGAGTTGTCCGAGACGCTGCAAAAATATAACAATATTAAAATAAGTAATATAATATTTATTATACGATTCGTGACTTACTGCACAAAGTGCTGGAATATGTATTTGAGTATGGCGAAATTTATGGGTGGTAGTTTTTGTAGCAAAGACTTTAAAGCTATCAAACGGCAGCTACGATCTGTTTTCACCTCAACGTTCAGCTTAGAAGAGCCAACGCCACGAGAGCCTGTAGCGAAATTGAGATAAAAAAAGGGAAATAAAATTGGTTTACAGACTTTGATGAGTCGTTTACTGACCGGCAATTTCCTCTAGCTCCTTGATAATATCCTTGCTGAACAGTGGCGGCAAACGTTTCGAAAAGAAGTCCTTCAGCGCAGTGGCCACCGCATTCACCGGTATATCCAGCACATCAATAATTGTATTGGTATCTAACATGCAGAATAATATGCATTAGTTTATATGTTATATATATATATATATATATATATGTATATATATATTGTTGGTCTTTTTACCGTCTTCGAAACGTTGGAATAGCATGTCAACATGGGCTCGACTGCCTGGCACACGATAGATGCCCTCGGAATCGAGGCCTTCCTTCTCAATGAATTCAACGCATTTGATTAGGAATATGGGTATCTCGTCCTTGTCGGATGTGATCATAAGTTTGCCAAATTGTGCTTCAGTTGTTTCGGTTAGTCCTTTGGCATTCTGTTTGAGCTTGCGCTTGAGCTTCTTCTCCTGCTCCTTCTCTTTCTCTTGCAGCTTGCGCAGTCGTGCCTGCTCCTCCTTGAGGCGTCGTTTCTCATGTTTCTCGAAATCCTTTAAGCACTTGGCATTCATATTGTATTCTGGCAAGTTTTCAGCACCAAATATGCTCACTGCCGTAAGTTCTGGTACCATGGAATACTACAGAATACAGAGTTATATAGATATAGATTAATATTAGCTTATATGATAGAACTTTGATTGGATTTACCTCTGGCGATTTGTCGCTCTTCATGAATTCGGGCACCACACCAGAATCGGCTTTCTCTAAAGACAGAAACAACAGAAAATAACTAGAGTCTCATAAATGAAGAATGAAGAATTTTATCCAAAAAACATATTTAAATTTAAAATACTCAAATAATAGAAATGAAAAGGTGATATAAAAAAATAAGCATAGGCAAACAAAACTATATAGATCAAAGACGACTTGATCGACTTGATACAGACTCTTTTAAATGTTAGGGTGCTTGTTAACATACTTATACTTAAAGTCGACCATAATTTCTTAGTTGTTATAGCATTTGGCTGAACTGAAGAAGAAATGAAAATAATAAAGCACGACACATACTTTTCTCACCTGCAGCCGCAGCAGCGGCCATGCGCTGATAGTGCAACGGTATTTCTGGTGGACTGACATACGCACCGAATGGTGGCACACGTGGCGTCTGCACCGGTATGGCCACCTTCTTCTTCTTGTTCTTCTTGGTGGTGGTGCCGGCCTTTTTGTTAGCCTTGTAGTAGGCATTCTGTTGACGTACGCGACGCTCCGTTGAACTGGCGCAGCTATCCGACTCGGTGCAGTCTGTTGGATAGAAAAGAAGTTCGGAATATGGTTTGAATTGATTGGTTTTTATATAAGATATGTATAAGACTTTATATATTAATAGATTTATATCAGCTAAAGCAACATAATCTAAGAGACGAGAAAACTGATTCGAGCCCCAAACCGAATCGATTTCACACTATAGCATTTACAGCTCATGCACTTGACTTCACGAATATGTATATAATTATAAATTTCAGAGTAGACAGACAAAGCCCTTAAATCGTCCGTTAAACAACGTCAGTTGCACCTGTTTGCAATGCTGTACAAGGTAGATGCTAGGAAGTATAAACCATTTTACGCTGTGCACGCTGCTGTTGTTCCTCCCTACTTCTTCTTTAACTTCTTTCTTCTCCGCTTTATCATCAAATTAAACGCACCTTCATTTTCATAGATTTGCTCGTATTCGGCAAGCTCCTCAGAGTCCTCATCCTCGCCATCGAGCTGAGCATGATCATAGCGTTTGGCATCCTTCTCAGCACCCGGCTCACAGCCAGCCAAATAGGATTCTCCCATGCTGCCGCTGCTGGTGAAGTTCATTTTGGCAACGGCATCGCTAACCAGCTGAAAGTTCTTCATATTCAGCTTGCCCGGTTGCTGTGTGGGTAGCGTGAAAGTAGAGGAGCTCATGGCACAGTTACGACTGGGCGCTTCACCCACCTTCAACGTTTGGCTGGGTCCCTTGGGCCGTATCTTATTCAAGTTGGAATCGATATGCCGCCTGCCTGTTGTATACGCATGCGTTGACCCACTAAAATTATTCCAGATGGAGTTCTTATTTGCGTTGCGACGTGCATCGCTTTTATCCTCCAGCCATTCTGTAAATTATGCAAACCATTTTTTTTAAAGTTTCTTCTGGTAATATATTATTATTAAAGCTAAAAGGGGAGCGGGTCAGAAGGCACAGAGCTCTTTAAAGACTGTGTGTAGGAGATGGGGGATCGCTAAATATCGTGCAGTGGATAATTGTATTTTTCTTTTTGCTTGTTTATAATTAAATCGAGAATTCGTATTCAATTTCGATTAATTCAAACATTCTTTATCGAATAATGATCATTCATTTTATTCACGAGTTCAGTCATGAACAGTACATTCAAATTGAGTGCAGTTGGTCATGAGCGATGCGAATTTAAATCGATGCCACTTTGATCGATAGTTCGTCGTGCATTCTATCGATATATTATAAATAACCGTTGCTTAAGCAACGAACACTAGCGCTTATTATTCAGCCATTACGTTTTCGTTCATGAACAATTAAACACTTTTGTGGAATGTATAGTTCATGAACAAGCAAGCAAAAAAAAAAAAAAAAAAAAACGAAAAACAAAGAAAAAAAATCATTCATGACGTGAGTGAACTTTATCGTTTACTGATCTACTGAATAAGTGTGGCAGTTCATTTGAATGAGCCATTTAAAATTATTAGAACATTTAATTAACCTGCATCGTGGGTGGCCAATGAATCCTTTGACCCGCTGACATCCGCTGCTTATGAAATGCATGAATAGAACAAAGAAATGCCCAAATAAGGCACGAAAGAAAAGGAAAATGGAAAAAACAAGAACAACGAAAATATAATATGCATCAAATGGCAATAGTTAGAGCAAGTTTTTCATTTTTTTTTAAGTTTCAGCTAAGTTCAAAAGAAAAAAAAAAGGAAAAGAAACTCAAATGGTAAACTATTGAAAAATGTACGCAATATAAAGAAAAACTATGTACAATGATGCCAAACAAAAATTTGGTAGTGTATATATGTATATATGCATATATACATATACATATATATTTTTTATGGATACTATATAATAGCTGCATAAGGTGAGAGACACAAACGGGGCAAAGAAAATAAAGTAAAGCAATGTTCGACCATAGCCGAAATTTGAATACCCTTGCAAAAAGCATTTACAAGATCTATATCATATTTTACCTGGTTTTCTCAAAGTTGCTTACAGAATTTAATGAATTTTTAGCTTCACTATCTGTATATAACATTTCGTTTCAAGATCTATATGTATTTATATATTCATCTCGTTAGTTTTTCAAGTAAAGTTTCCATTGAATCAGACAACCAAACCTTATATGCATATATGTAAATTACAATATATAGATATATTTCTATATGAAATCTCTTTAGACTTCTGCAAGTGCATTAAAAGTTGATCGAATGAATGAAATTGTGGTTATGCGGGTTTCTTTATTTTTGTTGTTAGATATATATAAATGTGATGGTATATATAAAGATGATGATGAGGTATTTGTACAAATCGAGCTTATGAATGGGTTTAGTGGGGTCTGTGGCGTGGAGGGTGGCGGTTGGGGTCAGTCGACATGGGGGAATATTATTATGAATGAGCAAACAACATTTACAGTTTACGTCTTGGCTGTAAAACGAAGACCAAAACGAGTAAAAGCACAAACAAAACGAACAAAAGGAACAGAAAGAAAATGACTATAACAAAGAATGAAACTGATAATAAGTAAAACGAAGTAAAATTTATGATGCATATTACGATATCATACGATATAAACGAGTATATAAGAAAATATTCAATTAGTTAGATTACATGTTATCTCTTCCAAACTTGATTCTGAAGCCGAAACGAATTGACTCTTATATGTGCATGTAATGAGCTGATGATCTGGAGGGGCTGGCTCTGGAGGAGTTGTTGGAGGAGGGAATATCTGGAATCCTGTTTTTTTCGATATATTTTCGATATTTTTTTTTTTTTAGTATATATAATAGTTATTTTGGTATGCAATAGGCAATAACAACAACGAATACACACACACACAGAGATAAATTGATTAAAAAAAAAAAAAACAATTGTTATGATTAATCATTAATAATATATATGGTAATCATTATATATATTTATATATATAGAGAGAGAGAGAAAGAGAGTTTTTTTTTTGTATGGTTTGTATGCAAAAAGATATTTTGGTTCAGGGTACTTTAGAGGATTTTAAAAATCAATGACTCAAAAGCTGTATACCCTGTAAATAAACAGTTAGTTTCTGTTTAAAGCCATAAACAAAACCTGTGAAAATCTAGAGATTAATCGTCCAAGTCAATAAAGAGCTTTATTTTTCGGGATATTCAAAGTCAAGCTAAATAGAGTAATAGGGTATAATAATTTCCACGACTTCCAAGACAGACTATTAGTGCAAGGTCATTTTTGTTCCAAGCCCAAAACTTTGACTTTGACAAACGAACTGTTTCATATGCTAAGACTGTCGAATTAGGGCCAGTTTAATTCAGGGAATAGTTTTTAAGGGGTATTGTTCAATCAAGCAAACTTTTACACATATATGGACTTCGATATATATATATATATTTTTTTTTTAGTCAAACTTGTTATACTGTCCATGCCAGCCCGTTAAGTATTTTTGTTTACAGGGTATCAGATTGCAAGTGAGACTCACAATGCATGAGCTGTAAATGTCGCATATATACGACATCAATGTTTATATATGTACATATGCTGACTGATTGGATTGATATAGTATTTCATATGATATGGATATGGATAGTTGGACTTATATATAGATTATTTTTAATTATGTCTGATTGTATTATGTATATATATTTGCATGGTTTTATGTATTGAGAAACTGTTGCGAAACTTACTTTGATGCAGGTGTTTGGGTTTTTCGTTGTTGTCATCATAGATTTCATCTAGTGATATATCTCTTTCTTCTGCAAAATGAAATGTTGCGCATAAGAGTGATTATAAGGGAGAGGTATATAAAGATAAACTCACCATTTAATGAGTTGAGAGATCGTGTAGGAAGCATTTCATAATTCTCACTGCCTGAACCATCGGTGCCCAGTGTATTCGATAGCATATAGCTTTCATGCCTGGGTGGTGGACGTGGCATTTGATTAACCGAATTCTCAAGCGTACCCTCGCCCGAATCTAAAGTAATTGACTCCTCCACATGCAGATTCTCAACCTCGTATTTGTTATCCCATGCGATCTTCAAGAATGGATTATAGAAGGCGACTAAACAAATGAAAGAGATAGAGCATTTAAGTTCAAATCAGTTGGAATTGATTATTCTCTTTGTTTACTCTACATACATTTGACATATTGATCTGTTGAGAAGGTCATAAAACTGCCCTTGTAGCGATCGGCCAATGCATTGCCCTCGGTAATGAGAAACTGGCAGATTTCATTATTAAAGAAAGCATTAACGCCGCCACTCTCCGTTACAGCGACCAATTGCAATGGAATGTTTGCATTCTGTGCAGCCAAAATGCTATTGAAATACAATATATATATATCAAGATTATAAATATGCTGTATAACTATAAATTAGTGTTCGACACCCACTTGAGATTGGCCAGCGATGAGCGTCGTTTAGCGGAATAGATGTATATATAGCCATGGATAAGTTCATCTCGATATTGATTGGTACCATGGTACGACGATAGAATAAATTCAACACGCCGTTTGGCATCGCCAATGAAGACATCGACAATGATGCAGTGCTCATTGGCCTTGACCAGCGTCGATTCGGCTAACAGTGGCTGGACAATGTTCTCAATATCATATTGATCGCCGCAATAGATGCAGACAAGTATGCGTAGATCAGTATGATTGGACGATGGATATGGTTCATAGCTTTTCATTTCGCTTAGCTTCAATGAGAGTATAACTATATTGAGTATATCGTAAACGTATTTTTGATGATTTTGCGTATGATCTATGAAATCGCAATGCAACATTTCTGATAGACGCATGCCCTCGCTGCGTAAATATTCAACTTCATTCTCTTTTAGATCTTGCGGTTGATAGACTAAAACAATTGGCAAATTTTCAAATTTATCCTCCAGCTCTAAATTGCATAAGAGTGTGCGTTCTAAATTATCCTTGAGGGTTTCAAACGATTGCTGATTGGAGTAAACACAAATGAGACCTAGAACAAATATAGATATATAGAAATATATGAATAGTTATTATAGATATAGCTTAAGTCTTACCACTCGAGTAGACATCAATGGCCTTGAATGCCTCCATATCGCCATTGGCAATGCGATAATTGAGATAATATGTTTGGTTCTCATAGATATATTCACCCTTGCTGCCCGTGCATATACGTATATCGTTCAGCAAATCGCTAGCCAAATGCTCGGAGCCCACAATCAAGAGATTTAATGTACGTTCGGAGCCGTTGCCTGTGGTTTTCCAACCACCACCGCCAACATTTCCGCCAACTGTCTTATGATTGGCCGCGGACTTATCAGCTAGCACCTCCTCAATCAGATTGTCCACACAGTTGTTGAAGAACGGACAATGATCCCTGATGGGGCAGTGAATGAAGCGTAAATGTTGCACTAACATTACGCGTCGCTCCTGATCCAAACGATCCAACATTTTATAGCGCGAATCCTCCTGGATAACCTCAGTTATCTGTCTAACATCCTCCTGTGTGATGATGTCCACATTCTTGAATTGTAGAAAATATTGCGCATGCTCCAGCAATAATTCAACAAAATTCTGCTTGCTCTTCTCAATAATCTCATCCTGATGTATATCATAGATCTGTTGGCAGTCATGTTCGGACAACGCCTCGAAGCACTCACGACCCATGAAGAGTACACGCACCTCTGACAACTGTTTGCCAGGCGTCACAAAACCTGATTCCTCCAGCAGCATCTTGAACTGTTGCTTCCAACTGTAAGGTAAAAAGATTTGTATAGATAAGCTAGGGTAGTTTTATGGATCATTTGAACAATCAGGATGTCCTAAGGATCTTCCTTTGAGAATTGTAGATAACATGTTTTATTAATATCTCATATAAATGCTATCTATATCAAGGCTTTGTGGTGGGAAGTGGGAAGAATCACTTTACTTGAGCTCATGATCGGGACTTCCTGGCTTAACTGCTTACATAATCTTAGTCTACCATTTAATTTGAATAATTTGAACAAAAGTAATTCCTATAACTCACCCAATTTTCTTTTTATCTTGTTGCACCGAATTCAAATAATTACGAAATACGGTCTCTGCCTCATTCGTTTCCAGCACATCAAATGGTATACGTGTCTCATCGTCTGGCACATCCATATCGAGGAAGTCTGTCCAGCTGACTTGGGGAAACTCATAGAAATACTGATCGAATTCAATATGATTCTGTAAATAGTTGCGTGCACATTCCCAGGCATCGTCGTCGCTAATATTCAATGCACTTATATCAGGCAATAGATATTCGAGTGCCAATGCAAATTTATCCAAATACTGATGCAGTTTCTTATTGAGATGATCGTCGCGCAGCTTCTTCATGTGACGACGGAATAGCTTCTGACCGGCCTCGTGTCCGAATATGTTGAGGAACTCATTCCATTCGCGATACTGTGATAGCATCTTTGAGCCTTGTGACCACAATATATGATAATCGGTGATTTGATTTCGTATCAAGCGCGTTACGGCCTCCGATCGTATGTCGAGCAATTCTTTGCGTGACTTGGCCGATTCCTGATACGAAATTATCTTGACGCGATTCTTCACCTTGTCAATCATTTGGGCGAGCATCAGGAATGCTAAATCAATATTGATGCTCTCATGCGCCGACGTCTCAATCAATTGCACCGTACTCTTGTAATCCTTGCGTTGACTGATCTTTTCCGCCTCGCGCACATACAGCTCGTAGGCATCGTCATTCTTGGTAGTGACCAGAACAAGCGGCTTCTTATTCTTCAATATGTTCGCAATTGCATTCTGTACGAACTCCACTTGCTTCTCAACGCTACGATTTGGCACTGGACTCACATCGAACACAACAACAAAGCCATCAATGCTCAAACGTCCGTCGGGCATCACCTTTTGTTCGTACTCCTTTTCGATGCCCAATTGATTTTTGCATATATACATCAGCTTCTCTGCCGAAAAGACCTTGGTCGCTGTGCAGCGCTTCAGATACGGATCCATTTTGCCGACCTTGAACGCTTGAAATGTCGAATCATCCATAAATTCTGTTTGTTCGATTATATTGAAGTTATACTCGACGCCCTCATCCGTCGTCTTGCGCACCTCGCCCCAATAGAGAAAGTGATCATTATTCACAATGCGACCACTAAAATCACTTTGACTTAGCACTGATATGTGATCTATAAAATAATCATCGGCCATGGGCCGCATAAATCTGTTGCACAAACATGATTTACCAACGCCAACCTGGCCGCGATCCTTTTCGGTCCCGGATAGTCCAATGACCGAAATATTGAATTGACGCATCTTGTTGTAGTACCTGTAGATAGAATTGAAATGATTATTAGATAGAGAATTAGCTTAAGTACAATTCTAAGTTCATATTCTTCTATTCCTAGAAGATAATTCGTATTGAATTCAATTCAAATTTTAGAACATTAATATAATATTTAGTTATGTTTTTTTATGACTTGCGTTTCACTTAGCCATTTGCAAATATTCATTTTTTTTTTCCAATTATTAGATGTGAAGGGCTGGAGGTATCTACAATCTACTGTATTTAAAAAATGACTGCATCTAGCTTTTACGGTACTCGATTAAAGCTAAATTATCGATAACGGAACGAAAATTGAATGAGTTATCGAAAAAAAACAATGACAAATTCGTACTGGTGTACAGGAATATATGTATATATAAAAAAGACTGAACACTCTGCATGAGCATTTGAACATGACTAGATCGACTTAATTCACCTAGCTGATCAATAATATATACATATATATGTTGGGCGTGTGCCTCTTGCTGACTGTTACATGTATATAAAGCTGTAATAAAATTATAAACAGTCTTAATCCACAATAGGCTTGGCATTAGTTTAATAGACATTCGTTTTGTGATTATTAGTCATATAATAGTCTTCGCCCGATTCTTGGTCTGAGTCATTTTATAGCTTGAACAAGTTTGCTTTAGAAACCTTGAAGAACTTTTAATACATACAAATTTTGCGATTCGTAAGTTTGATATACAGAATTTTAAATATATAGTCTTTGTCGATTTTTCTTAGCTTTCGTTCATAATGATAATCAGACAATTTAAATAACTTTGTTAATCGTAAAAACAGTTTGAGGAGGGCAGTTTGAAAATTTACTGATAACATTTGATTGTAAGTTAATGGAATAAATATATCAACAGTTTAGATTCAAGACTAATCTCGTTAGATCCATTTAAACTTGAATCAAGTCAATAACCAGATTCAATCATATTGAATAAGTTCCCATTGGAACTTAGATAGTTCGATTTCGTAATGACAATAATCAAT
Organism: Drosophila koepferae; assembly: GCA_030914345.1. NCBI lineage: Eukaryota > Metazoa > Arthropoda > Insecta > Diptera > Drosophilidae > Drosophila > Drosophila koepferae. Next base: position 15,700,882 of record JAUESR010000196.1, on the reverse strand, counting down.
TCCTAACACAATCTGTTACCTGATTTAACTGGTTAAAGTAAACAAACAAACCAAAAAAAAAAAGTTATTTCCAAAATTTGTATCAAAGATTTTAAAAACTATATACCAAAAGTCTGTTAGCCTTGAAGCTATGTAAGCTTAGTTTGTATAGATTCATAAAACTTATCTATAATATATATGTGCATATAAAACACTTGTTTTTCTCACTATATTTTGAGGCACACTGAAATTGATAACGTCGAATTAACTTCCCGAATTGCCACAGACAAATGTCTGTCTAAGTCTTGAATGAAAAAGTGTCGGCATGTTTGACCAGCTACCGCTTACAGGGTATAAAATAAAAATTCAAGGAAAGAAAGGAAACGAAAGAAAGGGAAAAAGTAACCGAAAGAACGGCAACAACAAGAACAGTAGAGAAGCCACTTGGCTGAGGGGGCCTCCTCCATTGGGATACATCCACAACTGGACATCTCATACGCTAGAGAGCAGAACAGAGCACAGCAGAGTAGAACAGAACCGAGCTGAGCAGAGCAGAGCAGAGAGCCTGCGCTTGGCAGAGCGTACACACACAGCCGGCGCAGTTGAATGCAAATTGCCACCTGCCGCCTTCCTCGCTACACCCCACCATTCGGCCACCTATACTCGCTACAGCGGCAGCAAAAAAAGAAACACATTTCTACAAATTTGATACGGCAAACATTTTGTGGTTTACTTTGCACACGCACTGACACACACACGCACCTTTAATTGAACATTATTAAAAATTTTGTGTTTTTTTATTTGTTATTTTCGTTGTTTTTTTTTTATATATATACATGTATATATTATATTTTAGTGCTCGCTCGAAAAGTTCTGCAACACATTGAAAATCCTTTTGTGCCTGCTGCTGCTGTTGTCGCTGCTTCTGCTCTTAGCTGCGCTGCTGCTGCTACGACAAACTCAACTATGCAAGAAACAGAGAGCAAATGCTGATTTTGTGAGAGCGAGCGCGCACAAGCGAGTATCTGTGTCTGCCTGTGTATGTGTGTTTGTGTACTTGTGCGAGAGGGCGCGCGCGACTTTTGAGAGAGCAGTAGCAGTAGCAGCAGCAAGGCAGTTATGTCAAATGTGGGTGGCGTTTTGTTGTTGTCTTACTCGTTTGCCCTGTGCATTTTTGGTCTTGTCGGCTGTTATCCTGCTCTCTCTCTGCTAACACATTTTGCAGCAATAGCATGTGCTCTCTTCAGCGTTCTGTGAATGAACACACATAGACAGACAAATTCTATAAGCAATTGCAGTTAGTTGCGCGCGTGTGGGTGTGTACGCTTTTAATAAAAGCAACAAACACTCGAAACGTTAATTGAGTTTTCCGGCTTTACAAGAATTACACAAATATGCGACACAGTCAGTTGCTGCTGCTGGAGCTGCTGGGCGTTCTAAAGCTACGGCGTTGCCACCTTGTGCACTCTATCTGCAAAAGAAGTGGCGAACACAAGTGCAAACTGCATGTGCAGCACGCAGAATCAAACATTCATTTTACGCAGAGGTTCCCAGCAACAGATTTCCTGTACAATATGTCTCTACATTCCCCGGTCTGCACAGGGGACAACAACAATAACAAAAGCAACAACTACGCGATTAGTGATGGAAACACAACGAGTTCCTCTCCACCACATAAGTCAGAGTTGGAAAACAATACACTAATTGAGAGACGATGTGCATATCTTATCGATTATATTCAATTTCATAACTTGTAATCTGCAATCCAGTTTCCAATGTAGTTTAACTATTTCAAGCTCGTCTTTTTATCATTTTTATCTTTTTTCGAATTGCATTTATCGTTGTCACAGCGTAGATAACAAAAACCCGAGGAACAATACACACGAAATTCGAGCACCCACATATGGCGCAGAGTCCTGCGTGTCACGTGACTAGGCACGACTTTCACACAACACTATCGACGATAACAGCAACAGCAACAAGAGCGATGACGACGACCCTTGCACAAAACTCTCTGGCTCTCTTTCTGTTTTGTTGTTGTGAATTTGTCTCAATTGTCTTTAGCAAAGAGCGTCGAGCAGCAGGGGCGGTGGCGACCACTGCAAGGGGAACATGAGAGGGGAAAGTAACTGCATGTGCAGCGAATGTTTAATGGATCCCAATCGGTGGCCAATTTTATTAACTTCATTGAGTTTTTAGCCAAGTTGTATGGCATGAATCGGGGGGGAGTTAATGGCAGGTGGCAGGCGAAGCAAGGGGAAGGGTAAGGGTGAGTTCTGTGATTACCTGCAGTTGCGCACAAAGAAGTGGACGGCTGGACAGCCAAAAAAAAAAACGAACAAAAAGGCGCTCGATGGTCGTCGATTCAGCGTTTACCGATTCCCGATTCTGCTTTCGATTCCCGTTGTGTGTTCGTTTATCTTGACTTTGTTTCGTTCATGTGAATGTGGATGCTGAGAATGGCATCCAGCACACAAAAAAGTCTTCATCTAATACTCCTTTGGTAGCAACAGCATCCACCAACACATACACAGAGAGGGAAATAGTTGAAATTGATAGAGAGAGAGGGAGAGAGGAGAGAACGGGCGAGATTTAGTCAGGTTTATATGCACTGCAATTAGGCTCTTTGAAATGTGCAACAAATTGGAGTTGTACACTTATTTGCTTTAATTATTTTCCAACCAGCCACAGCCAACAGCAACAGCATTTTCACAAATACACATAAACTTACACACACACTGATAGAGTTACACACACTCACGCGCGCAGACCAAAAGAGCGAGCGTGTATACAAGACAATTACGAATCAGCATCGTAAAATACAACAAAAAAAAAAAACGAAAAAAAATTGGAAGCGCAGAGAGAGAAAGAAAACTTCCGACGCAAGTGAAAAATGTCGAGGCGTTTACAGCTATTTTGTATTTGAATTTAGTGCACATACTGTATTAAACATTTACTCACAATTATTGCACTTGCACAGCTCCAATGCGTTTATTAAACGTTATAAAAATTAAGAAAATAAAACTACTTTTATATATTCTTCATCCGAGCTTCAATCTGCAAAACAATCTGAGCTACAAATTCAATCGATGTCAACTAAGCGATATCGATGGTCTTGCCGTTGTGCTAGCCATCGATAGGTTTTCAAAGCGAACTATCGATTTTTATAGTTGACTTTCACTTTTTTTTGCTTTTGTTTTCTATACATAAATAGTTGAATAATTACCGAAGCTAATGTGAAAGTCAGCAAATGTATATAACTAAAATAATTAAATGATATGTAAAACAGTATTTCAAAAACTAAGTAATAAAATATGTTTTTAGTTTTGCACAGCGAATGGGCCCACATGCAGGCTTAATGTCATTCCATTTATAAAGTATATTTAAAATTTTTAATTAAATTTAAAATCCAGTTATTTTCTGTTGAAATTTTAAGTAACGTTTCCAATTTAAGAAGTTTTAGCTTTTACTCTTAGCCGCGCGCCAAACTAGTTCCTGCCTCAGTGAACATCGATTAGTCGATAATTTTAATTGTGCTCAAATCTTTATTTGTTGCTTGCGCAATTTTTTGTTTATTAATTATAAATACATTTAATAAAAAAAAAATAGAGAATAACCTAAATAATGTAACGCTTAGATGTGTTTGTTTAAAGAAAGAAAAAACATATATGAAATACATTCTTGTTTGCCGCTTCAATTGAATTGTTGAATTGCAGTTGGCAGTGTTCCCGGCCAGCTGCGACGGCGGCGGCAGCGACGCATTTTCTCCATCTCCCTCTTCTCCTCCTCCCAATCTTCTTCCTCTTCTAGCATTTGCGTTTGGGCGTGCGCCGTTTGACGCCGCAATTTTCCACCTTCTTGTTGCCCTTGGCAATGGCCAGCAGCTTAACCAGCTTCTTGTGCGAATCACCAACGATCCAGCCGTGTTTCTGATATTGCTCACTATCATCAAAATGTTTCGCCGTTAACTGTTGCTGTTGTTGTTGTGGATGCTGCTGCTGCTGTGGCTGCAGCTGCTGTGCCTGTGCATGTGAATGTTGCTGTTTCTCATTGGGTGTCACATCGGCTGCTGATTGGCCTTGCGACTGTGCTGCCTCGGCTGCTGCAGCTGCAGCTGCCTCGGCTGCCTCCACATTGATGCGCCCGAACTCATCGTCGCTGGAGCTGCTCCAATAATATAGCTGTTTCTCGCTCGCCGGTCGCTTCCGGCGCGCCGGCGATTGACGATGAGTTTGTGATTTTCGTTTAGTTTTCAAATTTTTGTTGCTGCTGCTGCTGTTGTTGTTGTTATTATTATGATTATTGTTGTTAGTTGCAACTGCAACCACTGCTGCTGCTGGCACTGTTGCAATTGCTGCTGTTGCAATTGCAGCCGTTGCTGTAGCACTTTTATTGCTGCTACTGCTGCTGCGCGGCTTCTGCTTGCTTGCACTGCTCGCTGCCTTCTCCTGTGGGTGCTGCTGCTGCTGCAACTGGTCCTGGCAGTGATTGAGCTCCGGCAATTCCTCCAGGGTCCGCTGCTGTCGACTACTGCGCGTCCGTTGCGATTGCTGTTGTTGTTGTTGCTGCTGCTGTTGTTGTTGCTCCTGTTCTAGCTCCGCTGCTTGCTGCTGTTGCTGCTGCTGCTGCTTGCCACGCTTTCTGCTTCTTGACGCTGGTTTTTTGGTCGCCTTTGTCGCCTTGGCTGCGGGCCGTGCACGTCGTGCCTTTGTCTTGGTGGGCTCGGCAGGCTCTGCATTACGCTGCCTCGCACGCTTTGGCTGCAGCAACGGCTCCACTGGTTCTGGCGGTTGTTGTTGTTGTTCCTGCTGCTGTTGCTCCTGTTTACGTCCCTTGCGATTCTTGGAATTCGTCAAGGGCTGTGCCGCCTTCTCTCGTGGCGCTGCAAACGTCTCTGTCTGCGCCTCGCTTGTCTTGCGTTTGCGTCGCTGCTCCTGCTGCTCCTTTTGCTCAATTAAAGCTATGATATCCTTGGTGGACAGGAACTCTTCGTACTCATCGGAACTCCACGTTTCTACCAGCTTCTTGGGTCGATTGGTGGCGCAGCGTCGCTTCGACTTGCGATGGCCCTCGTCAATCAGCTGCTCCAGGTCCTCAGTGCTCATGCCCAGCTCCGTTTGTAGCTTGGCCAGATCTTTGCGTGGCGATGGGCTGGCAGCTTTCTTCGCTCCAGTTGCCTTTCGTACAGTCGTCTTTCGCCCTCTTGCCTTGGCGTTCTTCTTGGCCGCTGGCTTCAACTTTTGCTGTTGCGCCGTCTGCTGTGGCAGCTGCTGCTGTTGTTGCTGCTGTTGCTGCCAGTCAAGTGGCACCGCAACAGGCGACAATGGTTGCTGCTGCTGCTGCTGCTGCTGTTGGGGCTTGGAAGCACCGCGTAGCTCATCGAACAACTGATCCAGCTGTGCCTTATCCTTGGGCGCACTCTTGACAGGCAATTGCTTGGTTGTCGCTGTGCTCGCATGCTTGAAGATGCGTCCCATGATGAGCGATTTGTTCTCAAAAGTCTTGGCGGTGGCACGACTCGAGCTGCTGCTGCTGTTGCTGTGCTGAATTGTGGAGGCGGATGAAGAGGAGCTACTGGAGCCGCTCGAGCAGCCCACGTGAGCTGTCGATGGCTTAACCATTTGCTGTTGCTCCTCCAATTGCAGCTTCTGCTGCACCTCCTGCTGTTGTTGCTGCTCCTGTTGCTGCTGGTCCAGCGGCAACTGCTGCTGTTGCTTTACACTATCTCCATCCACATCACCATCGCCATCCACATCCTCACAGCTAAGCGTACCAAAATCATAATCATCCCGATCCGAATAGCTCGCCGTCGAGACGCTGTTGTTATCCTCCGTTAACAAATTGACGCTGGTCTTTGGCTTCTGAAACGTTATGCTGGCCTTCTCCTCCAGCCCAATATTCTTGAAGGGACGTTCGGGTATAATAATTCGACCAGAGACCGGCGGCAAGGTGGCACTGCTGGCAGCAACTGTTGCAACTGTTGCCTTAATTATGGACGAGGCGTGCATAATAGTCTTGGAGGACGTTGAGCTTTGCTCGGTGACAGCAGCGCCTTGCGGCAGCTGTTGTTGTTGTTGTTGTTGCTGCTGCTGCAAATGTTGATGTTGCTGTTGTTGCTGCTGCTGCTGTTGCTCGTTTACCATTTGCTCGGGCATATAGTCCACACCCGTTGGCTTCTCGCTGCCCAGCGCAATGTCCGCCAATTCGGTGAGCTTGCAGACCGCACGCGTCGTCTTTGCCACATCCATGTCCACCGGCAGTTGCGTGACATTCGTCTCGTAGCCCTTCATTGCGGCTTTTGTCTTGAAGCGTGATGTGGTCATGTTTGTAGCAGTGAGCGCCGAGAACTGCGACGTGGCCGAGTAGCTGGGCGATAGACGATGATGATGATGATGGTGGTGATGGTGATGATGATGGTGTGGATGATGCGGATGATGTGGCTGTTGATTCTGCAGCTGCAGTTGCTGCTGACTGTGCTGATGCTGTTGCAAATGGTGATTGCTAAAAAGTAAAATTAACAAAATTAGTAATGAAATCAAGTTGAGTTAACAAGAACAGTCAACGCTTACGTGGGCGTGGCAGCGGGCGGATTACGAAAGAGCTGTTGTATGACTGGCTGATGTGAGACAGCTGCAACTGTTGCTGTTGCTGTTGCTGTTGCTGGCAGTGGTAATGGCAATGGCACTGGCGGCGGTGACGGCGACGGTGATGCGGGCGATGACAATATCTCAACAGCTGGCGGACTAGCAGGCGACAGCAACTCCATGGGCTTGCGACCGGCGGCGCTGACAATCACCGACGGAGTTGTTGTAGCCGTTGCCGTGGCACTCTTCAATATGTTGCAGCACTCGTAAAAGAGACGCTCGTCGGGATTGAGATTAAGGTGGGCAGCGCTGTGGGCGGGACTCGAAGAGTGTTGCTGCTGCTGCTGCTGTTGAGAGTGCTGCTGCTGCTGCAATTGAGAGTGCTGTTGCTGTTGCTGCGAGTGTTGCTGATGCTGCTGGTTGTCGTGCAAGCGCAGACTCTCTTCCGTGATAACATGATGACTAGAAGATAGCTGTTGCTCAGGCGCAGGAACATTACTATTAGCAGCAGCTGCAGCTGCAGCTGCCGCAGCCGCCGCCGCAGCCGCCGCCGCCGCTGCAGCAGCAGCAGCAGCAGCCTCTGTTGGCACCAGCACTGAGGCGCGCAACTGTTGCAGCTGCTGGACAAACTGTTGTTCAGTTGTTGCTGCTTTTACAGCAGCCGCGGCTGGTGTAACTGCTTCCATTGCTGCCGCTGGCTGTGGACTGGGCGGTGCATTGCTCTTCGATTGCAAATACTCCAGCTCGGACAGCTTGGAGACGTGAGCCAGCGTCATGTTGTGTTTGGAGAGCGATGTCGATGTGAAGAAACTTTTGCCACACAGCTGGCACGCAAATTTGTCCGCCTCATCCAGCTGCGAGCTGCGATTGTTGCGCTTCTTGGGTCGACGGGTGAGCAGAACGCTGCGTCGTCGTCGACGACGACGTCCACGACCTGAGCGACCCAAATCCTGTGAGTAGCTCGTATAGACGCTCATCTCATCATCCATGTCCATGTCCATGAGCTCTGTGTTCGTATTCTCGTCATCGGTGCCGAAATTGGAGTGTTCATCGTTCAGATTCGGTGCGCTGCGTACGCTCATCGAAGTGGGTGGACGATAGAACTTATCCTGCTCGTCCTTGTCCTCCTGATCGAACTCGTCGTTGGCAAACTCAAAGTCCTCATTGGCAGCCGACATTATTTTCTCATTCACATTCTTTGCTATTTCCGTTAAATAGTTGTCTTCCTCTTCCAAATTGTCCCCGTGCTGCTGCTGCTGCTGTTGCTGTTGGTTTTGCTGGTGTTGGTGGTGCTGAGGATGGTGTTGGTGTTGGTGATGGTGCTGCTGCTGCTGATGTTGTGATTGCTGTTGTTGTGTCTGCTGCAATTGCTGATGATGTTGCTGCTGTGCTTGCCGCTGTTGATGCTGCTGCTGCAATTGCTCCTCCTTGTGTATATTTTTATTTAAACGCGGATCACGGCTGTAGGTAGGCAAGGCAGCTGCAGCAGCAACTGTTGTTGGCGATTGCTGTTGCTGTTGCAGCTGCAGCTGCTGTTGTTGTTGCTGCTGCTCTTGCTGTTGTTGCTGTAGCTGCAGTTTTTGTTGCTGTTGCTTCGGTTTCAGTTGTTGTTGTTGTTGTTGTTGTTGCTGCTGCTGCTGCTGTTGTTGCTGCTGCTGCTGTTTCTGTTGCTGTTGCTCTTTCGCTGCCGTGCACAAGATGCTCGGTCGCAGTATACAGCTAGCTGTGGGCGTGGCTTTGGCAGCCGCCTCTTTAGCCTCCTTGGCCAACAGCTGTTTCTCGATGCCAATTGAGAAGCTCTCCAGCGACGATTTCAATGCACTTATATTTGTTTCTGGACCCAGCGGCACTGCCTTGCCACGCCCTCGTCTATAATAGCAGCTCTGCCGGCGCTTAGGTCGCCCGCGCCCCCCACCAACTGTTGCTGTTGGCTCAGGCAACACATTTTCGGTCTTGGCCCGCTTCGAATCGCCGCCAACCGTCGCCGTCGACAACTGTTGCTGATTGAGCGAGGCATTGCGCTTAGTGCTTGACATCAGCAACATGCCCGTCAGCAACAGATCCTCACTCTTCTCGTACGCCAAGTTCTCGAGCTTTTTCAGGTTGTCGCGTCGCGCATTGTCGATCTTAAAGCTCTCCAGCAGCTGATCGGCAACAATTGCTGCCAGCTCGTTCTTGCGTCGGCGCCGCTGCTTCTTCTTAGCATCCTCCTTGGGCGGCGTTGGCTCAGCGTCTGGTGTTGGTGTTGGTGCTGTAACTGGAGCTTGAACTTGAGCTGGTGCTGTAGCTGGCTCTACCACTGGTTCAGACTCTGGCTCTGGCTCTGGCTCTGGTAGAGATTCGTGCTTCGCTTCTTCCTCCTCCAATTTCGTTTCCAGCTTTGTCTCTGGCTCTGCCTCAACTTCATTTGCTGTTCCCTGCAGCAACTCCGTTTGCGGCAGACTATGAAAGCCGGACGAAGTGTTGTTGTTATTGTGCATGTTGCTGCTGTGCTCCTCGAGCAATACGCTGCAATTGAGCTCGTGTCCGCTGCTGGGCGTGGCGCTGCGACACAAACTAGTTGCAATTGCTGTTGCTTCTGTCGATGTCGATTCAATTGCTGCTGTTTCAGCAACTGTTGGTGCTGCTGTTGAGAGTGTTGTACCTGCTGCTGCTACTGCTGCTGCTGGTGCAATGGGCGGCGCTACAGAGATGACTGACACAGGCATGGCTGGCTTCACTGTGGGCATTTCCGCTTCTGGTGATGCTGGTGAATCCATCAATAATGTTGCTGTCGGTGGCTGCAACTGCTGCGGTGAAATTGGCGACAATGGTGATAACTCTCGCTTGGGCGATGCTGCGGGCTCCGGGCTAGTGGGCGATGTTTGCTCTGGGCTAGTGGGCGTGTCAGGTATGGGCGTGAGCGTTGCAGCTGGCAGTGTAGGCGTGGTCGCGGGGGGCGTAACCTCAGGCAACGGCAACAACTGGTCAACCTTGTCATTTGATGGCATTTGGGGGCTGTCCGACAACGAAATGGCGTCTGCTGTCGGTGTCGAGGTGGGCGTGGCCGTGGATGTGGGTGTGGCTGTTATAGTGGGCGGCATGGCAGCCATCAGCAACGCCGAGCGACAATCGATGGTCTTGGAGCGCATGTTACGCTTCTTTGGCGTTAGATGCCTAACGGGCACAACAGCAGCAGCAGCAGCAGCGGAAGCGGCAGCGGCAGCGGCAGCAACTGTTGCTGGCGTGACAGCTGTTGTAGCTGCAGGCGCTGTTGCTGCAACTGCTGCAGGCGTGGCCACATCTACAGCTGCTCCTGTAGCTGCTGCTGTTGTACTAAACAAGACACCCGCAGTGGGGGCCACAGCCAGCGGCAATTGTTGCTGCTGTTGCTGATGTAGCTGCAACTGCTGTTGTGGTTGCTTTTGCAAATGTTGCTGTTGTTGTTGTTGCGATTGTGGCTGCTGTTGCACCTGCTGCTGTAGCTGCAATTGTTGCTGCTGTTGTTGCAATTGTGACTGCTGCTGCTGCTGCTGCTGCTGCTGCACCTCCTCTTCTTCCTCCTGAGGCAAGCTGGCCTGCACGGCCAATATAACCGAGTTGATGGCATCGTCGATATGATTGTTGATCACCTCGTCCATGCGCGTGGCGGGTGCCTTCTCCTTTTTGCTGGCCAGCTCTGAGGCGCGCTTCTTGGCTGGTGGTTTCACGGCAACTGGCGGCGTCTGTGTGACCATGGCGGGCATTGGCACAGGCAACGGCAGCACCGGATTGCGCACCTGTGGTATCTTCAGCAGATCCAAATTGGAATAGTAATGTGCAGCAGCAGCTGCTGCGGCGGCCTCGGTGCCACGCACAAGCGGCAATGCCAAGGCTAGCGGCAATTGTTCCAAAGCAGCTGCAGGAGTTGACGCTGGCGCCGGAACTGAGGCTGGTGCAGGTGCAGGTGCCGGTGCCGGTGCCGGTGCCGGTACTGGAGATGATTTGCGTTTCTTGGACAAATCCAACGGCTGCATCTCGTCCAGCTGCAACAAATTGCGTGCCTCGAAGCCGCAAATCGTTTGACGACGCGCGGGCAATCCAGAGTTGCGTTGTTGCTGCAGTTGCTCTTGCTGATGTTGTTGTTGCTGCTGTAGCTGCTGCTGCTGCTGCTGTAATTGCATCTGAACTGTTTGCTTTACATGGCTCAGATTTAGCGGCTGCTGCGAGTCCAGCACATAATTGGCAGGCACCGGCAAATACATAGGTAATTTTGGTAACAGCAACGACGCTGCTGCTGCTGCAGCTGCAGCTGCTGCTGCTGCTGTTGGTGTTGGTGGCGGTGGCGGTAGTGCTGTTGGTGCTGCTACAGCTGCAATTGCTGCTGTTGCTGGTGCAGGGGGCGGTGGTGGTGGCGGCGGCGGCGGTGGTGGTTGAGGCTGAGCCTGAGGCGCTGCGGGCAACTTAACAGGCACGGGCAGTGGCACAGGCAGTGGCAAAGGCAACGGCAATGGCAACACAGCCAGCGGCAACTGTTGCTGCTGTTGCTGCACTTGATGTTGCTGCTGCGCCAGATGTTGCTGTTGCACATGATGCTGCTGTTGCAGTTGTTGTTGCTGCTGCACTTGGTGCTGCTGCAGTTGCTGTAATTGCTGTTGCTGCTGCTGCTGCAATTGCTGTTGTTGCTGCTGCTGCTGCTGCTGCTGTTCGTTTATATATGGCTGCATTTGCTTGGTGGCTGCCTTAGTGGGTGTGGCACGTCGCATAGCGGGCACAACAACTGGCACAGGCACAGCAACCGGTACAGGCAATGGAACAGGAACAGGCACAGGCATGGCCAATGGCAAAGGAGCAACTGTTGTTGTTGCTGTTGCAATTACTTTTGTAGTAATTGCTGTTGGTGCAGGTGTTGCTGCTGGTGTTGCTGCGGGTGTTGCTGGTATTGCTGCTGTTGCTGTTGTTGCTGCTGTTGCTGCTACTGTTGCTGTCGTCTCACTCGGCGGCTTTATAATACGCCTGGATATGGCTTTGCGTTTGGGCGTCTTTGGCTGCAACTGTTGCTGCTCGGCAGCAATTGTTGCGGACTCAGTTGCCGGCAACGGTTGCTCCTTCTCGGCTGGCTGCTGTTCAGTCTTGAGCTTCTCCTCCAACTTGCCTGTCAGCATAGCAATGCAATCACTAATGCGTTTGCTGCGCTTCACAGGCTGCTGTTGCTGTTGCTGCTGCTGCTGTTTACTGGCAGCAACTGTTGTTGCTGCTGCTGCTGTTGCAATTGGTGTTGCTGTTGTTGCTGTAGTTGCAGGTGCTGGCGTTGTAGGCGGCGTTGGCATTAGCTGCTGTTTGCTGCTGTGCGTGGGCGAGACAACTGTTGTTGTTGTTGTTGTTGTTGCTGCTGCTGCTACTACTGCAACAGTTGCTGTTGCAGCTGTGGCAGCTGTGCTGGAAGTTTTTGTTGTTGCCGCTGCTGCTGCTGTTGTTGTTGTGCTGGCCTGTGCTGGCCCATCAGTGGCTGGCAACAATTTCACCTGCTGCTGCGGCTTGCGACGATTTCGTTGTTGATGCTGCTGCTGCTGCTGTTCGCCAGCAACTGTTATTGCTGCTGCAGACGTTGCTGTTGGCGTTGCTGCTGCTGCTGTGGCTGTGGCTGCTGTTGCCGCTGCCGCTGCCGCTGGCTTGGAACGCACCAAACGCGAACGCGTATTACGCAGCGCATGATGATGCAGATGGTGATGATGATGATGCAAATGATGATGATGGTGATTGTAGAGCTTCTTGGCATTGCGCGATTGCAACTTCTTGTTGGGTTTGCCCTGCTTCTTCGATCGCTTCTTGTTGTCCATTGGAAAGATCTTTTTGCACACACGCTTCGCCGGCAAATTCTCAAGCATTTTGCGTATTGATTCAGCTACAACAGAGAGAGAGGGAACCAGAGAGAGAGGGAACGAGAGAGAGAGAGAAAAACGAAAGAGAGATGTAGTGAAGCTTTGCATAAATCTATATAATTATTCAATCAATGATTCATATAACTCTACTTTAATGGAATCTCTTCGTTCGTCAGATTGTGTCCACTAAGCCCCCAACATTTCGCCGTATGGCTCTACACTCTGAACAACCCAAATGCTTATGTTCCACTCATCCAACTGTGCTTCAGTCGCAATCTAATACATCGTTCGTCATATGGTTGTTTCACTGTATTACATTTAGTCGCTTAATTCCTACTCCTTTACTTCCGTTCATCCATCTACTCCTCAGTCCCCATCACTTCCACTCCTAACTAATTTATTGTTCGTCATATCAATGTTTCACTGTACCAACACTTACCATCGCTAGGTCGTTGACGCGGCGGTGTTTTCGTCTTATTCGAATTGGAATTTGAATTGGAACTCTCTTCGGACACATCATTGTTGTTGCTTGCCTGTAGCTGCTCTCGATCTCGATCCCGATCCCGATCTCCATCTCGATCCTGATCCTGATCCTGATCCTGGCCACTCGCTGGCATTGGCACCTGTTTCTTAACCTTCTTGTTGTTCTTGCGCAACAACTGAGCGAAATGCTTGGCGGGCTTGTTGCAGGCAGTGCGTCGCTTCTTCGAGCCACAATAGTAACGATATTTACGCTTCTTAGCCAACGACCAAACGTAATCGCCCGAACAGTCGAGCATGTGGCGATAGAGATCCATCAGGCCGGTGCACTTGCGGCCACACTTTGTGCAGCTGCAGCTATTGCTGCTGCTATAGCTGCAACTGTTGCTGTTGCTGTAACTGTGACTGTTGCTGTTGCTCAAACTGAGACTGAGGCTGGCCGGCGAGCAGGCGTTTGCCTTGATATCGCTGCTGTCGTTGTCCTCCACCGATGTTGAGTTATTGTTGCTGCTGCGGCCGCTACTGCAGCCAGTGTTGCTATTGCCAGTTGCTGTTGTCGTTGTTGTTGCCGTCGCCGTTGAGCATGGCGAGCCACTTACTCGACCCCTGCCAAAGGCAGAGGAAACAGCCGAACAATTGGATGAACTGGATATGGCTTCGTCCTCGACAATTGCACGCTCCTGCTTATGCAGCAGCAACTGTTGCTGCTGCTGCTGGTGCTGCAGTTGCAGCTGTTGCTGCTCCTGCCAATGCTCGGCCGCATAGCGGCTGAGCGCTCGCTTGGGCATAAACAAATGCCGCAGCAAGTTACCCGCCAGCAGCTCCCGGCCGACCAGCTCATAGTGCGTCGCATAGATATGCGAATGGCGGAAGGTTTTGTGCTCTTCGAGCGCCTTGCGCTGCTCGAACTTGGCCCCGCAGCAAATGCATAAATATAAACGAGGACGCGCCCATTCACCGCTGAGCACAAGTGTTGTTGTCAATGTGGTTGAGAGACGTTGCTGTTGTTGCTGCTGCTGCTGCTGCTGCTGCTGCTGTTGCTGCTGCTCTCGCCTTGGCTGTAGCTGCAGCAACGTTAAAAAGCTTTGCTCTGCGCTTACTTGTGCTGGCAACAACTGTTGCTGCTGTTGCAGAAACTGTTGCTGTGGCTGTGGCTCCGGCTGCTCCTCTTTGATAATTGCCAGCTCATTCTGCTCCAGCATTATGTGCGGCAACAGACGTCGATCCAGCAGCAAATGCAGCTGCTGTAAATGTTCCTGCTGCTCCAATTGATGTTGCTGCTGTTGCTGCTGCTGCTGCTGCTGCTGCTGCTGCTGCTGCTGCTCCATATCGTGTTTCTGGCGCATTGTCAGCTGCGTCCACATATCCAAGCGCGACAAATCGCGCAGGCCCACAAACGGTTGCTTCAGCTTCTTGACCAGACGTCCGCCTTCGTTGACAATCGTGAACTTCTTCACGTAATCCCATTTCCACTTCCAGCTGTGCTTCGTGTGCGGTCGTCGCGCCTTGGCCAGCGGCAAGGCTTCCAGCCCCAGGCCCAGGCCATCGCCAAACTGCTCGGCCGTCAGCAATGTAGGATATGCGGCGTTGCACACCGCCAACTGCTGCAGATTGCTGGCAGCCACAACACTGGTAGCAGCAGCAGCAGCAACAGCACCAGGCGGCTGCGGCGGTGCTGGGCCGCTGCGCAAACGTCCATCGAGATAATGCTGGAGATTATGACGCACATTGAGCACCACATCCTGATAAAAGTTGTCATCGAAAACGTGGCTATGGCTGGGCATGCGAAAGTGTGTATCATCAGCAACAGTTGTCGTTGCAGACGATAATGATGACGCTGATAATGGCGATGATGATGATGTTGCTGCGGCTGCTGCTGTTGGAGATGTAGTTGTTGCTGTGCTGCTGCTACTGCTGGTAGCATTTGTTGCTGTTGCACCAACAACATTGCTGGAGTTGCTAAAAGATGTTGTTGCTGCTGCAGTTGCTGCTGCTGCTGCCGCTGCTGCTGCTGCTGCCGCTGCCTGTCGCTGAGCGGCACGACTGCTGCTTCGCTGCTGTTGCTGCTTGGCTGCAGCTGTTGCATTGCTGCTCCGATTGCGTTGCCGCTGCCCGGGCAGACGATTTTGTGTGAGACCCAAGCGAAACAGCACCGGCTCCTCAGCGCCAATCATAGAAGACGATTGTGACTGCAACTGTTGTTGTTGCTCCTGCAACTGCTGTTGTTGTTGTTGTTGCTCCTGCAACTGTTGCTGGTGCAGCAAGCGCATATGACTGTGCAGCTGGCCAGCATCATTAAAGCGCAGCTGGCATTGCTGGCAGCCAAAGTATTTGTCCCCATGACTAACAATTAGATGTACAAATAGTTGCTCCAATTGTTTGGCGGGCATACAAATTGGTGGCTGCAACGTTTGCGACTTGGACTTGTTGCAATGCTGACAGCCCGGAAAGTGGGTCTGACTGGAACTGTGGGTGTTGCTGCTGCCGCTGCTGTTGTTATTATTATTGTTATTGGTGGAACGATTACTGCAGCGTCGCTCCTTTCGTTCCGTATGAAATTTATCCACATGCTTGGACTGCAGCTTACTAGACGCGAACTTCTTATCACAGTACAAGCATAGAACTTTGATAAAAGCCGTTGCTGAATATTCCTCAAGTTCGCGTTGCTGCTGCTGCTGGGTTTGTTTTTGTTTTTGTTGTTGTTGTTGCTGTTGCAGCAACTGCAGCTTTTCAACGAGACGCGGCAAACGGTCCAGAGGCACGCTGCATACCAGTGAGGCGGACAATTGTTGTTGCTGCTTCTGCTGCGGCTGCCTGTTCACTTGTTCCAGTTCCGCTTCCACTTCAATTGATTCCAATTGCTGCTCTCGGGGCAGGCTGTGATTGCGTTTTTTGCGCGGCGGCGTTGCCAGTTTTTGTGAAGTTGGTCCAATTGGATTACCATTATTAATATTATTGTTATTGTTATTATTGTTGTTGTTGTTGCCATTGACCTGCTGCTGCTCCTCGGAGAATTTGAAGCCACGGCGCAGGCCAAAGCGCGACATGGTCTTCATATGGAAGCTGTTCTATCAAATTGCTGTAAATGAAATAAAAATAAAAACAACAATCAAAATCAAATTTAGTATTGCACTGTCTAAAAAAAAAAAGAACTTGTGTGTATGAGTGCGTGCATGCGTGCGTTTTTATGTGAGTGTGTGTGTGTGTGCATGTGCATGCGTGTGTTTGTGTGCGTTTGTCAGTGTGTCCACAACTGCAGCAGCATCTTAAAATCAATAAAGAACAAACAATAAGCCGTATAATAAAAGCAAATAGACAAAACGCATTGTTCAAGCCGAGCGCACATTTTGTTGACGAATATGCGCAAAATGACAAACTAAACGAAAAAGAACTAGAAAACGGCATATAAACAAAAACTAAACGCACGCACACACGAACGTACACGGAATACACACACACATATATATATATATACATATGTACAATTACATATGTTAGTGTGTGTGCGTATATGCATGTTGAAGTTGTAATGAAAAATTATACAATAAACATTTTGCACACACTATTTTTTAGATGAATTTCGGTGCTATTAATTTGTATTTAGTTTACCCCGCTTGAAACACTGCTGCCCAATTTGTTTGCCGCCTGCCTGCACTGCCGCCTCTTTTAAAGATTTCTACAACAAAAATGTTTTTCTTTTTTTCCTTTTTGATTATTTTCTATCTTATTTGTTGGCTTTTTTGTTTTGCTGTTCGAGCTGCGACCGTGTTGGCGTTTTGTTGTTGTTGCTACTGCTGCTGCTGTTGTTGTTTTTTTTTATTGTTTAGTTCGTTTGTTAATATTGCACTTGAATTCGTTACATTGAGTGGGGCATGAATTAATTGAAAAATGCACAGCATTTCTTTTCTTTTCCTTGCCTTTTTTTTATTATTATGTACTTATATATTTTTCCACCCTAACAAACTGCGTTAGGAGGTATCTAACGTTTAGCCCAAATCGATGCGTGCGTAGAGCACAGACAGTGGCAGAGCAGCGGCTGAGGCAGAGGGCAGCGCAGCACCAACTAGAAGCAGCGGCAGGACACTGAGTTAGAGGTGGTGAACGATTTTTCTCTGGCACGAGCGAATGCGGTTTGAAACAGTCCATTTCCATTTCCATTTCACTAGCCGCAATTGAATTGCTTAACTCATTTTATTCGCGCACAACTAATTCACTAATTGTTGTTGTTGCGTTTTTTTTTTTTTTTGTTATTTTTTTGTGTTAAGTATTCTTTTAATTCTTCACGCACACAAACGCATACGGCACACACACATATTTAGTTGCTCAAAATAAATGTGTTTTCTTATGAGAAGAATCGCCTCAAAAAAAATGGTCGTGTTTTAGCCACACAGTGTGTACACACTGCCGCAAAGTGTATGGTTTATTATTCTAATTGGGTATCGATACTAAACAGTAGCGATAGACGCTTGTATCAAAAAATACATATTAACTAATTAAAATGTTTGAGTTCATTTTATTTAAATGTATACGGTTCGCTCATATTGTGATTGAATTGCTTTAGACAAAATTTAGTAAAATTATTAAAATATCGATACTTGGTAAAATATTGATAGTCTCTGTCGCGCTTATCGATATATGGACCATCACCAGTCTTGTGCAGCTTGTTTTTAGCCAGTCATTTGCTTTTCTTCCATTCATTTTCTACCGGAACGTAAAAATAAAAAGTACAAAATGGAAGTATTCATGGCTGAGAGAGTAAGTATTGTTCTAGACCATAGTTTATTTTATAGAATATTTTTAAATTGAATACGGAATTGTTATTCCCCGCCTGCTAGGATGAAATTGAATTGAAGCCAAAAGATGCGCACAGCTCGTTGGATGAACTAGATATGGAAGATTTATATGTGCGCTATAAGGTATACCAAGTGTTTGTTATAAGTATTTGGCAATTCATCATATCTTACCTGCCTTTGTTTTTATTAGAAATTGCAAAAAACCTTAGAATTCATTGAGGTGCAAGAGGAGTACATCAAGGATGAGCAGCGTAATCTGAAAAAAGAGTATTTACATGCACAGGAGGAGGTGAAGCGCATACAATCGGTGCCTTTAGTGATTGGACAATTTCTGGAAGCTGTTGATCAGAATACAGGAATTGTGGGCTCCACCACCGGCTCCAACTATTATGTACGCATTCTCTCCACTATCGATCGTGAGCTTCTGAAGCCATCCGCCTCGGTTGCCTTACACAAGCATAGCAATGCCTTGGTCGATGTCCTGCCACCAGAAGCGGACAGCTCCATCTCAATGCTTCAGCCCGATGAGAAACCCGATGTCAGCTATGCCGATATTGGTGGTATGGATATGCAGAAGCAAGAGATTCGAGAAGCTGTCGAGCTGCCGCTCACCCACTTTGAGCTATACAAACAAATCGGCATCGATCCACCTCGTGGTGTCCTGATGTACGGTCCACCCGGTTGCGGTAAAACGATGTTGGCTAAAGCTGTGGCTCATCATACGACCGCCTCGTTCATACGCGTCGTCGGATCCGAATTCGTACAGAAGTACTTGGGTGAGGGTCCACGCATGGTGCGCGATGTCTTTCGCCTGGCCAAAGAGAATGCGCCAGCCATTATCTTTATCGATGAGATCGATGCGATTGCCACGAAACGTTTCGATGCCCAAACAGGCGCTGATCGTGAAGTGCAGCGAATTCTGCTCGAGCTACTGAATCAAATGGATGGCTTCGATCAAACGACCAATGTGAAGGTGATTATGGCAACAAATCGTGCAGATACACTGGATCCAGCTCTGTTGCGTCCTGGCCGCTTGGATCGTAAGATTGAATTCCCATTACCGGATCGTCGACAGAAGCGTTTGGTCTTCTCCACCATCACATCGAAAATGAACCTCAGTGAGGATGTGGATCTGGAGGAGTTTGTGGCGCGTCCTGATAAAATCTCTGGTGCCGACATCAATGCCATTTGCCAGGAGGCGGGCATGCATGCAGTACGCGAGAATCGTTACATTGTCCTTGCCAAGGACTTCGAGAAGGGCTACAAGAACAACATCAAGAAGGACGAACAGGAGCACGAATTCTATAAATAGACATTTAGCCTTACAAACATTTTTGTTCTTCATTCGTAATCCTCAACTAAGATTTATAATAATAATAATAATAATAAAATTATATCTTCTTATATGGCCTTTTGACTTTATTAACATTAGACAAATTTTACTCTTCGTAAATTTGTAGCAAATTTTCTATAAAATTGCAATTTTCGAACAAATTTTATTTTATAAATGATTTTTAAATCAAGTGAAACATCTTCTAAATATCTTGATCTGAAAATCTTGACGTTTTGATATATAAAAAAAAATGTTCAAGCTTAAGCAATCTAAATTAAATTATTCGAGCTGTGAGTTCTAATAGTCTTGATCTAAAATGCTTTTAGCACATGTATGTAGCGCCAGAAAAAACAACAAATGTATAAAAAAATGTGCATTTTATTTGTCGTAAACACACGCACAGCAAGCAAACAAAATCAAAAATAATCATAAAATATAAAAAAAAGAGAAAAACAAATATTAACCCACTGTAAGACAACTGATGTTGTTAGTTGTTGTTGGCTGTGGTTGTTATTGGTTTTTTTTTTTTTTTTTTTTTTGGAACATTGGGTTCATTGGAATTGAAACAGGGTATCCAGGAGTCCAGCCTTACATCAATTTCATTGGGTCGCAAACAACATTCGGGAAAAGACTTCAACATGAGGGCGCTAGTGAGGGAAGATGTCGATGTCGATGTCGATGACGATGTTCCGTGTGTAAAACTACTTCATCAGTGAATTCACCACTGCATTCACATTGATGGCCTTGAGGTCTGCATAGGTCTGTCCAGTGCCAACGAACACAATTGGCTGTCCGGTGATATAGGTCATGGAGATGGCGGCGCCCACCTTGTCGTCGATCGTATCAAATTTGGTTAGGACAATGCCATCGATGATATGGGGATTCTCATTGGATGAGTAGTCTGCCAGAGATTGATTGAATTTGACAAGCTGATCGACGGCCTCATTGCCGACGAGGGCCTCGCCCACAAATAGCACCAAATCCGGATTGTTCACCTTGATCAGCTTGGAGAGGGAGCGCATCAGTGGCTCATTGTCCTGCATTCGTCCAGCCGTATCGACCAGCACCACATCCACTTTCGTATCGTGCGCATATTTTATTGCCTCCATGGCAATGCCAGCCGCATCCTTGCCATAGCCCTTCTCGTACAGCTGCACCATGGTGCGCTGTTTGTGTTTCTCGGCCGGATGCAGTGCATTCAGATGTCTTGTGTGTGTGCGCAATTGTTCCACGGCGCCAGCTCGAAACGTGTCACAGGCAGCGATCAATACATTGAAATCGTTCTCAATCAGCCAAAAGCAAATTTTTGCCAAATTTGTGGATTTGCCAACGCCATTGACACCGCAAAAGATGATGGTATAGGGGCGTCCGTTGCGCTTCGATTCCAGCGCATCGCGTATAATATCAATGCGACGCTTGGGCGACAGAATCCGCACCAGCGACTGGGTTAACGCTTCCTTGACCATGTTGGCGATGCTATCGAAGGTGCCCATCTGTTTGCCTTCCAGCGAGGTGGCCACTGAATCACACAGTTTCGCTGCGATTTCAGACGCCACATTTTTCGAGATTAGATGATCACGCATCTTCTCTAGCGCCGGCTGCAAATCGTTCAGCGTCATCGTCTTGGCACCGACAATGCCCTTGAAATAGGATAGAAGTAAGCCGCCATTGACCTTGCGTTGATTGCGCTGCTGTTGCTGCTGCTGTGTCTGCCTCTGTTTCTGTTGCTTCTCCTCCAGTTCGCTGTATCCGCTGGATTCGCTGTCCGCACCATCCGTGTCGCTCTCTACATCCAAGTCCTTTATGCTGCCTTGCATGGTGCCCACCAGCTGCAAAAGATATCATGGTTTAATCATTTTTATAGATAATGGTATCTTTCGATTCAGCCTACCTCATTGTTGATGCTCTGAAGTTGTACATCTTCGGGCGTATCCTTGGAGCGATCAAGCAGCACTGCATCCTTGGAATTGCCACCCAAATCCCAGACACGTGGCTTCTTGCCCGCCTTCTCTCGCTCCCTATCTACGGCGCTTTGTTTGGCCGGCTTCGCATCCATCGCCGCCTTCTTTGTGGGTGTTAACTTCTCGCGTAGCTTACGTCGATTTTCCTGAATTATATCTTCATTGGTTCGCGGCGGCGATGATGGCTGGGATTTGTTTGTTGGCGGACTCTCCTGTATATTCACACGCTTCTCGGTTGTGTTAGCCGCCTTCTTGTCGTCCTGTATCATGGACGCCACAGTTTTCTTTGATTTCTGCGATTCGTTGTAAGAGCGCATGGCTTTGGGTGCTTTGCCCTGTTTGGCAGATGCCTCCTCGGCGGCGCTGAGCACCATGCGAAACTCTTGTTCGAACTCATAGTCGATTGCCAAGCGCTCCTGTGCCGCAATCCCAGCGAATTTCTCCTGAAAGGCAATTTGCATTTCTGCTAGAAAATTGTCCAAATAGTTGAGCTTGATGACTTTTTGAAAGACGGCGGCATAAACCACATCGAGCTCATTGTCTAGCTTAAATTGCACAGCCAAATGATCCTCTTCAAAATACTTGGACTCTGTATTTCGCTCCTATAAAAAAACAGAGCAGCAAAACATAACAAATTAGCATTAACAATAACAATAACAAACAATTCGATTTACATGCCTCTAGAATGACGCCACGTATTAAGCTATTGATACACGATGCGTAGTTCTTGCCGGATTCATTTGAATTCCAGAGCACAACGCCGCCTTTTGTGAATATGACCACAAAGTCTAACATTTTCTATTTACGTACTAATTGGTCGATAAATCGTTTTGTAAAGTAAACGCTAACAAATTCAACTCGAGTCTCGAGCCAACCAACTACCAAAACACATTCCACGTCATGAGCCCGATATTCACGTCGATAGCTATCGATATATTTATGCAAAACGAAATGAAAAGTAAAACTTCGAAATGTCAAATGATTACCGAGCACGGAATACCCTGTATATCCAATTTTACAAATATTCTATCAAAATTAAGCACTTACTATATTTAGAAACTAGTTTTTATCAAAAGATTTATGAAAACTATTCTTGGATAATGGAAAAGTATTTTTTCTATTAAGCTGACTTGACCAACTTTCACCTGTATGCAATTCGAAGCAAATGCAAATACCTGTCAAAATCGCAGCTGTTTTGTATTAGAGATGAGACAAATTTGTAAAAATATCGTTTAAATTAGCATAAAACATTTAAAAACAATATTAAATGAAAATACAGTTGTAATACTTTGACTAAAATTTATCCATCCCAAAAATGAAAATAAATGTATTTTATCGTTTTTCATTTTTTTATTGACGCTTATTAACTAACGTTCATGGTTTGTGAATGGAATTTTGAACATTATTGCAATAAATTTCACATACATGAAAAATTTTGTTACAAAAAAGTGGACATTCGTTGAATGTAATTCTATACAGAGAAAAAAAAAACGTATATATAATGTTGTTTAGACGCGAAAAGAAATATATGCTACGTAAAATGGATGATTATTATTGTTCATCTCCTTCTGGTGCTAAGAGCCGGCTGCTCCTTCTCCTCCTACCCTTTACTCCTCACTTTATGGACGCCAAGACTTACGATCCAACAATAATGTTATTGATGGGAATATGTATCAGCTTGACAAAGAATCCAATGAAGCCCATGATGCAGAAGCCGATGGCTGTGGCAATGGCGATCTTTTGGAACTCCTTGCGATCGGGCTTCGTGCAGCGTTTCACCAAACGAATGGAGTCCTTGGCAAAGGCACGACCGGGTTCAGCAAATTTCACAACTTTATCCATGGTTATGTTAAATGTGCGATTTTTGAGGTGCTGTAAGTTTATTTGAATAGATTACAATTATTAATATGAGGTATAACGATATATCGTGTAAAATTGAATGTGGGCCAGCGCACTTTCTCACAATAACAACAACAAAAAGACCCGATGACATCGTCAACGTCACGACGCCGACGACGATGCTGACGACGTGGCAGCCGACGACGTTGGCGACGTCAGAGGTGAAATTTTTTTTACTGTATCAAGCCCCTGCCGAACTCTGTTGCACGTGTCGCTGCTTTTCCAAATGATATTTCATTTATTTCCAAATCATTTGTTTTCATTTTGTTTATAACTGTCTTTTTGATTGAGATCAGAAATTTCGGAAAGCCACTTAGTGCAATGCTGTTACACCAATGCGGATTGAAATAAATTCAGTATGAATTTTATATTAGTCGTTCATTCAAGCTTACACTGTTAATAAATTTATACTTGATAATTGTATTAAATAAATATCGCGTTGATGTTTTAAAAAGCTAAAATATCCAACATTTTACACACCTCCTCTTGCTTTGAAAATTTCCACACGAATGACTTACTCAAGTAGTTCGTGTAGCCTGCTACGCACGAATTTGTTTTGACAGTTGTCCACGTCAAAATGTCAAAAAGAAAAGCAGTGTTGATTTTACCGTTGCCAGTTGCTAGTCGTTGCCAGATGCTCGAAGTAATGTGACTGGTAGCGCTACAACATCCAATCAGCTGTTGCAACAAAAATGTTTTAGCCGACATTTTACTTTTTCGTACGGCATTTTGCTTTTTTGCATTTTGCATTTTACGGCTATTTCGGGCTAATACGAATGTTAGCAAATAATTAAATTGGTTATTGCATATTTATTATATACAATACAATTGTTACTGCGTTGTAAGTTGAAAAAAATAAAAAAATATTTATAAAAAATAGAAAATAAAGATCCAATTTGTGTCCGCTAAAGTGTGTCCTTTTTCTATTTTTGCAAAGCTGAACATATTTTTAAAACTTATATTTTTATCAAATATTTCATTGGTTATTTTTACACACAAAAAAAAAAAAAAAAAAAAAAAAAGGAAAGATGAGCGCACAGCCGAGTCCTTGCATGAATCCGCAGCAGCAGCAACAGCCTACGGAGCAAGAAAAGGTAAATACTTTTCAACTTTATTGTGTATACATATGTATGTATGTGTATGTATTGCGTGTCGATATATATATGTAATTACTTTTATGTACCTACATTTTTTTTTTTTTTTTTTTTTTTTTTTTTTTTTGTATATAGTTGTGTAAGTATAATATAATTAAATACATTATTCAGTTAAATTGTTGAAAATATATCAAATAAAAAAATGTATACGAATCGCTTCATATATGTAAATGTAAATATAAAATAATAATGTATTTGATATATTTTTAAAGTTTATTTCTTATATATATATTTTGTAAAATTTATATTTATATTTTAGGTTTATCAATGGATCATCGAGCTGGCTCATCCGGATACTCGCGAAACGGCGCTGCTGGAGCTAAGCAAGAAGCGTGAAACGGATTTAGCGCCGATGCTTTGGAATAGTTTTGGCACCGCTTGCGCTCTACTGCAGGAGATCATCAATATATATCCATCTATAGCGCCGCCCACTCTGACAGCCCATCAATCGAATCGTGTTTGCAATGCATTGGCGTTGCTGCAATGCGTCGCCTCGCATCCGGAAACACGCACCGCCTTCCTGCAAGCCCAGATCCCACTCTATTTATATCCATTTCTATCAACCACATCGAAAACGCGTCCATTCGAATACTTGCGCCTGACGAGCTTGGGCGTGATTGGTGCACTGGTCAAGACTGATGAACAGGAGGTTATTACATTTCTGTTGACCACCGAAATTGTGCCACTATGTCTAACCATCATGGACAGCGGCTCGGAGCTGAGCAAGACTGTGGCCACATTTATTATACAAAAAATATTGCTAGATGAATCGGGATTGTCATACATCTGTCAGACCTATGAACGCTTCTCTCACGTAGCCATAACGCTGGTGAGTGCAACTCTATATAAATATATTTATGTATATGCTCTATGTTTCTATCTCACTCTATCCTGTGCAGGGCAAGATGGTTATACAGCTGTCGAAGGAGCCCTGCGCACGCCTTTTAAAGCACGTCGTACGCTGCTATTTGAGACTCTCTGACAATACTCGGTATGCCTGCATATTATCTATAACTCTCTATTAACTATAACTAATTTTCTTTGATTATGCAGCGCACGCAAAGCCTTGGGTCAGTGTCTCCCCGATCAATTGCGCGATGGCACTTTTACACAATGTTTGCAGGACGATAAGTCCACCAAGCAATGGCTGCAGATGCTCATTAAGAATTTGGAACCAAATGCCGCACAGCCGCCAGGAGCTGATCCGCGACAGATTGGTATGTCGCCACTGGGTAGCTAAAACAGCAGCAACAGCAGCAGCATCAACAGGAGCAGACATCATCAGTCTCCCAATTTGTTAGTTTTTCAATCGTAATTTTGTTAGCCTTTAAAGAAATTTGTTTAACATGGATATGGCCCATGCATTGGATTGCTATAACTATATATATATATATATATATATATATATATATATATATATATATATATATATATATATATATATATATATATATATATATATATATATATATATATACATAACTGATGTATGTACACATGTATACACTTTATAGACATATGAACGAAAGATCTATATATGAGATTGTAAAGCTAACTAAGAAAAGAAAGTTAAACAATGAAAAAGCTTGCGAATGCTATTGCTAACCATTAAATTCACAAGTCATTTAGCTATAGCTTAACTAACTTATTTATGAATATATATATTATATATTTGTATATTGATTATAAATTGCTGCTAATAAATTAATAATATTGTAAAAAATTAGCTAAAGTCTCGTCACGATTTGTATTTGTGTTGCAACATTCAAAATGCATTTATTTGACTTTTAGTGTGGGATTATCGTATGTATGCACATATATACAACAATATATATAGATATATATATATACCTTTCATATCAATTACAACATACAACAATTAAAGCAATTCGCTGCGAGCACAAAAATACATACAAAAAACTTTTACAATTACATTCAAGTGCATTAAACTACAAATAGTTACATATAAATATATATCATATCATAGCATATATATATATATATATATATATATATATATATATATATATATAAACATTGATCACAACGAATAATTAATTATGGCAAAAGTCAACCAATACGTGTATATTATATATATATGTGTACTTTCTGCACATATATGCGAGGGTAGTCTGAAGAAAGTGTCATTATTATAGCTGATTTTTGTCGGTTTATTTAGACTACCCGCGTATATATACCGATATCCAAATATATATATATATTTCAAAGTCTATCCATTCATATATCGATTTTTTTTTTTTTTTTTTATATATGTATGTATTCTGTTTGCCAAAAAAAAATTTTTTGTTTACTGTTCCGACCGAACAGGCGGAGCAGCAGTTGCTGCAGCCGATGCACGTCTGCCGATCTCAGTTTCTAATGGATGAGATTCAATTGACAATCCCTGGAGCTGGGGCAATGCACACATCTGCTCGAGGAGATCGAAACCATTTCGCCAGATGAGCAACTGGGCGCGCAATTTCAATTTGTTGCGATTCTTGATCAAATGACGCTCCATGGCAAAGCCCTGGCGGGCGCAGGCAAAGTCACAGGCGCGCTGCCTCAAAACGGGACAAATATCGTTGTTGCCGTCGCCGACGTAAAAGACATGATCGTAGCGTATATTGAAGCGCAGATCCTGTTCAATGACAAAATGCTCCAAAACACGGCCCTTGCACAAATTGCTGGCACTCAATTTACATTCTGTTTGCTGATGATACGGACGCACTTGGAGCTGGCCATGTTCATCGAAATGAGCAGGATTGGTAAAGATAGCCTTGAAGCTATCGGACAAATTGTGTGCGCGCAGCCACTCATCAATGAAAACACTATTCGAATCACTAATGATGATCAAATCAAAGTTGAGACGCTTCTGCAAATGCTTGATGAGACGCACGAATCCAGGTACCTCCGGTATGCAGCGTATAATATCGCGAATGCGCGCCTCCTGGACTTGTTGCGCATGCAACAATCGAAAGATCTCGGCCATGTACTCGGTCCAGCATTCGCTGTCCATCAAATCGGTGAGGGCTTTTGAGCTAATCAATTCATTGGGCAGCATATCGCGCACCACGGTGTCCGTATTCTGGGATACAATTGTATGATCAAAATCGAATGCAGCCAAACGACGACGCTGCTGCTTGCCCAGCCCACACGATGCTGCTGAGATGGATGGGCCTCCTCCTTTTGCCGTAGACATGTTGACTGTCTTTTGTATGGAAAAATTCAGCTGCTGCCTTTTAAATGGGTTTTTGAGTGCCCACTGGTGGGCAGCACCAGCAGCTTGACTTTTGCTTCTGCTTTCGCTGTATGTATGTACTTTGGATTTAGCTTTGGGCAACTTTGACAGTAGCTTTATTAGCATCGGCGTTGCCATCCGATGAGAAGCTTCTGGCATGGCCACCTTCAAAGCGGCGATGGTGTGAAGCGCCTCTTTGTTCGATCTTTAAATCCAATTGTACTTTTTATCGATAAGCAATTAGCTTTCGCATTGTGCGTAATTCGATTTAAAATTTGTGAAATTCCTGAAATATTTTCTCAACAAATATGAATGATAAATAAAATAAATTTATGATAAATGGTTTAAGAATAGTTTCTGATTTTTATAATTTATCGAATTAACCAGCTCAGTGGTAAATATTAAATGTATCATATTTCATTTCCCCGTGAAACGACTAAAATAATTAATATGTTAGCTTAAGAAATGCCTTTTATTTACATGATCTTTATTCAGATTTCAGATAAGTTTTAAATATAGAATACTCCAACTTTAAAGTATCGCCTGTATATGATTCGTAGCATTGTAGCATCGATGTATCGATATACGATTAGCAACCCTACATTTTATTTCCATTTTGTCGTGACGAGTACGGTAGTGTTATATTCCAAGCGAAAAAGAAAAAACACTGTCAGACAGCGAGCAGAGCATACATTTAATAATGAATTGTTAAAACGATAGGTGCGCGCCGAATTAAAATTGCGTATGTTCGTACGATCAGTTGAAACAATTAACAATAAACGCTATTTTTTTTATAACAAATTTATGCGTCGTCGTCTGCTGTTCAATCGTTAAAAAGTGCGTGGAAAAGTGTACGAAACCAATACACGGAAAGTGGGACAACCGAGCGCTGTGCTTGTTGGTGTAGTGCGCTGTGCGTGTGTGTAGTGTGTAGTGTGTATGTTTGTGTGTGGTGTGTGCTGTTTGTGTGTGTGCGAGACGAGTACAAGTACGGGTAATTTGTACCGACTACAGTCTCATCAATGTGTTCGACAATGTTTTTTTTGTATATTAAATATATATAACGAAAAAGTGCAACGAAATGTTTACATATTGTGCAAATAAAAACAAAACATGTTCCATGTCTTAACACACATCGACAAAGACACGCGCACACCAATATACACGCGAATTGCATGCAAAGAGAAGGCGCTCAACTTCTACTCCATCTTCTTTTGTCTGACGTTTTGCCGCATGGTGAGTTTATTGTCTGCCTGCTAGCCAGCCTGCTGTTGTTGTTGGATCAGTTTTCGGCGTCTTCTACTATGTAGCAGAGTTTTACTGCTTTTTCGCTCTTTTCAACTTTTTTCGCTAGTTTTATTTCTTTGTTTTTTTTTTTTTTTTCTATTTTGCATTGCCTTAGGCTCGATGCGCTCGGATTTGTTGTTGCCTTTGACGCTGCTCATTTTTGTTGTTGCATAGGCGCTGTTGTCGTCATTTACGGAGGGGTCAATGATGCAGATGCATGTATAAAGTATTTTACACATGTGTGCGTGTGTGTATGTGCTTGTACATGTGTGTATGTACATTGTGCACGAAGGCATGTATGTATTTTTCTCCATGCAGCGGCACGGGCGATTGCCTCTCATGCTGGTATTGGTTTGAATGTGTGTGTGTGCGCTGGCTGCGCTGTGGTGAATTTCTGTCTTGGACCCTGGTGAATTTAGCAGTGTTGCCAACACACACACCACGTCGCAGCCGTTGCCAGTTGTTGTTGTAATAGTGCGTACCAATGTGGCGCGGTTTTCTCAATTTCTGCTGCTCCCGACAGACAGCTGTGTGCCGCGCATGTTTCCACGCTTACGCAGCGTATTGTTAACAACTTTGGTGTTATTTTTGTTGTTTCATTTTTTTTTTTAGCTTCATGTTACTGTTTACGCGGCATTTTCTAAGACTCAATTTCATAATCAAATTGAAACCCCCGATCATGCATTTAAATATTCCCATCCAATTTTTTCCGCTCTTGGTTTCATTTCTATAAATAACAAACAAGCAAATTGCGTTTACTTTTATTTCTCTTATATTTGGTTACCGGCGACGCAGTGTGTATGTGTGTTTAATACTTAAGTTACTGTTACCTGGCGTAAATAGCGAGATTGCAAGAGTTAAATAAAAACAAAACAATACATAAACACACGCGGACGAATATGTGTGCGTATTCGAACATATAATTGCCGCTAGTTAATGTAAGTTGTATATTTCATGGCCGATCACAGATGCGGTACTTTGAAGTAACGGTGCAACGCACACACACATACTGTAAACTTCAGCAGAGGGAGAGAGAGTGAGAGAGAGAGAGCAGAAGAGAGAGGGAGACTGAATTGTAGTTTCGATATACGCATTATTTATTAGTTACAATTAATTAAATAATAGCAAAAGGCTTTAAAGAAAAACCGATCGAAAAATATCTGTTAAATTTAAAAAAAAAGTTTAGTGCTCTGTTGTTTATTATTGTCGTTGCGTACTGTGTGCTGCCTATATATATTTGTAAATTAGTCTATGTGCGTTTGGATGCCTGTGTATGTGTTTGAGCATGCAGCTGAGTTCGTTCTCCTTTTCGGCGCTTACTAATTTGATTATTATTCTTATTACTTTTACTGTTATTATTTGTTTATATTCTGTATCCATACACATCTTCTAATGACATAGTACATACATACACCATCTCCATAATAACGACATATGCAGGCAACTAGCAGTTAACGGCGTTCTTCTGCTTCTTCTTTAACAACATCATCTCTTGGATGGCTGCGGCTAGACTTCTTATTCCTTCTTTTTTTTTCTCTCAAGAAATTAATGATTTTTATGGCTTTCTAAATGAATATCCTTGTGACCGCTAAATTGAACAATATCATCAGAATAGTCTTCTTCGTATTCAGTAGTATCGTATTCATCCTGATCTATGCTCAACATTTTCTCTAGCTGTAATCGTGTGAATCGAAATATCGGTGCTGGCTTACGCAACTGATGACATCCCCAATATAATGTCGCTTCTGTCCCGTTATTCAACGTTGCATTGTCTATCATTATGTGATCATCGTTTGCTTCTTCCGATTGGTTGGCTGTATCATCTGTTGGGCTAGATGTACCACTGTCCGTCGTTGTCATCGTTGTCGACATTGTCGTAGTCACTGTTGTTGTTGTCGTCGTCGTCGTCTCCGTATCCGCATCTCCATCCGAATCCTTTTTGTTATATCCGATAGACTGCCGATATGCTTGCTCTTGTTGTCGTTTCATTAGCTTCATATCATTCAGGTCAGAGCAGATGACACGAAACAGTAACCAAGCGCCAGCTAATGCCATCATAAAATGTTCCATCAATCCAAAGCGACATTTACCGGCAGCAACTGGCATCATTACTAGATGTGTACCCGGTATCCGCCCACCCGTTGCCAACGCACGGCATAGACTGATGTGGTCCTTCATGGGCTGCCAAAGTGGTGCAAATATCGACTGGAGCAACATCAAAACAAAAATTTCTGCTACCAAAAAATCGAAAGAAAACTAAATAAGAGTTGTAAAATTTTATTAGTTAATATTATTATATTTTTGTTACCTTGTGTAAGACCTTAAACACCAATTTTGATTTACTAGCTATAGCCAAAGAGTTCTAGTCTAATTTCAATTATTTGATAAACCTCAAAATAGAAAATAAAA
Source organism: Drosophila koepferae (assembly GCA_030914345.1). Classification (NCBI taxonomy): domain Eukaryota; kingdom Metazoa; phylum Arthropoda; class Insecta; order Diptera; family Drosophilidae; genus Drosophila; species Drosophila koepferae. Next base: position 15,669,925 of record JAUESR010000196.1, on the reverse strand, counting down.
AATTTTTGCTTTAACGAAACAATTTTTCAAAAGCTAATCAGATGAAACAATAATAATAAAATAATAAATAAGCTATCGATATTTATTAGTTTACATTTATGTATTTTTATTTATTATTAAAATATTTACAGCAGAGTTATTTGAATTTTAGCCACTTTATAATTGAAGAATATACATACTTTTTTTGGTTTTTTTTACTATTGCTCATTCTAGTCAACGATTTCTTTCTCATAGGCATTCGATCGTATCTATTTGATTGAGTTTCCCATATTTAGTCAATTGCACATCTCTATTATATTTGAACGTAAGCTCAGTTGCTGAAGTTTTTGTTGTTCTTTACTTTCGTTAAGTTTCTTGCAATATTGACTATTTGAATAGGAGCCTCGATAGTTTTGCTCAACGATAAATATCATGTGCTTTAGTTGGAACTGTGCAAAATTATCGGCAAATTGAGCGCGAAATAGAAAACTGATTCAACACATTATTTACTTGAATATTAATTTACTTGATATTAAATATATGTATGTAACTAATACTTTTGTTTTTGCTTTTCTCTAATTTCTTTTTAGGCAAAAGGAAATTGCGTTTGGTGCGGATAAAGGAATAAAGCAATGAATGATTTACGCCAGCAACAAGTACAGGTAGCAGCAACATCATCATCAGTTAGCCTGTCAGCAACGCCCCTCTGCTCCAGCAACAGCTCCACAAGCAGCAGCAACATTAACAGCGCCAGCTCCAGTTCCAGTGCCAGCGTCAGTCCACGTTCCAGTTCCAATTCGAATTCCAGCATTGGTTCGAACTGTAAGTCCGCGATAACGACGACAACTGCAGCAACAACGACATCCAGCAGCAACAGCAACAGCATCATCATCCAGCAACGACAGCAACAGTTGGAGGAAGAGGAGCAGCAGGTAGTTAGCTCTACATCTTCGCAGCAACAGCAACAAGAACAATTGAATGTGTCGACAGCAGCAACAACGCAGCAGCAGCAATATCATCATCATCAGCAGCAACAATATCAGCAGCAGCAGCAGCAGCAGCAGCAGCCGCCGCAGGAACAGCATCAGTTGGTGGGTCAAATAACCAGCACCACAGCATCGCCGCCGCAGCACAGACTGCGCGACGATGCGCAGCTGCCATATAGCCCCAGCAGCAGCAGCAACAACCAGAGCAGTGGACCAACGCCAGCAGCAGCAGCAGCAGCAACAACAATGGCCGCCACAGCTTTAGATGTGAATGGTGAGGAAAACAACAGCAGCAATAATAGCGGTAGCGGCAGCAGTAGTCACAAGCTAATACTTAAGCTCTCCAAGCACGGCAGCAGCAGCAGCAGCAGCAGCACAACAAGCGAATCTCAGGCAGGCAACGATGAGCGACGCGTCGAGCCGCTACGCATACAGTTGCCCACACAGTTGCCAACAACAACCACAACGGCAGCAGCTACAGCAGCAGCAGCAACAACAAATGCAATGGGACAACAGGGTATTGTGCCTAAGCTAACAATTAGGCCGATTAAAGCACAAGATAATATGTCCAATAATTCAGACGCATCATCGTCCTGCTCCTCGTCCTCGTGCGCCGACGAGGAGCATTTGCCGCACATTGTGCCCAAGCTGACAATACGAGCCGCCAATGAGGAGCGAGACAGCAGCGTGGTGCCGAAACTCATCATCAAGATGCCTGATGCCGCAGGAGTTACTGCTGCTGCTGCCTCTGCCGCCGCCTCTATGGAGTCTAGCAATTGTCACAGCCCACTGAAGTCGGTGAATGCAATTTCAGCAGCAGCTGCCGCCGTTGCTGCCACAGCTGGCGGCGCATTGCCCAAGCTGACCATCAAGACCACCAAAGTGGATGGCAATGGCGGCAGTGAGACGCAGCTACTCAGCTGCAGTCTATCGCCGGCGTCTGCATCCAGCTCGTGCGCCAGCTCCTTTTCCTCAACCAGCGAGCAACTGCAGCAGCCCCTAGTGCCTAAGCTGATGATCAAGACAACGCATGCGGGCAGCAGCTGCATTAGTAGCGAGGAGCAGCAGCCGCAGCAGCAACAACAACAAATACCAAAGCTAACTATCAAAACGGGTAACCAGGAGCAGCTGCTGCAGCAGCAGCAGCAACAGTTGCCGAAGCACACGGTCATTATGACGCACGATGCTAAGAATGCGCAATCCATACCCAAGCTGACAATCAAGACCAAGTCCATTGAGCTCGACGATGACGAAAAACAACAGCAGCAGCAGCAGCAGCAACAACAACAGCAACAGTTGGTGCCGAAGCTGACCATTAAAACGGGCAACAGCATCGAGCAGCAGCAACAGCCACTGCTCAAGCTGACCATCAAGAATCTTTGCTCGCCCAAGCACAAGGTGCGCGCTGTGCTCGAAGAGAAGGTGCTAACTTCCAAGCTGACGCTCACCAATGGCGGCGACAGCAATCTAACAGCAGCAACGGCAGCAGTGACAACTGTTGTTGATGGCGAAACGGACGAACTGCGTCGCAACTCTGATGATATGGACATTGATGATGCGCTATCGAAGGAGCATGATCCAAAAATGTTTCACAATTTGCCGCCAGCGCACAGCAGCAATGGCATTGCGCCACAGCAACAACAACAACAACAGCAGCAACAGCAGCCGAAACAGACACAGCAACATAATATCGTTGATATGGTTGATTTGACGTCGTCGCCCTCGCCGGGCTCATCGCCAGCGCATATCAACAATAGCAGCAACAGTACTCAGGGCAACAGCTATGCGACTGCAACAGCAACAGTTGCTGGCAGACCACAGAATTGCTTTCTGCTCGAGTATTTGCAGATGCAGGATGGAAACACAGTGCCCAATGCCATCAACAACAATAGCAACAACAACAAGAATAATAATAATGATAATAATAATAGCAGCAGCAGCAACAGCGGCAGCAGCAATCCCGCCTCACCCAACTCCAATATATTGCTCAGCCAGCTGACAGCACCACCCAAGAGCTTCAGCAACAGCAGCAACAATTCAACAGCTGCTGCAAAATATCCACAGCTAACGGAACGTCTAATGGCTAATGGAGCAGCAGTAACAACAGCAGCAGCAGCAGCAGCAGGAGCAACGACAACAGCTACTGCTGCAACAACAGCATCAACAACACCCGTATTAGCAGCAACTATTGCTCGCGGAGCAGAGCCAATAATCGATTCGATTGAGATACTGGACACGCCCGAGGGCAGTCCACATCCGCAATTGACGCCCTCCTATATGCAAAGTGCCTATGAGACGGAACAGACACCGCCATCGCCAACACCACCACAGCATCATCAACATCAGCAGCACCAACTAAGCAATCATCTGAACCATTTGAATCTAAATCTTACTCTGAATCCAAATTATAAGCCCGACAATCAAGAACAACAGCTGCTACAGCAGCAGCAGCAGCAACAACAGCAACTCAACAACAATGAGAATCATTTGAAGCGACAGCAACAGCAACAGCATCAGCAACACCTACAGACAGAGGCAGAATCTCCCAGTGGCGTAAGTGATTCATAAAAGAAAAATAATAATATTTATATACCCTGTAACTCAAGCGCAGCCAGAGGAGGCTTAGTGTAAACAAATGTAAATAAATAAACGGATAGATTACTGATAGGATTTCAGAACAAAACATTTCTATTCCATTAATCTATAATCGATACATTTATTATATTGTTATCGATATTATCAAATTTTGCAATTTCATTCTAATTGATGTGAATAATGAATAAAAGCTTTATTTTGAATCGATTTATTTATGTAGTTTATCACAAGTTATTTATAGAATCAAACCCAAGTTAATACGTATTTGTTCATTATCGATAGATATATACTAATTTTGTAAAAGATTGACATATTTACGAAACAAATTTTTTTTTGAATATATATATATATATATATATATATATATTTTTTTTTTTGATTCATTGAAACATGATATAATAATTTTGCTATTGTAAAATTTATTATTATTATTAAAATTTACTTGAATCGATTATTAATTCCTCTAATGCCAAAATGTATGACTATCGATATATATCGATTCTCGTATAATCGAAAATTAACGTTCTAATTTAAATAGAGATTAAAGTACATATTTGGAGACATAATAAATTAATTCATGGTTCATTAAGTGAACCACTGTTGAACTAGTTCTAATTGCTAAAGTAACCGACTTTTGTATTCTTTTATATTTGTAATTTTTAGTTGCCGCCGAGTAAACAGCGGCGCCTGGACAACAATGAAAATGATCAACAGACGCACAACTGCAGCAATGATGCAGCAGCAGCAGCAGCAGTTGCTGTCAGCCCAATAGCAGTAGCAGCACCCGCAGCGGCAGCAGCAACAACAACAACAACAACACCCGAGCATCAGCAACAACAACTACAGCCAACGCATCGCAGTCGCAAGCAGAAGCACGAGCGCATACTCAATACGGAGCTAGAGGAGCCGCAGCAACAGTTGCCGCTGCCAACGACAGTAACAGGGACTGAACACGCCCACAGCAATGGCAATCTGCACCTGCCGGAGGATTTATTTGCGGCAGCTGTAGCCTATTGCAAGCCTCTAACGTCGCCGTTGCCAACACCCGGTGGCACTGGCAAGCGTCGTGGCAGACCCAAGCGTAATGCCAACGAATTGACGCCGGCAACAACACCAGCGAAACCAGCAGCCTCCGCTGAACTAATAGAGGCGAGCAGCAAGTCGCGGCGTGTGCAGCTGCTGCAAAAGCGACTGGCCATCGATATGGTGGCCAAGGAGCTGTATAATAGCTTAAAGGGGCCGCCGCAACAGCAGCAGTCTCCGGAGGAGGAGGAGATGGATGCCACGCAGCAACAGCAACAACAGCAGCAGCAACAGCAACGTTTGTCAGCATTTGTAACGTCGGGACGTTGCATGGAGCAGCGATTGATGCGTGCCACGCGACGCAGCACAGCAGCGGCTGCAACAGCAACTGGAACTGGAACTGAAACGGGACGAACGCCAGCAAAGGCAACGCGCAAACGTCAAAGCAAAGCCGCAGTGGCTGCAGCAGTAGCAGCAGCAGCAGCAGCGGCGGCGGCGGCGGCAGCAGCAGCAGCAACAACGGCAACAACAGCAGCTGCATCATCTGAATATGGAGTTGGTCTGATGCCACGCCTTGAGCGGGATACAGAGTTGAGCAATGACAGCAACAGCAAGAGCAACAACAATAGCATGGCCTATGCTTTGGCTCAGATTGATCTAACCATGTGCTCCTCTTCCTCGTCCACTAGCAATGGCAGCGCAATGGCGACAACAGCAACAGCAACGGCAGCGGCAGCAACTGTCACCGCTGTCACAGCTGTGAATAGTAACAACAGCAATAGTGGTGGTGGCAGCAACAATTGCTCCTCCATGTTGCCGCCAACAACCATATTATCCTCGTCAGATCCACTGCCGGATGTAATTTTTCAGCCCAACGACTTCTCCTCCATAACTGCCACACAACAGCTGCGGAACAACAACAACAGCAGCAGCAGTATCAGCAACAACAGCAACACAAACAGCGGCAGTGGCGGCAGCCAGCATGATTCACACGACGAGGACAACTACAGCGCACTGGATAACTCTGGAGGTAATGGAGCCACAACTAAATCTCACTACAGGCAATGATCTTCATTTATTTCTCTCACTCTCTAGATGAATCGTCCACGCTGTGCAATCCTTTGAGCGCCTTTGGCACCAATCCAGCAACACCATCGACACCAACGCGAGGACGTGGACGTGGACGGGGCAGAGGTGGCGGCGGCGGCTCGGCACGCAGCAACAGTGGCGGCAACTCGGCCAATCGAAATAATGCGAATAACGCTCAGCCACGAGTGCCGCGCATGAGCCGCGGCGCCAGCGCCGTTGCCAAAGCAATCGCCCTCAGTCGTCCGCGCTGCGTGGGCGGACTCAAGCATCAGCCGGACCCAGAACGGCTCAAGGGCTTCTTTAGTCCGGTAAGTGTAGTAGAAATGCGGAATATGATATGTGTAAGGGAAATATTTTATGGGACATTATTAAAGAATTTCACGTGTGCTTGAGATAAAGAAATATTGTCCAAAGTATTACCTATGGGATATTATTTATATCTACATGAAATTGGATAATTTAAGGGACATTAGTAAGTCATAAATTACCAAAAATTACTTTACTTAAGGGAAATTATTAAAATCAAAATGAAAGGGATATTCTTTTTCAATGTAGCAAAAACATTTCTAAAAAAAATTAAAAATACCTAAAATAAATGCATTTAAAGGGTATTTGGAATTCATCAAAGCTCAAAGTTTTGGCATGATTCATTCAAAGGATGCCGCGTTGTCTCTTTCTTTATCTATGTGTGTATATGTATATCCATACATATTTATATGTATATATATATCTTTTTTTCTATTGCAATGCAACTTGTTTATCTTTTATTACGTAAATTGTACTCATACACATCAATAGACAAGACTAAACACCCACACACACACACACACACATATTTACACTCATTTACACTCATTCACACACAACAACACACATGAACTGTATTCTGTGTCGTAATTAAAATCAAAGGCGCGCGCGCGCTATATTCATTGCCAACAGCTACCAAATATGCATACGATTACAACAACAATAGTAACTACAACAAAAACAAGAGCAGCCGCAGCACGCGACCGTAGTTAGCAGCGATGCAACAGCAGCGCGTTTATTCGTCTCTTCACCTGCGATTTTAATCAGCTGCAAATTGTTGTTATTTTTCTCTCTCTCTTTTGGTTTTTATTCGCTCTTGCTTTCGATTGGCGTAGCCAATGCTTTGGGCAAATCGGCAAGTGAGGCAAACTTCACCACACCTGCTGCGTCGCGATGAGAGCGAGCGACATAACCAGAGAGAGTGTGAGCAAGCTTAGCATGTGCGTCCCCATACAGACAGTTTGGCTTCATTATTTGATTTTTCTGCATGCTGGCAATGCCGTCACACAAACACACGCCACACAGACACAGCATAGCGCAGCGTTCTCTTGAGTTGCTGCGCTCTCACGTTTGCTCTGGCTCTGGCTCTGACTCTGGCGCTGCCGGCAGCGCAGCAAACTAAATCAATCCAAAAAATAAATAAATAAAACAAAAACGAATTTAAATAAAATAAAAACTAAATAAAAAAATTGCATTTAAAACATAATGAAAAAGAATTAAAATAAAATAAAAATTAAAAATAAATAAAATTGAAATCAAAATTATATTAAATAAATCAAATAATGATATTTCCTAATATTGATTGTTGTTTGATTTGTTTTATGCTTTTGCAGTCGCCACAGGTCTTTGAGGAGGACACACGCATGAGCGCCGATCTAAATAACAGTAATCAATCGGTAACGAGCATGGAGCCTCCACTGACGCCACAAAAGTAAGTGTCCGTTTGAAAGTGAATCTCTCCCTCTATCCTTGACTAATCTAATAATCGTGCTGCAGACAACCGGACTTCCTTAACAATGAGGAGTCGCAATCGTCCATGCTGAGCAACGTTAGCCTAATGGACTCCAATCAGGGTCAATCGGTGGATGCGATACTAGGTTCGGCTTTGAAGCGACCCAAGAAGAAGAAGATGGAAATTTGTGTGGCTGAAGAGTGAGTAAACTAAAAATTGAAATAGTAACTGAATAAATATATTCATTCACAATCTCACTCTGCCGCCTCTCTTGCAGCACGGAATTCAATGCGTCTAGCATTGCTGAATATGACTGGCCGCCGCCCAAGGGCTGTTGCCCATCCAAGAATCGTGACACGTTCATGATCCAAGAGCAGGTCGCTCTCTACTTGGGCATCACGAGCTTTAAGCGCAAATATCCGGATTTGCCGCGACGCGCTGTCGACATGGAGGAGCGCAATTGGCTACAGGAGAAGGGTCTGGTCAGCGAGAAGATGTGCGATCTTGGCATCACCGCTGTCTGGGCATCCGATATACTGGACATTATGTATGCCGATTTTTATGACAAGTACGAGGAGTACAAGGAGTATATTAGGCAAAAGCATCTGCGCGAAATCGAGGCCAAACAGAAGGCGCTCGGCCTAACCGTTGGCACTGGGCGCGGTCTGCAGGCACGCGATCGTGCCATGCTCTCCGCCAGCAAATGGAATGTGTACTTTAACAAAATGTGAGTGAGGATGACCTTTGGTTATCATTAATGGTTATCAAATGTATTTCAACCAACTATTTTCTTTGATTATTCCAGGCGGAAGGAGGAGCGCGTCGCGTGTTTGGATCTGCAAACGTTTACCATGAATTTTCCTGTACAACCATCAGCACCCAGCTCCACAGCGCTGCATCGTCCTATTACGGATGCAGTGCTTGCTGCAGCGCAGGCAGAGAATATGCCGACGCCGCCGCAGATGCTTAAGCCGCGTGCCTACGATGAGGCGTTTCAGCACCTCGATCATGCCTATCCACTGGCCCTGGTGCCAGGTCAATTTACGTCCAGCTATCGACAGCTAACACCCGAAGAGCTCAGGTAAGGTGGAAGAGGAGAGTCTAAAATTGGACCTTACAGCATCAGAGACATTACGAAAACACAACGAATTTTGTTACACATTATTTATAAAACTTCTTATCAACATGGGGATATTTGAATATTGGCCAAATAGATCTGCTGATTAACTTGAAATATTTTATAGACTAAATCAAATTTAGTTTACATAAATGCAAATTTATAACTAATTCTCTCTACTTTTTTTTTTTTTTTTTTTTTTGCAGAGCTTATCCCCTGAATACCGTCCTGGAGATGCCGCAACATAAACGGGACGAGCAACAGTTGCTGCAAGACAGTGTTAAGGGTTCGCAAAGCAAATTGCAGACTGCAGCAGTGCGGCGCAGTCAGCGTTCGCGTCAGCAGCGCAGCAATGATCCGGCCAAACCTAGCAGCCTCTGCTATGTCAGCGCAAGCAGCAGCAGCAGCAGCGATACCAGCAGTAGTGAATCTGTAAGAGAGAGAGAGAGAGAAAATCGAATATATATAACAGTTATAGCTAATGCATAATTGAATATTTTTACCTTTTGCAGGATAGCGACGCGGACAGCGACAGCAGCTGCAGCAGCAGCGCCAGCAGCAGTTACAGCAGCCGCTGCAGCAGTTGCAGCAGCAACAACAGTTCCATAAACACCGCCAGCGAAACTGAACTACTGATGAAGCAGCGCGTAAATGATGCCCGACTGTCATCCCACAATTGCGGCGTCTGCCAGCGCAGTCAGCATCGAAATACGCGAAATATGCCCGAGGCCTTTATACGCTGCTACAGCTGCCGTCGCAAAGGTGAGTTTCGAATATGTAAAAGTGAATTCAATCCTAATCAAAATGTTTGCCATTTTACAGTGCATCCTAGCTGCATTGAGATGCCGCAGCGGATGGTCGGACGCGTGCGCAACTACAATTGGCAATGCGCCGAATGCAAGTGCTGCATCAAATGCCGCAGTAGCCAGCAGCCCGGCAAGATGCTCTACTGTGAGCAGTGCGATCGCGGCTATCACATTTACTGCCTGGGCCTTAAGACGGTGCCCGAGGGTAAGTTGTCATTAAATAAATATATGTGATGCTGATTCTAATTTGTCTATATATCTCGCTCTCTTCGACTTTAGGTCGCTGGAGCTGTGAACGCTGCTCGATTTGTATGCGCTGCGGTGCCACACGACCCGAAGGGCTGCCTCAAGTGCAGCAGTCCGAATTGCTGTCACCCAATGGCAGTGGCAATGACAGTCAGGCGAAGCCTGCTGTGAAGCACAAAAAAGTGAAATGGCAGAACGAGTATCGTATCGATCACATCACCAATTTGCGTGAACATTGTTCCATGCTCTGTGTGCCCTGCGCACGCGCCAAGCCCACCAAAAGGACACCGACGCCCAACAGCAGCAGCAATAATTGTGAACAGCTGCAATTGCAATTGCAGTCAAATTGTGGCGCTGCAACAATGCAGGCAACTGTGGCGACAACAGCAGCAACGCTTAGTCCCAGCATCAGCAGCAGTGGCAGCAGCAGCAGCAACAGCAACAATAATAATAATAATAATAATAACAATATTAATAATAATAGCAGCCAGCTGGAGGCTAATGCTGCTGGCAAGCAACGACTGCCAACGCAGCAACAGTTATTGCTGCATAGAAGCCAGGACATGGCAACAATACAAAGCAGCAGCAGCAGCAGCATCAATGAAGAGGCAACAGCAGCAACAATTATAACAGCAACGCCCGCCAGCAACACCTCCAACTCCAACTCAGTCGCAGCAGCAACCACAGCTGCAACAGCAGCGGCAGCAGCAACAACATCAACAGTAGTAGCAGCAGCAGCAGTTGCAGCAACAACAACAACAGCAGCAGCAGCAGCACAAACCGCAGCAGTCACGACGACAACAACAACAACAACAACAATTGGCATAGCTCCACCTCCGGTTGTTGCCTGAGTGGGGGTCATACGTTATTGTGCCAAGCGCACTTTAACGGACTTGTAGTAAAGCGCGGGTCGCAGCAGACCACTCGACCCACCCACCATCATCACCGCCACCACCACCACGACCACCAGCCCCTTCCCAATCCCATTCTACCCGTCACACACACAAACACACACTCACGTGCATAGTATTAAAAAAAAAAAAGAATAAGCTAATTTTTGTACATGTCTGCGGGCGTATGTTTATATAACACATCTATATATATATATATATATATATATATATATATATATATATATATATATATATATATAAATTAAAGCTTTTTTTTGTTTTATTTTTAATTGTTTTTATATATGCATATATATAAGTTGATTTAAATATGCCCACAATTATGTTACTTAAGCGAAAAGTGAAGAAAATATGTTATACACACACACACACATACACACACACACATGACAAGAAAAATGATCAATGTATGTTTATGCCTAAGTTGAGTTTGTTTAAATTAGCTAATAAGTTATAATACATATACACACACACACACACACCAATACCAATACACCTATTACACTTATTAATTAGCTGCATTTTAGTTAATTGTATTTTATTAATAATTTAAAAATTCGTATGGCACAATTTGTACCCACTGCAGCGATCACTTGTCTGCCAACGTATTTACCGTTGCATATACTTTTTATTTTAACGTCTCTCTCTTTCTCGCGCGCGCTCTCATTTTCTCTGTGTTCATCATTCATCACACACACACAGCAGCCTTTACCGTTAACACAACGGATTTTGTGTTTTTTTTTTTTAATTATTATAATTTGTGTTTTGTTGAAATATGCAAGAACAACAAAAGGAAAACAACAATTGTGTCTCTGTGTACGTCGTTAGCCTAATAATACAATTGTACTATACAACTAAATAAGTTACAAAAAAGAAAATAAAAATAAGAATAAAATAAAAGGAAGCAAAATAAAAACATAATAACAAATATGTAATAAATGAATTGGGCCGAAACTACCTTTTTTTTTTGATTGGTTTCTTTAAATTTTTGTATGTATGTATATGTAATCCTAAAATATTATTTTTATCTAAGGTGTAAGTTAGTCAAGTAAATTAGTTAAGCGGCGAATACAAATGCAAATGCATATATGTATGTGTGAGTACATGCGCTGCGTACATATACAGCTGTGTATGTGTGTACATATAAGTAGTGTCTTCTTACTTATGAATATATATAGAGAGATATATTTCATTTCTATATATATATATATATATATTTTTTTTTTTTTTGTTTGGCGGCAACACAAACAACCATTTACTATTTAATTAGGCCTAAGCTTGTATTATACATGTAATTAATTCTAACGTGCACCCACACACATAAACATCCGATATATTTAAAAAAAAATGCGAAAAGTTAAGCACAAGCAACGACAAAATGAATTATTATTTAAGTAACTGTAAGAGAGGAATTTAAACAACCACATAGAAAAAAAAAACGTGGTGGCAACGCTAATAGTAAGAATTTGAAAACTAGCAGCGTTACGTAGCGTAACGTAACGCATTGCAATTTCGTCTACTTAATACGAACCGAAATAAAGTTTGGTAAAAATCTAATTTTCCATTAAATTTTATGAAATAAGTCCCCAATAAGTGAATTACTATAGAAATACATATAGTTATACACTTACACGCATATATATATATATATTTATAAGTCGAATAAAAACAGCAGCATTAATAATTTTGCCTTACCTAGAACAATTTCTCTCCATTTACCAATACAATTGCCGGTGCCTGGCCAGAAGCTGCTGCTCCAGCTCATGGCCATCCCACCAATGTATCAGCTGACAGTTGAGCTCCTCGCAATATGCCGGCAGTTTCTCGTGCAGCTCCTGGCCGCGCCGTATGCAGGCAGTATCTGCTGTTCCCAGACGACGTATGGCACACAGATCGTTGCAGCTATCACCGATATAAATGAAACTACTATATGTATGGTCCCTTCCATTGCTCTTGGACATGATGAGCATGTCCATGACGCCACCTTTGCATAGATTCTCTGGACAGTATTCGCAGTGCGTCTGGTGCTCGTATGGCATGACGACCAGGTGATGATTCTCCGGCAACACGTAGACCGGGTTAGTATATATGCCAGCTTGAAAGGAGCACTCCAAATCATGCGCCGCCAGCCACTCCTTGATGAAGAAACTATTTGCATCGCTCAAGATGCACATGTCAACGTTTTCGGTCTGCTCGAAGCGTCGCAGCAAATGCAATATTCCTGGCATCGGTTTCAATTTCCGCACAGATTGCGCGATTTGTTCGGACGTGAGATGCTGCTCCTGCTGCAGCTGTCGGAGCACATACTCCAGATACTTTAGCCAACGGCTGCCGTTGATTAGCGTTTGCAGCTGCTCCTTGTGCTGGTGGTCGGGTGCCAGCAGGCGAAGCAGCGCCACGTAGGAGTCTTCCTCAATGATTGTCTTGTCGAAATCGAAGGTGGCCAGCACACGATCCTTGCACAGGCTGCCAAAGCGTCGCCAGAGCCTTGGCAAACGTGCCAAAGTGCCGAATAACATACTTGTGTATATGTGATCATAAATACATATATTGAAATAATAAAAAATGAACAAATGAAAGCAAAACTAAGGGTAAACAGAATTTAGAAGAGTGCCGTACATCTTTCTGTTTCGCTCATTCTTGTGATTGGCAATATTTGATTGTCCGTTTCGCTCACGGAACAGCTATTTATGCACTTATACTCTGTTTGTATGTATGCAGGTAAAGCAAACATACAAATTGAATGTATGTATGTAGTATGTTTGTATGTTTGATGCATATTTACTGCTTCAGCTATCAATTAATATACATATATCCAATACATATAATATGCATTATAGAATTAACAGTCAGAATGTCCAATTGTAGCTGCATACATATTTTGTAGCTCTGCTAACTCAACTGTTGCTCAACTGTAAAAGTATGCACTGGAAATTCACCATGTTGAAAGACAAACTCCAGCCAGCGCAGTTGCTCACCATGCATTGCCCCTGAAAGCAGACAGCGGAATAGATTTATTTTCTTTTTCTCTCAACTTGTTGCGCTTCGCTGTTTACCTGGTATTCTAACGGAATCAAGCAACAGTAATTTTGCAAGCTTATTTTGTGTGCTTTTCTCATGGGATTAAAAAAACTTTATTTGGATTGTATTTTTTGGCGTACACACATTTATTTAATTTAATGTTTGTTTGTTATTTTTTTTATTATTTTGGAAACGTACAATTAAAATATTTACAATAGCATTTAAATGTATTTATTATTCGGTTTGAAATTGTTTTTGTTGTCTAAGCGCGAATTCGTAGCGAATTTTAAATTTTTATATATTTACTGCTTCGTCGTCTTCATTCAAAATTATTTTGGTGTTCTCTTGTTGTTGGTGTCATACAATAACGGTAATTAATATAACCATTTCTTGCCCTTGCCTAAACTACATATAAAAAAATAATAACTGATTTTTGTTTTTACTTTTTTTTTTCTTTTGGTTTAACACAAAACTCTATAAATAGTTGTCGCGTTAGTTGGACGCATATTTGAATTTATTATTGCGTTCTTTTTTCTCGCATTTATTCAAATTTTTTTCAATTAAAAAAAAAAAATTTTTTTTATAAAATATAAAAATAATAATTAACATAAAAACGTTCAGAACTGGTTTGGTTTTTCTGTTTCCTTTTGTTTTGCTGTTATTTTTCATTCCCTCTTTGTTGATCCTCATTTTACAGTTGTCAGTTAGCACTGCTGTCACATCCAATTCACCCCACTCTCTCTCTCTCTCTCAACAGCTAGACATTTGTTTACTTTGCCGCTGTCGTTGCATCGACCGTGTGATTATTGGCATTGCCTGCTCTCTTGCGCTGGTTAGCCCCACCACTGGCCGTTGTTGTTGCTGCTATCACAGAGCTGCCAGATTTGAGTTTTGTGCGCGTCGAGCCATTAGCTACGCGCACATTGCCTGAACTATCTGTGAGATCCTCACTATCACTGGAACGTATATCGCCGGACATCTGGAGTTGGGTGAAAATAGAAAAATGATTAAATTAATTAATGCCAAACAATACTTCAAGAGTGCTCAAAGTGTAAGTATATTAACTTTTGCTCTCTCAACATTTGCTGCTGCTCGTAATGTCAAAAGTGCTTTTCTACATTACGCAGCGCTGCCTTCGCAATAAGTAAGAATGGCATATGTTACGTCACAACTCTTGCTCAATGCGCATACCATCTCTAGCTGCGTTCGTACTTGTACCAGCAATAATTTGAAATTGTGTTATTGACGTTACAGCTGCCGCTTAACATGAATTTTAAGAGCAGCTAAGTTTTTACCAAGTAATATGCATCACTAAAAATAAAATTTTCATTTCAATTTCATTTGTAGCTTTATCTTTGATTATTTCTTGCCCTGCTTATTGAAATGGATTTGAATATGAATGAATTTGACTTACCAGACCCTTCTGTAAGGAGTCGACAACAATCTTTAAAATCATATAGGTCCAGATGACATGCAGCACCAGCAGCATTAAAAGCAGCGAATTAAATATATAATAGGCTGGGAACATGGGCAGAATTCGTGGAGCTTCCACAGAAGAGCTGTCATTAGGAATAATCAAATAGAAACAATTGGTGGTAAGCGATTGGTCCTTATCATTAAGATCATTAATTACCTATAGATGATGCGCGGATAGAAGCCAAGGCGTGTGACAATCCACACAACTGTGAAGATGGCAAAGATTGCATCACAGACCTTTTGGTAATTGGCATATTTGGTCAATTTAGCCGCCTCCAAAAATATATCGGCACAATCGTGCACGACCAGCACCAGGGAGCCAACACGATGCAGATTGCAGACCCAGCTGAGGGACATTAGCAGCAGTGTGACCATATGATGTATGAACATTTGCCAGAAATCCTTGCGTTTCACATCGAAGAACTGTGTGGCTGTCAATGACCAATAGAAGGACATCGATATCATATAATACCACCAGATATCGTTGCTGACCGACTGCAATATATATGATTATGGGTGAGTGGAAATACGTATACGTATGTATATTTCACTCTCTCACCTGATGTGGATAGCCATACCAGCAGCTCTTTACGTCCCAGAACCAGGGCTTATCCCACAGCACAATTACCCCGAATATAAAGCTATATAGATAATAGATGCATCGCCATGTATTCTCGCAGAACTTGACTAATGTCGACGGCTTATCCTGTGCGCGACGCAGACGCCACCAGCGTTCGATTTGACGCTCCGTCATGTCCGTCTGCTTGGCCAGCGGGGCCAGCTATGAGATGAGAAAGGACAAAAAAAAAAATACATCAGTAAATCAATACATCAATATCTTAACTATCATTGATGCCCAATCCAGTTCATTTCTATCAATCAACTAAATAACTGAAGCTTTCGATTGATGATCAATCGAAAAGCTTGACTTAACAATGATAGAAATGATAAAAGCTTTACTGATTGATGAATGATTAGTAGTAATTATTGGCAGTGATTGACGGATTGATTGAAGAGCTTTAAATTTGAATGACTGATTAACAGCATATTCTTTTCATTTTTTTTTTTTTATCTGAAGAATTAAGATCTACTCACACATTTATGATCCAAATGCGTTGATTTGGCATATGCTGACTCTAATGTAGGAACATTTGCTGCTTTCTTAGGTCTAGAGCTTCGTATGCCCAGCGATTTGCCGATTGGTGATATCCAAAAGCTGTAACATATTATAGAAATATACATTGATTAGAAATAATTGAGTTATTTATTTGTACTAATTGATTAGGAATATGACTCATAATCGGAAATAACTAGAGATTAACTAACCAAACTAATAAATGAAGTATTTACACCGTAAGTCAGCAAATGGCGCTAAATTGTTGTACTATAAAACACCTCTCATATAAACTCGATTTGTAATAATTTATTATAATCAAGCAGTTATAGATAGATTGGTAGATACCCTGTAATTCTATTCTCTTTTAATAAAAATGCAATGCTATAATGCAAGTAAGCATTAGACGCAGAAATTCATCTCTTACTAACTCGACTAGAAAATACCCTGGAAGTAGTAAATATACTACAATTCTACGCTACTCTTCGAGCTTCACTTCTTTCTAGCTCTTCTAACCTTGAAATAATTCGCACAATTTAAATTATAAAATGATATATAGATTTATTTATCGATAACAATTAACTTATTTGCGAATATAAAATGCCATTCCATGAGATTGGCAAACGCTTATCTGCAGCCATAAGATGAAAAGAAGAAAGGAAAAGGAAAAAGGAAGAAAGGAAAAAAGCGCAAATCATTTTAATGAGAGTACACTCTCTAATATAAACACATACATATTCCCGTCCAAATTCAAACTGAATGAAATTTGTGAACGTCCCGTCACACATTTCATTTTGTATGCGCAATGGATAAATGCTAGGCGAACATAATGAAGAAGTCAAGTAAAACAATTGAAATTTCATTTGGAAATTCCAGACGTAATTCTAGTCAGCATTAAGCTGTCTGAACTTTGGCAACAGCGCCAAATATACAAAATTCATTCCATTTATATGCGCAAAAGCAGAAGCAGAAGAAAGAACTTCATTTTGGCTTTGGCTTTTGGCTTATAGAACGCGGAAATTTTTTACCATCTATTTGAAATTCCATATCGTAATCCATCTACATATGGGAAGGGCCGGGAATTGTCGTCTCTCTGTCAGTCAGTCTGTCCATCTGCTCCGTCCGTCCGTCCGTCTGGCTGGCACGTGTGAAGCATGGCAACACTGTACGAAGCGAGCAGCTGTCTTGGGCATCCCATGCATAAACAATTGGCCTAGCACCTAGCATAGGCGCAGCTCATGGCTTACGCTTATCGGAAGTTAATTTGCTAAATGAAATCGAAAATATGGCTGATGTACCCAAATCTCTCACCCCTCTCCATCCGTCACCATCTCTCACTATATTCCTATCTCTTTCTGTTTGAGCGCACGCGTCTGGCATTTTAAATCAATTGAATTCTTGATTTTTGATGTGCCAAGCACATGTCCAAAGTAAGAATCAAATTAAGGAAGCATATATATATACATACATGCATACATACGTACATATATAGTACTTATTTATTGTTACATTCTTTTTGACAATCAGCCAATGGGTCATCACTTTGATTACATCCCAAAGAAAATTGGTGTTAATTATAATGATGAACGTAATTCGATTTGATTTGACATAATGAAACCCAAAAGCGAAGAAAAAAACAAAAATTCTAAGTAACGACTGCATAATACTCGTTCCCACGCCAAAAGCGATACAAAAAATAAAACCAATATACTCACATTTCCCACATTGATGGGGTATCAAACCAAATTACATGCGATCTGGTTGACTTAGGCATACGCTACGCTGTTTGACCTAACTGAACTAGTGAACAATACAAAGAACGTCTTTGGTTCAGAACTAATGCAAAGTTAATTGAAGATATTGGTGTTGCCAGATGTTGTCAGTGTTGCCAGGCATTGCACATTTGGTATGTATGCCCGATCGAATCGATTTACGTGGATATGTGATTTGATTTTCTTTCGTTTTTTCATATTAATTTCTGCCCGCATAAATAAGTCATTTATATACATGTAAGCGGGTCTTCCCATATATATATGTATATATATACATATTATTGGTTGTGACAAGTTTAGAATTTGTAATGCCCACATATAGGAAGCGCACCCGAAACGCGTGTCGTAGCCCAACAATATACATATGTATGTACATATGTATGTATATACATATGTATGTACATATGTAGCCACAACAGAAATATAGACACTATAAGAATAATAATACAAAAAGGAAAGAAAAACAATCAAGTAACAAATTGTCAATTGAAAGTAAAAGCAAAATCAAAGTAAAAAATAATATAAATAATATTAGACTGGGAGGAGCTAGCCGAACGTCTCCTTTCTCTATGAATATCTATCGTGAACGATAAGTGGCGCCACTGCTGACACTGCATGCTCTATAATTTGCATCAACACACAGCAACGGGATAATAACTGTTATGCCGCATCAGTTATGATTAGGCTTAAGCAATCATATGTATGTATATAAAATATACATATGTATGTATGTACATATGTACATACATAGATGGCAATGCAAGTAGAAGCTGAAGGAGCAACACACAGGATTATGAGAAGAATCACACACACATATATGTATATACATACATACACACAGTTGCACACATGTATGTATATGTAGTAGAAAACAAACAAATTTATAATTTGGCAACGATATGCGTGCATGTAATTACAGTTACGTCCATAATACACTGCATGTGCTCGTGTACATGTATCGTAAGTGTTGTCAATTTAGCCTTTTTTGCATTATTAGTTGTCTACTTTGCGACATTAAAATTCGTATTACGTATAAACGTTTTGCAATCTTTTAATATTTTACGACTAATTTAACAAATGACAAATTAATCATAATTTTATCGGACAAACAACATACTTTACTTTAGATCAAACTAAAGCTTTTTTAGCCAATTTAAATGCTAGCATTTTTAGCTGTTTTTTAGCTTTTCTTAGTGTTTATCGATAGTTAACAGCACTGCTACTTGAGTCCGAGCACTCGATTAGCAATTCGCGATAAATGCTAGTTATTAAATAAAAGCAATTTAATGACAAACGCAAAAGGAACGCTCAAATGCATGTTTAAATACATACATATCTATATATAAACTTGTGTATTTAGACATTTATGTATATATTTGACGACGTCCAAAAATTATTAGCTGCAGTAATTGCCGCCTGTTATCAGCGCATATCAACTGTGTGCCTTTGTGTGAGAGAGTGTTGCCATTTCGGCAAATTACAATATGTCGACAGAGAGTGAGTGCGAGAGGCAGAGTACAAGCATCTCAGTCTCTCGTTGATGATAATTCAACACGCAAACGATTTGACGATATTGTAAAAAATAAACACATACTTATTCCGCCGGCATATGCCTGTGCGTGTGTGCATTCTATGTATATATGTATGTATGCATGTGCATGTATTAAACGGTGACTCATGCTTTTTAACATAAGCCTCGGACAGTATCATTCGAGCAGCCAAGCAAGCGATAACAAGATCATTAGTATACAAAAAAAAAAAAAAAAAAAAAAAAACGTTCCCATCTGTTATCGCCCGTTGTCAAACAGCTGATTTCAAAGTAGAAGAAGCAGCAGCATCATCATCAGCCATAACAACAACAACAACAATAACATCAGTGGCGTTAATTGGCTATTTAACATATATACATAAATTGCACTTAAAAGCAAGCCACGCTAAACACACATTCGAGCGTTTGTGTGTGTGTGTAAGCCGGCGGCCTTCTGTGTGCGTAAAGCACGTGCACTTTTTTGGCCTTTCGATACCAGCAACAGCGATAAACCAGTACAAAAAAACTAGTTTGGATTTTTTAGATTAACGGCAACAAGCAATAAAGAGCAACCACGATCGTGTGTCTGTGTGTGTGTATGCTTTTGTATATGTGTGAGTGTCTTCATTTTTTTTAGTGTGCAAAATAACTATGGAAAACTGCAACTCACACATATAGGCAATTGTCGCCAGCACGACGACCTGACTTTGATTAGATTTAACCATTTAGTTGCATGTGTGTGTGGGACAATTTAAAAAAAACAAAAAAAATTACAATTTTATAGCGCTTGGCTGGCCGCACATTGTGAGGGTCGACTGATACGTAATCAGAAGATATATATACATACATATGTACATCGTACATGCATGCACGCATTCATTATTATTATTATTTTTTTTTTTATTACTCCCACATTTGCACATATGTATGTACATTTGTATGAATGTAGATAATAATCGCATATATTTGTGTGCATGCTGCTTCGAATGGAAATGTTGTTGCTGTTGTTGTTACTTTTTTCTCATAACATTCCAGTGTGCGTCCAATTTTGGAAAAGCTAGCCAGACTTGACAGGAATGGAACGGAACTGAGTCACAATCGTTCCACATCATACTGACTCAAGCGTGTGTCACACATACACATACCCATCCACCCACACGCATGTATGTACGTACATACATATTTATAACGTAATTGCGATAACACCGCGCATTATCAAATTTGTATTTTATTTTTACGTAAATCTTGCGCACAAATCTTATCAACAAATACTCAGTTTGAGTGCAGAAGTGGCAACGGTGTTCTTCTTCTTGTTGTTGTCGTAGTAGTAGCTGTCGCTGTCGATGCCATACATACACACACATACATACCACCACACATGCACACATGCATACACTTGCTTAATTTGTTGGCGACCCTGAAAGCCAATTCTAGTTTTAGAAACTCTAAAAATCAAAAATCAAATAAAACTAGTCAACTTAACAACCCTGACAAATATTTATGTCTTATGCGGTTATAGTTCAATAAGAAACGTCCACACAATATTTTTCACAACGTGAAGTTGGTCGTTTAACATTTACTGCAGGCTTTAAAAAAAAAACTACAATTTGGAAGTGTGGAATGGAATAAATTGCAGGTGCGCCTGACCCCAATTTAGCTATGTACTCGCACATCTGCAAACGCACGTGTGTGTGTGTGTGTGTGTGTGTGTGTGTGTGTGTATGTGTGTAAACTTTGTTAGCGCAAATTCACATGAACATTGGTAATTATGTTAATTACAACATGCAAAATGCACGCAACTCACGCACACACATGCACACACGGAGGCGCGCTCGCGCACATTTGCTTGCAAAAGAGAGCATATGTATATAAGGTTAATTGGGCCCAAAAAGCGTCAAATGCTTGTGTGCACAGTGTCTCAAGTACTACAAAAATAAATATTGCTACATTCTAGAGCTAAATAAACAAATGCTTTTGTCATAGAATTGTGAATTTTATTGGAATTCGATTGATTCACGTTTCAATTCAAATTTCAGCTGTAATCTGATTATATTTGCTGGTCACTTATTCCTAATGACTAATGTTCTAAGTGCATTGTAATGATTGTAAATGGGGCTTTCGTGTCCTATTATCATGAGCAATCGGATATTTTGGTTGGCATGATAAAAAATTATATTGCACACAATCTTCATTTCAACTATCGTCCACACGCTAACAACATTATTTTAATGCGAGTTTCAATTAAATTTCGACCCTATTTTCAAAAATGAGGAAGTTTATTGTAGAAAACTAAAAATAGTAGTCTATGAATTCAAACCACTGTGCCGTACATTTGTGTACACAAATCTATGTTTGTGAGTGTGTGTGTGTGTGTGTATACATATGTATGTATACAAGTAAAAAGCAAATGCACGGCGCGCTGTTATTGTTATGCTTGTATTTGTTTAGTGCATACAAGTATAAACAAAAAGTATTTATTTTTTATTTCTTTGTTAACTAAACAATTAGTAAGCGCTGTGCACAGTACGGACACCGCAGAGCGTTCTCATATTTATGGGAAATTGAGATTCCAATGGAACGCGACGCTGTCACTCTGCCGCCGCCGCCACTTTTGAAATTGAAGAAGTGGATGAAGGAAAACATAAAGTTGCAAGGCGTTGGCAAAGCCAAAGGGAAGGCAACAACAAGCACACATACTTGCACACACCCATACATATACAGTTATATGAATACATACAATGTTGGGCGTTTCCACATGAGGTTATGTTTGGCTTAAAAGAGCAAAAATGTATACATATTTATGTACATAAATGTATGTGTGTACGTGTTGTTGTGGCGCGCGTCAGCTTACTGTACATTGCACAGCATGCACACGCACACAGGCAAACAAACCGAGCGTGCGCCTGTGTAGGTGTGTGTGTGTGTCTGAGTCTGCACAATACCAGCGCTTGAAAGCGAAGCGGTCAATGGGAGCATTTACAGTAAAATAAACCAGCACACACGCACACACACATACATACATATAAAACGCCGCATAAGTTTAATGAATTGCGGCGACGTTAGAAAAGCGTTAAAAAAAAGGGCGTACATATGTATATGTTTGTAGATAATAACTGTAAGTTAAAACATGTTTGCATGTATGCACGTTGGGATAAATTTTTCATTTACTCACCGCTCCAATGTGTAACGCACCAGCATAACGACAGCAGCTAATGGAATGGGCCAAATTAAATCCCGATAATCGGCGTGCACAACATCTGGACGAGAGCCGGGCGCAATGTCCGCCCATGTTGTATTTGGCGGCAGCCAAATGTGCGTACTCCAAAATGCATTGGTGAATTTATTGATTATGTCCATACTTCAAATTCTTTTCGTTCTTTTGCTGCTGCTTTTTCTTCTTCTTGTGCCTTTTTACTGCTGCGTCTGCTGCTGGCTCCTCCTGTCTTCTCTTTATGTTTGTTTTCGCCGTAGTTGAACAAGAATTTCTATTTGAGTATAAACTAATCGGCTTGCTCTGTTGGGCTTTTCTTTTTTATTTATCTTTTATATATATATATATGTATATATATTTTTTTTATTTTTTAATTCTTTTTTTTTTTTTTTTTTTTTTGGCTTGACTTCTGATTGGTATTGGCTGCTTGATTTTTGTTTAGTGTTTTTTCATGCTCTTTTGTATGACGTCGATGTTGTCAGTTAGATATCTATATCTATATATATTTTACATATACTTGGCTATATTTATATAGATGTGTGTATATTGCATTGTGGAGCAAACATAAAAAAAATTAAATAAAATATACCACGCGTTGTGAGTAGCAACACACGAACACATACACACGCACACCAGCGCGCACTGAGAACTAACCGCCGAAAATGACAAGCGAAGTGGTCGACGCCGACTTACAGTAAACTGGAACTGGAACTTCGACGAGAACACAGTTAAAAACTATCGTAAAAGATAAACGAACTGTTGTCGAGTTTATCTTAAGCGTATGAAAAAATTATATTAATTATTTTAGTAATGCACGTATATATGTTAATATATATATGTGCATAAATATAAGAAGCGCGCACACACGAACCGTTTATTTATATTATTATTGAGTGTGATGGTTCGTTCTTGCTACCCGCTTGACAGCATTGCCAACACTGTGCCGAATGTTTCCAGCATTTTAGGGCACATGATTTTTTCTCAGCAAGTAATTCTGTTAAGGTTTACATGACAATAGCGATGTGTTGAATGCACTTATTATATGTCTATCATTATATCGATAGCTAATATCATGCATCCCTTCGTGCTCATTGACTGAGTACCGTGTGTATTTAGCAACACTGCTGCGCACTGTTTTTTTTTTTTTTTGACAAATCTGCTGCTTCTTCGTCTTGGGTATTTTTGTATTGTGACACTGCAAGCGACGTTATTGTGTGTTAATTTTAGTTTAATTCATTTTAGCGTATAATTTAGTTATTTAATTTATTGCAATGGCTGAATTCTTGGACTCCGAAGCCGCCGAATCAGAGGTATGATGCTCATAACTATTTTGCACGCGCGCAAAATGCGATTTTGCATTGCTACGCGTTCTGTGCCGTAGGCTCGCGTGTATATATATATATATATATATGTATATATATTAATGTATATGTGTATGTGAATATATATATATATATATATATATATATATATATATATATATATATATATATATATATATATATATATATATATATATATATATATATATATATATATATATATATATATATATGCATGTAATTATAAATGTGTATATAAATATATATATATTGCATTTCTTCTCTTGCCTGCAGGATGAGGAAGAATTGGATGTGCACGAACGGAAAAAGTTGAAGAAACTAAAAGCCGCTGTCTCCGACAGCAGTGAAGAAGAAGAAGGTACGTTTGCAGTCCATAAAAGCCCGCTCAATTTATACATACATCCAATGTACACAAAATTGGTTTGCGCCCTCAAAAGTCAACCAACTTTCTGTCCTAAATATATATACATATACATATGTATATGTATGTATGTATGTTGTTTGTATATGCCTGTTGACATATATATGTTTGTGTGGTATATGTGTCATTGCTTGGATAATTGTAGCCGCCCCAATCACTCTGCCTCTCCTAAGGGCAGGTGTCTACGTTTTGTTTACAATATTGAGGTTATGTTCAATGTTATTTATACCCTTTGATTAAAAAAGAAAAGTAATTCTAATATCATCATCACATGATATATGAAACAAAAGCAACATAGCATTGAACACCAAAAAATTTGATCTAGAAGTTCACTATAATAGATTTGTAAATGAAACGTTCAAGCCTTTTCCATTTATTAAATTTCCCATTTTTTACTCCTTCGGTAGACGATGAAGAACGTTTGCGCGAAGAGCTTAAGGATCTGATTGATGACAATCCCATTGAGGAGGATGATGAAAATGATTCGGACACAGGCAGTGGAGGCGACGAAGATGGTGGCAGCGGCAAGAAGCGTAAAAAACACGAAGATGACGATCTGGATGATCGCTTGGAGGACGATGATTACGATCTGATTGAAGAGAATTTGGGCGTCAAGGTGGAAAGGCGCGTAAGTTAATTATTGTTAAATCTAGCACTAACACAAACCAATTGACAATAATTACATTTTTCAATCTAATTAGAAACGATTTAAGCGCCTACGACGCATTCACGACAACGAAAGCGACGGCGAAGAGCAGCACGTGGACGAAGGTCTGGCACGCGAGCAAATTGCTGAGCAGCTATTTGATGAGAATGATGATGTACGAATTGCAATTTAAACATTCTATATAGGTTTATAAACATGTATTAATCAATTGATTAATTT
Source organism: Drosophila koepferae (assembly GCA_030914345.1). Taxonomy (NCBI): domain Eukaryota; kingdom Metazoa; phylum Arthropoda; class Insecta; order Diptera; family Drosophilidae; genus Drosophila; species Drosophila koepferae. The sequence continues at coordinate 15,644,642 of JAUESR010000196.1, read as the reverse complement.
ATTTGGTTCCTCTGTAGCAGAGCATCGAGAGACGCAGCGAGCGCAGCATTCGTGAGGCGGATACCTTTGATGACGAGGATAGCGAATCGGATGCTGATGATTTTATAGTGGATGACAATGGGCGCCCCATAGCCGAAAAGAAAAAGAAACGACGTCCCATATTTACAGATGCGTAAGTATAGATATATACATATCTTATTAAAAGTCGAGAAAATGAAATGAAAGATAAAATTTAGTAATATAGCATGTATTTATATCCTAAAGTCGTGCACTATTTACGTCAACAAAGTAACGTAATAGACCTATATTTACTTATATACTAGAGTCTTAATATTATCTACACCTATTAAATTTCGACTTCAATATTTGATATATTCTCATTTTTGATTAATTAATCAGTTGTAATTGGCTGTAAGGTATATATGTAAATTCGCATATTAAGGACAAGTATAGTAATTTCTCATTTTCATATTTCATATAGATAAAAAATAGATTTTAACAAAGTTATGCAAATTTTATAAATAGAAATTGTAATACAAAAATCTCTTTCGTATAGCTCACTGCAGGAGGGTCAAGATATCTTTGGCGTTGATTTTGACTACGATGATTTTTATAAGCCCGAAGAGGATGAATATGAGGAAGAATCGGAGGGTGATGAATATGATGAGGATCTGCTTGGCGATGATTTTCGTGCTGCCAAAAAGAAGAAGTCGCCGAAAAAGAAGGCAGTTAAAAAGACGATCTTTGATATATATGAGCCAAGTGAATTGAAACGTGGCCATTTCACAGACTTGGACAATGAGATACGAAAAACTGATATACCAGAGCGAATGCAGTTGCGTCAAGTGCCAGTGACACCGGTGCCCGAGGGATCCCAGGAACTGGACGACGAGGCCGATTGGATATATCGTTTCGCGTTCTGCAAACAGACGGTCTCTGAGCAGGAGAAGGCGGACAATCGTGAGAAGATGCGTAAGCCGCCAACGGCTGTGAATAAAATCAAACAGACTTTAGAATTCATACGCAACCAACAGTTGGAGGTGCCATTCATAGCATTCTATCGCAAAGAGTATGTGAAGCCAGAGCTGAACATCGATGATCTATGGAAGGTTTACTACTACGATGAGCGCTGGTGTCAGCTAAACGATCGCAAGAGGAAGCTGAAGCAACTGTTTGAGAAGATGCGACAATATCAGCTGGAAACACTTTGTGATGATCCAGATAAACCATTGCCGGATGATGTACGCCTGATGCTCGACAGCGACTTTGAACGCTTAAACGATGTGCAATCGATGGAGGAGCTGAAGGATGTTCACATGTATTTTCTGCTCAATTATTCACATGAATTGCCCAAAATGCAAGCAGAACTGCGACGCAAACAGCTACAAGAGCGACGTGAGGCACGAGCACGTAAACAGGCATCAGCAGCAGCAGCTGCCGCTGGCAGTGATGGCGAATCGGGTGTGGATCTAACCGATAAACTGGATACAGCTGCTGAGCTCGATGAGGCTGAAGAGCTGGAGCTGGCAGCCGAAGAGCAATTGAAACAGGCACCAAATAGCAGTCCCTATGCTGTATTCCGCAAGGCTGGCATCTGTGGCTTTGCCAAACACTTTGGCCTAACGCCCGAGCAATTTGCCGAAAATCTACGGGACAATTATCAAAGGAATGAAGTCAATCAGGAGAGTCTAAGTCCCACAGAGATGGCCAAGCAGTATTTGTCACCGCGCTTCATGACTGTGGATGAGGTGCTGCATGCTGCCAAATATGTTGTGGCTAGGCAGTTGGCACAGGAGCCCCTCTTGCGTAAGACAATGCGTGAGGTATATTTTGACCGGGCACGCATCAATATACGGCCCACAAAGAATGGCATGGTTCTGATCGATGAGAACTCGCCGGTCTATTCGATGAAATATGTGGCCAAGAAGCCAGTTGGTGATCTCTTTGGGGATCAGTTTATCAAACTCTTAATGGCCGAGGAGGAGAAACTGTTGGAGATTAAGTTCCTCGATGAATTCGAGGGCAATGCGAATGCAAATGGTCCGCCAGGGGATTATGTAACAGAGGCCACACAGCTCTACCATCTGGATCAGTTCTCCAAAAATGTGCTAGAGTGGAATGCACTGCGTGCTGAGTGCGTTCAGTTGGCATTGAAGAAATGGGTCATACCGGATCTAATCAAGGAGCTGCGTGCCACACTGCACGAGGAGGCGCAACAATTTGTGTTACGTTCATGCATAGCCAAGTTGTATAAATGGCTAAAGGTGGCACCGTATAAGCCAGAGATGCCGCAGCATCACAATTTCGAAGAGTGGAGCACTTTGCGGGGCATACGCTCCATGGGTTTGGCTTACGATCCGGATCCATCGGTGGCCGCCTTTTGTGCCGTAGCCAGTCCGGAAGGCGATATCTCTGACTACTTACGACTGCCTAGCATACTCAAACGTAAGAATTCGTATAATCCCGAAGAGAAGGCTCAAAAGTTGGCCGATTTGCGTAAGCTGAGCGATTTCATCAAGATGAAGAAACCGCACGTTGTGGTCATTGGCGCTGAGTCACGCGATGCACAAATGATACAGGCGGACATACGTGAGATACTCAAAGACTTGGAGACCAACGAACAATTCCCGCCCATCGAGGTGGAGATCATTGACAATGAACTGGCCAAGATCTATGCCAATTCGAAGAAGGGTGAAAGTGACTTTAAGGAATATCCACCATTGCTGAAGCAAGCTGCCTCATTGGCCCGTAAAATGCAGGATCCACTGGTAGAGTACTCGCAGTTGTGTGATGCCGATGATGAGATACTCTGCCTGCGCTATCATCCGCTGCAGGAGCGTGTGCCACGCGAGCTACTGCTAGAGCAACTGAGCCTCGAGTTCATCAATCGCACCAGCGAAGTGGGTTTGGATATTAATTTGATGGTACAGAATTCACGCACTGTCAATCTGCTTCAATATATTTGTGGTCTGGGTCCGAGGAAGGGCCAGGCGCTGCTCAAGCTGCTCAAGCAGAGCAATCAACGGCTCGAGAATCGTACACAACTGGTGACCGTGTGTCATCTGGGTCCCAAAGTCTTCATCAACTGCAGTGGTTTCATCAAAATCGATACCAGTTCGTTGGGCGATAGCACGGAGGCGTATGTCGAGGTGTTGGATGGCTCGCGTGTGCATCCGGAGACATATGAGTGGGCCCGCAAGATGGCCATCGATGCCATGGAATACGATGATGAGGAAACAAATCCAGCGGGTGCACTCGAGGAGATTCTCGAATCACCGGAAAGACTTAAAGACTTGGATTTGGATGCATTTGCTGTGGAGCTGGAACGTCAGGGATTTGGCAGCAAGAGCATTACGCTCTACGATATACGCAATGAGCTGAGCTGCCTGTACAAGGATTATCGTGTTAGCTACCAAAAGCCCAGTGCCGAGGAGCTCTTCGATATGCTGACGAAGGAGACCCCAGACTCATTTTATGTGGGCAAGTGTGTGACGGCAATGGTCACTGGATTTACGTATCGTCGCCCGCAAGGTGAACAGTTGGACAATGCCAATCCGGTGCGCATCGATGACTCAGATAGCTGGCAATGTCCGTTCTGTCACAAGGATGACTTTCCGGAGCTGTCCGATGTGTGGAATCATTTCGATGATAACAATTGTCCGGGCCAGGCGTCCGGTGTGCGTGTGCGGCTAGAGAATGGCCTACCTGGTTTCATACACATCAAGAATCTGTCCGACAAACAGGTGCGCAATCCAGAGGAACGTGTCCGCATCTCACAGACAATCCATGTGCGCATCATTAAAATCGATATTGATCGCTTCTCGGTCGACTGCAGTTCCAAATCGGCTGACCTCAAGGATGTAAACAACGAATGGCGACCCAGACGGGATGCCTACTATGATTTCGTCACCGAGGAGCTGGACAATCGCAAAGTAACGGACGCCAAGGCGAAGGCAATGAAGCGTAAGACCTATGCCAGACGCGTCATAGCCCATCCTAGTTTCTTTAACAAGTCGTACGCGGAGGTCATTGCCATGCTCGCCGAGGCGGATCAGGGCGAGGTGGCGCTGCGTCCCAGCAGCAAGTCCAAGGACCATTTGACGGCCACGTGGAAGGTGACAGACGACATCTTCCAGCACATCGATGTGCGTGAGGAGGGCAAAGAGAATGACTATAGTCTGGGACGTAGTCTCTGGATTGGCACCGAAGAGTTTGAGGATCTCGATGAAATCATTGCACGTCACATCAATCCCATGGCTCTGGCCGCCCGCGAGCTAATCCAATACAAATACTATAAGCCGAACACGGCGCCGGCGAATGTGAACGAGCGCGACTTCATGGAGCAGCTGTTGCGCGAGGAGAAGGCGCGTGATCCAAAGAAGATCCATTACTTCTTCACGGCATCGAAAAGCATGCCGGGAAAGTTTCTGTTGTCCTATCTGCCCAAGACTAAAGTGCGACACGAATATGTCACCGTCATGCCAGAGGGCTATCGGTTTCGTGGACAAATCTTTGACACAGTCAGTAGTTTGTTGCGCTGGTTCAAGGAGCACTGGCTAGACCCGACCACGGCCATGTCAAGTTCGATCAGTGCCACGCCCGCCAGCAATACGCCAACAAACACGCATAACATGATGCGACCACCGCCCACATCGGCGCTCAGTTCACTCGGTGGAGGCAGCGGCGTCGGAGCTGCCGGATTCAGCAGTTCGGGCAGCATGGCTGGCGGCACACCACGTAGCGGCATCAGCAGCAGCGATATGCGCAGCTCTAGTGCCTACTCAATAACGCATTCCATGGGCGCAGCAGCAGGTAGCGGAGGTAGCGGCGCCGGTGGCTATGGTGGTGGCAGCGGCAGCAGCTCCAGCTTGGGCATTGTCAATACCAGTGGCTTGGGTCACTTTGGCAGCGGCACGCCCACTTTTGGCGCCCACATCAATACGCCGTACACGCCAAGCGGCCAGACACCATTCATGACACCGTATACGCCGCACGCAACACAAACGCCACGATACGGCCACAATGTTCCGAGTCCCAGCTCCCAGTCGAGCAGCAGTCAGCGTCATGGACACTATGGCGGCACGCCCCGCTACTATGACAATGCCTACAACAGCGGCAGTCTGTCACAGCATCAGCAGGCACAACATTCGCATTCACATTCACAGCAACATCCACATTTGTCGCAGCATCCTCACCAGAAGCAACAGCAGCAGCATTCTTATCATTCGCGTCAGGTGCAACGTTCCGATGAATTGCTTGACTGGCAACTGGCCAACGATTCGTGGGCGCGTCGCAAGCCCCAACACCAACACCAGCATCAGCAGCAACAGTCCCAGCAGCAGCAGCAACAACTCAGCTTGGCCATGAGCCTGGGTATGGGCTATGGCAGTGGTGGAATCGGTGCCGGTGGCAGCAGTGGCGCCGGCTCCACGCCCACAAATGAGTATCATACGAGTAGCAGCAGCAATCGTAGTGCTGCAGCAACAGCTGCCGCTGCGGCAGCAGCAGCTGTTTCTGGTAATGCTGGTGGTGGTGGCATCTCTTCCAAGTCTTCAGTGCGGAGCACGCCACGCACAAATACATCGCCACACTCCATGAACTTGGGCGATTCGACGCCCCTATACGATGAGAACTAGGACTCGCAATCCGGAAATCCGTGTTTGCATAGGTGCGAGCGAGTTCGTGTGTTTGCGCGCGTGCACATGTGAATGTGTGTCTATTTGATCTGGATTTAATTATATATGTATACATAAGTAATAAGTATATTACTCTGTAAACTCACAAATTAAGCAAATATGAAAACTCAACGCAAAAGAAAACCTTAAGCATTAAATAAAATAACTACACAAGAAAAAATTTCAAAGGCAGTACGTTTTTTTTTTAAAGAAATTAATTGCAAATTTACAATCGATTAATCGTCATCGATAAATGCTGCTAAACGGGTTCATCTCTAGTGTCAAATGCTGCCAACCGGCTGCAAGTCAATTGCCAAATGTTGCCAACCGGCTGCAGCTGAAATGACAATGTTGCCGCAGCTCAATAGCCAAATGTTGCTAGAGGAATGTTGCCATTGAATTCCTTTTCTGCATTTAAAATTCCCTCGTGTTCAACTTGAGGTTTTAGGCGATTTGAATTAGAAAGAGATGGAAATAAAGAAAAGAAGCCTTAGTTTATATTTGCTTATGTTTTGGCTACAATGCTGCAGAAATTATTATTATATATAAGTTTACGTTTTTATGTGTTTGCCAAATGTTATCTATCGGATGCAGTTCAAATAAAAAATCCTTTTTTAAATTGCCAAATATTTCCTTAAAATTTCCTTTATTTTGGGTAAATTTTGATGTCTTAGATTAGAAAGAGATGAAAATAGCAGAAATGTAGAGACAATTAATATATAGTACAAATTTGTATTATTTTTTTTACGAATTGATTTATTAAAGACATAGATATAACAGCATGAATATCAAAGATTTTTTTACAAAAAACAATTTTAATATAAAAAGGACACAAACATTTCTTCTGCCTCTTCTTCTTCTTCTTCTTCACGGAATGAATGTTCAGTGTTGTGGAACGTCCTTCGATCTCTAGTTCTTGGCCGTGCCCCGTTTGATCGCATAGACCAGCACCATGCCCAGTAATATGGCGCCAACAGCCAAGCCGATTTCTCTGCAACTTTTGCAACAACAAAAAATAAAAATAAATGATTAAATACATATGTACGTGTACGTGTATGCGTGTTTGCATATGAGGTTGGGCTAATCGCAAATAAGGCAAAGTTAAGTTGGGATTTCAATTGGGATTTGCTTTTAGCTTTTGGCATTTGCGCTTAGTGCAAAATGCAGCATTGCTTGGGCGTGGCATTCGCATTCGCATTCACATTGTCATCAGCTGTGGGCGTGGCACTAATCAATTAAAAACAAAAAAGTATAAAGAAAAACAAGAAAATAAAAGCAAAACAAGCAAAGGGAAATTTTTGTTTTCGCTTAACTATTTAATATGTGCAAAGTTTTAGCTATTGCACACATATAAACAAGCAAACACACATATGTGTGTGTATATAAACACACATAGATATACAGAAATATACAAGTATATAATGAATACATATATGTAAAAACTAATAAATTTGCTATTTAAAAAAAAAGTAAAAGGAAATTTTAAAATTTTCTTGTTTTGTTTTAAAGTCAAATTAAGTAAAATCAACAAGAATCAAGAATCAATAATCAATCATTAAAAATTAAAAATATTATTTTATTTGATTATTATTATAATAATTTATCAATTTTGACTACAAATTTGGTGCAGCCAAAAAATATATGACAATTATGCACTTTTGGGTTAACTTTTATTTCAAATTTTTAAACTCACAATTTTTTTTTTTTTTAAATTGGATTTGCGGTGTTGCTTAGCTTTTGTAGAATTTAATTTTGTGCTGGCAAAGGATTTGAAGCTTGAAAGTATAATATATATATATATACACATAATAGTAGATAAATCATGCCAGAGGTACATATTAGGCTAGCTGTTAGATGGGAATGAATGCGAATATCATAAATTCTGATTGGTTGACATGAAAGCAAATCCACTGTGAATCCCTTTACTATTTGGGTATCTTATTGGATGCCATACGCATGCAGTTGCAATTTGTCTGTTTTTACAAAATACAATTCGAATTTCCCCATCTTATTGGAAGTGAAGAACTCGGTACAACTCATTGATTTAACTAGCAAATGTAGCCAACTCTAATTGCCCGTCCAATTCCAAGTCTTGAACATTCTTATTGGCAAGCCATTGCCAACGTGCAAGCATTCATATTCTCATTGGATTCGTGTATTGAACCAGTGAGTGAATCAAGTGGAATCAGTTCCAATTTGTAGGCCGTGTGGAACGTGCTAATTAGATGATGCAGCCAATAAATAATGATGATGTTTGCTCATAATGAAGTTAGCTGAAATTTATTGCTTGTGCTCATGCTTTTCAACTGAGATGATTACCAGAAATAGGAAAAAAAAAATATAAAAAAAAAAAATGAAACTCACCCGACGGAACCTTTTTTAATGTCGCTGGATGCCAAATTGCCAATTAGGAATTTTTTCATTATCTCACTGGCAATGATGAGAGAAACAGAGAGGTTGAGAGAGATGGCAATATGAATAAAAGTCCCAGCCGCTGCGTGCTAATGGAAACTTACCGCGCCTCCTGGCTGTGGCCCACATCAAGGAATTCCCGTGTACCATTGCGACCCGCAACAGATATTAGGGACTCCTCGCCGCCAGGATGCTGGGCATGCACATTAACAGGAATTAAAATATTTGAAAATACGTATGCATGTACATATGTATGTATATAAAATGGGATAGACTTACCTCCTGCTTGAACTTGGTTAGATCGTAGACCTTATCCTCAATCACCACCCACAAGTCATTCGCCTTGTTATGCTTTTTCACCTCGGCCAAGCTAATTTCCTTGCTCATTCTGTAAAGCTAAGCAACACCACAATTGCAAACCAAAATAATTACAAAATGTTTTCTCAGCACAGTGTGTGCGACTGAAGTGTGTGTGAATATGTCAATGTGTTGGGTATTTTATTTCGACTACAGCTGTTTTTAGTGATGGTAGCAACACTATGAAACGATTAATAGTCATATCGATATACCTCACATGTTGCTAGGGCGTATGATTGTACACATGCTGCTTTGATACAGTGCATTTACTGGTCGATACATGTTGCTAGATCTCTACTTAACAGAGCTGCCACACAATGAATAAATATACTCCTCCCGCAAATAAATAACATATTAACGGACCCCCATTTATTTTAATTCAAAAGATTAAAAGAATTTTTTTTAACGCTCACAATAGAACTTTATTGAATATTTAAATATTTGGAGATTTCGCAAAAAATTTGCTGCCGATTAAACATCAAATGGAATAAATTTTTGTTATCTGAATATGTAGTTCCCAATATTTATATCATATAGCTGATCTTATAATCTTCAAATTTAATTGCCACCACGCAGACGGAGCACCAAGTGCAAAGTAGACTCCTTTTGGATGTTGTAGTCGGATAGAGTGCGTCCATCCTCCAATTGCTTTCCAGCGAAGATCAAACGCTGCTGATCTGGGGGAATGCCCTCCTTGTCCTGGATCTTGGCCTTGACATTCTCAATGGTGTCAGAAGGCTCCACTTCCAAGGTGATGGTCTTGCCAGTCAAGGTCTTGACGAAGATCTGCATGCCACCCCGCAGACGCAGAACCAGATGAAGGGTCGACTCCTTCTGGATGTTGTAGTCGGACAGAGTGCGTCCGTCTTCCAGCTGCTTGCCAGCAAAGATCAAACGCTGCTGATCTGGGGGGATACCCTCCTTGTCCTGGATCTTGGCCTTGACATTCTCAATAGTGTCCGAAGGCTCCACCTCCAAGGTGATGGTCTTGCCAGTCAAGGTCTTGACGAAGATCTGCATGCCACCACGCAGACGCAGAACCAGATGAAGGGTCGACTCCTTCTGGATGTTGTAGTCGGACAGAGTGCGTCCGTCTTCCAGCTGCTTGCCAGCAAAGATCAAACGCTGCTGATCTGGGGGAATGCCCTCCTTGTCCTGGATCTTAGCTTTAACATTCTCAATAGTGTCCGAGGGCTCCACCTCCAAGGTGATGGTCTTGCCAGTCAAGGTCTTGACGAAGATCTGCATGCCACCACGCAGACGCAGAACCAGATGAAGGGTCGACTCCTTCTGGATGTTGTAGTCGGACAGAGTGCGTCCGTCTTCCAGCTGCTTGCCAGCGAAGATCAAACGCTGCTGATCTGGGGGAATGCCCTCCTTGTCCTGGATCTTAGCTTTAACATTCTCAATAGTGTCCGAGGGCTCCACTTCCAAGGTGATGGTCTTGCCAGTCAAGGTCTTAACGAAGATCTGCATGCCACCACGCAGACGCAGAACCAGATGAAGGGTCGACTCCTTCTGGATGTTGTAGTCGGACAGAGTGCGTCCGTCTTCCAGCTGCTTGCCAGCAAAGATCAAACGCTGCTGATCTGGGGGAATGCCCTCCTTGTCCTGGATCTTAGCTTTAACATTCTCAATAGTGTCCGAGGGCTCCACCTCCAAGGTGATGGTCTTGCCAGTCAAGGTCTTAACGAAGATCTGCATGCCACCACGCAGACGCAAAACCAGATGAAGGGTCGACTCCTTCTGGATGTTGTAGTCGGACAGAGTGCGTCCGTCTTCCAGCTGCTTGCCAGCGAAGATCAAACGCTGCTGATCTGGGGGAATGCCCTCCTTGTCCTGGATCTTAGCTTTAACATTCTCAATAGTGTCCGAGGGCTCCACCTCCAAGGTGATGGTCTTGCCAGTCAAGGTCTTGACGAAGATCTGCATGCCACCACGCAGACGCAAAACCAGATGAAGGGTCGACTCCTTCTGGATGTTGTAGTCGGACAGAGTGCGTCCGTCTTCCAGCTGCTTGCCAGCAAAGATCAAACGCTGCTGATCTGGCGGAATACCTTCCTTGTCCTGGATCTTGGCCTTGACATTCTCAATGGTGTCAGAAGGCTCCACTTCCAAGGTGATGGTCTTGCCAGTCAAGGTCTTGACGAAGATCTGCATGCCACCACGCAGACGCAGAACCAGATGAAGGGTCGACTCCTTCTGGATGTTGTAGTCGGACAGAGTGCGTCCGTCTTCCAGCTGCTTGCCAGCGAAGATCAAACGCTGCTGATCTGGGGGAATGCCCTCCTTGTCCTGGATCTTAGCTTTAACATTCTCAATAGTGTCCGAGGGCTCCACTTCCAAGGTGATGGTCTTGCCAGTCAAGGTCTTAACGAAGATCTGCATGCCACCACGCAGACGCAGAACCAGATGAAGGGTCGACTCCTTCTGGATGTTGTAGTCGGACAGAGTGCGTCCGTCTTCCAGCTGCTTGCCAGCAAAGATCAAACGCTGCTGATCTGGGGGAATGCCCTCCTTGTCCTGGATCTTAGCTTTAACATTCTCAATAGTGTCCGAGGGCTCCACCTCCAAGGTGATGGTCTTGCCAGTCAAGGTCTTAACGAAGATCTGCATGCCACCACGCAGACGCAAAACCAGATGAAGGGTCGACTCCTTCTGGATGTTGTAGTCGGACAGAGTGCGTCCGTCTTCCAGCTGCTTGCCAGCAAAGATCAAACGCTGCTGATCTGGCGGAATACCTTCCTTGTCCTGGATCTTGGCCTTGACATTCTCAATGGTGTCAGAAGGCTCCACTTCCAAGGTGATGGTCTTGCCAGTCAAGGTCTTGACGAAGATCTGCATGCCACCCCGCAGACGCAGAACCAGATGAAGGGTCGACTCCTTCTGGATATTGTAGTCGGACAGAGTGCGTCCGTCTTCCAGCTGCTTGCCAGCGAAGATCAAACGCTGCTGATCTGGGGGAATGCCCTCCTTGTCCTGGATCTTAGCTTTAACATTCTCAATAGTGTCCGAGGGCTCCACTTCCAAGGTGATGGTCTTGCCAGTCAAAGTCTTGACGAAGATCTGCATATTTCTTTTCTACGAAAATTTAGAAAAAGAAAAGAAATTATTTGCAGGTATGCGTGAGCAAACTGACAAATCGATACTAGCTGGGGTCACAATGACGTATGCAGCCCTGGAAACCTTGGTTTGAAAAGCTTGTTCAAAGTGCGCAGAACATTTTTTCTGCGTCGTGACCTCTTTTTACAAATTGGAGCAAATGACTGCGCACACTAAAATAGTTTATAGCTAAGAATAATCTACATATGTATACATATGAATATGTATGATTGCACTAAGTTGCAACTACATTTAATTTCACCACTCCAAAAATATACAATTACAAAGATGACTTAATTTCACCACCACAAAAAAATATTACAAAGATGACTAATCAGTTTTCTAATCACGCCGCAAATGCAGGAGTAAAAATACATACATACGCATGTATTTATAACTGCACTTGTTCTTTGTCTGTCGCCATCTTGAAGTGTGAAACGGTAAAATGGCGATTTCAACTACACTCATACAACATACGTATGTATGTATGCACATATGTAAATACATATATAACTGCATTAAGATTACAGAGATTTCACAATTTTAAATAAATGAAATTTATCTAAATATACAATACGCGTCTAAAATATATAAACTTCGAAGAAAATATTTATTATTAGCAATAGTTTTCCCTAAACTATGCATTTTCATATACGTATATACATATTTATATATATATATATATATATATATGTATGTATATGTATGTATGTATATGCGTGTGTGCATTACATGCACAATTTTCTTTGTCATCAAATGCAGTTGAAAATTTTCAACAAGGGCCAGAAGTATATAGAGCTTTCTAGATACTTGAAATTTGTCGTTTTAATATATTCATTTACATACCTTTTAATTTACTATAATTTTAATCAAGTCTTGAATTTATTTATTTATTTTCGCTTTTTTATTCTGGGATATACGCACTATAAAACGTCTGCTTTGGCCGAGCACTGAATTATGAATGTGGACTGCGATACCTTAGCTAGGAAACTATAGCTCACAACAGAATTTCAATGATGTATCGGAAGCAAGGTTGCCAAATAAAGAAAATCGGAGCTGTTTTTGGATTGACGCTGTTAAGTACTAAGCCTGGAAATGTTAAATTATAGTGTTATTATTTGCAAAGCTAATCTGATTATTCAAAACAAAAAAAGCCTTTTTGAAATTGTCATATGAGCGTTGGGCCACTTGAATTTAAAATTTAAATTTGGTAAAAATATTATTGCTGTTGTATTTCCAAAAATGCAAAATACCGAAAAATATGGTTTCGTAAATAAATTAAAACGCCAAAAAATATATTTTATTATTGTATTTAGATGGGATCCATCAAATTATGAAAAAAAAAAAATATATATATATATATATAAATTATTTGAATATTTTACCACTAACCTTAGTGATTTTACTAACTATTCCAGTCGATAATGGAAAGTGTTTGATTTAATTTAATATCTTCCCTGGCAGACCATATCGATAATGAGGAGCACTGAAAAGTATTTGTCATCGAATAATCAGAAGCAAAAACAAAGCCAAAAGGGGCGGACGTAAAGCGCTCGGTACGCGTAATTTTTTCTAATTACTCATTGTTGCCTTTAAAATTTGTTCGGAAGTTGTATAGATTGTTGACGACAGCAATAAAAAAAATTTTGCCCACCTTGCTAAACAATACATTTCGTTAGTTAGTTAATTTTTTTTTTTTTTTTTTTTGCCAAGCGAGCAACTACTTTCTTTGTGTGTGTATGCGTGTGTGCATGCAATTATACATTTTGGCATTTTAGCTTGCTCTTTTCTTTTTCATTCCTTAAAACTCTAAGTGCTTGTAAATTGTGAATTTTATTTTGTCTATGTGTCTGAAATCAAAAATAATAAATTTAAGTTTTTAGTCTATCGGTATCGGTTAGCTGAAATTCGCTGTATGATTTTCTGATAAACAACAAAAACAACCCTGCGCGCACACACAAAAAAATCATATGCAAGAGCGCAGCAACATTAAAACCCGCCCCAACGCGTCGCTGTCGTCGTCGTCGTCGTCGTCATCGTCATCAGCAGCGCAGTCACTGCCATAGACGGTAGAAGCAAAAGTAAAGGCACGCTTACGTTACGCGTTTGCTTGTGGCGTATCGATGCCGTCGAGTTAGCGTGTCGTCTCTGTGTGTGCGTGTGTGTGTGTGTTCTCGGTGTCTGCTGGATTCTTATAAGAAAAATTTTTGCCGATTTATTTTCAGCAGTGTGTGCTAATTTTTTTTTAATTGTTTGTTTATGCAGTTAATTTTAATAATTTCTTTCTCCAACAACAACAGCAGCAGCAACAACAACTAAAACACAAGTGGCAGTGTTTGTTGGTGTCGGCAGAGAGGAAGAAAGCGTTCGCATATGTATATACAATATATCAATATATATGTATACGCGTGTGTGTGTGTAAAAGAAAGAGAGTGAGCGAAAACATTCAAAATCAATTTGATAACCAACTACAAAAAAGGAAAGGAAAGGAAAATACAAGAAAAGAACGTAACAGAAGTCGCAGCAAGCAGCAGCAGCAGAGTGCAGCAAACATCGAGCAGCAGTCAGTGGCAGAGGCAGTGGCAGAGACTGAGGCGTCTTCGTACCTAAGCCCTGTTCACGCAGCAACATAAATTAACTGTGAAACTAATCGCGAATAAGCAACAAAAACCAAACTCGATCTTGTTTAAAAGAGAGCGGCAAAGCCCTCGAGAGAGAAAGAGAGACATTGAGCGAGATTTTCCAAAGCGTCAAGTATCAGTCAAATTTGCCGTCTTCATCGTCTTCGTCTACGTCACCATGGAAAACTTAATTCCGATCGTCAATAAGCTACAGGATGCATTCACATCGCTGGGCGTGCACATGCAATTGGATTTGCCACAAATTGCCGTTGTTGGTGGACAGTCGGCTGGCAAGAGTTCAGTGCTGGAGAATTTCGTGGGCAAGTAAGTGTGTTGGTCAATCCAAAAAAAAAAAAAATATATATATATATGTTTCTTCGCTATCAACAAATACATGCACTAAGAAAATCCATATTTTTGCGCGAAAGCATTGATGTCTCTATATGTAAGAGAGTGGTGAGAGCGTGTGTGTGTTAGGCTCGTGCTCTCAGTGTTTGCGCACACGTACGCACATATATATACATATATATTTCTATGTATATGCGTGTGTGCGCGTGAATTTTGGTGAATAATCAATGAAGCAGCATTCCTGTTTTTTTTTTCTTTTCCGTTTGGTCAGTGGGTGTTTCGTCATAGGCATGAGGTGGTCATCAATAATTTCCCCCTCTCTTATTAATATACATAGACATGAGCATGCTGTGTATATATAGAAACAAGTAAAGGCGCATCCAGTTGTACATGGTCAGCGTTCTATTAGCAGTAACCGCAACAGCATAACAACCACCTTACACACGAACTATGTATATATTTATATACTATATACATATGTACATATATTTGTATATACAAAACAGTGGCTGTCACTTGTATAGAATCATCGCTACTGATTAATGCTGAGTAAACATTTCAAACATCTCCTACATATTACGCATGTACACACACACACACACACACACACACACACACACACACACACACACACACACATACAAATATGCATACTTATGCTGGAACTTGCAAGTTTCGTTGAGTGCCATAAACTCGCTTCCAATAAAAAGGCACAATAACTGTTACAAAAGAAGAAAAAAAAAAAAAAACATTTATATCAACGATGCTCTCCCTCCCATTCTGTCTTTCTCTCTCTATCTATCTCTCTCTCTCTCTCTGAGACACAAACACACTTCGCTCCCTCTGCAAAATCGTTTTATGTGGGGGCCTCTTTCGCTGGCTGCGCGGCGCTCATTGCGCTTCGTTCGTTTTTATCTATCATCGTTTGTCGCCCGCCCCCTGAAAATGCTATGACAAAAACAAATACAATAACCCACAAAATACGTACGCCCCGAAAAAAGAGAGAACAAAAAGTGGACAATGGGCAAACTGAAAAAGAAGAAAAAATAAAAATCAATGCATGCTGACATTTCCTTTTGCAGCGCGCTGCGCACATGCTTTTATTTCCTTTTTCTTATGTGCGCTGGGCTCTTACTGAGCCCAACACGGCCCACTGCGCATACCCTACTCACACACACACACACACACGCACAGACACAGACACACCAACCAGCAGCGCTCGCTCCACTTTGCTACACTTCACTTTGACATTTATGCAATGCTGCCGCTGTCGACGTCGACGTCGACGCTAACGCTAGCCTACATTTGTGTAGTTGCTGCTTTTGTCACCCACTCCCCCTCCACTTACATTCGGTTCTCCCTACTGTTGTAACTTTTGTAACTGTTAATGAATGGAACGCGAGCTCTCTGGCTGTCGGCCGTACACAGACACAAATGCTTATACATATTTGCTAAGCGTATATATGTATGTGCGTGTGTGTGTGTGTATGTGGGTGTTTGTTCTATGCAAAATTGCAAAATTACATAATACTCTGCTACTGCTATACGCGATATCCTTTATTGCCTTTGCCTCCACCTATAGCATTACGCTTACGCACCGCTATATACATATGCACATATTTATATGACTGTGTATGTGTGTGTAGCGGAATTTATATCCATCTTATGTAGCTTTGCTATTTATGCTTTGTGTATGGAAGTCCTTGCTCATACATATATACATATACATACATATGTATACTATGATACAAACTATGTACAAGATATTGGAATAAAGCGTGGGTGTTTTTTGCCACTGTTGGCAGCATACGCGTAATACATACATACATACATACATACATACATAAATACATAGAGTCTGTCTTCGCATATACAGCTGATATGCACTTATTCTTATGTAAGCTGCCGTGCAGTCAATAGCAATAACAACAATGAGCAGCAGCGACAGCGGCAACAGCAGATTGGCCAAGCGCAGTTCATTTGCTGAGCCGTTAGTTTTCGCATGCGCCGGCCGCACACACACATAGACACTAGCATATGTACATATGAATATATAGATATATATATACATATATGTACATATAGAAGCCTATGTGCATGCACATATGAGTTTAAATATGTATTTATATGAATATATGTTACAAATATGTGTATGTGTGTGTATATACATATGAACATATGTATGCGTTAATGACCTAGTTTTTCTTTTATCTTATGCCACTTATGCTGATGCAGGTTGTTTTTTCTTCCCCTCAATGCCAGTTAATGATGCTGCAGAGACTGCATGTCACTCTTCAACTTGAAGAGACAGTAAGATGACGGAGAGAGAGAGAGAGAGAGAGAGGTAGAAACAGAGTGTCTGTTCAATGTCAACTCAATAGCAATAGCAGCAGCAGCATCTGCTGCAAAAGCTTAGCTCGAAATGTCAATAGTTCGTGGTATTTGCTGTTGCTCTGGCAATTTCTTAAATACTAAATATATATGTACGTGCACAAATATACACTTACTCATGCATATACATAAGTATATGTTTTAATATAAATTAGTTTATAATTTCGATACATGGGATATTTTTATGGAGTTCTTTCTGTCTGTCTGTCTATCTGTCACTCTCTTCATTTATACATATGTATAACAGACGTACTTAAATAAAAAAAACAAAAACCATAAAAAAAAAGAAGGGCAGCCAACCTATTTAAATTGGGAAAAGAAAAGAAATACATCAACATAAAAGTTGCAAAAAAAAAAAAAAAAAATTGAAACGACAGCGAAAGCAATGAGAGCTCAAGAATGCGCAGCAGCTGATCTCATAAATGCGTGCGTGTGTGTGCGTGAGAGTATTTTGTTTGCGATTGCAGCAGTAGCTGTATAGTGAGAGAGCGATCGGTGCTCTCTGTAGGCCGCAGCTGACACAGCCGGCGTATTGCATTACATGCGCACATGTATACAAATTTTGTATGCGCGCGAATTATGTACTTCTTTTTTAGATTAATACATGTTCTTTATTTGAGGCATAGAATACAACTCAGCGACTTATTCAATTCTAAGGGGTTTTTATATATTTCTTTTTGTTTCCAATCATGGTGAAATACTCTTATGCTAGGCAGCGGAGGCTGCGATAATTGTTTATGTTTACAATATTGGAGCTGCGTCTTATTACTAAAGTGTGTTTATATTATGCAGCTGGGCTGTGACCAAAAAGTGTCAAATAGCCTTTGATAGCTAGTGGAGGCTGCGATGCTTGTTTATATTATGTAGCTGTGACAAATATTATTGTTTACAATATTGGGTCTGCTCTTGAGTTAGCAATAAGTGTCCGTTATTCTTATGATACTTATGGCTCAAGAGTTTTTTTACATTAAGGAAGATTGTAAGCCTTTAGTGTCGACTGTAGTTCTTGGAAATGCAGCTAATGGTATGGTGTCAGCTGACGCTGTGAGAAGTGATGCTGATGGCATAACTCCTCCCCTCTTAGAGTCTGAATTCTCCTGAATTCTTTCCAAATTAATATTAATATTTTGCCTTTTGGATCTTAAGTATACATAAATAATAAAACATATAAAAATGATTAAAAGTATTAATATAATGCCATTTGTTACTTTTCTTTCATATTTTAGTTCTGAGATTTCTTTTAAATTTTCAAAATTTTTTATTGTTAAATGATCAAAATTAATAGTGTTTTTGTAAGTTTGATTTAATAGTTCTGTGGGATAAAAAAATTTGTCGTAAAATTCTATTTTTTCATTGGAAATGTTTCTTTTAAAATTTGTATTTTGCAATTTCCAAATTGTATGAGATTATTTCCATTTAATGTAATATTTCTTTTGTCGCAATTTTGATATAACTTTTCTTTTCTGGCATTTTTTATTATTATTGTGTCATCATCTATCTTTTCAATACTAGTGATATTATTAAATATAAATTTACAGCTGTTGGTAAGAGTGCAACTTTTACTTGATTTAAGTTCCTTTAAAATTGTATTTGGTTTATATTCCAATATTTTATTGTTAACTTCTATAATTAATACATTTTCTTGATCAATTTGGATATACTCTGTGTTTGGCATTGGCATAAGTAACTTAACATCTACATTTATATAATTTTTTGGAATTTTTATTGCTATTATTATGCAATTATTTTTATATTTCAAAATACCCATACGAATTAATTTTAATTTATAAAAATCAATGTCAAATTTGTTTATTTCTTCTTCTGATAAAATTTCTGGTAAAATTATATTATTCTTTGCAGAGGCAATATTCTCCTGAATATAATTTACTTTGTATTCGATATTTTTTAATTTCTGCATTTGATCATTATATAAGATTTTCATTATGATTTCTTTATTTTGGTTATTTATATTTGTCAGTGTTTCATTAATGATTCTTCGGTCATGCTTAATCGTTTCTGCTAAACTATGTATTGTGTCGTTAAAATGTGAATTTATGATTATTTGTTGGTTCATGTTGTTTATGATGTTATGGTTATTTTGGTCGGTTATATCAAGGTGTTTTAAGATATCTGTCCTATCTCATCGTCCATCAGTCCGAATAGCCATTTGTATGCTGTACCTGCTATATTTATAAGTCCCCTTTTATTTCTGCTAAAAGGTGTAATGGATTTAATCTTGGCCTTAATTAATTTAATTTCTCTTAATAAATCCTCTTATGTGCGATTTCGGTTGTTCTTATGTTTGTTTCTATTTGTTTTAAAATATCATTAAGTGGGTCAATATTAATAATGTGTAGTATAATTATTGTTTCGTTTACTATTTCGGTTTCCTGAATCTGTATGGGTGCATATCCTGCACTAACTAATATCGGTTCCATTTGCAATCTTGCTTGTACTGTATTAGGCCTGATTATAATGATGGCTAGCATGATTAACATCTGGGAAATAAGTAAAAGAGAAAAAAAATCTTTATCATATCTGCTATCAACAAAAAAAATTTTTTTTTTTATTATTATTCATTAGGTTTGTTAATTTCCTGATTTAACGGTCTTTTAATGTTACTTGGATGAATGTTTTCTAACTCTGCATATCTAAAATAAGGCTCATCCTTATGTCTGACTCTTTTATAATTTTTAATTGGACCTTCCTGTCTTTGTTCTTGTATTCTTCCCTTGTATTATTTATTTTGTTTATAGTCATTTTTTTACATTCCTCAATAGTCATTTTCAATTTATTTGCATCTTCTGTATCTTTAGCATGATTCGGTGTACATTTTATTGTTGAATGATAACGTTGTTGTACGCTATTATTGCTAATTGAATTTTAGATTCAATGGAAAGTTCATTATTATCTATTCCTGTTATTATTTCAATTAATGTGGAATGTAATCTTTCAATATCAGCATTTCCTGTATGGGAATTTGGTTTTGTATAATGTATTTCAATATCTTCCTTGTTTAAAAACTGTATTATATGTTCTGATCTAAATTCATTATCCATTATTATTTTCTGTGGTTTATTAAATTTTGCAAAATGTTCTATCATAATTTGCATCTTTGTTCGCCAATTTCTATCCGTAATGTTATAAGCAACTGCAAATTTTGTAAGTTTATCTATGATTGTAACAAAAGACTTGTGTTTTATATGAAATATATCTAAGTGTATAATTTGATTTTTACTATTTGGTGTTTCTGTAAGTTGAAATTTTGGTTTAATCGGTTTTCTATCATACTTAATCTCTTTACACTTTCTGCAATTGCTATTATTAACTGAATATGTTCCCTTAATTTTGGAAAATAGATTTTGTCTTTTAGTGAATTGAACGTTTCATTTATACCACTGTGTAATGAATCTTTTGAATGGTAAATTGAAATTTGTTTATGTAATTCTTCCTCCGTTGAAATTTCTTGAGCTCGTTTTGTACATTTGAAAAATTTTATATTTTCACAGTGAGAAAAAATTTTAATTAATATACATTGTATTTTATGATATTCTGAGTCTGGTACTTCTGAAAAAATTCCTACTGTTCCTTTCTCTATATTATTTTGTAGTTTTATTTCAATTTCATTTTCTGTGTCTGCTGGGTTTACTTCAATTATTTTTCTTCCATTGTGTATATTAATATTATCTGTTGCTGAATAGGTAATTATTATCTGAGTTTTATATTTATTAACAATGTCATCTTTTATATAATAATGAATTAATTCTTCTTCATCTGCTGAATGCTGTGTATTTGTTAAATCAAAATTTGATTCTTCGTTATTTTGTGCATTAATTAACTGTGCTGCTTCCTGTCTGCTCAAAAAATCTGCTACTTTATTGTCTTTACCTTTTAAGTATATAATATCATAATCAAACTCCTGTAGTTTTTAAAATCCATCTTTGATGTCTAGCTGTCATTTCTTTTCCTTTGTATTTTGAATTTAAGTATTTTATAGGGGCATGATCGGTTATAATTTGAAATTTATTTCCAATCAAATAGTGTTTAAAATAATTTACTGCATGTATAATAGACAAAAATTCTTTATCAATTGTGCTATAATTTTTCTCATGTTTATTAAGTGTTCTCGAAACATAAGCAATTGGTTGTCCTTGTTGAGATAAAACTGCACCTATGGCGAAATCACTGGCATCTGTAGTAATTGTAAATGGTTTGTCAAATTCTGGATATTTTAATATTGGATGTGAACTTATGAGCGCTTTAAGATTTTCAAATGCATCTATAAATTGTGGATCATTTGTATTAATTGATACACCTTTTTGTAAATATCTTATCATTGGGTAAGCTATTTTGGAATAGTCTTTGATAAATTTTCTATAAAATCCTGTCATACCTAAAAATCCTTTAATTGTTTTTCAGTTTTTGGTAATGGAATTTCTTTTATTGCTTCTATTTTTTTGGATTTGGTTTGAACCCTTCTTTTGTAAGAATATGTCCCAAATATTCTGTATGTTTCTTCATAAATGAGCATTTATCTGGTTGTATTTTCAAATTATGATTTCTAAGTACTTTAAAAATTTTTTCTAAAGCAATCTTGTGTTCTCGAGTGTTGTTGAAAATATTAGAATATCATCAAGATATACTAAACAAATTTTGTTTATATAATCCCTCAAAATATCATTCATTAAACGTTGGAATGTAGCTGGAGCATTTTTTAACCCGAATGGCATTCTAACATATTCATATAATCCCATTGGTGTTATGAAAGCAGTTTTTTCAATATCTTCTTCTGCCATTAGTATTTGGTGATAACCTTTCGCTAAATCAAGGGTAGAAAAATATTGGGCTTTTCCAAGTTTATCTAATACAGCGTCCATAATAGGTATTGGATACTTATCTGGAACGGTTACTTGGTTTAGCCGCCTATAGTCTACACAGATACGATATTTTGTGAATTCCTGAATTGTCCATTTTTTTCTTAATAACACATATAGGAGAGCTATATTTGCTTTTACTTTTTCTTATTATTCCACTTTTTTCCATTTCAATTATTGCTTCCTTACTTCATCTTCATATTTTGGAGAAACCCTATAGAGTTTTTGAATTTATGGCTGATCTGTTATGGTTTTAATATTATGCACTATTGTTTTAGTATAGTTAACTGATCCCCTTCTTTAAATATAACTTTTCATATTTTTTCGTAAGATTTTTTATTATCTGAACTTCTTCAGTATTGAGCTCTTCTAGCTTAAAGTCATCAATTTCACCTACTTCCATTACACAAACATCTTCTGATAATTTGGAAAGGACGGAATTTCGACTCCATTGCAAAGCTTAACCATTTGTTTTTAAAATCAATATTTCCAAATTTGCTTGGATGAAGTCCATGCCCAATAGAAAGTCATATGATCTTCCAGGGACATAGCCACCCATCTTATTCTTGCGCCCTCTGCATATTTAAATTCACTCGGTACTTTTGTTTTTACTAAATAGCTGTCACTTTTAATACTGCCATTAATAGTGTAAATGGTTTTTGAAAATTTCTCAATTATTTTATACTTTGATTCATGTATATTTTTGGTGTTTAGTATACTTATAGTAGATCCAGTATCTACTAAGATTAGAAAGGTATCTCCCTCAATAGTTCCTTTAATGAAAACTTTTCTTTTGTCCGAGGCTAATTGGTAAAAAAACTCTTCCTGCGTATTTTCATAATTTTGATCATTATTAATTTCCTCATTTATATTGTCTACACTCATTGCTTCTGGTTGTGGTTGCTGATTATTCTGATTTTGGCGAGTATTCTGACTTGTTTGTCTCATGTTTTGGCTTTGTTGTTGTCTGTTAAAATTTTGGTTTTGTCTTACGTTCAGACTTTGTTGTTGTATGTTTTGTCTTTGGTAATTAGTATTTGATTGCTTATTTTCGTTTAATTTCTGTTGTCTGTCTCTTGTCTTAAGTTTTGGTTATTTTGTTCGTTGAATTGTCTGTTATTGTAATTCGATGAATAATTATTGTCTTTTTTTAATAATAATTTTTGATTTAAATTTCCAAAATTTAGACCAGCAAAATTAGAAAGTTCATTTCTTACATCTGATAAAGTTGTTTTATTCATTAAGGCAAT
This sequence comes from Drosophila koepferae, assembly GCA_030914345.1. NCBI lineage: Eukaryota > Metazoa > Arthropoda > Insecta > Diptera > Drosophilidae > Drosophila > Drosophila koepferae. Next base: position 15,621,612 of record JAUESR010000196.1, on the reverse strand, counting down.
TGCCATCGGACCACATGCTAATTCTTTAACTCTTTGAATTAATAATCCACTTAGAATATCAACAAGTCTACTATTATTTTCAAAGACCGAAAAATCAGTAATTTCTTCAACAAGTGTTCTTATTTTAATATCAAGATCTCTTACGCTTGTTACTCTCAGGTTATTGATCTTCCTAGTTAATCCCATCTGATCTATTCTTGGTCTATAATGATGTCTCAAACGATTTTTGCACTCCGTCCAATTTGTTGGTGGATTAATACTAAGTATAGTTCTAGCCTGACCTTGAATCTTGGTGTTAAATATGACAGTGAACACCTGGGCTGTTGTCCTCGTATTCCTCCATTATCTGGTCCACTGCGGCCACGAATCCGTGTAGAGTTCCCTCCTGTCCATTGAATATCGGCAAGTACCCTCGTCTCCTTCTCAATGCAGTTCCTTTGATTTGTGATTGGGTTTCTGACATCAGCTTCTCGAGAAAGTATTACATTTGTGAGCAGTTGGATGCACTGCTGCACTTCACTGATTTGTTGATTTGCCATTTTTGATTATTTTTTATTTTCTTTATCTATTTTTTTTCGCTGTACAGTTTTTATTAATTGTTTCGTTATCTTGGATATTTATGTCCGAAGTTTCCACAATTATTTATCTGTACTTTATATTTTTAATACAGCTTTTAATTGTTTCGTTGCTTGGATTTATATGTCCGAAGTTTCCGCAATTATTTATCTGTATTTACTATTGTAACACTCAATTTTTTATTTTGTTCACTTTTACAAGATTTCACAAAACTTTATTTTTCGTGTTACTCTCCGATTACCGGCTGCGCCAATTATGTACTTCTTTTTTAGATTAATACATGTTCTTTATTTGAGGCATAGAATACAACTCAGCGACTTATTCAATTCTAAGGGGTTTTTATATATTTCTTTTTGTTTCCAATCATGGTGAAATACTCTTATGCTAGGCAGCGGAGGCTGCGATAATTGTTTATGTTTACAATATTGGAGCTGCGTCTTATTACTAAAGTGTGTTTATATTATGCAGCTGGGCTGTGACCAAAAAGTGTCAAATAGCCTTTGATAGCTAGTGGAGGCTGCGATGCTTGTTTATATTATGTAGCTGTGACAAATATTATTGTTTACAATATTGGGTCTGCTCTTGAGTTAGCAATAAGTGTCCGTTATTCTTATGATACTTATGGCTCAAGAGTTTTTTTACATTAAGGAAGATTGTAAGCCTTTAGTGTCGACTGTAGTTCTTGGAAATGCAGCTAATGGTATGGTGTCAGCTGACGCTGTGAGAAGTGATGCTGATGGCATAACTCGCGCGTGTTTGTTTGCGAGTGTGTGTGTGTGTGTCTGTGTATGAGTGTCTGAGTACTTTAGCTGCTGAGCTGCTGCTTTACAGCTCATTTTGTTTTTGTTGTTCTTTTTAAACTCTTTGCTAATTGTTTTTACCAAAGCAGTAAAAAATGTGAAAATCAAATTTGAATGGGAACATGTAAGGGAAAAGTTTCAACACACAAGTGTGCCTACAATTTCAATAATTCCAAGCAAACGCGCATACACAATACAGTTACTCATCGCATGTAATTGATAACATTTCATTTTTATGTACACTTGAATAAATTCTATTATGTGTGCCTGTCTGTGTGTAAATTGTTAATGTGCTGTACACACACCTAGTATATGGAAATGTACATACTATTTAGAACTTATGATTATACTTACATATGTATGTACATATTTGGGCATTTTCTATGCTGATAAGATAAAAATTTAACCCCTTCAGCTTTGCCATTGCTTGCCACTTGCTGGCCAAAAATATTTTCCTTGTATTGAATTGTGTGTGTGTGTTTTTGTTATGATTATCGATTTTTGTTGTTATTATAGTATAATTATTATTTTTTTTTTTTTTTTTTTTTTTTTTTTTTTTTTTTTTGCAATTCACATTGCTCCTAATGCTCATTTCGGGCGTTGGCCGTTGGTTTATGTCGATGATTCAGGTTGTGTCATTATAATTGATATTGTTTGCATTATCGATAAGACTTTTACTACCATTAGCTCTGCAGCAGTTTATTAATATCTCATTTGTGTGTGTGGCAAGGCTTATATTGGCTTTTTACCATAATAAATCAGGTCACAGTATATTCATAAGCTACGATCTAAAAGCATATAGTAAATGCATACATACACATTCACACATACGTATGTATGTGTATGAGTAATAATTGCTTTGAAGCTGCGCTCGCGAATAGCGAATTTCCCAGCTAATTAATCGCACACGTTCCTCACTGTGTACTGATACAAATCAGTTTTCCCACAACTCTCAAACAAAAAAAAAAAAAAGAAAACAAATATATTTTATAAAAAAAAATAATAATCCTTAAACCAATCAAAGCAATCGCGATCCATAAAAGAGTTGAGTGGCATGATAAAGAAATATGCCATAATACTCTGACTCACTTGCGTTGCTATTTGTATTTGTTGTAGTTGTTGTTTCCTCCATAATTGAATTCGGTTTACAGCGCTGTCACAGGAATATTGGAAATAAAGCTGTTTGTGTTTATAAATATATGTATATCATATTATATTTCCCCCTATATTATTGCAATTGTGCAATATTTGTTTTGCTTAATGCTATCACTGTTTGCTTCGATATGCATGGTATTATATAACATTGTGATTGTGTATTGTAAATGAATTCCAATTTAATTTGAGAATTTTTGTAATATACCATTTGAGGAATATTCCCAAAGCTAGGCAGAAATGCAAATTTGTTGAAATTTTCGCTTCGTTAGAAATTTCAAGCATTGTTTTCATTTTTAGGGAGCTTTGGAACGTTTCAAATTCAGCAAGCGCTCTATCGATGACTTTTTAGTATTAAAGTCTGTTTAAAGTATATATATATATATATATATATATATATATATGTACATATATTTATGCTATGGTTAATTGATTTCTTTCTTCTTGTTATGTATAAAATTTCCTGTATGCGCATAAGAAGTATTGATGAGAAATAATTTGTTTATCGTAAATTTCCAATATTTTAATGAACGTCAAATTGCGCAACCCAGAAATATGTTTGTTGATGAATATTGCCCATTAGTTTCGAAACTTCACATACTTAATCAAGCTAAAATGTTGACTAAGCATTATATATTCTAAATTTGAAGAGGCCGATCACAAAGCTCACAAATACTTGTGGAACAAACGCACTTATCGCCGTTGATAAAATCAATTGAAATGGAGAATTCAAAAGAAAGCAAACAAAAAACAACTGCAATAAAATTGTCTGAACCACTTAAGGAACTACAATTAACGAATTTTAATACACTGTTCCCAAAGGGAAAAGGAGTATATTGGCTTTGTGCAATATCCGTCTTGCTGTCCGTCCGTCTGTCCGTATGAATGCAGTATTTTTCAGCGCTATTAGAGCTAGAGACTTGAAATTTGGAACATATACTCATTTTTTGTTCTCGAACTATAAAGATGTAAAAATGTTCCCGATCCGTCCATTAGGTGCTTGGAAAATCGGGAAAATGCATATGCCCGTATGCCAGTAATCGTACTAGTTGATGAGCTAGAGAGTTGCAATTTGGAATGTATATAACCCATGTTCAAAAGGCTATGGCGGATATATATACGCCCATTGAGCGTGTGGCAAATCGGCAAAGAAGTTTGTTGTTGTTTGCCAACTGCATAATTCATGCTTACGCAGAAAGTACTTTAACATAAATAATAAAATATTAATGAACTAAAAAAAATATATATATATATTTATACGTTTTCGATTAATAAACAAATAGTGTAATCAAATGCTTATTAAATAAATAACATGCACAGACGGGAACAGAGTATCTCGCAGTTAGTTGCAATGTTCTTACTTATTTTTCCCCATAAAAATATGATCTTCACAGAGACTTCTTGCCTCGTGGTTCGGGTATTGTGACGCGCCGACCTTTAATTTTGCAGCTGATCAACGGAATAACCGGTGAGTAGTTATTCTCTGCCTCTCGCGATGTATATATATATATATATATATATATAATTGCTAATGATTGTTTCATTTCTTTTAGAGCATGGTGAATTTCTGCATTGCAAGGGTAAAAAGTTCACGAGCTTCGATGAAATACGCAAAGAGATCGAAGATGAAACGGATCGTGTGACCGGCAGCAACAAGGGCATCTCAAACATTCCGATTAATTTGCGTGTCTATTCGCCACACGTTTTAAATTTAACACTGATCGATTTGCCGGGTCTAACTAAGGTGGCCATCGGTGATCAGCCCGTTGATATTGAGCAGCAGATTAAGCAAATGATATTACAATTTATACGCAAAGAGACTTGCCTAATATTGGCCGTAACGCCGGCCAACACCGATCTGGCCAATTCGGATGCCCTGAAGCTGGCCAAGGAGGTGGATCCGCAGGGTGTGCGAACAATTGGTGTTATCACCAAATTGGATCTCATGGACGAGGGCACGGATGCACGTGATATACTCGAAAATAAGCTGTTGCCGTTGCGTCGCGGCTACATCGGTGTTGTAAATCGTTCGCAAAAGGATATTGAGGGGCGCAAGGATATCCATATGGCATTGGCCGCTGAGCGCAAATTCTTCCTCAGCCATCCATCGTATCGCCATATGGCCGATCGTCTGGGCACACCATACTTGCAGCGTGTCCTCAATCAACAGCTCACCAATCACATTCGCGATACGTTGCCAGGACTGCGCGATAAACTGCAGAAGCAGATGCTCACCCTTGAGAAGGAGGTCGAAGAGTTTAAGCATTTTCAGCCAGGCGATGCCAGCATCAAAACAAAGGCTATGCTCCAGTATGTAAACAATCCATATATTGCATATATGCACATATATATATATATATATTCTTAAATCTCATTGACAGAATGATACAAAAACTGCAGTCGGACTTTGAGCGTACCATCGAGGGTAGCGGCTCCGCTTTGGTCAATACAAACGAGCTGTCTGGCGGTGCTAAGATCAATCGCATATTCCACGAGCGGTAAGCTACATATATATATATATATATATGGTATATATGGATATATCAAATATATGCATATTCTTTGCTAGTCTTCGCTTTGAGATTGTGAAAATGGCGTGCGATGAGAAGGAATTGCGACGTGAGATCTCATTTGCCATACGCAACATACACGGTATTCGTGTTGGTCTCTTTACGCCCGACATGGCGTTCGAGGCGATCGTTAAGCGGCAGATTGCCCTCCTCAAGGAGCCGGTCATTAAATGTGTGGATCTAGTCGTTCAGGAATTATCGGCGGTTGTACGCATGTGCACAGATAAGGTTAAGCATCACAAAAGCATTCACAATTGAAGTTGATCGACGATTCTATTTATGATTTATTTGCTGTTACAGATGAGTCGCTATCCACGTTTGCGTGAGGAAACGGAACGCATAATTACCACGCATGTGCGCCAGCGTGAGCAGAAATGCAAGGAGCAAATCCTGTTGTTGATTGACTTCGAGCTCGCCTACATGAATACCAATCACGAGGATTTCATTGGCTTTGCCAAGTATGTCACAATTGCTGTTTACAATAAGTTCGATTAGTCGTCTATTGAACTGATAATGCTGCAATAAGCGACTATATACTAATCCTTATTTCTGTACGTATTTCAGTGCTCAGAACAAATCTGAGAATGCTAATAAGACCGGTACCCGACAGCTGGGCAATCAGGTTATTCGCAAGGGTCACATGGTCATTCAAAATTTGGGCATTATGAAAGGTATGTACACGCAGAAACACCTATTTATGTACATGTATGTATCAGCTGAATGTCTGTGTATGTCATATTCAAACACTATAAATTCAACAACAACAATAACAGTAACAACAGTCGTAACAGTCGCAATAAACACTTCAATTCGCACTACTCTAAACTTTCAACTAATCCTAACCAGAGTTTATTGATACATGTAAATATTTATTTTGGCAAAATGTCACTTATCAATAAGTTGATATGCCTAACAGATATTGAAATTGATCCTTAAGGGAAACTAATATCTAAATTGATATTGAATATTGAATAATATTTAAATTGATATTGTCTTAACTGAGAGTGCATTGCATAAGAATCCTTATCGAATTAATGCTTTTTGATATTATATAGAACTGCAAAGTTAAGGAATATCCCATTGGCATTGGATTTAGCACTTTTGTTGTATTATACACAACTTATATGTCTATCGACTTCATCGAACATGCAGTGTTATACATCTGTATATCGATTGTCCAGCGATTTCGATAATAAACTCAATTGCATTCCACAGACAAATGTTGATCGACTTAATGGCATGCATAAGTAGCGACTGCGACTGATTCTAACCATTGTAAATCGGTCACTCGTAGCTGCTATCTGAAGTAGAGTACACTCATATATATAAATTCCACTCGATTTAAAGCACTTTTCCAGTATTATTATGTAATGTAGTTTATTTCTTGAGTTCCCTTTGCAATTTTGTATGTTTGTTTTGTATTCTGCTTTTACTTCTGTTTTTTTTTTTTTTTTGTCTCTCTCATTTGTTGTATTTGCGTTCATTTGGTTTTTTGTTTTTTTTTTTTGTTTTTCCTTTTTGAATTTTTCTTGGTGTTTTTCTTTTCGGTACTGTACTTTTAATTTCTTGCCTTTAAATCTTGTGGAATAATCGCAAAGCTCTGCTGAGGTTTTTGCCACGTCTACTTGGTTTGTATTCAACGATCTTTAACTATTTCATTGCTAATACACATTTTGCTATAACAAAAAATCCAGATCTATAGATCAACAGCTGTGATCTAGAAAAAAAAAAATCCACTCACATCCTTCTGCCAACGCACATACATACATATTCATGCATTTGCTTCTTTAAGCTTCTTAAACTAAGTTATGTCTATATCTATATAATACTACTGATCTACTATATTTTAAGGCCTATGCACTCTGTATCAAGTAATATATATGTATATAGATTTTGTATATACAAGAGCTGTTGTTCTCCAAGTCAGTGTATCGTTTTTCTGATAGGGATTGTATAGCAATCATTGTTTATACATGTTGAATATTTTGTTTATCACAACTATTGGGGGTGATGAAACCTTGAAAATAGAAACTTGTTTGCTTACTTTAAGGCGTTGCTACAGCAATATTTGGAAACAATTAACAGAGACCAAAGATCAAAGTGTTGACATTCATAAAGATATAAATATCATATATACTATGCATTCACATATATACACTATCATATATATGTTATTTACACTTCTCTTTGGATAGAGATATAGGCATAAACAAATCGAATAGAAATCTTAAGAAACTTGAGGCATACACTTTGGACTCATTTCTTGGAATTATATGGCCGACTGACTTATCAAACAGCACTCGTTTAGTACTTTCATATATTTATGATTTATATTCAAATGTTTCCTTGTATTTCTTTTTTTTTTGGGAATTATTGTTCTGGTTCTTCTATGTTATTTGTTGTCTATTGCAGGTGGCTCGCGTCCCTATTGGTTTGTGTTGACATCGGAGAGCATTTCGTGGTACAAGGACGAGGATGAGAAGGAAAAGAAATTCATGTTGCCGTTGGATGGTTTGAAATTGCGCGATATTGAGCAGGGCTTTATGTCAATGTCTAGACGTGTTACATTTGCTTTATTCAGTCCCGACGGACGTAATGTTTATAAGGTTAGTAATTTTTGTTAGCATACAAAAAAATGAATTTTCGTTTCGAAATGAAACCACAACGTACAAAAGAAAAGAATACTACAAAAAATATTCCAAAAATCTATTCCAAATAGATAAACATTAAAAAAAAAACGAAACGAAAGAGAGAAAAACAAAAACATTTTCAATTCGATTTTTGCAACTACAACAAATGATATATAATATATATTATTTGTTCTAGTTTTTCAATTCAAAATACAAAACATTTAAATTTACTAAAAAAAACAAAAAGAACTTAATTCATATACAAAATTTTTGTTTCTTTTGTTGCAAAAAAAAAAAAAAAAAAAAAAAAAAAAAAAAAAAAAAAAAAAAACCAATTTTGCGTTCACGTCCCAGAAAAGAAAAAAAAAAAAAAAAACAACAAAAACAATTTGATACTAGACTCGAAACTAGTTTCCAAAAATAAATGAAAAACAGTTAATTAATTTTTTTGTATAAGATAAAAATTACTATGTTTTTATCAACATTTGTGTTCAAATCGAGGCCAAAAAGAAAGATGAATTCGAAATCTATTTTTTTGGCCATCGATTTGTGAGCATGACAATAACAAAAAATACGATAAGCCACTTATTAGATAGCGAGATATATGCATGTATATTTGCTACAGATGTAGTAATATGTATATATATATATGAATATATACCGTTATACAACCGTTATACCAAACACTAACTCTGAACTCTGGTCCAGCTGCCAACCCAACTCAACTCAACAAACTTAAATAGAAAGCTAATCACAAACAGTAAACTAAACTAAACTAAACTAAAAAAAAAATGAACCCGACAATAATAACCAACCAATGCCACCAACCCGTCCAAGTACTCAATCGTAATATCGTAATACCGTTATCGTAATATCGTTATCGTAATCGTAATACAGTTGTCCCATATGCTAAATGCTTGACGAAAAATACCTATCCATTTTGTTCTCTTTGCGCTTGGACGCTTCTCTCTCTCTCTCTCTTTCTCCTGCACATACACACACACACACCCAACACAAACACACACACACATATATATACAAATGTTGTGCATTTAGGATTACAAACAATTGGAGTTGTCGTGCGAGACGGTTGAGGACGTTGAATCATGGAAGGCATCATTCCTACGCGCTGGCGTCTATCCCGAAAAGCAGGAGACCCAGGAGAACGGCGACGAGGTACGTTTGTGTACAACACATATAATATATATATATATATATATATAAATCTATATAATACACCCAATATAATGTTAAGTCAGTCCCAATTCATCGTGTTATCGAACTCTTTGTTAACTGTCCAGCCCAGCAGCAAATGTTATTTAACATTTGCAAGCTTGGATGTATCAAATTGATATCAGATTCTATGCCACACACAGCTGCAACTCTATATAGTCATAACCTATAGCTTTATGTAAACCCTCTATCTGCATTTGTGTCTCCTCCTGCGCAGCCCAATAATATCCTATATAAATGTTATCAGTAGCTGGTAACATTTACATTAAACAGTCTAATTTGCTAGCTTATTATGCTGTTAATTAGCGTTGCTTTGGCTTACAGCTCCACAACCACAACAGCATTGATATCACTGTTAATAACAGTGTCTTGAATATATATACCATATCCAATACATATTTGCTGTTAAGTATATTCAAATTCATTGTTACTTGCTGCTCGCTGTTATCAACAGTTGCTTAACATAGCGAGTATTGTATTACTCATCACTGTAAAACTGATCAAGTAAAGCTAACAGCTGTTTTTATCTTATTTGATTGATTGTTAATAACATTCGCATAACGTAATCTGATAGCAGCTGTTAACTTACAAATATAGCTTCATACAGCTATCTATTGGCTTTGCATATTCAAATAATGTAATCGATAGCGACTTAATAGTATTTGTACATAATGTTATTCAAGCTGTTAATAAAATTTAGCTCTTAACATTATGTTAGATCTACACAGAGTATATTAACATAATGTTACCTATTTATAATAGCATAATAGACAGTTAACATAACTCTATGTTAACGGTTTATGTGTCTTAACATAATGCCTCACATTTTAATATGTTCAAGTCTTCATTCGTAATAATATCCCAGAGTATCCCATAACAGCAGCAATCTATGATCTATGTTAACTAACATATAATTAACATAACTCTTTTAATATTCTTATACATAAATATCTAGTTGTAAACATTTGAACTCTTTGACAAAGCAATAACTTATTCAATGTTTCTTTATTTATTTATTTTTGACAAACGAAAAACAAAAATCAATTTATATATATCGAAATATACGAAATGCGTTTTATAATGAATGTGTGATATATAAATATATATAATATATATATATGCAGGAAGGACAAGAGGTTTGTTTCTTTCGATCATCATTTTTACCATATACTTTTGCGCTCTCTCTCTCGCTCTGTCTCTGTCTCTGTCTCTAACTCTCTCTTTATTTTTATTTTATTTCCTAGATTAGTTTATATATTTAGTTTTTATTCAAAATTTTGGGGTGTGATATTCGAGTTTACTTATTTTTTATTTACATTTTAATTTTTTTTTAATACTTGTTCACGTAATGAAACAAAAGCATAGCTTTGTGCAATATTTGCCTGTGATTGGATTATTAAGAATTTGAATTACCTTATTTCGCCTATAAAAGGCATTAGAAATTCTAAATATCTATTCCATAGATTGCTAAAAAATACAATTTTATACAAATTTCTGTGATCTTAGCCTAAATTTGGCTTAATTTCGTAACGTGAATGAGTATTATGCAGTCGGTTATACACGATTGCAATGTTCTTATTTGGCTAACACAAATTAACAAAATTGTTGTTTGGGCCACACAAAAAATCGGGGTTTTCAATTTGGAATTTCTTAACACTCGGTCATTTACCCCCTCCAAAAACAACACTCAACATTTGTGTTCTTAAAGGTGTGTGCTATTCGTAATAGATCCATATTTCAAATATAACTACTATAATATATATATATATCTACACGTTTCTAAATATATATATATCAATATTTACATATATGTATACAATTTTAATTTACAATATTTTTTATCAATTATTTTCTTCTATTTTTTCCCTTTCACGTACCAAACGAATCGAAATGACTCAACACACACACACACAAAACACATACATATATATCAACTACATATATATGTATCGTTTCAAATATATATGTGTATATATATATATGTCTATTCATACACATATATATATGTATAATATATGTATACAAATTACAAATACAATTTGTAATGCGAAATATCTATAAAAATGTTCCATAATCAACTGTTAACAGCAAAAAGTATGTTCAAACTTTGATTTCGTTCAATTTGTTTTGCTCTTTTTCAACTTTTACGTATTTCACTTAATTTTGATACATTCGTATTGTAAACCCAATTAACATTTGCATTGTTTATCGATTTACGTTGATTTATTCATATTATTACAATTAATTAACATGACAATTACACGATTTGAAGCTTTCCACCTGACTCTACTATATAATAGCCTGTATATATAGAAAACAATTGGAAGAGTAGTATATACACATTTTATTCCATTATACAAGTCTAAATGCTTTCTATACTTTTGCTTATTTTACAAAATTAAAAAACAAATAAAAACTCAAGCTTTATTGAAGCAGCTGCAGTTATCGATTAAACTAAATGATAGGGTCGCCAACTAAATGTTCTATGGCTCAATTCTAAAAGAAAATTTTTAATATACTTTAATGTATTTTCATTGCAGTTCTCTTTTTCGAACATTAAATGTTATTCATATTTTGCAATTTTCCATCAAGCCTTAGAACTGAAATTTCTATTAAAAAAAGAATAATAATAATAATGAGGTATATGACTTATATGACTTCTATAAAAATCTAAACAACATTTGTTGTTGATAGGATAGAATTCATTTTCCACACGGACAAATTCTTTAAGTTCATAGTTATCATCCCACTAATAGAATTACTTGGAGTGTACTTTAAATTTACCATCAAATGAAGCTAAATGGATATGGGTTTTAAGCTTGGGTTATATAAGTTTGCCGCAATATACACTTTAACAATTTCCCCACTAAAATTTGTATTTGTAGCTTCATGAATAGTATTTTTTGTATTATGTATTTTTGTATTTGGTATTTTTTATACTTTTGTTCATTAAGCACTTAAAATAATATTCGAAAAAAATTGTAATGTTTTTCAATGAAAAGAAATTAATTACCGTTAAGTATACTATAAAATTTGGCTTCTTGTATTTTGATTTTCTTCCTCTAATCAAATTTTCACTTTGGTTTTCAAGTTGAACTAACACAAAACTGAAAAAAAACTCTTATAAATAGATTTGGAAATCTAAAGATGATATATATATTTGTTGAATTTGTACTATATAATGCTTTACTTTATCGGCTGCACCTTTTGGCATTTGTTTCGATTTGTGCAAAACAAAAGAAAAAAAAAACTACTAGAGAACACAATTTTTTCATTTTATTGATTGTTTCTTCGTTTGTTTTTTCCATTACTTTTTGCCCCACTTTCCCCAATCAACCAAACAACCAACAACTAATCAAATGAAACGAACAAATATCTCAAAAAAAAAAAAAAAAAAAAAAAAACCAACAACAAAAATATATCACCCATCAATCGATTAATCGATAACACAACAGTCGGCTAACGAGGAGAGCTCCTCGGATCCACAATTGGAGCGTCAAGTGGAGACAATTCGCAATCTTGTCGACTCCTACATGAAGATCGTCACAAAGACCACACGGGACATGGTGCCCAAGGCAATTATGATGCTGATCATCAATAATGCCAAGGACTTTATCAATGGAGAGCTGTTGGCACATCTGTATGCCTCCGGTGATCAGGTGTGTATGTCACTTAGATGTATTCGATAGGCGTTAAGATCAGTAGACAATTTCACAACTAATCAATATTTCCTATTCCTATTGCCAGGCACAAATGATGGAAGAGTCCGCCGAGTCGGCAACACGACGTGAGGAAATGTTGCGCATGTATCGCGCTTGCAAAGATGCTTTGCAGATAATTGGTAAGTGACATAGACATCTTCAGATACCCCAGCCAGAGTTGTATTCGATCATTAATCATGCTTTAATAACAGGTGATGTATCGATGGCAACTGTATCATCGCCATTGCCGCCGCCAGTGAAGAACGATTGGCTACCAAGTGGCTTGGAGAATCCGGGTCTATCACCGCCCAGTCCCGGTGGACCACGCAAGCCCGCACCCACCGCACAGGTGAGATCCGTCAATCAATCAATCAATCTATCGATCAATTAAGCATCAACTTCTGTTTCTATTGCGTTTTGCAGGGCTCGTTGGGTGGCCGCAATCCACCTTTGCCCCCAGCAACGGGACGTCCAGCGCCCGCCATTCCCAGCCGCCCAGGAGGCGGGGCACCGCCCCTGCCAGGCGGCCGGCCTGGCGGAGCACTGCCGCCCCCATTGCTACCATCGTAAGTAGATCACATCAAATTGTATGATAAACTGCTTTGATCTCGGCTTTGTGCGTCCTGTACAGTATTCCCAGTATTTATTTAGTATTATTTATAGTTTTTTTTATTTTTTTTTTATCGACGATTGGGACCCTTTTTTATATGCAGCCACATTGATCACACAAACATAAACACACAACACACACACACAAACGCGCATACACATCAATATATATATATATTCATAACTTTTATATAAAACTACGTTTATATAGTATAACAAATGTACATATATACTAATGTGTATGCATACAAACAAAAGCGCTGCAAACGCTTTATGTTTTTTATTTTTTACTAACATTTTTTTAATTATCCCTTTTTTTTGTTTATAATTAACAAACGTTGACATTTCTTAGTGCTAAAATAAAATACCTAAGAACATTTGTTCATCCCAGTAAAAATTTCATAATTTTGGGAAATTCTATAATATACTCACGGAGTTGGGATATTTCAAATTAAAAGTACCAAGTGTCTGTAAGGTATATTTTTATTTGTGAAGGCCCCCCTCATATCATTCAAAAAAGTACCTAATTTAGGAAATTATTATGTATAATATCCCATTTAACATTTGTCTTCTCCAAGAGTATTGTGACTTCGCTAGGTGGAAGATTAATTGTTAATTACTTAACATTTTTTATTTCTTTTTCCTTTTTAATTACTTATTTTCTTTGTTGTCTCTGTCCTTAGAAGGCAGTTTGTCCAACTTTGAATATCCAACTACTTCCATTAGGCAGTCAGTCTAAAACTAGATCACGGCTAATAGTGAAATTTGCATATTAGTAAATTAGCATAACCTGCAGCGTCAATATACATACATACATACATAGATATCACATATATGTGGTTATCTTTTATGTGTTTTATTTGAAGGCAAGCTGCTAGAATTGGAAACTAAAATATAATCCCTTCTTTTTGTTCTGTTAATTGTTTTTGTTTTCTGCGCTGTCTACCAATTTAGCAATTATGTGTACAGAAAAAAAAAAAACGAAATTGAATTGAAAATTCTTGAAAAGTTTACAAAATATAACAAAACAAAATTGTTTGTTTCTTCCTCTCTCTCTTTTTTCTCTCTCTTTTTCTCTCACATATTTGCAAATATGTATGCAAATCAAATGCGATAAACCAACAACAAATGTCAAACTAATAACTGTTAACAATAACATACACACATACTCGCATATGTGCCACATATTCATACTCACAACGCTTACATGTCCACCGCTTACATTGCTTAACTGTAAATTCAATGCTGCAGACGTCGCTAAGCTGTCAGCCACAGGCCCGCAGGCATTTACTCACACACATTCACACATACACACACACTCCAACTCTCTCTCTCGCTCTCTCTGTCGATCTCAAATTAACTAACCAACAAATTATGAAAATACCAAAATGCTTTAGCTAAACCCAAAGAGTTCGAGTTCAGGCTCAAGCGCTCAGCGTGTGCCTTTGCGCTCGGTCTCGTTCTCGCTCTCCTTAGCAATTGTGTTACAGTTATACTCGCAAAAGTTCGCTCAGCAACCACTAAAACAATAATATTAATAATAACAACAACAACAACAACGATGTCAACCGTTAAAGTTTATACATATGTATATGAAAGGAAAAAACATAATCTATTCGCATATATATTATATATATATATATATATATAATATCTGATGCGTTTGTTTATAATTGTAGTAATAAATATGTGCGTATAAATATATTTATATATGTATATGTATATACATAAATATTTGAAACACACAATTTAAGTTAAAAGCACAGAAAATATATACATATATATATCTATATATATGAATACAAATTATTACATATATATATACATATATATATATATAGCGATATAAGAGTACTTTCTATCAGAACTTTAAATACCCTTTAGATTTCTCCATTAGTGCTGTTAAAGGGAAACGAAATCTAAACAAAAAATATCCCAGAGAGCAGAGCCTTGGGAGTTCCCATTGTTAAGAGAGTGCAGTGTTCACACACATATATACAAACACATTCACATATATACAAACATATGAAATATACGTTATGAAAAGTAAATGAAAAAAATATATGCTTAAGTTAACTAAAGTACCTTTTTTGTGTTGTTGTTGTTGTCGTTACATAAAACTAAAGCATAAAAAAGCAAGAAAGAAAAAAGATATACATATACTTTACATACCAATATGCATATATATGTATATATATATACATATGTATGATTATTAATATTAAATGGGCTAAAAGTTACAAATTTACTGTTCAGTGTGTGTACTACGTAAAAAAAAAACAAGAATTAAATAAATATATAGTTTAATTAAAATAAAATTATTATCAAAATTACATTTACATATATATATGTATACACCTACTCTCTCTATATATACATATATTAACAGACTGACAAGACATGTTCGACTATTTTGGCTGGCACTGTGGCTAGTCGTTGCTTCCAATTTGCTTCCCTCTCTCTCTCTCTCTCTTTCTCACTCACTCCCTCTTGCACTCACAGTCAGACTTCATTTTGAGAGCCTCTGTGGCTTACAGTTCCGCTTCCGTTATGTACTCTCTCAGCTAGTCAGCTGTCGTAGTGGACTTGAATCTCTTGTGTGGGATGGAATGTAGAGCAGTGTTGGCAAGCGCGGCATGTGGCGGCTGTTTAGTGCACAAGAACTCGTTGTTGATTTGCTTTTATTTGCTTTAATTGATTAACATTGTTACTATTGTATTTTGTGTTTTCCCCTTTTGTTTGCGCTGCTTGTATACATGCATGTATGTATGTATGTACATATGTGTGTGTGTGTCTTCATATTTATGTGTATTTCGATTTTTGTTCTTGCTATGTTTTATTGCTCATTATTTTCTGTTTTTTTTTTTATTATCCAATATAATTTGTGATTAAATGAAATAAACATACATACACAAACACTCCCACACATCTACACAAACACACACACATCACAGCGCCCGAAGCAGCGAAACAGACAAATCGATAAAAAGGGGTTTCAAGCGTTCCGACACATGTTTGATCACATAGCCAAGCGCCTCTTTAGTTTAGAATTTGTGTTTCTCTTTAAAAAAGAAAAAGAAAAAAAAAAAAAAAAAAAAAAAATCGCAAAACAAAGAAACAAAAAAAAAAAACTGAAACAAAAAAAAAAAAAAACCCCAAGCATATACCCAGTCAAGAGTACAAAATCCCTTTTCCAACTTTCAAGTCGTGTCACTGGAGCTGTCGGCGGTGCCATTACACAGCAGGCGGGCGCCAATCGCTACATACCGGAGAACATGCGCGGACAAGTGAATCAGGCTGTGGGCCAGGCGGCCGTAAATGAACTCTCCAATGTCTTTGCCACACGGTTCAAGTAAAGCAATTTGTGCAACAAGTGCAAGTGCAAGTGCAAGCGCGAGCCAGAGAGCAAGCCAGTCTAGCAAGCATGCGTGCAAGCGAGCAAGCGCATTAATCAGCAATAACGAAAGAGCTACAGAAAGCAAAACAAAAATAAAAGAAAGAACTAAACACACGCACACCCACACGCAAGCACAGTAACAAGAGAGCAAGTGGGGGTGCTCAGCGTTTGCGTTTGCGCCTGCTGCTCTTCTAATTCAAATTTCCTTCGATCATCAATCAACCAACCACATCATCCATACATATATACATATATATATATATATATATATATATATATATATATGTGTTATTTATGAACGTCGCTCATTTTTGTGCTTTTATATAAATCCTCTCTTTTTATTTCTTTTCTTTGTATATATGTATATGTGTCTCCTGTGTGTACATGCCCACATACACATGCATACACAGCTATGCATGTATGTATGTGTGGTAACTAAATTTTTGCCTAAATATTTTTCTAAGCATCAACAAAAATTTGTTTTTATTTTGAATGGGAGGAAATTGTTGTTGTTTCTGTTTATTGTTTGTTTATTACATATGCATTTCCTGACATTCCGTGCGCAAGAGCTGGCATAAAACTATCGATAACATGCATTTTTTTTTATTTGTTTGTATTGCAAATATTTGAGCCTGAATTTGTTCTTGTTTGATGTTGATCGATGGTTTTATGGCCAAACACTCGCACACACACACAACCATGCGAACACACACTCACAAACACACTAGTATATGATATATATATATATTATGTATGTATTCTGCAAGTGTTTGCTTTCGATAAATTATAAATATGAAAAGAGAAACTCTTTTAGAACTAAATTGTTGAGATTAAATTAAATGCATACATATACATACTGTTTCCCTCTCTCTCTCTCTCTCTCTCTCTCTCTCTCTCTCTCTATCTATTTCTCTATTTCACTTTAGCTAACTCTAGCTCTCACTATGAAATGTAATTGTTGCTAATTGTGTTTTATTGTTCCATATTGTTTGTATATGTGAACTTTATGAAGAGTGAAAGAGAGGAACAGAATTAGAGTTAGTAAAGGTTATATACATTATAATTATTATTATATTACTATAAAAAAAGATATATAAATACAGCTATATGTATATGTATGCGCATTCGTATGTATGTAAATGTTTATTAAACTAAGCACAAAATGTAACATTTAATGTAGTTCAAGTAAACGCCATATTTAGTTTGTTTATTAACAACAACAACAAAGGAACAGAAAGATCATGAAGAAATTATTAATTATTTCATTTCGGAACTTGAACTGTGCATTAACAGATGTTAAGCGTATCTGTCCGTTACGCTTAACAGCTGCTTGTCTGTTTGCGCTTAACAGCTGTTAATTAACACATGATAGCATAGCTTATGTTCAAACAATATTTAGTATTCACCTTCAAAATAAATATCGATTTTGTTTTGAGTCGGGTAAAAATTCAATGGAAAACAAGTGCTAAACAAATGCTGAAAATAACCTCGAAATATATATATATATATATATATAAATTTAAAGCTATATATATTTTAACGAAAAATATATAGCAGGTATTTATCGATAATTTCAGCATTTCGCAGAGTTTTCATTTAAGCGTAATTTTAGCCAGTTGTTATCGTAGTTAAACCGCGAATCGAAATCGAAAGCAATAGAAGCATATATACAAAGCGAATAAATGAACTAAAAAAGCTATCGATACATGTAATACAATTATATATATATATATGTATATTACTCGCGTATGTTTTATTATATGTGTATGTTCTATAAAATTAGACAACCATATGAGTTATGCGTAGCACTAATCAATTAATCGATAACATGCAGAGAAAAAACAACCGTTCAATCCACAGATAACCGTATAATTCAATCGATAACTAATCGATTGTAACTATTTTCATCTCGCATCACAATAATGAACATATATATACCTAAAATATTATATATATATATATATCACAAGTATTTAGCTCCCCTCTATGTTTGTTTAAGTAACGCACACTAACATACAGCTCATATATATACATATATATATATACAAATATATATAAATATATATTGTGTGTGTCCCTATCCTTCTCTTTCGCAATGGAATACCCTCAACCAAAATGTAGTCTCTATCAACTGCTGTTTATTGAATTGAAAGTTAGAAAGAAAAACAGTTACATAATTTAAAATAAAAAATAAAAAAAAAAAACGAAAAGAAAGAGTATTAAGTTAGTATGCAAAGCGCATGTCACGATTAAATGCATGCATACAAAGAATCGATTTATCGATAACATGTACATGAAAGACAGAATGCAAAATGTGAGACGAGCGTGTAACTACAATGTTATAAATAAAAGCAAATATATATATACATATATATTTAAAAAATAGAGTATAGTGCTTGATTGATAATTTATATTTTCTTAGTTTGGTTTACTGTTGGCTAAGTCAAATTGATGGTGGCTTAAATTCCAGGAGAGTTTGAGTAGAACTCAATTTAAAAGGACTTTCTATTGACTGCTGTTAGCTAATAACGCTGTTAGGATTGTTGCTGCTGTTAATCTTATGCTTAGCAATTGCATTTACTTTATTTCTTTAGTCTTGGAATCCAATAACGTTAAAGCGCAGCTCTGTTCTGTTAGCTAACAGCGTTGTTGCGCCGCACTTCCCATTGCAAGCGAAGCTTATGAAGAGTAAGCGAGACAGATGCTTCGTTCGAAATTAACATGATTAACATATATTTAAAAACAAAGAAGGAAGAGTCTCTCTATCTGTAAATTTCCTTCGCTCTTGTGTGTGCATATGTATGTATGTATGTTATTAACATTTCGTTTATTCGTTGTTTGTCTACTGGTGTTGGTTTTCGCTTTGCTCTTTTTTTATACAAATAAAAAAAGGCAATAACTAACATTAATATGCTGTGCTGCTGGTGAGTTGATTATTGACTATCTATCTAACTAAAATGCATTATAATAAGCTCTCTCTCTCTCTCTCTCTCTCTCTCTGTATTTTTCTTTCTCTTCACCTCTGTTTATATGCACCTCTGCAGTTTAATATGTTGCTTATGAATATTTGTTTGATTGATCAATGTGATTTTGTATTCACAGTCGGCCGGGCATGAACGCGCCACCGCGACTACCTGAACGTCCTTCCTACTATGGCAATACTACCAATGGGAGGCCCTACTGAGCGAGCGCGCGTGCGAGCGGGTTAACGCTAGTTAGATGGATCGAGCATTTGCAGTACGAGCGTAGGGTTCGGTGCGAGCGAGATGACGCGCACATACGGAATACGGAATTGTACTGTTAGATGTTCGCTGTAATTCAATTTGTATTATTATGTATGTGTGCGTGAGTGTGTGTGTGTATGTTGCTGAGTGAGTGCGCATGTCTGTGTGTGTTTGGATATTTTAAAAATTTCCCATTTTGTATACAATATTATGTATTTATATAATGATTGTTGTGAAACTCTGTACTAAAGTGTGTAGTAGAACACTTTCGACTGGTCCCTAGTAAAGCTAGATATAACATAGTTAACATATATACAATTTATGTATAGTTAAATATACACACACAAGTATGCACACGCACACACATACACACAAGCATACATATTTATATATATATGTAATTAGATTTAAGCAACGTGAAGTGTGAAAAAGCAGCCTCAACTGTCATACAGTCATACAGTTAAAACCGTTATACAGTCATACAAATTTAGCACGCTAAAACTTTGATATAGATATGCATATACTATAACAGATATTGTTAAAGTTCAACAACAAATTGAAGAAAAAACATTTCTCCTGCGCATTGTAAATATTTCAAAATAATTGTTATATAAATAATGCTAAATCATAAACAAAAATATGAATAAAAAAAAACATGAAACGCTTTAAACTCACAATATTTTCCAAAATATGTAAGAGTGGGAATTGCCCTCACTTTTATATAAATATACAACAATCTATATATATATATATATATATATATATATATATATATAATTTATAATAGAGAATTATATATATAAACATATATATTATAAATACATCATTTAATTTTACATAACTTTTTTTTATAAATTTATATATGTATATGAATGTATATTTATATAAATATATATTACAATTATATAATTTAATTTAACATTTAAACATAAGCAACAAAAACATTTTTTAAAAAATTGTAAGCATTAAATAATTGTTATTTAAAGCAAATGCAAAATAAAGTTGAAAAATATTAAAAAACGATATATTTGTATGTATTTAATATTCAAAGAATATTGATAAGCTCTATATACCAAATATTCCCTATTTTGCCAGCTTACAGGGTATAAACGTAACTTACTGTTGTATGGGACTTCAGCAAAGTATTTAAGCATTTAGCTAAGTTCCAAACCAGTCCTGGAATTTCCCCGCTATTTGCAGAGGCAAATCATTGAACATTTTAATGAAGCTGAAAATCCGGTCCAGTGCCTTTCATCGCATGGAAGAGCTAAAGCCGCTCTAATGAGTATTTAAGAAGGAAAGAGCACAGGTCTTTCTCGCTCTATTCGCCTGTTAATAGAGCTGCAACGAATTGCAGGCAATCCAATTGGAGTGCTGCTAGTAGGGAAATATAAATACTGCAATGTGAATAAAACAAACAAAACATTTGGTTGTTTTTTTTTTTTTAGCTTTGCAATGCAAAGTAATAATAATTTTATTGGTTGCACTTTTATAATTCCATTTTCATAATGAAGTTTAATTTATAATTAGACTGTAATTTGATTTAAGATTGTTTTTTTTTCTAATTGGAATGAATGCTTGCATTTAGTTAAAGTTCATTTAAAACGTTTTCTAGTTGAATGTGATTATAGTTTAGTATATAGTATTAACTAACTTTGTTGTAGCTATGAAATTGTTTGTCAACTTTGTTTTTTTTTTTTTTTGTTTCATCTTCCAAATCTTTTGTATAACTATTTTTTTTTTCTATTAGCGCGTCGCATGGTCTAAATTTGTGATTCGATTTTTTTTTTCGTTTTAGTTAAACTCCTTTATTTTGAATTAATTAATTTTCAATCTTCTCTACGAGTTAAGTAATTTAATTTTATAATTATAATTGTTAATTACGTTTTAAGAAATTGACAGCAATTCTTAAGTATTTGTATAATTTATAATTATTCATTTTCACTTTTAAAATATTTGTATATAAATTTGGATGTTATGTAAATTTCCGAAAATTTCTCTATCTTCATCATCATCGTCATTTGTATTTTGTTGTTAAATATTTGTAATAAATTTCGTATTAAAAAAAAGGTTTTTTTGTTGTTGTTTTAACCTAAGCGGGTTTGACAACGTCCCAACTACGCTCAACTAGACATTTCACTCGAATTTGAATTGTATGAAATTTACAGTTTTAATTTAATCTCACATTACGTACAGCTCGCACCCGTTTAGGTTTGATTTTCGATTTGGTTGTTATCATAATGCATTGAATATTGGCTTACGATAATATATATTATATATTTGTATAAACAACGGTCCTTCAAAATATTTCTACTTAGCTACAATTGTTGCTATATTTAATTTGTTTCCACAAGCAATAAACATTTTAACGTGAATTCAGAACATTTTTTGGCGCCTCTCGCAAACTCACTCACACACTGACACGCGCTCACACGCCTGGCAGTCCGCACACGTACGCACAGCGTCACCTCGACAATTCGCCAGTGTGATCCTGACTCGATGTTGTTGAGCTCTTTACGGAGGGTGGGCGCAAATTGTCGTGCATCGCAGCCCTGGTTGGTTGGGCTTGATTGGCTAGATCTTCGTATGTTGGGCGCCAAAAGTGCGCGTGTGTGCGTCCTTGCCGGGCGTGAGTGCGTCTGTGTATGTGTGTGTGTATGCAGACAAGTATTCGCTCATTCGCTCTACCTCTTTACATTGCCATTAGACAACAACAACAACCGCCACAAACGTTGCTTGAAGAGAGCGTATGCGTGTTGTGTGTGTGATTGCAGAGAGCTAGTAAATGTGTCTGTGTGCGTGTGAGCGACTATACGCTCACACACTCTCCAACTCTTCATGCAGCTTAACTTCAATCTTGACATTTCACCATGCTAACTGCAACACTTGCAGCAACGAATGAGAGAGCGACCGAGCAAGCAAATGCTTACGTACAGGCTTGCTTGCTCGCACTTTCATTTGTTGTGCTGCAATTTGCAGCAAGTATGGTGAAATATGTATAAATACAACACACAATCGCTTGCTCGCTCAAACTTCACGCAACTTTGTGAGGCGTTTTGTTGAATATACATAATAGCGATTCAATTGGTGGGAGCTAGCATACTTGTGCATAAGCGTGTGTGTGTGAGTGTGTGCCTGTGTCGAGGAGCCAACTAGAACTAATGCATAAATATATATTATATATTTGAATTAAGTGTAAATATTGATTTTATAAGTATTAAATATTATATAGAGAGAAAGTTGGGTTTTTCCAAAACTTACTTAACTAGATCTTAGAACGTTTTCATTATATATTTTATTTGAATTAATTTGTAATTTGTTGAGGCAAATTTGCAAGAAAAAAACAAAAAAAAAAAAACAAGATACAAATATTTTTAAACCTTTTTTTTCAAAGATTTTGTTTTTTCTTTTATTACATTATAACAATTGCATTAGAGATTAAGAAAGTTATTGAGAAAAGGTAATACTTTATTACAATTAAAATAATTTATAAGCATTAAATAAAATACACAAACCATAAACACGAAAGAAAATTTAAATTATAATGCTTTTGGTCAGAAATTGCATTCACACACGCACACACCTATGTACATACATATGTATATATATATATATATATATATATATTGTGTTATTGTTGTAAGGAACAACGGTAAATGCAACTCTTCGCTACTTTGCCAATAAGAATCCGATTATGCATTGTTATTATTATTAATATTATATGTATATATATAGTAATTCGTATATATGTTTTATATAAATATATATATATTTGTTGTTAACATTGCCTTCGTTTCAGTTATATATGTATATAAATATCTATTTTGTTATTTAAAGCTTTTTGCATATTTCTTCAAAAATTGTTCTTTGCTTACGTTTTATTTTATTTGTATTGTTATAATTTATTTCATTTTGTTTCTTTGCATGTGATTGGAATACACGTAGTTAAGTTATGTGGAAGGCGCATAATGTTGGTTTTCAATTGTTCATATTACGTATAAACATATATATATATATATATATATATGCATATATATATTATATATAATTGTTTAACAGCAAGTTTTAATATTGCTTTTCAATGTTAGTTTTTCATGTATTCCTTAACGCATACAAACTTGAATCACAAATTTCACCACAACGGCGCGCTTTGCGTTGTATCTGAGCCATCTGAGTCTGTGTCTGTCTGTCTGTCTGGTGTGGTGTGTTACTGTTTTTGTGGTATTCGTATGATTGTTAAATTGTGCAAATTGCAATTACAATTCGATAAATCGTTAATCGGTAAACTGTTTGTTTGCTGTTAACATATGCTTAACATTCTTCTGTTATGCGGCCAGTGAGTCATTATTAGTGGGCAATTTTTGAAAAAACCGTATATATATAATTGGATTTATAATTTGGATTTGTAAATGAATTGTCGCAACTACATTTGACTAATTGTCCAAAATTGTTGTGTTTATAGTTCCTTTTGGTATAGAATTGAGTTTTGATTTAACTATTAGAAATGAATAAACATTGTGTACACACGTAAATATATATAGTTGAAAAACAAATAATTATATATATATATATATATAGAAATGCACACATATATATATAATATCGATTTAACGAACTCTCGGGTATATAGTGTGGTAATACATAAAACGCTTTTCGATTACATATCAGACTGCACATATATAGATAAATATATATGTATATATATTCAGTATATACTTGTAATGTATTGTTCTTTCAATATGTTGGTGGTTAGTTAAGTGGTGCACGTAATGTATGACTACTGTACGGTGAACAATGAACAAATCGCCTCAACGATATATATATATGTATATATTGGATATACATTTATGTATATATGTGTATGTAGATATATATCGAATAACAAATTACAAATCTGGCTAAGAGATGTAGAAGCATAAAGGTATGTATGTCTGCTGTATCGTACACTTCACTGTACTTAATCTTCCTTAGAGAGGCTGCCCAGATCGCTGAGAAAGATCTCCGGGGAGAGCACGTGCGAAGAGCCGACTATCACCTCCCAATTGCGCACCGAATTGGTCACTTCGTAGGCGCATCGCATCTCTGACATGCTTACGCCGCCCACTATAAAGATGATAAGGCGTGGCACATTCTTAACCTGAGTCTGTGCCTTATCCTTATGCCAATGACCATAGCGCGCGCTAGTCGGTGCATGATAATTGGTATTCTGTGCACGTCCCTCAAGGAATGGGAAATGACGCTGATCCAACTTATCCTCAATGCAATCCTCCATAATGTCCTTGATCACTGGCGTCCAGCGTGACATTTGATAGGTACTCTCGGTGATGCGCTCCTTGCGAGGCACCGAATAAATTTTCTTGCGTGACTGCAAAGCAATGCGAGAAATAAGTCAGTGATTCGTCTACACAATATTTTAGTTAATTTCCACTCACATCTGCAATAACATTAATGCCCAAATAGCTGAGATTGCGAACCATATCCTGATCCTTCGTTGACAATTGGGCGTGTGTAAAGAGCTTCGTCAGATTCTCCTCGGAGATGCCGTTCTTGATCATCACATAGAGCGAAATGATGCGCACCTTATCATAGTTGGAAACGTTCTGAAAATGGCAAATCCAATTCGAGATTAAAGAACTGTCGTGGTTCATTATAACTCTGCTTACCGCATCCAACAAAATGGGCACAATATTGCGCATATGATCCTTGATCTTCTCGCCCTCGGCATCGGTGCCCATGGCCAGATCCTGTTCGACACGGCACAGCTTATCGACATAGTTCTGATACGATTTCATGCAATCCTCAGCCAAATGCAAATGGGTGGAATATTTCGATAGCTCCTTCTGATACTGAGGCATCTTCTTGATCATTTGCGAGAGATCGCGCATCGACGATTTATCAGCTATAAAGTGGATTAAGATTAGCTATATATAGTCCAACTAATTAGAGAGTGGGGCGAGCCAGTGGCTTACTAGAGCTCATGCGCTTGGAATCGGTGAACTTCTTCAGGTTCTGTGTGACCTGCGTGGAGACAACGGCAATATGCTCGTGACGCAACTCCACCCACAGATCGTCGTTCTCGTCGAGGAGCACCTCTTTGTCCGGCTGGTTGGGACCCGGACAATAGCGGTACACATCATTCACAATGGGCAACAGATCATAGGCCATCGCCTGCAATGTCAACTCGTGCAGCAGCGGCGACACACAATCGAAGCCACGATCGAGAATCAGTAGCTGGGAGCGTGCCTTCTCCGGCCCCTCGCCCATGGTTGGCTCGTCGGCCTTGTAGGCATCCAGCTTCTGCTGCACCGATGCAGCCAAATCGATATTCCGATCCCAGTCGCTGCGATACCGAACATTCGGATATTCGCCCAAGGTGGCGCACAGCGTGGCAATTTGCTCGGCAATTCGTTCAATGTGCTTGCCGCGTATCGAGGCAAACGCCGGCGAATACAGACATTGGAAAGTGTCCGGCGAATCCAATGAGAAGACCTACAGCGAATACATAGGGCGAAAAAGGGCGAACAGGCCGAGGCGGTTCGATTGACCCACACACCCAAAAATTCTCTATTAATTGAACGAACTTGTGATGTTTTTTTTTTCTTTTGGCGAATTTTTACGAATTTATCGAATGCATTAACGAATGTATATTTATGTCTATGTATGTGTGTATGTGTGTGTGAAGCTGATTCTTATTAGGTACGGTACGGTATGCTGTGTATTTGTGTGTTTGCGTGCAGTACAGCGAGCAAATGTTTATCGATTTCTTAAATCTTCAAGCATTATGGACTGATTAGTGGATAAATTATACAAATTTACAAATAAATTATACAAAATAATAATCGATAAATTCAATATTTTGAGTTATCAGTGGTTCGTTATAAGCTTTTAATTACATAAGTTGATTAATGATAATGGTATATCGATTTATCGATAACATTACAAAATATGAAATCTTTCATTTGCTTGCTGTTTACCGTTGTTAAACACAATAACACGAATAAGCGAGAGCGAAACAGACACATACATATGTATATAGAGCGACATGCGATGCTCAGCATGCTCAATGTTAGGCAAATGAGAGCGAGCGTCTGTTTTGTAACGAGTGATTGAGAGAGGGAGAGAGCGTGTGTATGATAGTGTACTTAAGAGCTAATGATATACATATTTACACAGAGAGCGAGACAAATAGATAGAGAACACGCAACCAATTGACAACCAGTTACATTTACAGATTATACTAAATATATAACATTTATATATATAGAGTTTTTTGTTTGCATTTTTTTTAGTATTTGTGGTATAAATGTGTATTCGTTTTTTTTTTTTTTTAGCCCTGGGAGTTGTACTCGCCGCATCACAAGATGACGAATAACGAATAAGCGACAAAGCGAACAAATGCAGCTTAAACGTGCCTGGTCACATTGTGAGTGGATCAGCGAGTATATTGTTCTTATTCATTAGGTTCATTGTTATTGGTTATTGTGGTTTGTTGTTAAGTTAAGTTGGTTATTATTGTTTGATATTGAGTGTTTGATTAGGCACGATTTGCTTTTCTGTATACAATTCACATACATTAAATTGAACACTACAAAACAAGTTTAACAAAACTTAAGGAGATTCAAGTTTGGAGTTTATGCTCAGAAGAGTCTTATACACACACACACACACACAGATTTAGAGATAGAGACAGAAAGAGTGTGAGAGGGGGAGATTGAGAGCCCTTTTGGCTCTGCTGTGTTGAAAAACAAGCTTGTGTTTTGGTTAGTTGGTGTGTCAGTAATTACAACAACATCAAGTACAACACTTATGGTACATATACAATATATGGATGCTTAGAGAGAGATAGATAGAGAGAGAGGGAGTAGGGAAATATAGAGAACTTGATACATTAAGCAACACTGATAAGTGTTGAGCAGTTGGCAGAGCAAACCAGGAAACCAGTGAAAGATAGAGAGAAAGAAAGAAAGATAGAGAGAGATAGACTGCGGCTTAGTTTAACTAAGACTTAAAGTAGATAATGCTCTATGCTTATAGTAAGCGAAATAATGATTTTTGCTTATGTACAAAAGAAATAGAGATAGAGAGAGCGAGAGAGAAGATAGTTCGAGATTTTCAGCTCCAGAAAGACTTGAGTTGGACTCAACTTGCTTAAGGCATATGTCTAGATACACAAAGGTAAAGCAATATCACTTATGTACAAATCAGATAGAGCTAGAGAAGAAAGAGAGAGAGAGAGAGAGAGAGCTAGACTAATTTGGTTCAATGCTTAGACTTGATTGGGTTTAGAAATTTAGTTTATGCTCTTGCTTAATGCCTTTAAATAGTGGGAAATTTGAATTTGTCTAATGTACAAGAGACAGAGACAGAAAGAGAGAGAGGGAGAGATAGATAAGAGAGTAGAGTAGAGGGTAGAGTATTTGTATATTGTACACGCTTAACATTTAATGCAACAAATATTTTAACATTTTTTTGTTTTTATTTTTATTTAATTTTTTTTTTGTTTAGCGCACCTGGCATTCATATGGTAGAAATGCAATATTAATCTCCTTTAGAGTTTTGATCTTTCTTGCAGCGCACGATTTACACAAATCGTTAAATAATTCCTCCGGGCAAACTATAATTATAATTTTTATACGCACATCAAATTTAGCTCAACTTTACGATATTCTCTTCTTCATAAATTTGTTTACTTTCATCTACTTTTGGCTACAAAATATGTATAGTATATATGGTTGTTATTATGTAAGTGTAATGCATGTTTCTTCTCTTCAAATAGTTATAGATGTTTTGGATAGACATATGTATAGTTTGTTACCATTGGCTTAGTTAGCTAGGCTCTGAAAAGTAAACTGAATTCAATCAAGTCGGAAAATGTGGACAATAAAACACAAGAGGCTTGGACATGTATAACAAAATGATAAAGCAACAACAGTATAGCCTGCCTAAGGCGATGCTTTTTCTTTAAGCAATCTAAAGAGAAGTATATGGAGAATATCTTTCGGTTTAGGCAGGCTTTACTGTAGAGTGTGTATGGTTTGTTTGCGACCCAGTCTTGGCAGTTAGTTGTAAAAAGCATTCGCTTAAAAATATACATTTTTCAGTGTGGAACAAAACACGTTTTACAGCACAGTTGAATTAGTATTAGAAAGAGGGAGATAGATAGAGAGACGAGTAACTGCAAAGTGTAACGAGTAACGAGTAACGATTAGCGAGAGTGTTAAATGTTTCGTTAAGTTAGATAGAGAGAGAACGAGAGTGAAGTATACCTGCGCTTCATAGGCCAAAAAGGCAATATTGATCTCTTTGCAGGTGCGCACATAGCGGCGACAAATGTCTTTGTGCGATTGCAGCATTTCGAATATGCGGGGTGGTATCGCTACACGATACACACACACATATACATATACAAATATATATGTGTTCATAATATATATATATATCAGATAGTCATAGGTTGCATATAGGTGCAGATGGATAATTTAAACGGGGATTTCATGAAAAATTTCAAAATATAAATCAATAAATAAAATG
Source organism: Drosophila koepferae (assembly GCA_030914345.1). Classification (NCBI taxonomy): domain Eukaryota; kingdom Metazoa; phylum Arthropoda; class Insecta; order Diptera; family Drosophilidae; genus Drosophila; species Drosophila koepferae. The sequence goes on along the minus strand of JAUESR010000196.1, from coordinate 15,592,189 downwards.
GAAATCAAAACTGACGAGAAAATAATAATAGATATAACATAAATTAGTTAGCAAGACAATCCATTAAACTAACTTAGGTTCTCTATATATATCAATATGGTATATGATCTGGCTGAACAACTGGCACATACCTTCGGTAAAGAAGACGTGCGCATAGCGGTACATCGGACGTGCCGGATTCTCAAAGTCGCGTATGAGCGAGCGCACAGATTCCTCCGATGGCGTTATCAAGTAAATGGCATCCATTGTTGGCAGCGGCTCGCGCTTCTTGTTGATGTCCTCCACGACTGCAGAGCATAGTTGATGATTATGATTAAATTTAGTATTTGCATTTATTCGGCTGTGTCTGGCCTGTTGCACTCACGTGTTATGCCCTCGGCGCTTATCTCGTGCATCTTGGTGCATGCGGAGACCATGCGCATGCCCAGCTTATCGACCACCAGAACACGCCATTCAATGCCACCGGCGCCGGCTGCCTTGGCGGCACCTGGTGCGCCCGCCTTCTTTGGTGGTGGCGGCTTATACTTCACCACCTCATTCATGATCTCTGCAAGAAGAAGATATGCATCAATATGGATTTTATAAATATATATGTATATACATATGTATATTTTTCAGAATCTGTGGAATGTGGCAAGAGAGTTACAGAGAGAAGAGGCCTAGGCTACACGCCTCTAGCCAAGGACAACTCAAAGCAAAGCATTGTTTTCTATGCCTCAGTTTGTTTTATTTTCACATTGAGAACAGAAAGTTTTCAAACTTCGTTTCCTATATGCGGGCGTAAGAGTGTTGGCTCTTTAGCTTGTTCAGCGGAGCGTTTAGCTCTTTTTTTTGCAATGGAAAAAGCCTTTTTAGCCTTTTTTTTCTGTAGCTTGACAAGCAACTTGCGTTAAGACCATGTGGTTAGTGTACCTATATATGTATATATATATTAATTTATTTATATATAGACTTTGATTCTTATATATACATGCATACATATATATCTACAAAAGCAGCCTGCAGCGGGCTTACTCAAGTTAACAAAGCTAAAAAGCTACCATAAATCAAATTAATTTGCATTAATTTCGTTATCAATTTAATCTTGTTGGAAATAACTGAAATGGCCATAAATAATCTAAATTCCCGCAAAAAGTAGCCATTTTCTTGCGACTATTATTAAAATCTAAATTCCCGCAAAACCTAGCCATTTTCTTGCGATTACCCAAAAGTGGGCAGCACTGTTGCAAGTTTAAGATGATGTCAAATTGATGTTTAACTACAGTTACACGTTTACCCACAAATGCTGGTATGAAACGATTACTCATAACGATGATGACTCATCCAGTAACAACAGCAACAAAAATAATAATAATAACAAGAAAGTGAAGCACCACAACAACAACATCAACAACGACAACAAAATGCAAAGAGTGCAAGGAATAAGCCACTTAGCATTGGCGTTAGCGTTGCCTGATTGATTTTATGCCCGTATGACATTCAAATTGAAAGGCTATTAATAGCAATTGCCATTTGCATAGTGTAAAGGCTGCCAGATAGCCGCAATCACGGCATTTAACCAATGCATGAGCGAAGTGGGCGGTCGCTATTGGAAATGCTTATCCTGCGGCAAAGGTCACCGTAAAACGGCTCGTGCCTTGGAAAAGGCGTTGCGCGTGGGCGCTGCCTGTGTGTGGGTGGTGGGCGGTGGGCGTTTGTTTGTTGAGTGGGTGCCAAAAATTGCGTTGGAAAAATCGATAAGGGCTGCGTGTTTGGGGTTGTGGCTGCTGCCTCCTTTGATAAGAATATAAAAATGGTAATTTTTCCTTTTGTTTTTATATATATTTTTTGCATATCAGAAGATGCCAATTAGTCAGGTACATAAATAAATAAATAATTAGCAGTATCTATACATTCGAAGGGGGCGTCATAGTTATCACAACCTTGTCGACACACTTATGTATGCTGTGTGTTTGCCTATGTATGTATGTATGTATGTGTGTGTGTGTACGTTAGTCACAGAACAGCAAAATTTGTACATGTACATTGGAATGTGCACTTACTCTGGCCGACTAAAACTTTTAACGCCATGGTTCCTCGATTTTGTTGGATTCACTGACCCGGCAATTAATCAATAAATAATTTAATTTATTTTTCTTTTTTGTATTAAGTGCAATCTTCGCACAATACGCAATATCCAAAACACCGTTTCACAATAATGAATTACGAAGAATTTGCTACCACTGGGAACACAAAATGTAAAAAAAAAAAATAATAACTTAATCACCAAACGTTGTTAAAAACGCGGCTAATATTTTATTTGTTTATTTGAAATCGATGCGTATTTTTCCTCGTATATAATTGCTGCTTGTAGGTCTCTTCTTCCAACTGTTTGCTTTGTAGGGCTGGCTTAAAATATCGATATGTTTGAGATTGTGTGATTAACATTACGATAGTCGTGATAGGACGATAGCAATTATAATATCGATAGCTGTTGGCCCATATGATCTGTTACAGAGAGAGAAGGTTGAATATTCCGCCTCCGAGTTTTTTGGCACTCAACTCTTTAATATCTACTTTTTTTTCTATAGGTGTTAATTAATATAAAATAAAGGGTTTAATCAAAAGTACAGAAGTTTACTGAATTCAACTCCATAAAAGGTATCATTACCTTCACAGCTTTTTATTTTGGATTTTACTTATATTGTCTGGCAACGCTCTAACAACTGTGTGGCACCTCTATAAGAAATAACGCACAAATTTTTAATTTTTAACGTTCATATTTTTTACGATTATCACTAGAAACAGAAACATCTTATAACAATGTGTAATATAGAGGGAAGAAAAAAAGTTGATAAATTATACTATCATTTAAGCTACAAAGGCATCAACTCCGCCAAGGATTCGGCAATTGTGCTATCACGGAAGCGTCCAATACGCAGCGCGTAGGAAATAACATGTGCCACATAACTTTGTTCGTGCACGCCGTGAAACAGATACGACATCGCGCCTACAAACAGAAAGTGAAAATTATAATATAATATGCAATATTTTTAAATAGCGTCCACTTACCACGCGCATGTATAGTAACATCGGAACCGCCGTGCAGATTCTCATTCGTATTGATGGCCGCCTGCTGCGTGTATTCCCAATCTCTCGTATCGCTGAGCGATGGGTTCTGGCGCATCATGCGCTCCGGATCCACCTGAAAGCCCTGATAACTAGTGCCATATGTGAGCGTTGTATAGGGCGTGTCCTCCGTCTTCGAATTGCCAGCTAGCCCCAAAATATCAGCTCCTCGATCTGGATGCCCATTGATGGTCAAGCTGTGTGAATGATCGGCAGTCACGATCAGCAGCGTCTCATCCAGCTGATCCCTGTATTTGTAGTAATTAATTTATTTAGTAAGTCTTTTACTTATCTAACCAAAACACACTCACTTGGCTTTCAGATGCGCCTGCACCGCTTGCACAGCTTCGTTTAGGGCTAGAACTTCGCTCAGAGCCTTGCGCGCATGTCCGCGATGATGAGCCTGATCGATCATGCCGGCCTCGACAACAAGCAGATATCCCTTATCGCTGTTTCCCAACACCTCGAGCGCCTTGAGCGTCATATTCGTCAAGGATGGCATGCCCGCATCACTGGCATCCCGTTCATGATCGTACTTGAGATGCCCGTTGGCAAAGATGCCCAGCACATAGTCCACGTTGGTCGCATCCAAGTGTCTAAGTTCGCCGTTGTTTTGGACCACTGCATGCGAGTGGCCCTGATCCGCTTTGTGCTGTGCCCAGTCCTGTATCAGATTGCGTCCATCAGCTGAGTGGCCCGCCCACGTATCCAGCGGATCGCTGTCTGTGCCGCTCACATTCGCAACGAGCATCTGGCGGCCACCACCCATGATGACCTGTGCGACGATTGAGACACTCAATTAATAGAAATCTTAAGAATAATAATATTCTCCATTAAACGACTTGCTGTTATCGTTAATAAATTATGGTTATCGATTAACGATTACTGTCGTTCAGCCACTCACATTGATCTGTTGTCCCGTTGGCTGCTGCACCAACTGTCGCGCGATATCCAAGCAGCCCTGTTGCTGCGCCTCCGCTGGCATAGTTGACTCCGATTCCCAGCGACGATCTGGCACATGGGCGTATAGGGCAGCGGGCGTGGCATGCGTGACACGTGTCGTCGTCACAAACCCTGTGCGCATGCCATCCGCCTGGGCCCAGTTGAGGATGTTCTGGACATGATGCGCCTCCTGCAACGAGGCACTGCAATTGCCCAATGGCACCGTGGCATCAACGCCGCCTGTCTCATAGTTGACCTTGACGCCGCCAAAGAGAGCGGTGGCCGTGGAGAAAGAGTCGGGCACCTGCTTATTCGCACAGTAGGTCTTCAGCAGACCCATGTGCGGGAAACGCTCCCAGCTGAGCAGGCCCTCCTCTTTGTACCCATAGATCCGTGACGCAGTCACCGTATTCGGACCCATGCCATCGCCCACAAAGAGAATCACATTCTTGGCACGGCGTCGATTCAGCTCACGATTAAGGGCAAGCTTCAGCTCTTGGATGCCACGATCGTACCACTCCTGCTGTTCCTTGGGCAAGGTAACGTGCCAATAGGAGACCGTTTCCATGTCGCTAACATCGCCAGAGAACTCGTAATGGACCAGAAAGCCAATACACATGGCAATCATTAGCACCGCGGAGAAACTAACGGCTATGATGAACACTTTGGATTTGAATACATTTTTTTGCTGTTGCCGCTGGAGCTGCTGTTGCTCCGGCAGCGTTTTGGTCCTGGGTGTGCCGCCATTTGAATTGGCAAAATTGTGACTCGAGTCGAGGCTGTCCAGCTGCACCTCAATCAGGCCGACATCGCCCAGCTTGGTGCTGTCGGTGCCCGTGGATGACATCGCAATTGCTTTCGTATCCGTATCAGTATCTGAATCTCTGTTGACTCACGTCTGGGGCGGATCGGTGCACTGTGTTAGGTTTTATGCGGCCTGTAAATATGAGATATATGACAACGACTACACTCTCAAGAGGCCAACCAGATAATAATAATGAGACGAGATAAAAAATCTGGTCCGGTTCGTTCCGTACCGTACCGTTTCTGGCCCACTTACAGCGATGTCTACTAAATAACCATATAGTAGATTACGCTTAGCTGGAACTGCGACTCGCTTAACAAGCGCGTCTCCACGTCACGGGCCCCCAATTAATGAATAGACAGCAAATTCCCCGTTGCCCACTTGAAAACCCCGTGTACAGGCATCCACTCTCACCTCCTCGCCGGATAATGTCCGATGAAGGCGTTAAGTGCTGTGGGCCGTGTGCTCTTCGCTCTACCCGCGTCTATTTTGCCATATTGGCTGACATTTTTCTAATACCCTAGTCAGAAGCAGAGTATATGCACTATGTTCTATGATATGTACAATAATAATACTTGTCTACAAACTTCGGGTAGGGTATATTAGCTGGAGCCTATATATATATATATATATATATATATATATCTCATATTTATTTCAGTATTCCAAATTTTGAGTATTATCTTATCTTTATCTCATATAAGTCTTGTGCCGTATATAATATATACTACAATTATTTGATTTTAGTACAGAGTAATATATGAACATTATGAACTATAATATTAGATTATTTTAAAAATATTTCATATAAATTATCTTGGCATTAGCTTAAATATCTGTAGAATTACTAGATCTAAGAATATTTATATCAAATTGTACTTCGAATGTCAATGTAAATGAAAATTGAAAATTCTCTCAAGATTTCAAGAGTATTCACTCTTCAAAGATACACTTAAGATACACTTGGGTATTACTGTCTAAAAAGAATTTCATATATTATACACAAAAGTTTTCCGTGTAAACAAAAACTAAACAAAAACTTGAAATGAAATGCAAAAGTTTACATAGCAATTAGACTTTGACGAGTTTCGTACTAATTGATTTTCTTTCATTCATCTTTTTATTAATACTGTATCTTGGAGTGATATAACGCAGATAACCAGCTCTCAAGTGCACGCCAAATTTGATATAAAAATAGAAACAAATTTATGCGTTCTATACTTTATTTACAGCTCCATCAACTGATTACCTCATCAAAAGTAAATCCTCTGCAGACCTGTTTACGTGATTTCAAGCAACTTCTGAATACCCTTTGCGATCTATCTGAAAATTTGTTGTCGAATCTATGGGGCACATCATAATTACCAAAGCCATAGCTCCGATAAGCCTGATTGCAGATTTCTTATTGCTATTTATGACCACTTCAAATTGGTCGAATGTGCAAAATGTTGCGTACCAGAAATAAATATTTATATCTACAGTGGCTCACAGCTTATTTGATATAGTGCGATTTTTCGATTTTACACATCTTGAATATCGAAAGAAGAAGGTATATTGATCAATTTGAAATGCAATTGTTTAGGTATATATTTCAATTACTAGTTTTAAGTACTGGTACTTCCACGAAATTTTGTCTCAGCTTATTCGATACAGTCTGTTTTATGTAAGAGAAATGACCGTATACAAGGTGTTTTACGCGATCTGCGATATCTTTACATAGTAGGAAAAATGATATGGTGTGTCGTGTGCTGCTCGACCATTATTTCAACGGCCTAGTAGCTCAATAGAAGCCGTTTCAAACATAGAAGAATGACTTCAGCAGACTATCACATTTTAAACGATTCCTCGTTTTGGAACATTGTGATTTTCTCGAAAGAATCAATATTTAATATTTTTGGCTCCGGCGGGCAACGAGCCAGATTCATTCAAGCATGGTTGATTTGGAGCTGTCCCCACGTCACGAATCTGCCTTACTGGAGGAATGGGCCAAAGTAACACTAAGGTATACTCAAGACCTGATGCCAAATAGGCTGCAGGCTATGATGAAAGTTAAGGGAATGCACACCAAATATTAAAATAGGAACTAATCTTAAATTTTAGTAATTTACTGACACTGTATCAAATAGCCGTTAGCTGTGAGGGTATATTTGAATATTATTATTTATTTATTAATTTTGTATTGAATAGAATTTTTGTTTAAATAAAATGTTTTATTGTCCTCTTTAAAATGTAATTTAAAGTATTTCGATATCGCTTATGGCTTTTTGAATTACAGCAAGAGAAAATTTGTAAAATTGAAGTCTATCAAATAAGCTGTGAGCCAATGTATATATATAGACTCTGACAGATAGTATAATTGGATTCTTATCAATGACCACAGGTGTGTCATGAAGTAAAGAACTTAATAAAAATTAAACACGAGACAATGGCAATATTTCGATTGGGTCTGACGTAAATCGGATTTTACTTTGTGATAGGATTGGATTGGAAGATCGAGTATCATAAGTGGGAACGACAGCCGAGTAGTTGATGAAATGCTGATGACTATAATAGATGAATAGAGGAATGTTACTACTTGTGCAAATATAGTACATATATAATAAACACAACTGTAGATAGATGGATGAAAGATCCAAATGATAAAACTGGATGAAGATCTAAATGATAGATATACGATTGTCTAGATGACAGTTGGATACATACATACATAAATCTTAAATAGATTGATATACTAATGATACAATCGAATGTTATGATGGATGGATGGATGGATGGATGGATGGATGGATAGATAATATGAACTTTCCTCTGCTATAAATTAATGAATATCTCTCTGAGATAGACAATTGAATTGATAAACAGTTCCGACATTGAGCTGCGAAGATTTCCTCATAATTGCAAATCGTAATTATGCTTTCTATAGCACTTTGATGGAACACTTTATCTAATATGCATAGGCATTAGCATAGATTGTTCATAAAAATTGGATTTACAATGAAGCTAGCGAGGCATAAAAACTTAAGGTCAATTCGTGGAAGAGTAAGAAAAATAAAGCTGGTGCTGTTCGTAGCCCCACAATAGGCCTCTTAAATGATATGAAATAATCTAAATGAATTACAGTTAATAAAGCTATAAAATACTATATACATGTATGTATAAATAAAACTAGATATCTGTAAGTTAGCCGAACGTAATTCTAGATGCTTTTTGCTGTGGAAATCTAATGGAGAATTAATACTCCGAAATGGAGACTATTACGCCTAACTAACGGTAAACAAATCATTTGTTTCAATTGATTTTAAGTCCAATTGTACTAAGGGAGTGGCATGCTTGGCATATACTACTTGCATATATAAACCTCTGTATACTATTACTAACTGAGCACAACTAATTGATTTATAACAAAAAAACAAGCGAGCAATAAACAACATGAAGAGAGCAGGAGGACAGTCACTTCTACCAATCCCACGACTCTGCCCAACCATCTCTCTATCTAGCTCTCTCGTTCTCCCTCACTCGCTAAAGCCTGCCCAAAATAATGACAAGATTTTACAGTTAAGGATAAACAGACTTAATTGGGTAATAGTTCGGCGATATACTATATTACTTACTTGACATAAGGCACTTGCACAGATATTTATATATGAATATATATTATTTCTTAAGCAATATATATTTTGTAACAAATTCTATAGTTTGATTTGGGCCAAACAGTTACACTTTATAAATGTGCATTTATTAACAATAAAAAAATATAAATTTCATTTAGCTTTCGAAATATTTGGTTTTGTTCAACACAAAAAAAAAAAACAAAGGCGCGCACTACCAATTCTCGTCCGCTCACAGCAAAAGTTTTTGCCGTTTTGCAGGCCGAAATAAACGGTATGAAAACAAGAAAACTAGCTGTAAGCGAAACACACCGAAACGCGTCTACCCTAACCGCAGAGAGGCGCAATTTGCGTTTGTGCTCTATGTGAGGATTTTGCATATGATGCTAGTGCTGATGATAGGTTGATTGTACATTTGCCTCCCAGCACTAATTATAATAAATTATAATAATGATCCTACACATTTTGGTGCTTTGCACAAACATGATGCTGTAGCTGATAAGCGTCCACAGTTTCATTCAAGAACTATAGCAACAACAGAAACAACAAGAAAACAAAACATCTGCTGGCCATAGAAACTGAATGCGTGAGAGTGGTGGAGAAAGAGAAAGAGAGAGAGAGAGAAATGTTTAGAGCATGCGCTCGTTACGATTACAATTTGTCAACAGCTGTAATGCAGCTGTTATCGATGTGGCATATCACACGACTTGTGCCAAGCAGATACTATCGATATAAAGTAGGCTAGCAGCAGTCACAATTTATCGCACGATTGTAATCACGCACAGTTTTCAAAAGTTTAAATAAAATTCAAATTCTATGTCGAAATTTTTGTGTTGTTGATTTTTATTTTGTTTGTAGTAGGCGTGCAAGTTGTTTTACTCAGATCTGTTAGAGAAAAGGCTCAGTATTGGGCGTGTTACACAATCAGTCGCACGAAACAAAATATTTTGCTTCATAAATATATTTTATATACACAAGTGAATAATTTTCTTGAACAGGACCATACAAAATAAAAATTATTGAATAACTTTCTTGAACAGGACCATACAAAATAAAAATTATTCAAGATGTTGCGCATACCAGGCATGCCCCTCCTGCCAGGGACCCTCTTTCGTGAAGTAAGTAGCCAATGAAGATCATATTTATATTGATAATTATACGGTTCTGTGTTCTTTGCATGGTTAGGTTAATAAAGTGTATTATCCCAAATCACAAACGTTACTCAACTTTCGTGGTATACCGATGCTCAGCGATCGACAGAATTCGATGCCCGTAGATCCCGCCGGTGTTGTAGTCGATATTAGTTGCCCGCCAGCCAATGCCCATGCCTTGTATCCCCCACGATCGGGACCACATTTACCGCCGTGGCTGGCATATGATAAGAAGGTGCTCAGTTTTAAGGCCTATTTTAAGCAGACACTGCAGGAAAACTTTCATGCTCCCTATATGGTTAGACATGTGAAAGTCTATTACTATCTGGAAGATGGCACTGTGGAAATTCATGAGCCAAAGGTCCAGAATTCGGGCATAGTGCAGGGCTGTGTCTTGCACCGACAGCGGGTGCCGAAGCCGCCGCCTTGTGATAACGAATTCTTAGCGATTACAGATCTCAATGTGGATACAACGGTGCAGATCTTTGATCGATTCTATCACATCTATGATTGTGATCCTTTCACACGCACCTTTCTCAATAGACGGGGCATTGTGGTGCCCGATCCGGTCATGGCAGCTGTGTGAGTAGATCTGATCAATCTTATATATATATATATATATATATATATATATATATATATATATATATATATATATATATATATATATTTCTATGAATATCTTATATATTCTAGTGATCCTTCCGAGGCGGTTCGCAACCGTATTCCGGCGCGAGCCAGCAATCCGGCGGAAAAGCGGCATCCGTTTGCACAATTCCTCAAGTACGATCGGCAGGTACTTAAATTTCAAGCTTATTGGGACGATCGCACTGATATGGGCGATGTGCGTAAGCTGGAGGTATGCTACTATCTAGCCGACGATACCATCGAGGTGAAGGAGGCTCACATACGGAACTCGGGACGCGATGGCCCGAGCGTGTTTCTCAAGCGCGCAAAATTACAGCGCGTAAGTATTAAGCATCAATCGATTACTGGTCGATGATGGAATTATTAGATGCTTATATATTTGACTATTCATTGATGACTGATACCTGATCATCGATCTCTAATGACTGATTTGGTTCTTGCACAGGAATTCGATGGAATGCAGCTGCCAGGCCAACAGACACAACAAACCCTACTGAATGTGCTTGGATCGAATCGAAATGTTCGCTACTGCATTGATCCGCTCAATATTGGCAACAAGGAGATTCTCTATTACAATCAACGCGATCTGCAGATCGGCAGCGTGATCAACGTTTATGGCCGATCTGTGGTTATCACGGACATGGATCCGTTCACCAGGCAGTACTATCGGGATCACTATGGCATCGAGCAGTTTACGCCACTGCCAATGCCAACCCGATCGGATATCTGTAAGCCGTATGACAAGTCTGGACGTATGCTGCCACCGTACAACGGCTGGGGCACCTACGAGGACTCGGCGGGTAATTGCATGTCGATTGTGATCAAGAGACCGAAGACTGATTTCAGGAAGTTCATCAAATTCGATCGTTATGTGCTTCGTTTCGGCGCCAAGATGCTGTCGACCATACGAGACAATTGTGAACGGATCTTTGTGATCAGCTACTATATGAGCGATGATACGATGCAAGTGCAGGAGGTGGCTGTACGCAATTCCGGATTCCTTGGCGGCGTATTTATGAAACGTACCCGAGTACTGATGCCCGGCCAGGAGAAGTTCACGTGCAAGCAGCCCCAGTATTATAGACCGTGCAATTTCTACATTGGTGGCACTATGTCCATTAAGGACTTCCTATTCCATCTGGTCTCCGCAGATGAGTTCACATTGATGTATATGGAACATCATCCGGATCAGTTTACGCATTGCAATCTGGATCTGATCTTGGAGAAGGTACGCAAAGCTCTCGAACCGCGTATGCCACAGTTTGTCGCCAGCTGTGTGCCCGATTGTCAAGATCTGGAAAAGAAATTGGAGAAGCGCACGGTGTTCATTTCGTTTGAGAGTCTCAAAGGCGCCTTGATTGGCCTGATGGGCAATCAGATAAGCGATCATGAGATCATCACATTGTGTCGTCGCTTTTCCGGCGAGCAGGCGGCGCCGAACGCTTGCGAGCGTGACAAGGTGCGGGCCTCAGCCCATTTGGAGATCAAGCGAGCATTGTGGAATGGAAGGGATGAACTGATGGAGCACTTCCATCACATCAATCCAACCAATAAGCCATTCCTGCCCGAGAGCTTGGTGCGCTCGACGTTGCGTGGCTTCCGTATGCCATTTACGCTGGAACTGATCGATACGATTCTATCGGTGTTGAATCGCAATGATTGCGATGACATTGAGGTCTGCGATCTGATGAACTTCATCGATGTTTCCTGCACCAAAGGCTGCGATATGCCGCCTATCAACTATGCCTTCGAGCTGTGCCCTAAGCTGCCCTTCCAATACAAAGGACGTGTCGTGGACTTTGGCTGCCTACTGAAAACCATCAATCTGCCGCTCAATCTGCCCGACACCAACTCCCAGCCGACCAAAATGATAGGCGATGCTCGCATCTTGCCGCCTTCGGCAACATCGGGTGACTGTTGAACACCGGACCAGTTAGTCTTAACATAAATATCCCAATATCCGTTCCCATCTGGATCATCAACAGACAGAGATTGGAACACCTACACAAATCACCAAGATCATCAATACCCAATACCCGATCAAAAACAGACTGTTGCTACACCTACACAGATCGTTGACCTTTAATACCAAATCCCCGATCTGCGGTTCGGGGAACGGAAGTGAATGATGTTATTGTCACCCAATTTTCCTTTGTTATCCAGTTTTTGTTTACATCCTCCCCCTGTTCCCACATAGGATACATCGAAATTTCTTGTACAACATGCAATCGGTTTAGCGGACAAACACACAGTAGCCAGCATTGTCGTACATAGTACACGTACAATGTCTGGATCAAATCAAGCCCTCCCGCACACATGTATATATATACCCAAATATGTATATATATTTTGAATAGTATAGCAAAAACGTACAAAAAAATTAATAAAATCCTATAGAAGGTTCAATTTATGTGGCCTCGATGTTTGCTTCTTTTTTTTAGTTATATATGATCCTCAGATATTACTTTATATTGCAGCATTAAAAATATTTAAAGCAGAATTTCTTTTGAGGTGTCTCCATAATCTATATAATGCTGAAGATTATTAAAAATCAATCTAATTTTGGATGACTTAAGATAGTTTGTAGACAAGAACTAAGCAAGACCCCAAGAACTATGAATTCGTTTAATGTATTCCATTTGAAAATCTAAACTGAGTAAAACCACTTGAAATAAATATCGAGTTTATAGCACAGCTATTTGTAGACCTTCCAAAATCTACACATTTTACGAGCCCAACAGAAAAAAATCTTAGCCAAGAGTTTTGTACATTTTCATAAGTCTCTATTTATTAGATTTCTTCAAAATAGCATATTGGGATTTTTTTTTGCAAAAAAAAAAAAAAAAATGCTAGTTCATTTTTGCATTTTTTTTTTAAGTTAAATTATAGCTTATTTTAAGGAAAAATTATCGCATATGAAGGGGGAGTTATCCATTCCATTTTTGCGTAGCATCAAGTGATTTAGTCAAAAATGCAGCTAGTATTTTTTTTTAACTTTTTTTTTAGGCATATTATTATTTTTTTTTAACTTTTAACTTTTTGTTGCTTAGTAAATGTTTGAAAAAATGTTGCGAGTTATATTTGTTGTTATTTCTAGCTTTGCCTTAAAAATTGATTTTGTTTTTTTTTTTTTTTTTTTTTTTTTTTTTTTTTTTTTTGCATTCATTTCGTATATATATATTTTTATTGAAAGCCAAATTTGAGTTTACATTTTTCTTTTAAATTAAAAATAAAAAAAATTGGTCGCATGTGTACAAAGTTCATGTTTTTTTTTTGTTAATTTTTTTCTTCTTTTACTTGATTTGCTTTTAATGCGATTTGCTTAAGTACTGCACTTAAAATTAATTAAACATTTAAAACAGAGATATTTATATATATAAAGAGAGAAAAAAATTATATAGAATTTGGTATATCGAAAAAAGTTAAATCAAAATTTATACCGTGAGATGAACTAAACTAAAGGATATCAGTAGAATATATAATAATTGAAATAATAATTATAGTAAAAAAAAAAAAAAAAATAAACACTACAAATTGAAAGCCGGCAAAAAATTAGTTATTCATATTGTTTCTGTTGCTGTTGTAGCTGCTGCAGTTTGTTTCTGTTGTTGTTTGGGATTCCAGGGACAGGGAAAGGTTGACCAGCGCCAGTATAATATATATATATATATATATATCTATCTATATATATATATACATAGCATATATCATGTATAGCATATATCGTGTATTGTATAAGTGCAATTTAATTTAAATTTTAATTTGGTGTTTATTGTTACAAATGGGTATATAGGATAATGCAAATGTGATTACAATTGAAGTATAGTGATGTCGCGAGATTGGGCGACTCATTATCGAAAGTGTGCAAAAATAGGTTCTTTAAGGACATGGCTGATCGAATGCAGTGCAGCTAACAAGTTAACTAATTACTCGCTACTTTGAAAAGAGTCGCTAGCAAATTATTGGCTGGTTATTCGCTAATATTGACATTCGCAACTCGATGGCAGCTAGTCCTTACTTGATTATATTCTTGCCAAAAAAAAAAAAAAAAAAATGGTAATTTTTGCTCCGTAAATTCGTCGCCTGCTGTTTACAACTCACATTACTCGCTTTTCGCTTCTTGCTTCCCCGCAACTCCTCACTTTGCTCGCTTGCCTTCTAGTTCTAGTCAAATTATTTCCACTTTTTTTTATTGGTTTCCATTTCATTCTAAACGTATGGCTATTATAAAATTTGGCTAATCCCTTGTCCACAAACTGATGTTGATGCTCCCTGCTTAGATTTCATCGATGTCTATTTCGTCGCCATCCTCATCATCCATGGCGTTCTTCTTGTTAACAGCGGCAATGACGGCTGACACCTTCAAGGGCTCGACACGAGCACGATCATCATACTCGATTTCAACATCCGAATCACCGCAATCATCATCATCATCTTCCGATGAGGAATCCTCCTCCTCGGCATCCCTTAGCCATTGTACAAACGGTTCAACCCTCTCATGTATCTCAGTAGCTATCTTCTTTGAAACGTGACGCTTACTAATCCTCTGGGCCCATTCCAGTATCACCTTCTCATCCAGTATGTCCAAATCGTAGAAGACCTTAAATATTCCAGCCACCTTGTTCATCAACGTGCTCACATGCAATTCAACAGTTTGTTCGATACCCCCGATCAGATAGCGTTGAGCCTTCGGATTGTTGTGGGTGAAGCGCAACAGGAGTATGCGATTTTTACGCACATCGTGAGTGATGTTTTCAGTGAAGAGCAGCTCGGCCAGCACTAGTGGTGCCTTGTTTACAATATCCAAGCGCTCAGCCTCAATCAACAGCTCCTTATGAGTGGCTACATCATCCAGCTGTTTCATGTCTCGCTTATTCTTCACCAGCTCATAGAAGATGTCGATGCGCTCCTTTTCTGTCTTGTCGTAGTCATCCGAAATGGTCATACCCTTGGCACCATCGGTCAAATCCTGCAATCTGGCGCGTATCGCCTCCTGCAAAAAATAATAAGCAATTGAATGAGTCAATTGAGAATTGCAGAGAGCGGCTAAAAATTAACTGCAGAATGGTAGCGAACATGTATTTGTTATAACTATTCTGTCACAATTTGCCTTAACATTAACATTATGATTAACATTATGTTAATATTTTTAGTTATTATGTATTCTATTTGCTTAACAGCACGTTCATACTACTCTTCTTTTCTGTACTTTTCATGTACAGCCATTTAACAGAGTTGAAGCTCTAGATACTTCAATTGCATTGCGTAGCTTACCTTGGACACATCAACGCTCCAGCCACCATCGTCGTCATCCTCTGTCATGCTCTTCTCTGGTATGGCGGCGCTTATCTCGGCTTCCGTTTGACTGGCATGATTGGTGCCATTACCGCCATCCGATTCGCCACCAGAATTATTGGCAATCGAATTGTTGGACGTCGATCCATCAGAATTTTCATTCTTTTGCTTCTGAACACGCTTCGAGCGCTTGCCCTCCGTTAGTGAGGAACCTTGGGCAGCCGGATTCAACGATGGCGGATTCTTCACAATGTACGTATTAACCTTGTGGTTGACTTTCAATAGGCCATGGAAACCACAAGCCTTACATGACTGCGAGATGGTCTGATTCTTGGCCGAGACAGTTAGATTCGTCTCCGGATTATCGCACTCGGGGCAGAGCACAAATTTGCGTATGAAACCATCGAGCAGATCCTGCAGCTTGTTCACGTCATGCGATCCATTCACTATAAAACGCTCGTTCTTGGAAATTGAATAGACAAATATATTAGAACTATTTCCTTGTAATTCTAGATAAATATCGATATCTAAATATCACATCATATATGCTTACCTTATGATCAAATTGCGTTTGGGCGCCCAGCTCACAGCCAAAGTACTTGGTTGGATAGGTAGCTGGTCTTCCGATCGCTCTTGCCACTTCGGCCATGTTGACGAGGACCGTCTTGATGCCGTTGCCTTTGCCTTCGACTTTGGCCTGAAGGCGTGGCATTTTATAGCGATAGAAGATATCCGTAACGCTGCGATTTACGTTGACGGTCGCCATGTTTAAGCTCTGATGTACCGTTCGATTTGAAGTGAATGATTCTTGACTGATTCAATTATTGTTGCTGCAGATCTTACATCAACTAGATCCAGATGCCGATTGCTGTCTGTATGTGTGCGTGTTAGTGTTATGGTGTATGTGTATATGTGTGGGTGTAGTGGTGGCGGCGTTTTTAGGGGGTTACGGGAATCTGATCTGATCGGGATCGTATCGGATCCGCTAATTCCAATTGTCTATGGTGGTTTGTGCGGCTGGCAGCGCCAACTTGTTGACTTCAGCTATTTTGGCTATTTTGCAATTGCTTCGTTGCGCCTCGTTCCCGTTCATTAAATTTGCTTTTGGCTTAACCTGTGCTCCGATCGCGTTGATCTCTAGACTCTCTCTCTCTTCCTTTTTCTTACTTGCGCTAGCTCGTTGGCTCTCTGGCAGTTTTTTATATATTTATTTATTTTTTGCTTGTGAAGAGTCTAGCTAGTAGCTATAGTCGTTGTCCACGAGCATACACGAAAAGTATAAAATGAAAACTGCGCTACGGCCTTCCCAAGTTCTTGCTATCAATGCTGACGAGTGTGGATCCTATTTAGGAGTTGGGGAACCTATATTTACTTCCTCATCTAGTTAATTGGTGTTATTTACTGCTTTCATTTATATATTTTGCCTTTATATCCTTTTTTTTTTTGTTTTTTGTTTTTTTTTTTTTGGTATTTGTGTTTCCTTCTGCCGTCTCCTTTTCCCCTTCTTACCGGTCTGTAGTGCGGACTTTACTGTAGTAGTATTTATATGCTCTCTATATGTCTGGCATATTCTTAGCTATTGGTGTTTTTTTTTTTTGTTGATTTTTTATGTTTTTAACTTTTTTTTTTTTTTTGTTTTTTCTTTTTGTTTTGTATGTTTAGTAAAAAACTATTGGAACGGTACAATGGTTGGCTCACGTGTACCTGAACGGCTGTAACTTCCGATGTCTGTTACTTGAAGTCCTACAAATGTGAGTAAGAATACAAAATTAAACAGTAATCGAAATTACTAAGTTTTGGTAAGTATTGTTAACCTATTTGTAAGATTTGCTAACAGCTGTTATTTGTATTCAGTATTTATAATGATTAGCTAACAGCTGCTGTTACTTATTTATGATTCATTTAATTCAACTGCTATTAGCAGGAATGTTAAGCAGAACTGTTAACAATTATGTATCATATAAGAGAATTTATATTGTTAACAGGAAATACATATACGCGGATGTCAACTATTGATTTTGCCTTACTATATGGAAGTATGACTCGTCTGAACCAACTGTCAACAGCTCAAATTATAGAGAATATATAAAAAGATAATTTATGCTAATTTGAGGCCACAAACGCGTGCCTATGACTTCAAATACTAAAAGACCGACAATCAATACCAGCAGCAGCTGTGCTTTTTTGACCTATTTCACAGAAAGACCTTGAATCTAGTATTTGTCGCATAATTATAGGGTATACATATATAATTGGAGAAGTAATACTTACCGATGACTTATAGTTCGCCTCTTTGAATTCATGCACAGTTCGAAGCTTTTACTCCGTTTTTGTGGAATTGGAGGTGCGCCTTTTTTTGCTGGTGTTTCTGCAAAATAGAGGAATTAAGTTAAATCAGATTACTTTTAGTTATAGGAGATGCATCTATATATAAATATATCTGTACGGTATTTAAGGCCTTACCTACATAGGCATACGGTTAGGGCAGCTTTTGGTACGTGGCATAGCAAGTGAACATTGATAATCAACTTTCTACACATGAACTAAGAACACTTCAAACGGAATTATATTAAACGTTTTTTTTTCTCCTTTTCTTGAGGAATTGAATCTGGAAATGCGGTCTCCAACTTGATGCATGTGTGTATCTCTGTACCGACTATTGGGTGGGAAATTTTGCATGTATATATATAATAAGTATATATATACGTTTGATATTGATTGGGAGCGGTTTGATGGGGCCAGCACGATCGATCGGGGTTGCTCGCTCCTTCGCCAGCCTTTTTAATGCCGCCTCATTGAGAGCCTATAATATGAGCGCTGCTACCATTGGCTTTCTATTCTTCTTTTTACACGGAGTAATTTCGAACCAAAGTTCAACCAAAATAAAGACCACATCAAAAATACTTTAACAGTATAACTTCGCTTCGCAATGCAATGAAATCGCCGTGTCCTTGTATGTGTGTGTGGGCGTGACTGTGCGAGTGGAGTGTGTATGGGTGTTATGATATATATATATATAAGAATATATATATATATAGCTATACATATATATATATATTATATACATATATATTCGGCGGATTGTTATCTTGGTTTCACGTCCAATTTGAATTGCATTTGCTTTTGCATTTCTTATTCATCAACGGGCAGGAGAGACAGAGGAGAGGATCTAATGCCAGTCACTGCAAATTTGAGATTTGTACTGAGAATTTCGCAGGTTATATATCGAATAATTTCAAAATTGAATGCCTTGTGTCAAATGTTACACTAGCAGTTGTTCCCGTCCAAACGACCAACTGACAGCAAACTCAATGCAACAACATGGTAAAACATATTTCATTCAAAATAAATAAACAAATCCGGAAACGAAAGTTAGATTACATTTCAAATTCATATTTGTGTGCTTACGATATAAATTTTCTGTTTGAACAAAAATTTCGTTTAATATAAAATGGAAAAATTCTTTGAAAACTCTCTGGACAATTCGAGTAGCGAAATACAATTTCTGAGCGAATTCCTGAAGGATATTTTCCAAACAGCAGAAGAGTTACATTTTGCTAGATCAGCCCAAGCACAAGCGAACCGACCTGACAAACAATGTTAATGGCTTCCTCCATGGGGAATTATCGAGAGCAAATGTTTAGCTATTAAATGATGGCCCACTATTAGATCAGCATGAAGAATTAACACAAAATGTTAATTTCGTAAAAATCGCAAATAAAAAAATTAATTGCATTTAATAACTGTACTTGTAATTTATGAGAATTTCCGCTAACTAATTTAACATCTAATGGGTCGCGTGAAATTCAACTTAACAGAGGAGCTGTGGAGCTGCTGTTAGCAAACTATTTCGCAGCTAAAATGTTGAAAACCACAAACCAAATACACCATAAAAGCATGTGGTGTGTGTCCTGCTGTGGTGTATTATTGTATCTGCCTGTGAGTGTTTGTGGGAGTGTGTGTGTGTGTGTGTGTGTGTGACAGCGTCTGTGTCTGTGTGTTGAAATACTAAGTAGTAACTAACTAACAACTCACCGCTGAGGTCATAGGTAATGGCCACAGTATGTCGCTGGATGGTTAAATCGCACAGCATATGATGCAGCTCGCTTTTATGATTGGTTGTTACGAGCAGTAGCTGAACGAGTGCCGCAAGGAATTGCAATGCCAATGGCAATCGTAACAGCAATGGCAAAGGCAACGACGACGGCAACGACGACGACGATGATGACCACGACGAAGACGACGACGACGACGGCGACGACGACGGCGACGACGTCAACAGCGTCAACGACAGTTTCGTTTGCTTCGGCGGCGTCAGGTTGATGACGTTTAACCAGTTGGCAGTTGTTGTTGTTGTTTGTATAATTATTATTACTATTATTATTATTATTATTGGTGTTGTTGTTAGCAGCACAGCGTTGACTAACAGGATCTGCTGATGGTGATACTGCTGCTGCTGCTGTTGCTTATTCGTTTGCTTTGTGTTAACAGTACGTGAGCTGTTAAAACTGCAGTCACTGTTACGTTTACCGTTGCTGGCTGTGATTTTTAACGATTTGCTGTTATATGTGAGATTTGAATATGTTATCGCTATCGTTATCATATATCAATCGATCGATGATTCAACACGAAATTAACAAAATAACATAGGTTTCCATAGATTTATATAAATATATACATGTGTTGGTGTGCGTGAGTTTGGAGCTTACGACCAAAAATCGATCGAAAAGGATCAATTACATTACTTTTGCACTTAGTCTTGTTCTTTGATATAGTAGTCTAGTACATCGATAGACTTTTTTAATTTATACTATGTGTTTTATTATTTGCTCTTCTGCTGCTTTCTTGGACCAATTTGGTCTGTGACATTTGAAAAGCCATATATGTATATATATATATACGTAATTGGGTATACATATACTTATATATGATATAGATATATGTATGATAGATAATATTAGGCAATTGAATTGATTGTGAAATATCGGAAAACTCAATGCACAAAATAAAAATCGCAAATAAATAATTGAAATTTTCTATAGAAATTGCCAGACACATTTACATGCACATATGAGAGAGGGAGAGACTTTTGTATGTATGTAGTTTAGTTTAGTTTTTTGTTTTTTGTTTTATATAAAATCAGCAGCAACAACAAGAACTTCATTGCACACACACACGCACACACAAACACATGCACACACCTATTTAATATATGCATATATATAGAGAGAGGAAAAATCCAATAATTACAATGCCAATTGGCACGAAAATTGTGTCTCTGCGATTTCTTTCTTTATTTTTTTGGGGCGTTTATATATATACGTATACTTATATTTGTGTGCATTATATGTGCTACACATAATATATTTATATATATAAATTGCTTACAACTTTTCTTTTGTTGTTGCACGCAATGCGTGGAAAATTTTTTCACGTAACGCGAACAATTCGAACGAGGGGAAAAGGAAAATGTCGGAAAAAACTTGCGATGGGCTTAACGCTGACGAATAAACTAACTTGACTGACTGTTGACGGCGATGCTGAGAGCCCAAGTCCTGCCAGCGTGTACGTATGTGTCGGGGATGGAACACACGGAACACGCACGGAACAGCACAGAGCAGCCCCAAAATGCGCATGTGCCATGGCCCTTTGCAGCAGCAGCAGCAGCAGTAACAACAACAAAACATATGTTTAGCAGAGACAGCCAACCAACCCCCACACCCCCAACCTAACCAGCTCCCCTTTGCCTCCTACTCCATTCGTAGAATGCAACTCTCAATTCAGTTGAAGCATATGTTAGGCGCCCATTAAACGCCTTATTGCATGCAAAATTGTGCTGTTGCTTGTTCTTTTTCGGGTCAGCCGCAAAGTAGGCAACAAAAACCAATGGCAAAGCAGCGAAAAGTGCCAGCACTAACAGAAACAGCAACAACAACAAATGCAGCCACAGCCGCAGCAGCAGCAGCAGCAATACCAAAAGGAAACGCAACAACAGTTAAACTACAACTGCAGGTCACGCAATGGTAGCCGAAATGAGCGTGAGCGGGAGAGGGAGAAAGAGGTGGAGCGCTAGCACATGCACTGCACTTGACAAGTGTTTGTGGTGCAAGCGAGAGCGCATAGTTGGGCTCTGGCTGCAACTAGCAAACAGCTGAGAGCGAGCGAGAGACAAGACGAGAGCGCACAAGTGAATGGGCTGCACATCCCGAACAGCTGAGTATATGGGAGAGAGCGAGCGAGCAAATATTGTGGAAGCTGAGCGATTCTTGCACTGCAAATATGAAGATTAAATGGAGATTGAACTTATCAAGCGATAGAGAAAGTACAACTTTCAAATACTATGCATATTAAAAAAAAAAAAAAATCTATAGTAGATTTTCTGCTGTACCTTTACTACCATATATAGTTGTTGGATACATATGTAACGAGATTTGTTTGTATACTCTGGAATATCTTTCCATATAATATGCATATCTTAAATTTTATTACCCGATAAGCTTATAAGGAAACGCAATAGACTTCTTCTACAGGGTATCTGAATGAAACACTAATTATTTTTGTGCACTTAAATAACCATGAAATTGCTTTTATATATACTTTTTAGAATCGCATGACAAATGGAATTTAAGCGATAAAAACGTACATATAATATAGATGTATATTCTATATACTATATAGAAATATATACATATATGTCTATATATATATTTCTTGGTAACACATTTAGCTTTTGCCGTGATTGAAAAGAGAAAATAGAATTTTTTTTCGACTTTTCATTTCACAGTTTATTAATCAATAGAATTTTCATTGCAAAAGAAGCGGAGGATGCTTCTATAAGTGCCACAATTAGTTGTCGAGAAAAAAATACGAAAGAAAATACCTGCATTTGGATAGCGTCAACAACTGTTGCGCACAAAGGAATAAAAGCGCAGGATGCGAGCGTCATGTGGGCGGCATGAGCATTGCATCGAGGCAAACAAGAGACAAATGAGAAATTGCGAATGACAAAAGAAAAATCAGTTTAAATGTCCAACGCATCAAACAATGGAAACTCATTCAAGCAAACACCCACGAGCCCACTTGTTTTTCTGACAGATGTCTATATATAAAGTATATTAATTTATATATAAATAGATGCAGCAGAAAATAAAGAATTTCAATTCTTTTATGCAGAAGCTATATAAAGAGCTGCTTCCTTAAATGGTTAAAAAACAAAAACTTTCAGACTCGAGCCACATTTTTTTTTATTATAAAGTAATACAATTCTACTATATAGCATATAAAACATATATGTTTATTTCATATACATATTCTACATAAGAAGATATATCTAATAGACATATAGGCTAAAATAAAAGTTTTGCCTTAGCCAGATATCCATTCAACCGTAGAGATTATTTTGCATTTCAAGTAACTGCATAAAGATACTGAATCGCGACCTAGAGCAAGCGGATCACACATACCCTATAATGGCCAATCCAATACAATCCAATCGACCACCAATGCCATAAACTGGTTATTCACTTTTTATTATCAGCGCTTTTTGTCTGTTGTTTGCTGCTTGCAAACTGCCAAACAAGAAACGAACCGAAGACAAATGGAAAGAAACAACAAAATATAACAAAGGAAACAACATCAAGTTGGAATTGCTGAGCAACGTAACAGATATCCTAGAAAAACATTTAGCTCATAAACATTAAATTAGAGTAGAATAATGTGCTTCAAATAAACAAGACTAGACTTTGAACTTAATTTAAAGGAAAATTCGACTCGATACGGAAACATAAACAGATATCAGATAGACTAGATGCATATGTATATCATACACGCATGTCTATGTATATACCCCATTGTAAACATTTTTGAATTGTTTTCAATAAGTATTAAATAACCAAAAGACTCCACTTCCAAATGCAAATGGAATTGGTAAACAAAGCTGCCCATGCACAGCAGGGCGAAAAAAAAAGCAGGGCCATTCGATTGGAATTGATTGCGCATTGTCTTTTGGCTGCTATTAAAATTTTAACAATTGCGGTTAGCTCCACTCTAAACAGACGCCTAACAGCGCGCTGTTAGTTAACAGAGTAACAGCAAATAATAAAATATGTAAATATATGTATATAGCAAACAAGTAAATGAAGAAGTGTAAGTGTTAGCATGTGTGTGTGTGTGTGTTAGTTGATCGGTTACGGCATGCGCACATTAAGCTTAACAGAGTACACACACACACACACACACACATACACACGTACATACACGACAGATATGACTATATGCATGTGTATATATGCATGCATGTATATAAGAGAAATGAAAAAAAAAAATGTACACGTCGCTAGATAATGATGTTCATTTTGCTCATGATCTTGAATTGCGTAGGCGTAACCAAAGAAAACACGAACATTTTTTCTTTCTTTCTCTTTTTTGCTGGAAAATGCGCCACAAATTGCCAATTAAATAGAAAATTTGTAATATAATATAACATGTAAACATATATACATATGTACATACATACATTGTTGTGTGTTTAGGAATTCCATAAAATATGAAATGAATCAAATTTAATTTGCATTAAACTATTTTTATTTGTGTTTTTTTTTCTCAAGAAATGAGGTTTTGTATATTCATGTGTTAAATGCATAAATTGTGTGTTATATATAAACACCATGATATATTTATGAGATGTACATATACATATTGGAATATACGTACATATATATCTATATATAGAGAAAAGTATATGTATAAACTATATATAATACCATAGTACCTATTTTCAATGTAACAATTGCCTATCCACTTTAGAGCGTATATTAAGTGAGCTATTTGTGCAATGATTGAGAACGCTCCTAGCTACAGTAGAAACTCTGTAAGGCGCCATAGTTGAACAACTTGCAAAGTTCACTCTATTCAGATTTCACTGTATATCAAATATATACATAGCTGAATATCCTTATATATTACATAATAAATGGGCATATCTATTCGATTGGTTTATAGGTCTTTGGTTCATGGTTGTAAACGTTTCTAGCTACAGTAGAAACTCAATTAGACGCAAACTTGCGCTAGTAGCTAGTATTCAATCTATTTAGCTTTCGCCTTATACCCAATATCCAATTACGCCTGGTGGAAAAATAATAATAATGAGCATTTCTGCAGTTTATACAGATATATTAGTATATTTATAGATGCATCACGTGTTCTAGGAGCCACAATTGAGAGGTACTTACCACTTAATCTTTCAAAAGTCATATAAGATATTATGTTTCCCCTGCTTGGGGTGCGCAATGCAATCTCACGAATTAGATAAGGAAGTGTATGAAGAATCTCTTCTCTCCTCTCAACACACGTTTCAAATTCTCAACGTTTCGATCTGGCAATCTTTCTCTTTTCTTCGTTCTCTATATGTGTTTGTCTTGTCCACACACACAGATGTTTGCACGGTTTTGTTTTGATTCAGATGATATATATATAATTTTGGTATATATATATATACATTCAAATATATATATAGATGAAGGTATTTATATGTTGGTTAACTGATTAGTACAACTTTTGTTGTTGCTTTTCGCTCTTCTCTTTGCCACGTGAGAATTTTTGCGCAACTGTTAAAAAAATTGCTTCGCGATTTTTTTTTTTTTTTTTTGCGATGGCCGCTGGCAGCGCTAAACCACGCGAATTGCTTTTTGGTCAATTATTGTTGCTCTTTGCTTGTGCAGCTGCTGCAAAAAGTCTGTAATGAAATGAAATGAAAGATATATAAATACATATGTATGTATGTGTTACACATTTGTTTACAATCGCAAATAGTTTCGCATTGTATATTGAAAAAATTTGAACAATATGCTAAATCTTAATTGCGCATGTTGCCCAACAGAGGGAGACACCCTCCTCTTCACCCCACAAGCAGCTGTTAACTCACTGTTGTCTTACAGTGTGCGTGTTCGTGTGCGTGAATGCCTATGTATGCATGTGTGTGTGTGTCGCGATCAGATTTGTTGTTGCTGTGCGAACAGCGAAATGAAACGAAACGTGCGCAACACACTACAACACAAAAAAAAAGAGCAAAAACCTTTGGGATATTCCAATGCTAAATAGCACTACCCAATGGTTTGCAAAACCACACACACACAACCATAAACACTTCAGGAACGTTTCGATCATTTACGAAATTATTTAATTGTTATCTTTCTATTCGTCATTTACCCTGTCTCGTCAATAGCTAATATGTTGCTAAGACATATTAACGCCAACAATGCACGTAATTTTAATTTTTAGTGCACACACACACACACGCAAATACGCACACACGGTTATGCACATGCAAAGGCACAATGAAAGCAGCCACGCCATTGAACCTTTTTTTTTTGAGGTTGTGTCTGCTATTTGAATATAGAATTTTACCTTTTTGATTATAACACACTCTGAAACGGATCTTCAATACAACAATTGCATAGAACGTTGGGGTTTATATGCGAACTTGTAATGCGATTTGCAAGTGATTTTCCACGGAGAAACGACGACAAACTGCTGTGCACTGTTAGCGATGTACAGAAAGTATCATAATATCGATAGAACAATTCAAAGACGATGGTATGAAAACATCGCTTATCGCGATGTGTAACGATTGGGCCAAGCATCGAATGTATATATTTCAGTGCAATTTCGATTTCTTATAATATTGCAAAATTGCACTGAAATAGTGTTGACTTATGGTGGCTATTGATAGCTTGGAATGTAAAGTGTAAACGGTACAAGTGATTTGGTTTGGCATCTATGAAATATATATATTATATATTGTTCATAATTGATTTTTTTCTCAAAGCATTCTAGTTTTGTTGTTTGAGTCTGAATCCAATGCGTTTTAACGTCTTTCGTGGAATCTTTTATACTATGATAAAAATAATAATTAAAATAGACTTGTCATTTGAAATCGATAGATGACATCCTAAATTTAAGAATATATACATATATATCGATAGTCGTTTTCCAACGCATTTTAAATAATTGCACTAACCATATGTATTTGTTGTATGGTTAGTAATAATAGTTTTGTTGATTTCAGGAACAATTTTTTGTAACCCGATTAATGTTTAATAGACGTAAAATGAAAAGACAAAGTTTTTACCGAAGCCTTATGGATAGTTTAGGCTTATTATTTTATTTTTTTATTATAATTGCTGCTATGCAAATGCAAAGTGTAACCGTGCTAATATTAAAATAAATTGCACTGTATTTTTATGAAGTTTACAATTATTCCACAACAAATTTGATATATGGATTAAATTGTGAAATATTTTGGAATATAAGAAGAAGCAACGATATACTCTCTATGCCAATTGGAATTACCAATATGAGTAAAGTATCGATATTTGCTGTGCATACCGATAGACCCGAAATTGTGGCCGGCAGCGTGTTGTCATATGGTTTAAATATTAGGATATTTGTCAATTGCAGCCGTTGTCCTATTAAATTGACGACATGCCCAAAGAACAGTATCGCGCTTCGGCGCTAAACAAGAAAATGTAAGTTTGCTGCAGCCGGTTGAGGAAGATAATTAATAGATTTGTTATTTTTGTGCAGCTCACATGTGCAATTTGGCATCAGCAGCGCCGATGAAATTCAACAGGAATCGCAGGTTCGAATTATTTCAAAGAACTTGTATCAGGCACAACGGCAACCGGTGCCATATGGAGTACTCGATCGTCGGATGGGCATCAGCACCAAGGATGCCGTTTGCGAAACCTGCGGACAGGGTTTAAACGAATGCATCGGGCATTTTGGTTATTTGGATCTCGCCTTGCCTGTGTTTCACATTGGACACTTCCGATCGACAATAAATATTCTTCAAATGATATGCAAGACGTGCGCACATGTTATGCTGAAGCCAGAGGATCGTGCTATATATGAGAAGAAGCTACACAATCCCAATTTCTCATATCTGGGCAAGAAGGCTCTGCACTCGCAGATGCTGGCCAAGGCCAAGAAGGTGACCAAATGCCCGTATTGCAATGCAGCCAATGGAGGTGTCAAGAAAGGTCCCGGCCTGTTAAAAATCCTCCATGATCCATACAAGGGGCGCAAAAAGGATGCCGTCTTCACTAGCCACATGGATCAGATGCTACGCTCCACAGAGCTCAATAGGGATTTGAATTTAACTCTTAGCAATTACAGCGCTGCAGAGGAGCTCACGCCGCTCATGGTTCTCGATCTGTTTGAGCAGATACCGCAAAGTGATATTGCTCTGCTTGGCATGTGCTCACGTGGGGCGCATCCGAAGCATTTGATTGTTACCCGTGTCTTTGTGCCACCTGCCTGCATCAGACCATCAGTGCTGTCCGAGGTGAAGGCGGGCACCACGGAGGACGATCTGACCATGAAGCAGAGCGAAATTCTTTTGATCAATGATGTCATACAGCGCCACATGGCCACAGGCGGTAAAATAGAGCTAATTCACGAGGATTGGGACTTTTTGCAGCTGCATGTGGCGCTCTATTTTCACAGTGAGATCAGTGGAATCCCGTTGAACATGGCACCCAAGAAGACAACGCGCGGCATTGTTCAGCGACTGAAGGGCAAGCAAGGACGCTTTCGTGGCAATTTGTCCGGCAAACGTGTGGACTTCAGTGGACGCACTGTCATCTCTCCAGATCCCAATCTGATGATCAATCAAGTGGGCGTGCCGGTGCGAGTGGCCAAGATACTGACCTATCCCGAGCGCGTGAATCCCGCCAATATACGGCAAATGAAGCAATTGGTACGCAATGGACCAGCCGCACATCCGGGCGCCAATTACGTGCAGCAGCGCGGCTCGAGCTTTAAGAAATATTTAGCGTACGGCAATCGCGAAAAGGTCGCCCAGGAGCTGAAGTGCGGCGACATTGTGGAACGGCATTTGCGCGACGACGACATCGTTCTGTTCAATCGTCAGCCCTCGCTGCACAAGATGTCCATCATGTGCCATCGGGCCAAGGTGCAGCCGCAGCGAACATTCCGCTTCAACGAGTGCGCCTGTACGCCGTACAATGCGGATTTCGATGGCGATGAAATGAATCTACACTTGCCACAGACGGAAGAGGCACGCGCCGAGGCTTTAATCCTGATGGGCAATCAATCGAATCTGGTTACGCCGAAGAATGGTGAAATCCTGATTGCAGCTACACAGGATTTTATTACGGGTGGCTATTTACTAACCCAGAAGGAGGTATTTCTCACCAAAGAGGAGGCAATGCAGTTGGCCGCTTGCTTCCTGGCCAATGATGATTCGACGATGCGCATTCAGATGCCGCCGCCCACCATTTGGAAGCCGCGTCGCCTCTGGACGGGCAAGCAACTGTTTAGCTTGCTAATGCGACCCAATGACGACTCCAATGTTCGGCTCAACATGGTCAACAAGGGACGCAACTACTCGGGCAACATGGATCTTTGTGTCAACGACTCCTGTACGTAATCTATTTGAACTTTGTTTGCAAGCTCTCGCCTAATATCTATCTGTCTTTTTCTGCTGCAGGGATTCATATTCGCAACTCGGAACTGATGTGCGGCACCATGGACAAGGCCACCATGGGCTCCGGCACCAAGCAGTGCATCTTCTATCTATTGCTTCGCGACTTTGGCGAGGCGTTTGCCACTAAAGCTATGTGGCGTCTAGCCAGGGTGCGTATGAGTTTTAAATATATTAATCTCTCTGTCTCTCTCTCTGATTGTGAGTGTGTTCACTCTCTCTATCTCTCTCGCATACACACACATAGACTCGTTCGTTATATTTCTTTTCTATCTGCTCTCTGTCTTACTGCATGTGTTTTTGTAGCAGTTGGAGTGTGATTGCTGTCTCTCTCGCGTATGTGTGTAGGCAATGTTCTATCCCTGTATGTGGTAGTCTATCGTTCTCTTTCTCACTCCCTGTGCGGCGAGTAATCCATCTCTCTGTGTGTTTGTCTCCATCTTTCTCACTCTCTCTCTCTTTTCTTTCTTTCTCTCTCTCTCTCTCTCTCTCTCTCTCTCTTTTGCTCTCTGTATATCTTTTACTTTCTAACTATCGCACTCTATCTGTGTGTGTGTCTCTGTCAGCCTCTTTATACGTTCGTCTCTTTCGCTCACTCAATGTCTGCCTATTTGGGTCTTTTGCTTTCATTCTCTGGCTATTTATTTTCTTCTCTCTCTCATTACAACTGAAATAGAGTCAAATATGAAGACGTTGTTGAAAACTCTTCAATTTTCCAAAGCTCATTCGATGTCGATAAATCGATATCCATAAGAGCCGATATCAATAGATCGATTGATAAACTCATAACAATTTATATTTGAAATACGTTCGAAGGGGCGTGGCTATTTCATAAGAATCAAAACAATTATTAAACATTGGCTAGTTGTGTGACTAGATAACATTAATAGAAAATACCAATAGGTTAAATCAAACGATAACAATAACAAAGTCAAAGCAAACAGTCGATAATTGCTGCTTGGTTGACAGGCGGAATAAGACCCTTTAATTCCAGTTCAACAATAATAAGACACTTTAAAATTGGTGCCCTTGCCCTTAAACTTTTTGCACCTGGCTGGACCCCGTGGAAGCTATCTATGTGATGGTATGGGAGAGATATTGATGAGGTAGAGATCATATGTGGAGGGCATGTGGTGTTTTGTGGGTAGGCGGGAAAGCTTGGCTATCTTATCTGTGGCATTCGTGGCATGGGGAATTCTTTTTTTGGTTTATTCGAGTGGTATATATTTGCGCTTTATTTGCGAAATAGAAGGAAGTGGACTTTTGATTGGTTATCTTAGCTGTGGCATCAGTTTTAGCTAAGTGTCAAGCCCGTTGTCTCGGCGATATAGTCCAAGAACGAGGTGAGACGCACATAGCCCGATGGATAGCCGCTGGTGCACTGATCCTCGGCAACAAACGAATTGATGCCAATCTGTATCCAGGCATTCGCATTGCTGCTATACACAATCAGTGGTCCGCCGGAGTCACCGCTGCAGGTGGACATCTTGCTGCCCGCATAGCCCTCGGCGCACAATGTCGATGCCAGCACCACATTCGGCCCAAAGATCGTCAGACACTTGTCGTTGGCGATCACCTCCACCTGGGCATAGAGCAGCTCTTGCGAAAAGTCCAAATACTCGTCGTCGATCAGTCCGAAGCCAGCGATGGTTGCCTGCGTGCCCACATAGTTGTTGCTGGCCTGTTGGCTGCCCACCAGCTGGATGGGCTGGATGCTGCTCGAGAAGATCAGCTGCTGTGGCAGCTGCACCAAAGCCACATCGTTGTTCATTTTGTCATTGTAGTTGGGATGCACGAATAGCTGTGTCGCCGTCATATTTATCGCCTCCTCCGGATTCAGCTCGACGCTGCCAAAGACCAGATAAAGTGAGCTCCGGCCGTAGGCACAATGGCCAGCCGTTAGGACCCAACTGTTTGAAATGATTGAGCCGCCGCACAGCAGATCATCCCATTCATCGCGCTTCAATATCACCTGCCATGGGAATTGTCCAGCTGCCGCGCGTTGTCCGCCAATGATGCGTCCTTGCTGTGGATTCAGAGATTGTGAATGGAATGGAATGTTCATTCATTCACTTCGAGCTCCTTCATTTTGGGTACTTACAATATCCACTTGCGAGGCTGACGGTGCTGCCAGCACCAGTTGCAACAACAGCAGCCAGCAAATGGCGCGAGCAGTGCCCAATCCTGGCCAGCTGCTATGTATCCTTGTCAAATCCTTCATTGGTTTCTCTATCGCTCTCTTTGTCTCTCTTTGTGGTGTCGCTTGTTGCTCGGCGACGTCTGCGTCGCTTTGCGTTTACTTTCGCAATTATATGCGGACCCATATGCAGCCCACTATAGCATTACCCCCGTCCCCCGCCTATCTGCTGCCGCCTCCTGTTGTTCAGCTTGTATGTCTTTTGTACAATTTCTTATTAACACGGCCTGGTTGTGTTCTTGTTATTTGGCCAGCTCGCAGTTCGCAGCGCAGCTCGATAAGATTAATTAGTCATACGACAGTGTTAGTTCTACTCTCTGTCTCGCTCTCTCTCTCTCTCTCTCTCTCTCTCTCCTCTCTCTCTCTCTCTCTCTCTCTCTCGCTCTGTCGCAGTTGGCGTCGCAGTCTGCGTCGACGTCACATTTGACGTTATTGCCATCGCTTAAATACCTAGCGAACAGTTACGCCCTGTTGTCTCTTCATCAATTCCTTCTGTCCAACTTAGCTCAATCAATAGCTTATCAGTGATAAGGCTGAACATAAAAAAGAAAAAAAAGAAAAAGATTACTTGTCAATTGGTACACTAGACAACATGATTGAGTTACGCCCAATAGTTTATTGAAATTTCTCTGCATTATTTCCGTAAGTCTTTTAAGTTTCCCAAATATATTGCAAAATATTGTAAAAATATCACAAAATATAGTTAATAATCCGAAAAAGCTTAAATGCTTCAACAAATTTGTGTTAGTCGAAAAACTATTGAGTAAATTGAAGGAATAATTGATTTATATATCAAATTATATTGAAAGCTCCGAATAATATGTGAGCATTTGTACTCCTAAGGATATTCTTTACTCCGAAAATTAGATACTATATTACCATAATACTGTTTTACTTAAATCAATTTGAAGCTTCTATATTAGGTAGAAAAAAATAAGAGATTATAATGACATCCGAATATTATCTCAACTTTGTTGTGCAGTGTAATTTAATTAGCCCACCTGCCAGCCGCTTGTCTGTGCGAACGAATTTAACCAATTAAATGGCAAACAGCGAATTATTTACGTGCTTAACACTCGAATGTCGTCTGCTGCCCCCGTCACGCTCTCGGCTAGCACCTTGACAAGGGTTTATCTCAATCTGGCGACGACTTTCGCCAGAATTGTTTCTGGTGCTAGCCATGACGGCACTTAACAGCCTTGTTATATATGAACCAGTACTGAGAAATCTGAAGAAAATAACGAAAAAAAACTGCAAATTCCACGCGACTGCTATAAATAATTCTGTGACAAACTTTTACAGATTGCCTCGTACTTCATACAGAATCGCGGATTCTCTTTTGGCATCAGCGATGTGACGCCCAGCTCGAAGCTGCTTCAGCACAAGCAAGTTCTGCTGGAGCGCGGCTATGCGAAGTGCAACGAGTACATCGAGAAGCTCAAGGCGGGCACTCTGCAATGCCAGCCCGGTTGTACGCCCGAAGAGACTCTCGAGGCTGTGATGCTGCGCGAACTGTCTGGCATTCGAGAGCAGGCGGCCAAGACCTGTTTCGCCGAATTGCATCCAACGAATAGCGCTCTGATCATGGCACTCAGCGGCTCCAAAGGATCCAACATCAATATCTCCCAGATGATTGCCTGTGTCGGACAGCAGGCGATCAGTGGCAAGCGTGTGCCCAATGGCTTTGAGAATCGCGCTTTGCCCCATTTCGACAGGCACTGTAAGTATCACTAGTCAGTATTTCAATTACTCGTTAGATGTTACTCATTTGGTTTATTGCCTTACTCGCTACTTCATGCTTGCTCTGTTACTCGTTACTCGTTATATATTACGCATCCTATTCGTTACTTAAGCATTGAATGTTAAGCGTTATTAATTACTTGTCTATTACTTCATTTGCCCAACAGTTCATTAGATGCACGTTGCAATTCATTCATTACTCGTTGCTCTTTACTGGCTACTCGTTACTTACCACTCGTTGCTCTTTGACATTTAAAGTTTTACTCATTTTTTGCTTCGTATGAAACTCTGCTGTTTGCATGCTACTCGTTCATATTCTCATTACTCGTTACTTGTTACACGTTACTTATTAGTCGGTGATCTCTGCTTGCAGCCGCTATTCCTGCCGCTCGTGGCTTTGTGCAGAATAGTTTTTACTCGGGCTTGACGCCCACCGAGTTCTTCTTCCACACAATGGCCGGCCGTGAGGGTCTCGTCGATACGGCTGTGAAGACCGCCGAGACGGGTTATCTGCAGCGTCGTCTGGTCAAGTGTCTGGAGGATCTTGTTGTCCACTACGATGGCACCGTGCGCAATGCCGTTAACGAAATGGTGGATACCATTTATGGCGGCGATGGCCTTGATCCCGTTTCTATGGAGACACGCAACAAGCCCGTCGATCTCAATCATCAATACGACAATCTGCGTGCTCAAATGCCCTGTGGCGATTATCAGCCACTGGATGCCGGTGAAATACTCAGTACGGTGGAGTCGCTGCTGCAGCTTCCTGAATTCGCCGAAGCGCGAGCTGACTTTAAGAAGGATGTAACGTAAGTTGTGACGAAGGGGAAGATTTAATTCGATTGATTGGATTGATAATAATGAATAACTTCTACCCTCTGCAGAGCTCATTTGAATGTCATCAGTAAGCGCATCAGCAAACTGCAGGAGCGGTATGGCGAGAAAAATAAAGAGATGTGCAATCAGATTGAATGCATCAGTCGGGAGCAGCTGCTCGAGTTTCTGCATCGCATCAACGATCGCTACAATCGAGCGGTGACCGAGCCGGGCACAGCGGTTGGCGCCATCGCCGCCCAGAGCATTGGCGAGCCGGGAACCCAGATGACCCTCAAGACTTTCCATTTCGCTGGCGTCGCCTCGATGAACATCACTCAGGGTGTGCCGCGTATCGTGGAGATCATCAATGCCACAAAGACAATATCGACTCCCATTATAACAGCCGAGCTGCGCAACAATACGAGCATGGAGTTCGCGCGGCAGGTGAAGGCGCGCATCGAGAAGACTACACTGGGCGAGTTGTCCTCGTATGTGGAACTTGTTTGTGGACCGCGTAGCTGTCATCTGGTCATTGAAGTCGACACAGCGCGTATTAAGGTGCTCGGTCTACACATCGATTTGGATAGCATAATATGCAGCATACTTAAATCTCGGCTGCGCATCAAGGCCAATCAGCTGCATGCGGTGCCGAAGAAGTCGCGGATTATTATTCGTGTGGAATCGACTCGGAATGCCACAATCAATGCGGAACTGGCGCGCCTGGCGACTGCCATACAGAATGTTGTCGTTGCGGGTCTGCCAAATATTGCACGCGCCGTCATTGCTGTTGACGATGCCAAACAGCCGGCCACTTACAAACTGTGCATCGAGGGCTACGGACTGCGAGAGGTGATCGCCACCTATGGCGTGATCGGGGAACGTACGCGCAGTAACAATATTTGTGAAATTTATCAGACGCTGGGCATTGAGGCGGCGCGCACCATTATCATGAGCGAGATCACCGACGTGATGGAAGGCCACGGCATGAGCGTCGATTGGCGTCACATTATGCTCCTGGCCAGCCAGATGACTGCGCGTGGCGAGGTGCTGGGCATCACGCGCCATGGTCTGGCGAAGATGCGAGAGAGCGTCTTCAATTTGGCTTCGGTAAGAGAGAGATGAGAGGTTCCCAATTATACTTTCTCTACTGGCTGCTCGTCACATCGTATATCTAATTCGTTGTCTTATCTTTGCAGTTCGAGAAGACGGCAGATCATCTGTTCGATGCCGCCTACTATGGCCAGACAGATGCCATCAATGGCGTCTCGGAGCGCATCATATTGGGCATGCCCGCTGGCATTGGCACGGGCATATTTAAGCTGCTGCAATATCACGAGGACAAACAGGTGCCGGATATATCACCGACCATCTTCCATCAGCTGAAATTACATCCGGATTACCCTTAGCGAGTGCTATTGTTATAAACAGACAGGAAAACAATGCCATGTTGATTGACTTTGTTCTCATTAAGTTGAAGAGGGTTAAACAGATATGTTAAATTTGAAATTGGAGTTCCTAGAGCCGTTAAGTCTTACAATATTTGATTACTTTTGAAAATGCAAAACTTTAAGATATACCAATTGTAAATATGAATCATTTGGTAAGACCCACTGTTACTAGAGTATGTAAACAATTTAATGAACTCTAATAAACACTCAAATAGATAATAGAGATATATAATATATATCACCTATAAATATATAAAATAATTGCAAGTATACTCCATCCCCGCGATAAACAAAAAAAAAAACAACACACATTTCATTAGTTTCACTTAGTTATTTATTACATAAATATATATATATATCTTTTTTTTATATATAGTATAATTGTATATATATTTTCATAGGGTACTTGCTTAGCATGAATAGGATTTTATAATTACGATATTTGTTTTTCTTTTTTTTTAATGTATGCTTAAAAACAAATTAAAATAAAAAAATATATAATAATAAAGAAAAAACAACAAAATTCGTTCGATATATTCAAATAAGATTTCAATTGTAATCTAAATATAAAGATAGTATTTTATTTTTTTATTTTTGGATGCTTAGAATAGGCATGGAGCATTATTAATATACTAAAAAAATTATTAAAAAAAAAAAAACAACTAAAATATGCATATCACAGGATTATTTTCATACCAAAAAACAAAACAATAGTTGAAAAGAAAATCTTTACTTAATAAACTTTAATTTTCATTTCAATTATTTCATGAAATTTATAAACAAAGTAAAACGCTGTCCGAATTGGAGCAAAAGCAGGTAAAGATTAAATATCTCATTGGAGATTGGCTATAGATAAATATTTATATATTTATAAATTTTTTTTCCATTTTTGGGCTTTCATGCATATTTAATTGAGCTTAACAACTAGTAAAAAAAATATGAATTTAAATATTTCAATTAGTTATGAAAACTAGCATTAAAATCTATAGATCGATTATATATATACATACATATATATATATTACTATATATGTATATATATATAAGGTTTATATTTAGTTATATGAACTATGACTATAAAAAATTGTTTGCTTTGGGCTTTGTTTTACTTTCTCTGAGCCGACTAAAACTTAAGTTTAAAGAGAGTGTGTGTGTGTGTGTGGGGGGGGTCAAAATCGATATCGATATCGATATCGATATCGATATCGAAATAAAATGAAAATTGGAAATCAGTCACTGACATCGCCATGTACCTGGCTGGCACTAACTAGATCTGGCTCCGGCATTGCTCCCATCTCCGATACCACTGCTGGTCCTGCACCCGCCTGAGAATCGCCATAGCTGGCTCTTCTGTCATGGATCAGCATCGATAGCGTTTCCAGGCTGCGACGCACCTGTAAATAAAATCAAATCAATCATTATTCATTAAATTTGTCTTCACATATATATAATAATAATATAATATATGTATATCATATCGTGCGATAAGGCACAGTTATTAGTCTCTCAGATTTTATTGCCCCCAGCTGGCTAGAAAGCCTGGAGGGTGACCAGTGTTTGATAAGATTATTAATTGGTTCGAGTTATTGCCCAATTTATCGATTGCCCAAGCGTTTAGCTCATCGGCTACAACTTTTGCAATAAATAAATCTTTTGATCTAAAGTAATTGGACGAACTCTCTCTCTTTCTCTATGTCTCTTGTTGGTGCTCTCTCTCTTTATTATTCTTGCTCTCTCTTATGGGGAGATATTTTTCTCAACCTCGCGTTCTTCTCTTATATATTTTCATTGAGACTTTTCTCTCACAGAATTTAAATCTATTTTCAAGGATTTCATAATTGAGAAAGGATTGATCTCCCGCTCAATATCGACATCTGTTTTCGCTTTCTCCAAAAGCTCTGTCTCTGCTCTCAGTCTCTCTTTATATGTTCCTCGCCTGCGCTTACCTTGGATATTTGCTCCAGATTCCGTGTTAAAATATGTTGAGCCTCGGCCGTACTTTTGTCCTGGAGCTCCTTTTGCCAACGCAATGTGTCCGCGAAGATGTCTTCATCGTTGCCCGGCCGCTGTTTACGATGATATAAATATTACAATTCCATAGGCAGAGAATTCATCTTTGACATACCATATTGAAGTCAACTGGTGTGCGATAGAGACTCGTCTTGGCCTCAATGTCCAGGATGCGGTAGAGCAAGAAGAGGGAGAAGAGGGCCAGCATGAGGGCCAGCATTATGCCCAGATAGATGACATGTAGCTCTGTGAGCGACGGCAGCCGCAAGCCCAAACGCAAGCGGACCGAATGGGCCAATCCATTGAGACGGCGACCCACTGATGGCGTTGCTGTTGGAGGTGGACCTGCCACGCCCACAACTGTAATGGGCGACGAAGAGCTGGAAGGAGCGCCCGAGCTGGATGCTGCCGATGCTGTTGCGGAAGTGGAAGCGGAACCATTCATCGAACGGCTACCAGCGCCGTTCTTCTCCTCATAGTGGACAATGGGCGGAGCGAAGCTGCGAAAGGTTACCGGGCTCTTTACCTGAAGATCTGATTAGGCACACAACAAAAAGGCGTTAGATCAGCTGACATATATCGTATATATATAGACAGGATCTTACCGGAATGTCTATCACTGCTTGGTCGCTGCCTGAGCAACATTTGTGGCTCGGATTCGATGGCTGCCGCCTCGGCCGCCGCTGCATCTCGTAGATGTGGCGGGCTCTCATTGCCGCTGATCGAACAGCTGCTATCGTCGTCATTCATATACTCTTCCGGTTGCTCTACATCAACGGGCAGGGACTTGGGCAGAATCTCTGACCCAGATGCCAGATGGCTGCACACGTTGCACATGAGACGAAATGCGGACTCTCGGCTGATGAAGCTGCCAAATACGTGGCGCTCATCGGCTGTGGCCACGCCCACAGCATTTGGTATTATCTTAACGGTTTTCTCCTTGGAGATTTTCGTTACCGAAGACGTGGGAATAACAACCTGCATCGACAATAAAATTCATGATTAGATGAAGACACTCATAAAGAGATTTAGAGACTTACCTTGGTTACATAGCCAAAGACGTTGGAGTAGAAGGCAAAGTGATCATCCGTTATGTAGAGATGACCCTGCAGCGGAATGTCACCAACCAGAGCGCATGAAAAGTCTAAAAAAATTGCGAAATTGGTATTAATTGACTGCTTGAATACAATGCGAGGAGTATCTAAAAATGTAGCTACATACATAGAGATATCTATCAGCACTCCTCTCTATTCATTTATCTTTCCTTACATCTAACGAAACATCTCTCTATACATCTAACTCTCTACAGTATAGATATACTACTATATATACTATACTAGTTATAGAACTATACATCTATCTTTTTACAGATTTATCTCTCTATACATCTATCTATCTATCATCTTTTTATACATATGTTCGCTTGTACTTCTAACTGTATATTTTTCTATCTCTCTATACATTTATTTTTCTCTATCTATTTTTCTATTTATACATCCATTCAGCTATCTATATTGTTGTAATTCAGTAATTCAATCTGATCTATTATAATATATGTATTCCATCAGGCATAAAAATCATTCAGCTATATCAATTATCATCAACATTGCTCTGCGAACAGTCGAGTTCTTTGAAAACTAAAGTATTTTATTGGCTGATGGAATGAGGAAGTCTGGCATCAAGAAATAGAAAAATATTTTCCTCAACAAAATGATAGCTTAAAAGCGCCACCTGTCGGCCTTTACTTACAATTGATGAGTTTCTCATCTTTGGAGACTTGCGAGAAATGGCGATGGAACTTTTTCACACGCGAACTGGAAACTTCCTTGCGCTTCTTCTCCTTTTCGGTTGACGTTACTGTGGCGCTGCCCGTAGCTGCCGATGAGGAGGCAACAGCGCTGCCGCTGCCGCTGACGCTGCCGCTGCTGCCATTACCGGCGCCAGCGGTGGCAGATGTTGAGGAGATCGCTGCCACCGCTGACGCCTGCTGCAGTTCATGTTGTTTGGCCGTGTTGCCGGCTGCTTTGCCGGCCGTCGACCCGCCCGCCGTGTCTTGATCCCGAGTCGGGCTGTGACGGTTGCGAGGACTGGTACTGAAGTTACTGCCGAGACTCTGAGCGCTGCCGCTCGACTGCAGCGGACCGATATAGCTGTTGAAGCTCTGAGGCAAAGAGCTAGAAAAAAAAAAAAAACAAACGAAAATATATTAACTAGGTTTCAATTGCAATAAATCAACAACATCAATAAATAATTTAGCTATTTGAGAAGACAATCTATGATCTATGATCTATGATCTATGATCTATGATCTATGATCTATGATCTATGGTCTATGGTCTATGATCCATGATCCATGATCCATGATCCATGATCCATGATCCATGATCTATGATCTACGATCCATGATCTATGATCTATGATATATTTCTTTACTTTATACTTTATATATTTTATATTTCATATTTTATGTTTAATATTCTATATTCCATATTCTTCAAACTTTATCAGGCATCAAGGTTAACGATAACACAAATCATGGCCACGGACCTATTGGTTGGCAAAGAGCAGTGAATGGACAAGATTAAGAGGAAACGTTTAAGATAAAGGTTGCTGAGGCTTCAACTAACATCTCGTTCACTGACTGCAGGAAACTGGGTTATGCTTAGGCTAAGGTCTAAATAATACCAATTGATTGGCCATAAAGCTTTTATGATCGAATGCGAGCGCAGCTGGTGGAATACCTTTGTCAATTAATTGCCCAATTAAAAGTGGTAAAAGTCAGCGATACGCGAATACAAGTTGCCAGCTGTACGCCTCCCGAGATAATAAAGTGTGAGGAATAGTGACGGTTAAAGTCAACATCATGATTAATACAGCAAATTAGGAAATTCGATTATTTGCTTTTGCTTCATGATCCATCAAATATAATGAGGCTATACTGTGCTATGTTTTAGCATTGAAATATATGTCACGAGAAAATCTTTTGCAGACCAAATGTTTACTTGTATTCGATGTAGTCCTCACATATGGTATATGTTTATCGATACATTTTATTAGTGTAGTAAGAGCTTTCAATCCTAATTACTGAGAATTTGTAATTAGCAGGGTATCTTTACCCAGCTACAGGGTAGTTCTAAGTCGTGTGTTCATTTTGTATGTTATATGTTTTTTATTTATTTTTTATTTTTGGGATCAACAATCGTAGAATTGAAAGACCTTATCGTTAGACGCTCGAGTCGATTTATGGTTAGAAGCTCTTGACATTGTAAAGATTTACGATGCATCGTTTTTCTGCTATCTCTATTCCTTTCTCTCTCTCGCTCTCTAACTATCTCTTTATCTCTCATTATCTCTCTTTCGCACCACGCTGTCTCGGCATCATAGTGATATTATATTTGGATCTACATGCAATATAAACTTTTCGAAAATGTAGACTGATAACGCCCCATGTGCTGTCTTCTAACTTATAGTATATAGTTATTATCTGTATCGTGAACCGGCGGCGCATGAATCAGGCAAAGCGTCGCGGCTCAGCAGCCAACTGCATTGAGGTGGCCGACCCACAGCTGAACCTATGTATATATAGATATGGATATATCTAATCTTGTCGATAGGCGTTTACAATTTGTTTGCCCAATTTTATTGGAACTTTGAGTATAATCTTATTTGCATTCTATCTCCGGGTTAGATAGATTGAGTTCAGTGTATTGCTTCAGACAGTTCAGACAGCGCAAAACTTTCACTAATCGTTGAGTCATCTGGCAAATGTTGTCATTGTTCAGGTGTAAACGTGTTTTTATTTTCATTTCGGTTTTGTTTTTATTCTGCTCAGTTTGAGGTTCGTAAGTTATCGAATAAATGTCAAGTGTTGAACGTGTTACACAAGAAGAATGATTTTATAATAGGTCTTTCAACTCAGTTAGCTAATTGGGTAATGAAATCTTGTTCTTTGTTCTCTTTCGATCAATGAAACACTTGCTGTACTCATTGATTAGTCGCTGAATCGAGTGGTAGTTATGTAAAGGTATAGATACATATGTATATTCAACTTATTTTTGGATGGATGGATGAAGATCACAAGATTGACAGTAGTTACCTATAAGGTCTATTAAAAGACTGCTATGTGTCAATTTAAAAGACTCTGATCCCTTTGCCAATCAGTTGTAAATTTTCTCAAAGAAGGAAACTAGAAGCTAACAAATTCATAAAATAAGATTTTCATCCCTAACAATTGCCTTTTCATAAGGCTAGAATCTCTATATCAAGGCAATTATATACAAGAATTCATCTTACAAAAGTTTCTGTGCATTACACATGATCCTGCAGGATCGATTTCGCCTCGAATTCGCTTCAACTCTCTTTACAATTATTTTCGCTCTAGTTTAATCAACATTTGTCTCAAGCGTCAATTCGCTCGTAACTTACGGCGTTGAACTGTATTGTTGCTTGTGCTTGGCATTCGCCTTGAGTCGCTGGACGCCATCTTGAGCTTTGCTCTCTTTCGTTGAACGCTCTCGCAGGCTGCCGCCGGCATTGCTGTGGCCGTGGCTGCTGGATTCGATGAGAGACATGCGCTTAAATGTGCGCGCTACGGTGCGTGCGCCGCCGACGACAACGTCGCCGGCTGCAAACATAAAGTTGCGATCGCGGGAACGGGAATAGGAGCGTGTGCTGCTGCCTTTTTTTTGCCGTCTGACAACCGGTGGATGCGTCATATTGTTGTAATCATTGTTCTCAATGCTCTCAATGTCCTCGTTGTTATTGTTAATGTCGTCGATAGGCGGCATATCATTGGACGCCCTGCGTATATCAACACGCTGCACCGGCGACTCATTCTCGTCTCCAACGGCAAGATCCTGCTCGAAGTAGACGCTGAGCCGACTTTTGCTACGCACATTATCCGTTACGTGCATTTTTTCGAAAATTCTTTTCGCGTTTTTTTAAATTCCCTTTTTGTCGGCTTAAGTTGCACGGCACAAAAATAAAATAGAAAAAAAATGGGATATTTAACACGCGCGCTGTGTGAATTGCATTCGACTAATACAAAAATTCAAATAAATTCTAGCTGTAATCGAAGTGGCGATTAGGCAGCGAGCGCGCCTCAACTGTTAACTGTTAACGGTGCTTGTTTGTCTTTTGTATTTCGTGTCGCTCTCACTTATCACTTCATTTACTTTAACACCATCCGCTGTCGGTAGTGTTTCGCGCCAGTGTCTCTCATTAACTGAAACGTTTAACAGTGACGGCAACCGCAACAGCGACGAAGTTGCTGCCATTGGACCTTTTAACCATTCGCTCAGTCAGCGTCGACGCCGGCAGCAGCAGCAACGGTTAGCGGCAGCACTTTTGTTTATAGCATGCGGCAGTTTGGGAGGGCGCGAAAAGCAAATAGCGTCAGCTGTTAATGTAAGCATAATATACCCTGCATTGCATTCGGCTGAAGTGCAGAGACATGGAATATATAATTAAATATATATTTATGCACACTTAAGATTGTATAATTAGAATCATGTAATAGAGCTTTATAAGCTAAAGTTGCCAATCAAATTACTCACATATGAGACAAACAATATACCCACCTAGTCCAACACATATCCTACAGGGTATAGCCTATGCATGTGCTTGCATTTTGTTTTGCTTCTGATTTTGCTTTTGCAGAAGTCTTCAAATAACAGTTGCTTCTATCTCAATTATTGAATTGTTAAGTTTTGAGTTTGTTTGCAATTTGTTTATTTCTTGTCGAAGCACATAAGGTGTCAACTAATTAATTCATTAATTATCTATTATCAAGCGCAATTGTTATGTTATGTACAAAGAGAGAGAGAGAGAAAGAGAGGGAGCCAAAAAGAGAGAGAGGGGGAGATAGAGAGAGAGAGAGCAGATATTCTTATATTATTTCTTATGTGTACATTGTAAACATTTATCAATGGCATTTGTTGTTCCCACTGCAAGCGTAGGTGACACATATCTAGCATTTGGTTTTGGGGCCGTTCGCTGGGGCTATCCTGCAAACGGATTACCGCGAATCGTGGCGCTTATGCGTCGGAATCGAAATGATTCATCGTGGAACACTTTCGAGTTTTGAACAAAGTTATCAGCGATTGATCATGCACTGGTAGTTGACATTTAATTGTTTATTGACAAGCAGCCGTGCCATGGCCCAAAAATCTTCAGAGTATGACTCACGCGGAGCACAGAGAGGGGAGGCGGGGCCAAGCAACCACCATCAAGCCACATGATGAATCACGTGCTCTTATCAGAACGTAACGCCAGAGGAGGCCAACTATAGAAGGCGGGCGCTTATCTCAGCTCAACATCAATGCAAT
This sequence comes from Drosophila koepferae, assembly GCA_030914345.1. Classification (NCBI taxonomy): domain Eukaryota; kingdom Metazoa; phylum Arthropoda; class Insecta; order Diptera; family Drosophilidae; genus Drosophila; species Drosophila koepferae. Next base: position 15,548,592 of record JAUESR010000196.1, on the reverse strand, counting down.
CGACTTTCGAGTGAATATCAAACATGTATATCAATGTTCGATTATTGCTTTATAAACACTGAACGACATATGTTAGGGCAACACGTACGGTTTATGTTTGAATTTGATAGCCGAAATTTCTTAACACCTGATAAAGGAGGGAGCATAATAGAGGCCTTTGAGTTCAGATATCTCTTATATATTTACCTATTTAGAGGTACGCCCCAAAGAGCAGCTCAACATCTTAAAACTTATTAAAAATTTGGTTAATAAGTTTTTAATTTGATTTAAACTTTTTTAATACTTTTTTAATAACAAAAGTTTTTTAGAGTAACAAAATTTTGAATAATTATTTTAGTTTATTTTAAATGAATTTTGTAATCCTTTTATTAAAATGTATTAGTTTGGGTTTCATTTTAAATTCTTTCCAAATTATACAACTAAAATATTTTAGTAATGAACATTGAGCGAGTATTACGTAGTCTGTGAGTAAGTAGCGAGCTAATATGGCGATCAGAGTGACCAGAATCGATAACGATGATGATGATAATGATGAATAAGCAAGCCATGCGCCTGAATTGGTTATGAGTGACTCATGGCTTATCTCTTTGAGTTATCTAAGGAATCATTAACCAATCACTTGAGTAGCTGTTAAGTGAGTAACTGATATCTAGCTATTCGTTGCTAAACTAATTAGTGATTAGCCGCATTTATGCTATGTCTGAACATGATTAAATCGTGATGAGAGGGAGTATGTAGCGAGGTAATATGGCGATCAGAGTGACCAGAATCGATAACGATGATGATAATGAATAAGCCATGTGCCTGAATTGGTTATGAGTGACTCATGGCTTATCTTTTTGAGTTATCTAAGGAATCATTAGCCAAGCAGTTGAGTAGCTGTTAAGTTGCTAAACTGATTAGTGATTAGCCGCATTTATGCTATGTCTGAACATGATTAGACGATTAGGCGAGGAAGGGCTGCTTGGAGGCGAAGTTCCCGAACAACTTGAACTTCTAACATAACATATCGATTTTTATCGATTAAGAGAATAAGAGATGAGTTATCGAAGAAAATGACGATTTATATCACATCTATCGATTTACCTATTTTGATAATGATAATAATATATTAGCATACATATATCATCGCTATCTAAGATCTCCTCCATCTGGCTATGACATACATTTGCAGCAAAACATTAAAGCCTGCCTAAGCACTTTCAATAGGGTATGCAGAAAAGGAGCTTCTCTCGACACGATTTCAAGCACTTAATAGTTTGGTTTATCTAAGCAGCTGACTTTGGCAATAATCTGTGGTTATTTGAGTGTGTGTTTGCTGGTGTGTGTGTGTGTGTGTGTGTGTGTGCAGCTGGCAAACACCTGCTGCACATCCATACCCACACACACACACACACACACACACACACAGAGACATTTACAAGCCTTTTTTTTATGCCTTCTAAGAACTGCCTGATTAAGAGAACAACAATGGGCCGCATCGTGTGAGCAGAAAACGCCTCGCAACGACGAGTAAACAAAAAACGACAGAAAAACACGCGAATTGGCCCATTGATAAGACGAACAGGTGGGCGCTTTAGCCATATCTTATCGTTAGAAATTATACCAATTGCCAATTACACACACACACACACACGCACACACAGAGAGACAGACAGACAGTTAGGCAGGCACAACAGGTAGCTTATTGCTTTGGCTCACCTGTGCTCCGGGCCAAGCGTCTCTGGCAGGGATAACTGTGCAGCCAAATGCTGACGTCTTTGCTGCGGCAGTTGTTGCTCTAGTTGTTGTTGCTGTTGTTGTTGTTCGTTTAGAGTTGCCGCTGCTGTTGATTTAGGATTGCCATCAGCTGCTGTTGCTTGTCCTGGCAGCTGCGACGCGGCCATGGAGCATGTTGCACACTCATCGACGGCGCAGCTGTTGCCACTGACGACGCTGTTTGTCGATCTGTTGATTAGCCAAAGAAAACAGACACAGCCGAGCGCGGCCAATGCGGCGCGTGAGTAATTTGATGTGCCACATCACAGCAAACATAAACCAAAAAAAAAAAAAAAAAAAAAAAAAAAAAAAAAAAAAAACTCTTGCATGCTTCTAGGCGGCGGCATAAAAATGCCAACTACTAAAACTCACTAGCATATTGCTTTGGGCTTTATGAGAAGGCGGCATGTGCTTATCTGTATGCGTGTGTGTGTGTGTGTGTGTGTAATTTTATAGTATGTTGTTTCTATATAGGTATTTATAGTATCCAGTATATGATAGGACTGGACTGGGTGTGCCACATTGACAGACAATGGAATTCGTTTTTACTTTAGTGACTCGTTAGATATCACGTGTTACTGAGGAATTGCAGTCTGTTGAAGCAGTACTTCAGTATTTAGATATTAATTTCAAAATAATAGTTTGTATTCCCTAAGTTTCTCATTGCTCATATTACTCATTATTCGACAGAATAAGAGAGATAGAGTGAGTGTGTGAGAGGGACAGAGAGAGGGAGTAGAGATACTGATAGAGATGGAGATAGAGATAGAGATAGAGATACTGATAGAGATGGAGATAGAGATAGAGATAGAGATGGAGATAGAGATAGAGATGGAGATAGAGATAGAGATAGTGATAAAGATAGATATAGACATAGAGATAGAGATAGAGACGGAGAGACAGACAAAGAGAGGCAGAGAGACAGATAGAGTGAGGAAGAGGGACGCAGAGAGATAGAGAGAGAGAGAGCCAGTAAGCATCAACTCCTCGAACTCGTTCTCTTGAAAAATATTCATATATAATCTCTCATCATTGACAATGTATTCGTAATTTTCTATGCGTGTTCTAATCTAGATAGAGCGTATATCAGATTACATTGATGTTGAATTGAAATGCCCTTGTAACATATAATGTTGGTTCATCCTATATGTATTAATTGCAACTGTTTGGCTAATTGAGCAGAGCATCATGCAAACTAATTAAGTTCTAGCAAAAATGGTCAATTGATGAAATTAATAGCACTCATATATCTATGTAGGTCTTATATTTATAGATAGAAATATGAATGCGACTATGTTTGGCTCAGGTTCCTAATCGGCAATATAAATGCATGGAAATATGAAAAAAAAAAAATGCTTGAAACTTGAAAACTTGAATTATCTCAGCTCTTGTAGCTTCGATTATTCCATTCCAGTCATTTGCACTCCTCCGAGTGAAATATATAGTATATATACCAGGCATTTCTTCTATTGTATCTACTTTGTCAGCTAAATGCATCGATTCCATATCTTGAATTATTTAAGGTTGTTGGCCAAATGTGTTTACAGACTTGTCGGGTAGATCCGTTACCACCTACCTGCCTCCTATGCCAGAGACACGTGTGGCTGTCCAATAACAATTACAAATTCATATTTCATACGTTTCACAAGTTCTTTTCCCATATGACTGAAGCGCTTCATTTGCATTTTTAATCTTAAGGGCTCTGTTGATATTTCGAAATTCCGAAAGGAATTACCTTATGAAGGTCTATCAACCCTTCAACCCTTTTTTAAACGTTGGGGCAACTCTCATCGAATATTCACGACTAATTTAATCATTGACTTTCGATACTATAAGCCTTGAACTTCCAGAAAGGTTAACATTAGCTTTGCAGACTTTGAAATTATAAAAAAATTATAAAAAAAACCTTTAATGAAAATTTTTTGGGAAATTTCACAGATGGTGCAATCTACTTGAGCTTTTAATAAAAAGTCGATGAAATGGAAATGGAGGCGTTTAAAAATCCTTTGCAGACTATGGCTAGAGCTGTATTATTCATAAATTGCTTTTGGAGACTTTAATGCGATTTTAATTGAACCACAGATTAACGATAAAAAGCGTTTGGAGATTTTTAAACCCTGAATCCATTGAAAATGGGAAAGTAACAGGCAGAAGCAGACGTCGCAGACCCCATAAAGTATATATATTCTTGATCAGCACAAAAAAAAAAAGTTGATCTAGTCCTGTCCCTGTCTGTCCGTCCGTCCGTATGTATGAACGTCGAGATTTCGGAAACTACAAAAGCTAGAGACCTGAAAACATTACATGAATACTTGTATGCTAGTTACGCAGTACGAGTTTGTTTAGTGTTTTCGATAACTCATCCCATTTCCAAATTATCGATAAAAAATCGAAACCACCACCCTTAAGCCACGGCAGCAACTGCGCAGTTAGCAGTCAGGGTATCTCGTAGTCGAGCCGTCTCGACTAGAGCCTTCTTCCTTGTTCTATTTGACTATTTGACTGTAGACTTTGGCGAACATAATAAATGGAAATTTTGAGAGTCAAGTTTTTGGAAAGTTGATTAATTGAACATTTAACTTCAAGCTTGCTCTCAAATTGTATAGCAAACTTCAATTAAGAGCTTTTGGAGACAATAACAAAATGGATAGAGATAGGGAGATTCTATTGAAATGTTTATGGAGACTTCTATAGCACTTGTGAAGACTTTTGTGATGCCTATGAGAGAACAAGTACACATGAATAGTGAGTAGAATAGAAACCACAAAATTTTAATAACTTAAACAACTTGTAAATTATATAGACTTTTTCACTTTGGAGACACGTCATTCTGAAACTATAAACACCTAATAAATACATATGTAACTATAATATATAAGAAATATGTGAATCAAGTAGGCCTTTGATTTGAAAGCGAGTTGATGTAGGCAACTGAGCTGCTTTAAAATATTCAGTTGCGTTTGGGGAACAGCACACAGAGCACTCGAATATTGTCTCAAATTTAAATTGTAAACGTGTTTCACTTTTTTCTTTTCTTTTTTTTTTGTATAAATATATTTAGTTTTGAAAATTTCCAAAATTCAACGTAAAATTCATATTGTGAGACACGCAGAGGAACCGTTCAAGCAATTGCAACAAATAGAGGTCTATGAGAGGAGCAGAAATAAATAAGAATCTGAAAGGACGTCGAATCAAGGATTCGTAATCAACATAAGACTTACTCACGCAAAGATTTACATAATTCATATATATATAGATATATATACGTGTATATATTTTGACCTATATACATATATATATATAATCAATGAACAAAGACACAATGCCCAAACAAGCGGCGAGCATTAAGAACAGTTCGCTGAGCGCCGTCGAACAGTACGAGCTGAATCAATGGCTGGAGGAAAATCAGATTAGTTCATCGAATCTGCGACGATCCTTCACGGATGTGCTGCCCTTGGCACGTCTACTCTCACGCTACTATCCCGATATGATTGATCTCAACTACTATCCACCCCGGAATAGCGTGCAGAACAAGCTCTGCAACTGGGAGTCGTTCAACAAGCGTGTCCTGTCCAAATTGGGCTTGCAATTGACCCGCGAGCAGATGATTCGTGTTGCACGCAGTGTGCCCGGCTCTGTGGACCAGCTGCTTTATAGCGTAATGCGTGTCCATATGGCAGCTGAGATGAAGGCGCGTGCGGAACGCGCTAGCACCGAGGATGAAGACGAATCGACGCAGACGGCAACACTGCAGCCATCCGGCGAAACGGACGAGAACCAACCGGACGAAATGAGGCCATTGACCCTGCCGCTGCCTATGCCCTTGCCCATGCCACTGACACTGAGTTTGTCACAGGCCAACAGGGCTAACCAGGCCCAGGCCGGTACCAATAAGAAGAGTCCAACAACAATAACAGCCAGGAGCCTGAAGCAGACATCGGCAAGCCCATCAACAGCTATGAAACGTTCGGCAATGTCGCGAGGCGGCACTGGAATGGGCGTTAGTGGCTCTGGACGTGCGGGACGCAACAAGCGACAGTCGCAATCGCATAGACATGCCCACATTGCAGCAACCGCTGCCGAATCACCATCAGCAGCGACAGCGACAACGGCAGCAACAGCTGCCGGAGCACCAGCATCAACAGCAACAGCAACACGACAAAGAGGTGAACAAGTTAGTGTGCTACCAAAACAACGTATGGTACTTTATTCCATCTATATGCAGGCCGTCAAACAGCTGCAGCGAAAAAACGCTAAAATCGCTAGATTTGACCAATGGAGCGCCCATCTGGAGAATATGTTGCAGCTTAAATGCGAACGGATCGATGAGCTGCAGCGACAAGTGGCCGTTGCAATGCTGGCCTCACGGCAAATGGGGCGACGATCGAGGCAGAAGAAGCGCCACATACCGACAACAATTGGTGGAATGCTGGAGGCTGCCAAAAGGTTATAATAGAAGAAATACACAAGCACACACAAGCAGCACACTCACATACTCAAACTCCCACTCACTCACACTCATTCACTTCACATTCACATTCACTTATAATCAATCGATCCTTGTTGCCGCTCGACTGCACGCATATGTATATATAGGCATATATATACACATACGCACATATATATATATATATATATAGTTATATGTATATATGTCCATGAATGTATGCAATATATATATATACATATATATGTATGTATACATATGTATATACATATTTGGACGCTGCTACATCTCCTCTGGCATATTTCGGTCCAGTTTATAAATCCACTGATTTGTCCTATAATCCATTAATTAGCACTCATAATTCATTATTATTTTTTGGCATACGCTATGTAGAGACCCCCAACATGATTTCGGCCATATCGAAAGCAATATCCGACCAAGAAAGTGAAAAGACAAAAAAAAAAAAAAAACAAAACATTTTTGTAATACTACAAAGTGTGTATTCAAATAAAAGAAATATTAACAAGCTTTGTAACCTCATTTAAACGTATTGAATTGTGTGCTCGAATGGGAAAAGAGCTTTTCCGTGAGGGTTGCCAAGCAAGTTTGTGTAACTATTTGGTAAGCCATGGCTTTGCTTAAGCGTTTGTCTAACATCCTTTGCTGAAGCTCATTAAAGCGCTTGAAACGCCTGAAAGCTCCAATAAAGTTGATGGGATTAACTTCAAAGCTTTAGTAGCTGTGCTTTTCTGAAAGCTTCTTCAATAACATGCTTAACGAAAGCTGTTTGTTTATCAAGCCTTGATATTTGATTCTATATATTTTTAAAGAGATTTTAAGTTTAATCTTGGAATGAGCTTTTAAGCTTTCAAAATCAAGTCGTAATATAGATTTTCTCTGATATAAGAGCTATGGCATGGAATATTGGAAAAAAATAAGTTTAGAATCTTGCACTTCTCGAGATCCACGCATTAATGCAATTAGATAGGCACAAAAATGTAGGTAACAAGATTCAATTCAGGCTTGCTCTAGATCAAGAATATATATGCAGAATATTGATGGATTCAACCGGAACCTTTTATGGGCTGGGCCAAGACACATTTAAAAATCATATTGAGAAGCGAAGTGCAAATCGATTTTCATTCACAAAGGAGTCTGAAATGTTTGACATTTATCAAACATAGCTGAATCGGAGCAAACAGTGCGTCAGTTCACTTAAATTGTTTATATATATATGTGTGTATATATAATATATATATATATATTTTCTATTATCAAATATTTTGAACAATTAAAGACTTGCACAAACCGTTCAAAATGCACACAATCAGCAGCAAGAACCTCAGCGGCGAGGAGTTGGCCGAGTTGCATAAATGGCTACAGCAATACGATATAAATACATCGCGTTTGCGACGCGAATTCTCAGATGTTTTGCCCTTGGCGGAGATGATGAAACGGGATCATCCACGTTTGGTCGATTTGAACAACTTTCCGAAACGTAGCAGCGTCCAGCTGAAGGTGGCCAATTGGGAGACATTCAATTATAAAGTCTTGACCAAATTCAATCTGACATTAAGTCGTGAATTTATCGAGCTACTCTCGACCGGTGTGCCAGGAGCGGCCGAGGTGTTGCTGCATGAGATCATGCGACTGAAGAAGCGTCAACGTGTTGTCGAGACCAGAAATGCGATTCTCGCCCAGGAGCAGATCTGGGAGGAGAACGACGAGGTGAAGACGGTGGTCGTTAACAAACAGGTGGGCGACGGCATCGTTCAGGTGCCACAAAAGATGATACTCTATTCGCTCTATGAGAAAATGGCGCGCGACAATCAGGCCAAGGATCTACTTATTGAATCCAATCAAAAGCGCATGGCCCACATGGAGAACATTATCAAGGTGAAAACCGAGCGCATCGACGAGCTGCTCATGCAAATGGGCAAAGTTCCCAATAAGCAGTGCGGCAACAGTCCACGATTGCACTGCTCCAGTGTCACACGATTGCCATCCACATCTATGATAAGCTATGAGGCTTTGGGTGCCATACGTAAAAAACATCCAAATACGCCAGCCTCGTCCGATTAGGGACTTGTGCTCGGACACGGAGAGAAGGATGAAGAAGGGAGCGAAGGCGCTGAGAAGAGGCAGGAAGACAGAGGGAATTGGACTTAGGGAAAACAAATGGGTAAAGAAAAACTAAGAACGAAAAACAAAAAAATAATGAATTAGGTAACGATAAAAACACACATAAAAAGAAGAACCGAGCTTTGGCGATTAGAAAGGATACGATAGAAAAGGAGAGAGAGAGCAAGACATATAGAGCCAGGAGTGCAAGCAAAAGAGGGAGTGAGTTCGAGATTGAGAGTGATAGCGGCAGATGATGTTCTTGCTCTTTCAGCTAGCTAAATTAGACATACATACACACACACACACACACACAAGGACAGACAGTCAATATAATTTTGATATCAGATTATAGCATAGCTCGATTCAGTTGCATTCGCATGTTTATTTCATCATAAAAAAAAAAATAGTATTCCAATATCTTTAGTTCGAATTTATATTTACTGCTATATTTGGCATCCTCTATACATTCAGTTTTGTCGATAAATGAACCAATCAAAATTTAAACAGAACATTTTAAAATTGTAATCGATATCGATTAAATGTGTTTCAAATTACTAAGAAATAAATGTCTTCATATAATGCGGGGAAATGTAAACTCGGGAAAGCTCCAATTCGCAAATGGCTTAGCCAAACAAAAATATTCTCTATATACGCTGGTATACGTTTCACTTCCCAGACGTTTCAATTAGCTGTATTACGAAAATATTTATTAAAATATTTATATTTGACTCGCATTTTTGGGGTTCGTTTCAAATGTTTTAGATCAGTTGGAATTCGTCTATATAGATTTTAAGCTTGCTTATACAAATACATTTCATTTCCACTTGTTCCTTGCTCGAAAAGTTGTATTTTTGAGTATTGATCATCCCCAACAATGCTCATATAACACATTTACGTTTTAATTCCATTCGTTCCTCTTGTAATGGAATGCATGGAATGACAAATGAAGTCATGCCACTTGTTCCACTTAAAAGCATCGTATCTAATTACAAGCTATGTTTCACTTGCACTCGTGCCAGCTAACATCTATTACTACAGTCGGTATTTCAATTTCATTCTCATTCGTTCCACTTGATAGCCTAATATCAAACGATCAAGCTTGGCTTCACTTCCACTCAATAATCTTATATTCTAACTATATGTTTCACTTCCCATCCAGAATTCTCGATCTCTATTGCATACCTGGCCTTCAGCAGCAGACGCTTCTTGATCGCTGGCCGAGCGGATGCAGTCTCCTGGCTGCTGCTGCTGCTGCTGTTGTTGTTGTTGCTGTTCCCGTTGCTCTGACGACTCCAGTGCCAGCTGCTATTGCTGACAGTCAGGCTCTGGGCAAGACAGAGCAAGGCGCTGCCGCTGCCCGTGCGATACATATTGTAGATATATATAGATATATGTATATGTATGTGTATATGTATTTGTTTTCAGCTCCTCGGGGGGTTTGTTTACGAGTAGCTGGCATCTATCTCAGTGCGTCAAATTTGCAGCTTGATGGCTTAATTAAATTAAGTTTTATGGACTTGCTGTGGGCGTGTGTTTTGTCCGACTATGCACAGACAAATATATCTATATACATATATATATACTACTATATATGTATATCTCTGTGCGTGTGTGTAAATGAGCGTTAAACGCTTTGATAAGCATTAAAATACACAGAGACAAACACAATTTAGCGCGTCAGGTCAGCCGCATGCCTCCCGGCAACGAGTCTTCAATTACATGTGCGAATTTAATACCAACGACCGCCGTTACATCCAACTATATATAAATATATATGTATCTATCTACATATTCGTATTATTGGTGTCTTTGATTGACTTCGTTTTCGCTTAGCACGGCACAAGTATAGGACGCTGACTGCGTGCCCAAATGCATTGACAGCGCAATTTTATACGAAACAGGCTGTTTTGGGCCAAAGCGAGGGTTGCAGCAGCTAACTAAGTAATGAATGCATGAGTCATATATAGACTTGGCTAAAGGCAGCTCAGAGTGGCCCACACACTCAAGCTGAGCCGCTTAGTTTGAGTGCTGTGGCAGCTATTGAACCGGTTCAAGCGATATGCAATATTTTAATTATATTGATTTTATATGATTCTCCATTGTCTTTCACGTTTGAACCAGTTCGTTTGACATTATCAAAAAGCTTAGCTGGCTAGTTCAGCTCAATTATCGAGCTTTTGACGACTGTGTGAATGTTATGCAAGATCTATGTGATATATGTATCAATTCAAGTCTTAGTCTATACAACTGATAATGTACTTCATTTATTATTTATATTTATATTATTTATATATATATAAGAATCTTCATTAGAACCTATATTTAATTTTTATTTATTACTGACTTTCACATATACCTAAAAAAAAAACTACTCTCGAACCGGAAGATCTTTTTTTATAATCCATAAGTTAGTTTTATTTAATATGATCTCCAATATGTAAATAATAAATAAATTATGATAGTCATATGATAGTCAATAATAGCTCAAAAGCTTCTCTTACTTGAAAGATCTAAACTTAGACAATCTCGGTTCAGAGGAGAGCGAGAGGGAGAGTGAGGGAGGGAGGGAGAGAGAGAGAGTGAGAGGGAGAGAGATTAAAAACAATTATAAATTATTACGAATTATAAATGAACCAGTGAATCGATATGAACTTGAGCAAAGTGTTCACTTATTGTGCAGCACTTAATTCAAGTGTTTTGGGGCATTTTTAGGGCGGCGCCACGCCCCTTGTGACACCCAACTCAATTGACACAGCCTTGTGTTTTCTCACGGCCCTGTCCCTGAATTTGTTTTGTTTTGCGCGAATTGCATTTTTGAAATTTAAATTTCTTGTGGCAAGTTAAGCAAAAGAACAAAAAGACAATTGAATACGAGAACAAGTATCGATTTACAGAGTCTGGCTTACAGAGTGCAAGCTAAGTGGCTTATGTACACATCGAGGGCACTGAAAGCACATATCAAATACACTAGTCTAACAAGAATTTCAACAGTTCTGCTTTATTTATCTACCATATGATATGATCAATCATCAATAATCATTAGTTCAAATCAAATCAAATACATAATATATAATAATAATATATTATCATTAGTTGTCAGTTATTGATTATCAATCATAAATAACACACATTCGTCAATCACAATCATCTATCCATACGCATAAGCCATCAATCATGCAACTAAAATCATCAATCATTAGGCATCAGTCATCAAGTATCAGTCATCTGTCAACAATTATCAGTCTTCAATCAGCAAAGTCTAATCATCAATCAATCAATCATCAATCATTGATGATGAAGAGAAATCTTATCTGTCATCTTTTAATTCCATTCCAGTTTCGATAAAAATCGATATTTCTACTAGATTCTTTGGAAGCACAGCCAAGAGTAGATAACAAAGTTTTCACAATTTCTACATCTTTCACTCTCATTTAAAGCCTATGGAATATACGTCCTACAGTCAGAGTATCTGCTAGTCGAATATACCACTCTTGCTTGTCTTCTTTGCTCTTTGTGCATGCTTCAACCCTTTTAAGCATTGAATTCAATTGCAATTGTCGAGAGCCTGGGCAAGGGCAAAGTTTATTAACCCATTGTGTGTATGTGCAGCATATGAGGAACGATGAGACGGCAGGCCTGAGCAGGCAGAGCCACGTTGAATGCAATGTAAATTGCATTAGAAAGGCAACCCTGCCACAAGCCAACCCCACCCCCAATCCAAGCCAACCCCAAACACATGATGAACAACCCCAGCAAAAAAAAAAAAAAAAAAAAAAAAAAAACGAGCATAAAAATTTCATGACACGCCGCAATAAGATTTTAATAGAGCTGCTCGGCGGTCCGCAGAGTTTGGGGTAGACTAATGTTGGCACGCAACTAATTAAATGGCGACAATGTTGCCAGAGGCAATGAACTCCACCCCCCACCCTCCCCCGCCCCCTCCAGCGAATCGCCGTCGCTCCATTGTGTTGTCGGCATAAAGTGAAACAATTTTACGCGCGATTTTTGATTTAACGGAAATTGTGATAACAAATTAACGCGTCTTCCTCGCTCAAGCCCCACGCCTCCCGCATATTATGATTCATTACGTAATATGGCGTTGATAGTTAAAAGTTAACATTCGCTTACAACAGCTGACACGCCTCCACAGCCACGAGCCAGCAATTGACAAACAGTTTTTGGGCAAATTTCAACATTTACAAAATGCGAAAAAGAACAAAAAAAAAAAAATTTTCAAAAGAATTTCGTGTTAATGGAAATGTATGCCAAAAATTTTCCTTTGACGTGGCTCGTAAATATTGTGTTGAAAATCTGTTGAAATTTCTATTTACCAACACAAACAACAACAGCAATGAGCATGCATCGAATCCCGGAAGATTCAGAAATAGTATTTATGAAAGCCAGAAAAAACAAATTATGGAAGAAGAGCTATGAACGCAGCTGAAATACCCTTACTTTATAATCATTGCAGGTTTCATATAATGTTTGATTATGAAAACAAATTTCTTCAAAATTGTTGTAGAACATAAGAACTATTTTATTTTTTATTTTTAGTTGATTTTTCAGATCAAATTGTATTTTATATGTCTCAGAAGTTGAATTTAGTTATATGGAAAATCAACTGAAATTGTCAGAAAACTAATATTTTTTTGTTTATCTACAATTCGTGAATATAAACATTTATATATATATAATAAATACTTCTACGAATTTAGAGCTTAGTTGGGATAAACAATTTGGGTAAACATAATGCAGTTCGAGAATATCTATATTATATATATCTCTAATATCAACTGCATAATCACTATACCCAAAAAGATTGGGCGGCGATTATAATATATAGTTCGATCATAAATATCTGGGTAAACGAATCTATTTGCCACAGAAAATCAAAGAGTTCTGGTTTTACCCTAATAGATTTATGACTAATAGATCTTTATATATATATATATATATATATGTGAATATAATTTATATTGTTGTTTGTGCATTAACATTATGTATATTGCTTATATATCAACCAATATCGCTTATCAGTTCGATGGCTGTAGAAAAGAAAACAAAATAGCAAACTCAAAGAGCCACAGAGCAAAGTCAGCATGACTAAGTAGCAGGCAAACAAATACCCTGTCAAGAATTATCAAACAAACAATTGAATATACAAAGTTCAAGAATTTCTCTGATTAAATGTGAGTCAAAATTGAATTTTGGATATTGTATCTATATACCAGATATATAAATAGTGTTTAGGTTTGTATAGATCAATAAGCTGAACTATGAAAATTTTTCAAGATTGCAATTCTATAGGTTCTCTTACTGTATCCTAATCTCTCTCTGATTTACAGGGTATATGAGTGTTATTTTAAGGTATAACAAAGAAATAAACGCGGTATTCCCATAGAACCGATTGATAATGAAAAAATTCCAGTTATTATATAATTGCTTTAACTCGAAGTTCAATTTTGGATTCTATTTTCAGTATAATAATTCTTTATGAGAGTAAATTACTTTCCATTTAAAAAAAAAGATGGAAATTCTTGCTAACGTCTATATTAACTTATATAGAAATTGAAGCGGGTATACCCGAATGCGAACTACACTGCAATCAAGAGTAAAGAGAAATTTAGCACGGTTCTCATTTTAGTTTACAGACTCTTCGATGTTCTATGCAAGTACTAAACGAACTGCAATAGATCTATATCTATCCAGTTCTGTAATTGCTTCAGTAATTGCAAACACGTATGCCTCTCTTAGCACACGTTAACACGTATACTACAAGCAGGTTTCAGTCAGAGGAGCAAAGATCTCGACAAATTATTGGCTCGTATTCGCTTTGCTTTTTGCGTCAGCTCTAAAATGCACAGACATAAATAATTGTTTGCCCCCAAAACTGAACTATCTATACATTATATTTTTTGTTTATGCCCTGAGTCCATTAACAACTGCTAAGCAGTGCATATTGTGTGTAATAGAGAGTGCAAAGGCATGGTCAAATGCAGATACTATATGCGTGAGCCATAAACTTGAAATCTAATATGTAGATTTTTTTTATTGGAACATTTCGGGCTAATTTCAAGAGCTGGTTCATAAATTTTTCTTAAGGTATATTAATTGATATGTGTCGTAACTCAAATATACATATACATGCAATTATAATAGCAAGTTCGACGCGGTATCTACTAGTCGTTCACTTTCTTTCTACTATAGCACTTGTTTTTGAACATACATATATACCTATATACTATGTGAACTATAAAACATTTAGTACGATCTATAGTCAATCTATCTTTCTCTTTCTCTCTAACTATAAATTCTTCTCGGATTTGGCATTGCTGTTTAAATAGTTTTATGATCTATCTGTTCGAATATAATATATAATATATACAATAGTATATATTGTATATAGTATTTCACACTATTTGACTAAACAAAGTTCAAAATGATTTATGGCAATATTTTCGTAACGTTTTTGACTTTATAATTGTGATGATATAATTACGACAATGTGCGAGTCAGAATTTCTATTTGTTTACCACTTGGTGATAATTATACCCGTTCACGATGAATGAATGATATGTGAGTATATACGCTTCATTCCATATGCTAATGGAATTTATATACATATATGAGAAGGCAAATTGAAACAATCGAAAGATATCTCACGTATTTAAAGCTACACTGAGAACTTGGTTTAGAGATCGGTTCTTCTCCTATACTTAGAACTATCACCTATAAGTTAGTCTTAATATGAGCGTGTATGCTGGAGTCGGTTATCCTCAACTGTCAGTTTTCTTAATTGTTTAGCTTAGCGTGTGATCTTCTATGTATGTATAATATATATATTTTGTATCTACCGGTTCACACAATTATATAATAGCAGGCATTAATTTTGAACTGTGTCGATGAGGAGGGGGAATAACACTTGCACTTTTGATAGAAACATATAATGAATGAATCGTATAGCATACCTGTAAAGAGAACAAATAAAAACGAATTGCGTTAGTGTGATCTTTTAAGTATATAGAAACATATCTTGTAATAATCTAATATATCTGCTCATAATATTAGAGAAAGACTTTCTTTAAAGCTCAATTTTCTTAGCTCTATATCTATCTAATAAACTTGATAGAACTCAAAATACTAATGTAAGATCATATTCTCTTTATCTCTTCCAAAAATTCTGAAATGAGAATAATTTGCAATCATTTGTAAATAAGTTAACTTAAAGTCAAGCGATTGACTAAAAGTTAATCTTACAGCTTTAATAAAAAACAAATATTGATGAATTTTAACAATTATATATTATTTATTTACTTTGTTTGGTATTATTATGTAGTTAGTGTTACTTTTTCTTTGATTTATTGTGGTTTGTTAATGTTATGTTGTGTACTTTTTTGATTATGAGTTTGTTATTTATTTTTATTGTTTATAATATCTGTATAATAAAATATATTATTACCTTTGTGATAATATAATTATACATTGCTTGGTATGTCTTAGATATATACTGGTTGTATACTATTATTTCTTATATGTTGTTAAAGTTTGGATCAGTGAGTGTCCGTGGGAAGTGGTGTTAGTGCTGTAACTGGAGACTATTGACTTTGTCGATGCATTGAGGTGAGGGGGAACGGATAAGGATGTGTTTTTAAAGAGTTTGGGTTATCGTAATGGGCGTAGAGATAAATCGTTAGATCTCTCTTACTTGGGGGTGTGAGAGTTGGTTTTAGCTGCGTACTTGGGTTGGATATTTTAGGATCTACGAGGGATTAATTGAATTGTACGAGTGGAGGGTGGGTGGGGATTCTATTGGTGAAGATAGAGGGTCTCGTAGGATGATTATATCATGAGTAGTGGTTTGAATTTATGGAGTTTGAGGGAAGGTATACGTATCATGATCTTCGTAGTGATTATTTTTTCTCGTAGGGATGTCAGGTTAGGAAGGGGGGTTATGTATTTATGTGGTAGTATAGGGGTTATTCAGTTATTTAGGTGTTGTAGAGAGACTAGAGGATATACACACGCTCCCCACTTCACCTGGAAACAAGGTATGAATCCTTCGTTTCATATGTACAACACCTTTTCTCTATGTCCAGACGCGGAGGTTCCATAACATGTCTTTTCTATCCGGTTATGGGCGTTTTCAAAATTATCGTGAACGCATATGCAGATGGCGTATATCTGGGGATGATTCATCAATGATACGCAGCTATATTTATCCAGATCAGGTGATAACGCGCTTTCGGACGCACTAGGATCACTGCATTCTCATAAATCCGGCTTCAACTTTCTTTAAGCAATTGCTTTAAATAGTTGAAGTACATTTTGACGAACAAAACGTAGTTGAAATGCTGATTCTTGACTTTGCACACACACAGAAAAAATGTAGGTAAATAAGAAGAAGATAGTACAAGAAAATGATTTACGACAGCATTTTAACGTACCGACAAAAAATAAACAAATAGAGAATTGCAAACAAAAAATTAAACAATTTCTTTTATTTTTATTTATTTTTTTTTATGTTTCTTTTTATCTAGTTTTGTATTTTGGGTTTTCGTTTTGTTTCGAATTCGCGGCAAAAGATTCGCTTGACGGCAACTGACAAACTGAAATATGTGAAATTATTAAAATCCATTCAATGGCATCTAAGTAGAACTACACACACACACATAGAGCGAGAGAGCGAGAGAGGGAGACAAAAACATTTTGCTGTCAATTGAATGTGAAGTGTGTTTCACAGATCGCAAACAGTTGAAGGCAAAATGCGAGAGCCTCTGGACACACTGAGAGTAGGGGGAAGTCTATAAGCACACACATATATATATATATATATATATATATACTATATATATCTGTGTGGCATTATCAGCGTGTTTATATTAAGTGTGACACCCGTTTATGGGTGTTTTCGAGTGCAATGCATTAAATGCATGCGATTATCTTTTAACACCCAAAGCTAATCTCAGCTGCAGGGGGCGGAGCACATCAACTGAGATTGTGTGTGTGTGAGAGAGAGAGAGGGTAACAGAGAGGCAGGGTAGGCAGGTAATGAACAGTAGCTATACACATTCAGTTGATAGTTCATGGGATTTTAGCTCACTCGAAGCTACAAACAAAATCTCTCAATGGCTCAACAAATTTTCCTAATTATGCTTGTCCAAGACTCTTGCCAGATTCAATATAAGCTTTAAAAACTCTTTAGGATGCATCATTATAAATGTGCATATGAAATAATTGAATTTATTATGGTTTTAAGGCTTATGAATCTATAAATTTCAACTTTTATAGTTTTTAGTTAAGTACACCTTTGGGATTTTACCTTAAGACAAAATTCTTAAGCACGCCTAAAGCTCGCTTTAGGCTTTTCGTACACTTAAATCCATGTGAGACGCTCATTAAGCTTTTGAGCTTACATAACGAAAATAGAAATTTAATGCACTTAAAATTCAATTCGATTATATTGAAGATTTTAGTTTTCAAGCTCTTTGCCACACACTTTGTAATTCACACTTCCGGCCGCAAGCTTGAAGCTACAAATGAAGTCTGAATATCGCGCAGCAAGAAATCTTCATCAAAGTCCCCAACTGGAGCTTACGTAATACTAAAGCTATAAGTTTTGAAAGTTAAGCAAGGTTAAAGATCCAAGCATAAAACTCACATTAAAAACTCATTTGCTAAAGCCATTCTGCTTTAGATCGTAACTAATGGGATGAATTCTACGTAACATATATATGCATATACCATACACACACATATATATAAACATATATTTGGTATATATGTCATGGTACTGCTCAATGCACTGTAATTCCCAACTCGCTCTAGTTTAGATATAGCTGTAATAGCCCAATATCTTGTCTTTTATATGAACTATAATACCAAGACTAACGGCACTAACAGTTTCAAAGATGTTCTCTTATCTCTATTGAGGCAAGCTAAACGTTCTATGAAAAGTAGAACATATGCTGAAAATTCGAATTCGAATTTGAATTCGATTTCGAATCGACCTGAATGAAAGTGAGAGGAGCGTAGGTATGCATGTATGTGTGCCTAAAGAGTAAATTCCATCGATTTGCTTACGCTTACAGAGATGATGGGGGATTTCCATTTAGCCGATGAATAACTAAACAGACAGGCATTGCAAATCCATATATTTGCTTTCTAATTGACAATCCAATCATAATTGCTCCAAATAATGTTAAAGTTCAAGAAGTGAAGATCAAAATGTAGGGAGAGCTCTTCAATAGCGCAAATCGTCATCAAAAGAGAACTTTGGAGGAATCGAAAAAGATTTCGAAATTAATGAACTACATCAACTAGTTGAGCTCTCTTGAGCTGTAGCTTGTATATAGTATGTGATGATGCGTAGATGATATCATATACTTTTAGATATCAAAATTAAATCTTGAAGAACTGAAGAAAGCATTACATCTATATAGTATATATATTTCTTTTCTTTTCTATGATAGAGTGCATCATTTCCTCCACAAGCTTGCAAACTGATTACGAAGATCTTATCAGTTCATATCAGTTCATATGTGTATAACATTTTCAAGAATTCTGCTCAAGTTGATGCTTTAGTTGGATTTTTTCAGTTCTTTTTTTTATTCATATGATATTTAATTCATTTACAACGTAAAAACTCTTGGAATTTGCAAATGATATTCGAAACCTATAGCGAACAATTGACCCATTTGAGTTAATGTTCTCAGCAAAGACAGAGAACCAAGAAAGGGGCTGGAGATAGAGAGTGAGAGAGAGAGAGAGCGAAAGAGGAAGAGCGAGAGAAAGAGAAAGGTGGAACCCCTCAAACGGGCATTGCATGTTGCCTTTGATAACAAAACAACAAATAAACGTGCTTCAATCGAGAGTGCACTACTGAAAAATACCCTTTACCCTAAACATAAACAAATATTGTGAATACCTGTCATATTTTGATTTAGATTACAATGATACTTGAGACAGATATGAATATCTCTATGTCTCTGTGTCTCCAAATAAACAAAAAATCAACCATAAATCGCTGCAAAGTATAAACTGTAAACTATATTGATTAAAAAAAATATATATATAGCCATCAAGGTTCGTTTCAATATTGAAATAATTCCTCACATTGGCAAGATCAAGAGATATCCTAAAAGATACGATGGAATAGAGCTTCACAGCAAAATGTGTTTATATCCATACATCGCTGAAGACTGACTAAGACTCTGATCACACATCTTTAACCAATAATCAAAATGCCCTGCTTACACATATTTTATGAGTCCAGGGCATATAAAAAATAAGAAACAAAATTGCTGGAAATTCAATCAACGCGAATGCACTCGAAAAATGTATTCACCAAAACGTATCGCCCACATGGAAATGATACTCAACATATATTATCAGCATATGCAAAGCATATACATATGTATATTTATATTGTATCTATACAGATATGTATATACTATATAGTTGTACACTCTGAATGCAATGGACAGCAAGTGGAACTGGAAGAGGAAGAGCAACAGCAACATCAGCCACAACAAAGGCAACAAATTGCACGCATCTTTCAATTGAGGAGGTTAGTTTTTTCCCCTTGGACGTAACTGGGGGCACATCCATTTATGTATAGATTTATATTATATATTTTTTAGTCGTTGTGCGTTACGAACTCAACTGCACTATTGCAATTGAGCAATGTGTATGCTGAAATCAAATTCCACGCACTTGACTGAACTGAATAACTGAATATACATTTCCTGTTTCGTTAGATTTTCTATCATTTGCAGCATAAATAAATCTGACAACTTGATGTTTGGTACTCTTCCTGGAAATAGACATGAACTTTAGATTTGACATCAAAATGGAACACAAATCACATAGAAATTGTTGTTAAGCCTTAAAAATGAATTGAGTTTAGATTGAGTTATGAAAGATATGAAGTTGAGAGTATAAGATCCCAAAAATACATATATGAAAATGCCTTTGTAGTAAAGATCTGAAGAAGCTCAAGTAGATGGGAAATTTCATAGAGAATTCATATCGCTTGTTAGTAGTCAATCGAAAATCTATCCGGAATCTCACGTTTCTTCATCGAAAATTTACTTTGGAGTTAAGATCTGTGCAAGTAGAAGTGAAAGAGTTTAAGCTCATCAATCAATCAAGCTCTAGGCAGCTCAACAAAATATATTCTATCTTCTTTGGCTCAATATAATTATAGAAATTAAGAAAGTTTATATATAGTATAAACGATATTCAAATATAATTTCCATATTGTTTGGATCGCAAAATTTGTACAAATATTTTACGCAAATGTTTCTCTAATTGCTTATATATATTATATACTTTGGCATACATTGGCAATAGAAAATTATTTATAAAATGTTTTGCTCTTGTGACGTCACAACAATATAATAAAGAAATTCCATTGTTTTTAGACGAACCTCAAGTTTGGCAACGGGAATTGCAGTCCAACTGCCATATATGCCGCACAGAGCCAAATATGTCTAGGGCATTATGTCGTTGGCGTTTGCACAATCATACATATATATATTCCAATACATATATGTATGTATGTATGTATGCCTATCTATCCATCTAGCAATCGGTAGAGTTGTCCATTTGTCAATCGCTCAGTGCGAACATTCGCTGCATGCAAATCGGAACTTGAGGAGCTCTCAATTGAAATCGATCCGATCTGACAAAGTAAAAGTATATGGCAACAATAAGTGAAAGTCGATTGAGTCACATGTGTCCAACTAGCAGATACCCTGTATTTATATACCGCATATGATAACTTGTAAACAAGTTCGTTATTTATCGATAGTTATCGATATTTCAGAATGCTAGAAAAGTATTGTTCCATTTATAATTCTTTCGCAAATTCGTACATTTATCACTATGATAATATATACAAATTTGTGATATGTCTAGATTACTCTCATATATAGATATACACATACACATTTATCATACCTAGCTTCAGGCACATTTCACAATTACAGGGTACCTCAAATCCAAATCGATGCTTGACATTGACTATCTATATTCCCAAAGAGAGCTCAGCTCAGGGTCTTCCTCTTTTTAAAGCTATTTTATTGGCAGTTGATTCAGTGGCGAGGGCGTTGGCGTAGTGGACGTAGCATCCGGCCTGATTTGCTGTTGCAGGTAATTGAAAAGCTTGGCCTTGACTTCTTCGCCTTCTTCACATGTGTGAAAATCAATGCGAACTACGATGAAATATTGCTGCCAAGCAAGTGCAATGCAATAGACTGTATGGAGGGGGCATTACGAGCTATGTAATCAAGGTTGCAGCAGTAAGAGAAGAAAAGCCTAGAAGCAAATTGAAGCTTAAGGCTTACTGGGACTGAATGATAGAGCAGTTCATGAAAAACTTAGAAAGCTCATTAAAGCATTAAAGGCATATTGAACAAAGTTTTCAAAAAAAAAAAAAAAACCTTTAAGATTAAAGCCAAAGCCTTGAATTTTGCCTACTTAAGACAAAGCGGAAGTTGAATTTATTAGCTCTAAAACATATGCAGTGAGAACTGATATGTAGATCTGATTAACTCTAGTGCAGTTGCTTACCTGCTCACAGTTTGGGTAATATATTGTATCTGCGCCTCATCATTGAGCAGCAAGACGACGGGCGTGGGCAGGAACTCATCTAGGATGTGATTGTGCGCCTGCGCCTTGCTCAGCATTGTGATGGCTGTTGCTGAGGAGCAGGACGACGCGGTCGATGTGGACGACGCATTCGATGACACCGGCGAGGGCAACGGTGTGGTCGCGGGCGTGGCTATCGAAAGCTTTGACGCATGCTTGTTCGACCCGAAGCTGCGGCGTATCGATTGTAGACTCTGACGCAAGAATGATTCACGCTTGATGTTGCCGCTGCGATGCTTCGACGCTTGCGGCTCGATCATGCACAATGCCGACGCCTCAAAGTGCACCTTGCCGGGCAGCGATTGGGGGCGTGGCAAGCGGCAGCCATGTGCCGCCGGTGAATGCTTGTGCAGCTCCTCATACTCGTGCGGATTGCGACGCCGCAGCAGCTGTGCCTCCTGCTCGCCAATGAACTGTACATCCTGCTGTTCCTCCTGTTGCTGTGCATCCAGCTTCTTCTTGCCATTTATAATTGCCTTCGTTTTCTGTTTCTTCTGGAACTTCTTTGAGCGCGCCATCTTGGTGGGCTGCTCGTCGGCAACCAGCATCAGGGAGGCGATATTCGGAAATGGTTCCATATCAGGCGATTGCAAATGTTTATTATAAAGCCCATGATTATTATTGATATTACTATTATTATTATTGTTTTTTCTATTGCTAATGTTATTGTTCTTTTCAATGAAGCTGTACGATTTGATGAGAAACAGATTTGATTTGTTCTTCTTGGCCTTTAGCTGCTGCAGCGTGCCATCCGGCTCCATCGATGAATCGACTTTCCCATTGCCGTTGACCTCCTCCTCATTGATGGTGGCCATTGTTTGGTTTACTTATTTTGGTTTCTTTCTATTTTCTTTTCTTTTTTTTTATTTTGTCTTTTTCTTCTTTTGCTCCAATATTCTTTTTTGCTAGTTTTTCTACTCTTTTTTGTGATATTTTTTAGTTTTGTTTGGCTTATTGTTCTAGTTGGTGTGTGTTTTCACTATTAACAACAACATCATTTCGATCAGATATCTCTGCCTTTGCCTCTGGCTCTGGCTCTATCTCTATCACTCGATCTCTCTGCCTGTCTGTCTCTCTCACACACTCTCTTTGACTGCGAAAAGAAGGGCAGAGCTAGAGTTATTTTTATGCCAATGCGTTGACATTGGCTGAGCGGAGCGGAGCGAAGTGAGAGCGCTTCAGGCATCGGGAGGTCGATCAACTATCAAACAGACACACACACATACACACACATACACTTATATTGTTGAGCACCTGCCTGTGTATTGGTGAGCTTTTGAAAGCTTCCCTAAGGCAAAAAGGGGCAGCAGCTAAGCCTTCTGCTTTTAGAGTGTCTCTCGCTTATATTGAAGTTGGTTTTATAGTTGTTTTTTTTTTTTTTTTTTTCTTTAGCGAATCTTTGTAAGAATCGAGCGAACTCGTTTAGAGATCAGTGAGCAAGTGCAGTTCAATTGTTCATAAAGGTAACTACGTGCTCAGCTATTCAATAGTTCATCAACGATACGCTCTACTAAGATATTTAGCTAATGATCATAAGCAATTAACTGAGTAGTGCTGAACTAATACAACAAATGAAAGTGATTCTATCAACTAAAAATTAAATAACAAAAAAAAAAAGTTAACATAAAGCAAGAGGGTTACATGAAGCTTATAAAATTAGATACCAAAAGGCTTAACCACAACATAAATTATCTATATACTCTCTTATATTCATAACCTCGTAGCATATGGAAATATGAATATAAAAACTATCCAGAAATATAATATAATTTCTTTTTTGGTTTTTCTGGATATTAAAATATATCATCTTTTAGAAAATAAATTCCTATATTATATTAACAAACAACTTTTTCCCATACATACATATTAAACTGGAAATGTAATTAAATAAGTATTTTACGCTCTACTGAAGTAGAACAAATTAGCTCTATATATTAGTCAGAGTAAATTGTTACTTCAGCAATATTAATTTGTATTTCTGCAAAGCTTACTTCGATCCGCCTTGAATGCAAACGTTACATAACGGTTAATATTTGTCTAGGACATATCTGCAAATATTTCCACTCTTTACAAATTGACAGCTTTTAACCAATTGAGTGCTAATCTATATTTGCTTACATTTAGCATCTATAGAGCTGAAAATTTGTAATGTGCGATTTGACATTACCATAGATCTCTTAATTAAACGAACGAAATTAATTAAACTGTCGTTGCTAATTTTTCATATAGTTAGCAGCTCGCTCCGAATGTTAAAAATATACTTTTCATAGTTATTGTTGACAAAGAACGCTCACGAGTGCCAACTGATAATTATTCGAAATTTCAATCATGATTATTTTAGATTTAGATATTAAATATACATATATACTAATAAACAGGGCTTCTTTTTGCGTAATGCTACTGTAGATGCTCGCTCTCTTTCTAACATCAGCTGTTGCCCCATGTCCATGCCAATGCATGTATGTGTGTGTGCTTTAGTGTTCTTTTTGCTGCTAAAGTTCATTTTGTCATATGTGTTACAATAGATGGCGCCACACAGCAGCCGCCCGGCATACGACAATGTTCTTCTCCCTGCCTCATAGGCTCATACACACATACACACACATTCACACTCCCTTCCATACACAACGCTCTCACTTCGCCTCGTTCGGTTTGTGTTGTTTTGGTCTGGCTAGCAGGTCTTTCTCTCTTACGCTCTGCCTCTCTCAGCTGTGCGCGTGTATTTGCTTTACCGCTTCTTCTTCGCCTTGCTGCTGCTGCTGCCGCTATTGCTGTTGTTGTTATTCTTGTTGTGGAGTACAATTCTTTTTCTTATTTTTTTTTTTTCGAATTGGCGTTTATTTGTTTCGTTTTTCTCGTCTTTTTTGCATTTATTTTTGGCCACGACACACGGCCAACAATTTCCGTCACTTTTTTTCTTTTAATGATGTCACTTGGCCGTACTCCCCGTCTACATAGATGTCTACGGCTGCGTTTGCCGCTAACCGTTTAGGCCGTTGTTTTGCGAAATGTATGTTTGATCGACGTTGTTATTGTTGTTCTGCGTCTTTCGTTTCATTCATTTATTCGCCACAATTCAATAAACATTTACACTAGAATGGACTTTTAATTTGTTGATAAACTTTATTGTTGAGCACGCGATAGCAAACAAAAACAAACCGAACACACTTTAAAAAAATAAATAGAAGAAAAAAAAAAACTAACGAAATTTGGTTTCTTTTTTTTTTTCAAAAGAATAAAAAACAACACAAAATGTGGAAAAGCGGCCACCGCTCGCTGTTGCTGCTTAAAAAAGCGCTCTCTCGCTCGCTCTACCGCTCACTGGCTGCCCGTCTGCGTTGTCGTTCGCTTTCGCACTGAATTTCAAATTGAAGCGCCGTTGCGGCCAGACCCAACCAACGTCCAGCCAGGCAGACAGCAGCAGCAGCAGCAGCAGCAGCAAAAGCCGCAGCAGCAACGACGACGGCCCTACATCAACAATATCTGAGACGAAGCAAAGCGACGCGGCGAACAGCCAAACGACGACGACGACAACGGCGACGGCGAATTGTGGCCACATGCATGCATACGCTTATGTGCATGTGTGCTGTGTGTGTAACAAACTTCTTCCCTGCTTATCATGCTGCGTTGCGTTGGCGTCAGCGCCGACGTTGCCGTTTGCTTCGCTTATTATGTTATTGTTGTAAAGAAATTTAACAATGAAATGAGAGAAGCCGAAGAAGCCGCACCAACAGAAGACAAAGTGTTGTGCTCTCTCTATCTCTGTCTCTCCCATGCTTTCCGTCTCTCTGGCGCTGGTTCTCTTTTGCTTATGCTTTATCCAAGGAGCCGCAAGCAGCTGATGCTGGCAGATCCACAGCTGAGATTTAACTATTAACCGTTAAGCGTTCATTACTTTGATTCGCCTTTCGTTTGCCAAGTAACTTTGCTGTTGTTGTCTTCTAGTTTTTTTTTTCACTGCTGACCCTAAAACCGTTGGCCAATACACACACGTACACGTGCGCATTTTCCATTCCCTTTGGATGATTTGTGATTTTTTCGCTTGCGTTGTGCAAAAATAATGAACGGCGAAAAAGCGGACTTAAATAACATTCAAAATGGCAATAGAGAAATATGTACATAGTATATTAAAAAGAAAAAAACCTGACGCCGTCGTCCCTTCCTAATCAACTGCCTGATATCGTACATTGGGTAAATGTCACGTTGGATAAGGGGGGAAATGGGCGTCGACGTTCCACGCCCACCCCTCAAATGTTCTTTAGTCTTAATTGAATTCTTACCGTATTATTTTTCGATAAAATTTTAGAGATAAGCCGCCAAGTGTGTATCGATATGGCAACGCTATTGTTAATTGCAATACTAAACTTAATTCCCCGCATACACACGCAGTTCAGGCGCTAGTCATGGTCACCCTACAGATGAACTATGCGAAAACCGCAACCGACTAAAAGCAAAAAAAACAAGGGCAACCTTCCGCTCTATCTAACACCCGATCTGTTGTGGCCCATTATACAAATACCCTATATTTGTTAGAGTTAGCATAGGGTTTAACAAAGCTCAAACCACATTCGATTATCCAATGCTTTCTTTGTTTGAATCTTGGACAATTTGAATGATATATATAGATAATGCTATATGAATAATAGACTTGGGTTTATAGTGGCTTTCTATTTGCACGTCTATTTTATTCTTATTATATTTCTGTCAATTTCTCTTACATAGCTAGGTTACCTATAAATACCCTGTAGGTATTAGGCATTAGGCATTATTTTATGTTGAGGATCTCTTATTTACTGATCTCTTCTTCTTCTCTTCCCTTCCCTGAACTATTTCTTCTTTTCCTATCACTTGTTTTGTATTCTGTTCTTCCTCTTACTTCATTTTTCTTTTCTATTCTTCATTTCTATCATACTTTCTGCTCTTCCTTCCGAAGTTTTCCTCATCTCCGTTATTTCCTTGTCTTATCCCTCCTTTCATTTTCCCTCATTCCTCTTTCTATGTTTCAAGCAAGATTTCCGCTTCAAATTGAGGAACTTTCAATTTACAGCGTATCTGTAGCATTCATCACTAAAGCACCCTTGACTATTTCGTTTTTAATGTGGGGCGTCATTTTCATGGGGCGTTTTGTTTTTGCTTAATAGTCTCATTAACAGATATGATATCGTATCTGCAAATGGGTCCATGGCTCTATTCGATGGGAAATTGCTGTGAAGATGCGGAAAACACAATCCAAAAGAGAAATCGTTAAAGCTTGAGGAAAATTAGACTTGACTCATAACACAAACCCACAAAAAAAAAAAGTAAATAAATAAAATAAAACGTCACAATTGCTAGCGAAATTGCGTAAGATTCAAGTGGAACATAATCAATATATATATCAGAAATTCATATATATATATATATATGTTTATAAAAACAATAATAGCGCAGAAATGAAAATTAATCTTTGCACCTTCTCGAAATGCCAAATGACTAATGATTTCCAGGTGTTCGCCGTTCGAGCAGATATGACAGTCAAATATGCTGTACACCTGGTCTAATGAACTAAGTAAATTATGATACGGAACATGTTTGTGGTATATACATACATATATATAGTAAATGTTCTATCTACCTATCTATCTACCCATCGATATGAGTAGACAAAAGAGCTATGCACAGGTGGCCTGATATACAACGGCCCACCAAACATCAGTTATATTATTCGCAATAACGGCCTTTCCATGACTAATGATGGGCCTATATCGTATTTGAATCTATGGTATATTCTTAGAAAACTTATTGGGCGCACATAGTGATATAAGTCGAAGGGGAATACCTAGTAAAATTACTTTATTCCTTGCTAAAATGGAAAATCATATACATAAATATATGCACGATCCAAATGTTAAATATATTTCATCCAATTCGGCGAATGCTTAAAAATATTTACTCCTCTTAGCAATTCGCATCTATTCCAAGTCTCTATACGTTTTAGTTTTACTTAGTAAACACTTTTCAAATTTATTTTACTATCTGTCTTAATGGATCGAAATTAGGTTTCCCTTGAAGATGACCAATCCAAAAATTCAGACAAACACGATTCACTTTAATGCTCAACCAAAATATTTTGACACAAATTTCACAGATTTATAACCAAAACATAGTCTGAACATATATGTATATATATGCATTATTATTAAATATATATTCATATATAGTATATAGTACTGGGCATCGGGCGTAAAAGAAAAAAAAAATCTGGGATCGTGCTATCAGTTACGATTAAACAAACGGATGAGCGAGGCGAGATGACAAAAGAGTTTTAATCAAATGATCTCGCTCTTTGGCTCTAGAATTGACGCAGGCGGATCGGGGCTATATATAAACACACTCATATATATATATATATATATATATATATACGTATTATCACGACACGGTGGGTCTAATAAATCACAGCACGACGCTTTTTAAACAAAATGCCCGATAATGCGCCGCACCGCACGCACACACGCCTTGCTTTGATAATCCAGAACTAGTTTACACCGATCACTAGCTATACATCTCCCTCTCTCTCTCGCTCTCTCTCTCTCTCATATACATAGGTATATAATAATCAAAGATCCATGTGGACGTTCAACTTCTGACATATCTGATCATATAGCTGATCAGCTTTCAGCAATGTGAAATCGCTTCAGGTCGTATCTGACCAAGGGTGAAGATCACGCTTAATGGCTTCCAAAAATATATATTCAAAAATTCCATTCATATTACTAATCTTTACACATTTTATAAACATAGCCGACTGATGCTCACAAATAGCTCACAATAAGCTTTGCCATAGAAGTTTAATAATTGTCGCAATATATTCCAAAGATCGATCAATTTATGTATTAGAAAACCGATCTACGGTAAGGCTACGCTAGCTGTACTTAGACCCATTTCCAATCAATATTGCTTAAATACTTATTTTAGTAAAGAACTCACCTGGAATGTTTCCGTTTCGCATTGTCGCCCAGCGAACCAGTTGTGGCAAGTTGCGTTAATCTAAAAAAAAAAAAAGTAAAAAATAAGCAGATGAAATTTAAGGCATTAAAACAGTTGCGACCTCCAAATATCACCTATTACAATAAATTCAATGCAATTTTTCAAATATATTCATAAGTCTAACCATGCTACATAGTATATAGTATTAATAAATCCTATATCAAGTGGCTACGAGCCAAGTTTCAACTAAAGAACTCAAGTATTATCCGAGTTACGATAGTTGCGTACGCATAAATGGAAGTTCCTTGCCCCATTTCAAAGTCAGCACAAATAACGGGTATTTGCTTAAAAGCCTTACCCACCACGCTCACGTGCTGGTGTATTTGCAAACCTTGACATGGACTCAGGCATAAGCCAAAGGTTATGCTTTCCACTTTCATAACTCAGAATTACACAATCAAAAGGAAGCCCCAAAATGCGCGTGTTTATGTATGTGTGTGTATGTGTGTGTCCTCTCTCATTTCCTTGCATACCCGCAGCAGCATTAAGAAATGAACAAAAACAAACACAGTGAAAAGTGAGAGCAAACAATGTTGTTTGAGCGAATTCAACGGGTGACCCGCCCTCTTAACGCATAGGCTTGCCGCTTGCCGACACTCACACACACGCACACACACATGCAAACACGCCGCCATTACCGCCAGGGGGCGCGCGCGCCTCACCTTGATTTTGCGTTTGCACACAGATTTTTGCCAAATTTTCGCAAGAGTTTTACATGCTGTTGCGTATGGTAAAAGTTTTCCCAACACTTTTTGCACTTTTTGTGAATTGTTGTTGCTGATTATTGTGCGTGTGTGCTTTAATTGCTATTGCTTTCGCTGTTCGCGGCGAATTTGCGTATTGCGGATTTCTCAGTTGCGTGTTCTGCCCAAAAATAATTTGCCGTTGTTGTTTGTTGTTATTGAATATTGCTTTTTTTTTCTTTATTATTTCATAAAACGTATATTTTTGGCAAAGACCAGAGAAGTACCGTTAACGACACGACGCGCTCTGCACTCACTTAATATATCAACTGAAGCCTGCTCTGCCGCTGTTTCAGCTCTTCTGTGTGTGTTATGCGGCATTCGCAGCAGCAGCAGCAGTACTAGTACCGTTAGCAAAGCAGCTGTGCGGTTGGGTGGTGGTGGATTTGTGCGGGCGCAAGCCACCACCAAATGGAAGCGCACACACAGTGGAACAAATTAGCACTTGTGTGCGGCAAGCACTCAATTTAGCGAATGTGCGGCGAATTGCAAGCTTCTGCTTCTGTGTGAGTGTATATCCTATGTGCTGCAGCACATGCTTAGTTGATTTCTAAAAACAATTTATAGCTCAAAGCACTGCTCAAATGCACAAATTGCCCCATTGTAATCAAGAGCAGGCATTAGGCAGCTTAGAAGATACTGCAGAGAGAACGAGCTAGCGAGAAAGAGAGAGAGAGAGAGGTACGAAGAGAGCGCGTATGCAAATGTATATAAATTGTCATTGCACACAAACACACATACACAAGCGAAAATATGTATGTATGAGTGGGCTGTAAGGGCCTACCTAGGTATGGACAAGCTCTGCACAGATGCTGCTGCTGCTGCTGCTGCTGCTGTTGATTACCTTGACGTTGTTCTCTCTTTGCGCATGCACACATACAAACACACAACACACACACATGATGACAATTTATGTTTGCGAGCTTAGAAGATTATGTCGACGACAGTGTTGAACACGACGATTATTTCCCGGAAAATCTGGCTTTTTATTGAAGTGTTATGCCGGCAGATCTAAACAGAAAGAGCTAGATTTGCTTCTCTTATATACAATTTCGTGTATGTATGCATGTATATGTAGATTATCTAAATGATAGAGTACATCCCACACAAACATATATGTATACACATGTGTGGGGCTGCATTTGCTTAGGTAATTAAAAGCAGTTTAGTAGCTTTTAATTATGATAGAAGCAAATACCTCACGTGACGTTAGCTAGATAAATGGCCACCATAATAGTATCTAATTTGTTTGCGTGGCGCGGCGCGGTGCGACACTGGCGTGACACGCACGCATCACTAGCCGCATGTCGGCAGAATCCATAACAAGAGCAAAGGAGAAGAAACAAAAGGTCAAGCTCATTAGCCGGCGCTGATGTAACTGCCACAGCGCCATCTTACGGCTGCCAAACGCAACCTGTCAGCTCTTTGCCCACATCTCTTTTTCGCTCTCTCACGGTACACTCGTGAATGTGTTTGTGTGTGTGTGTGTGTGCGTGTGTGCATTTGTTTATTGGGCAAACGAAAACAAAATACAAAACTCATGCAATAAATTAATTGGCAACGAGGGGCAGCCGTCACGCCAAAAAATGTGCCCAGCTGATAGGTAAACAAAATGAAAACATACGTATTTTTTGTAAATGTTAAGCAAATACCGATTCCAAAATGCGCAACAACAATAACAAATTACAGGCAAAATCTTTCAGTGCGCTGACCTTGCAAGTCGGGAGAGAGCGAGAGGGAGAGAGAGAGAGAGACCGAATTGGAGCGCAGCGAAAGAAATGGCTGCGCAACACGCCACCAGCACCAGCTATTCGCTTCGATCTGCAAAACTCGCCGCGCAATTGCACAACGGCGCAGCAGCTGAGGGCGAAACACTTACCGTTCCTCGCTGGCGCTGAAGCCAACGGATGCGGTTGTCACTTTAAGCGTCTGTCGCAGCAGCGAACCCAGAACGCTGCGTGTCGCCGCTGACTTTTTGCTGTTGTTGCTGCTGTTGTTGCGGCTGTTGCTGGGATCGGTGTTGCAACGCGGCCGAAAGATCTCGTTGAGTTGTGTGGGGCGTGGCGGGCGCTTTTGTAGCGGCAGCGGTGAAGCCAATGGCGATGAATCTTCCGCATCCTGCGGGGGCGTCAACGAATTCGCTCGAGCGCGGCGATTAGGCGAAGCCGAGCGACTGGTCAGTCGCAATGCAGCGCTGCTGTTGCCGCTGCTGCTGCTGCTGCCATTGTTGCTGCTGCTGCGTTGAGCAGTTGGAGCGAGGTAATTCATGTTATTGACAAAACTCTGCGTACCGTTAGTTTTTGCGAAGGTTTTATTTTTTATTTATTTATTTTATTTTTTTATTTTTTGTCTGAATTTTGCGTAAGCAATCGAATCGTACGCTTTGCCGTAAACACGGCTGCTCAGCGAATGGTGGCCGCAGCGGCAAACTGCTTGGATGCCGCCTTGCCCGTTGTTGCATGCCAAAATGCGGCAAGGTGAACCAAATAAAATGGAAAACAGCAACAGCAACAGCAAAACAACAACAACAAACTAGAAAACAAACACAAAATTAGCCCCCGCTTTCAGTGCTGGCATTATCGAATTGACAAAAGAATTGGCAAACGAAATGGCCGTAAAAAACAGACAACAACCAAAGCAGAGCGTAAAGTGTGAAGGCGACAAACTGAAAGGCAAAACATACTGAAATAAACACGAAAAGGCAAACGCCGATGCCAACGCCGACGTCGACGTCGAGCGCGCCACTGCTTTGACATAACCGTTATGCAGTCTTTTGAAGTACAGTCAGATAACGTTACAAGTCGCTAATGAATCGGAAAACGAAATGAACAAAAAGAACAAAATGATAATGATAAAAAAGGAAATTGCATCAATCTTAGACTTGCACTTTCTTCCTATGGGGAAACACGATTATCAATGTGACAGCCATATCCTTAAATATTAATAGATGCATTTGTATCTGTATCCATATCTACACATCTACATCTACACTTATCCGTCAATTCATTAAACTAGTTGCCAAAATGTGTCAAAATGTTTTATAGTCAAGGGTAGAAAGTATGCCAAGCATTTAAGATCATATATTTGGATACTATAAAGTATTTCCTTTTTTTTTACTAAATTCAATATGTTTATTTCTGTGAGTTTCTAGGTAAGTTTGGGTAAGTCTATTAACCGCCGATGAAAAGCTTCTTTCACATGATATTTGCCATAGAGTATGGATCGATCGATGAATTGCTGGCTGAACGAAAATAGTTCCCATTTCAGATTCGACGAATGTCTTGATAAATCGTGCGAGTTAGGCACTACCGATGCTATCACTAGATTTATCCAACAGCTGTCAAGCGTTGCCATGCAGATCTTCAAGTGGTTCTTAAGCAATTGCTGCAGTTATGTCGATCCCGAGAATCTTCTGTACATTAACTGAAAAAAATACATAACTTGCATATGATGTGATTATATTTTGTAAAACCTTTTTTTTAGAGTCGAAAAATTTTCTTTTAAAATTAATAAATGAATGCTATATTTATATCGGATTAGAACCCAATATTTTAGATACTCGTATCTTCCAGTTCCACCACCAAAATAAAAGTCATTTTTATTTGTTATTATTTTTGAAATTGTTCGTTTTATTTGATTGTTGTTTTTGTTTTTTGTTGTTGTTTTTAAATTTTGTGCTAGTTTGTTATATTTTGTTGACTCTGCAGCTCCTTTGTATTATTTCATATCATATCATGTCAAATCATGTGTTATAATATTATACCATGTAATAGATCAATGTAATTGTTAATTGTTCACATTCATAGATTCAGTTAGTTCAATAAACATTTCTCATAGTAATTTTGTACTCAACCATCAAGACAAAAGAATAACCGAAACAACAATTTGTAATTTATATATGTATATATATAATATATAATTTGTTCAATATTTTATTTTATTATTTCAAATATGTTTCGAGTATTATTATCATATACTATATATATATATATATCTCCATTTTCTGAACTTCTTTGTGCTTTGCTTGTAATTGAAATAGAGAATTTGCTAAGGTTTATGCAAATTTTGAAATCTTTTATTTATTTATTATTTTGATTAAGTATTAAGAGCTGTATGTGTATATGTTTATATGTATATGTATATGTATATGTATATGTGTATATATGTATATAGTTTTAATGAGTGCCTTGAATCTCCTTCTTTTTTAGAATATATAACGAAACATGCCCAAAAACTCCATTGAGTCAAATTTTCTCATTAAATAAAAAATTAAAAAAAATTAGATTTTTTTTTAATGTGATTTATATTTAAAAAAATATTATATGTAGTAAACTACAAAATTATGTAAAAGAATAAATATATACATAAACAAAATTTTTTAAAATTAATGGAAATTATTTTAAATATAAACAAAATTAAATTTTCTTAGAAAATCAAAATCATTTCACAGTCTTGAAGCTTTTAGACACTTTCGCATGCCAATTTATGTAAGGCGTTATAAATTTATTAAATCTGCAAAATCCAGAGATTTACGGCTAAAAATTTCAGATTTCTCAAACTGAAATCTGATTTAGGGCTGAACTGCGCTCTGGACTTGAGGCATTGTAACTCTGTATATACGATATACGATACATATGTATATAATATATACGATATATATATATTTATGTTTGTGTATTTGCTTTATTTTGTGAAATGTAGATCAAACTGAATACAGCTCTGAATAGACGATATACGAATATACGATATATAAAATGTATTTTTTGCTGTTGTCATAATATTTAAGTATCGATCAGATGCTGATACATTTTGGTAAACATTTATCGATTAGCTATCACATAGAATACATCTATAATAAAATGAAAATCAAGGAATGGAGGGGTTGGGATGTAATGAAATAAATATTATATAGAAAATACACAAAATATATATACATATGCATATTGTATGTATGTATATGGAGAGAAACGTATTCCAACTCAAGTTGAGGTCTTATATAGCTAAAGAGTCAAATATCACAACATCACATATACATAAGTACATATATATAATATATACATACGTATATATTATAGGGTAACTAAGCGTTGGTCAGCTCTTTAATCGTAACTTTTCAATTTGTTTTCAGACTTGGCCTTCTACATAACTCCTTCTCCTTCGCTCTCTTTCTCTTCCTCGCTATTTCATGTGCTCAGGAACTTAAAAGTGTTGAATACTATTTAATATATTTTTTTCATTATTGTATTTACTATATTTGAAAATGCCATAGAAAATAGTAGAAAAACTTGCAAAAATTTTCAAATATTTTTAGTTGAACAATGAAAAAAATAAAGATTAAAACATAAAAATTGGATTTAACTACTGTATATGTTAGATATATAAGGTATTATTGCTGTTAAGTACTTTGTTTCTCAAGACTTTTTCGATTCATATGTGTATATATATATTTATATATATATACTTGGTAGTTATGGTATATTGTATATTTTGGGGCGAGCCTCTAGAAAAAAAGAACAAATTTCACAACAACCTTTTCAACAATATTTCCTGCATTCCATTACAATTGTGCTCTATCTCTCTTCCGTTTCTTCTTCTCTTCCTCTTCAAAACATTTGAACATTTCATAATATTTATTCTTAACTTTGGTTCTCATGCTTTAGACAACTAACTTAAGAGATCTCTCGCTGATATGATACAGAAGAAAAAAAAAAAAAAAAAATAGAAATAAAGTTTGATTCACAATATTATATAGTCGTTATTATATAGTTAAGATCTATTCAGTTAGTTAGTCTTTAGCATTCGATTAACTATTATTTAGCTAATTTTGTATTTATATTCACTTTGATTTTGAGATCTAAGGTTTCTAAAAAGTAGAGAATTCGAGATCTTATTGGGATTGTAATTCAGATTTATCTATTTAGAATATTCGCCTTGACTTTACGTATTTTGTATTTTTGTTTTAATTATCATATATTTCGTAATTGGATTTCTAGTATTCTAGTTTCCTATATAAATTATTTAGTTGTGCTTTTTTTTTTTTTTTGTAGATTTTAAGTCACAATCAAAGATCAACTATATAGAGAGAATACGAAGTTCCATTTGATTTTGGTTACGATTTATATTAATAATACACTTGCAGAGAGTTTAAGACATTTGTTGTAGATATCTGATATAGTATATGGTATAGATAGTATATATATTTAGCCGATATATAAACCGGAAAGAGTTCTGACAATATTAATAGAGATATTGTTTCTATCATAGAGGAAAAATTATGTTGGAATTGGATTGAGACAGTCTATAATGTAACTATATCATGAATAATGGTGTTATCTTTTAGTTCCCATATACTATGTTAATATATGTATATATATATACTTGATCAGCATTCGTAAACAACTTCATATATCCATGCTCGTCTATCAGTTTATTCTTCGGCTTTAACCTAACCTCATGAACTCTTATCATGACTTTGACTGATCGGAATCGGACGGATCTCATGGCTATAGCTTGTCTGAATATTACAATTCTGTTGCTTTCGATATATCTTGAACTACGATATCTATGAGGTCCAGCTATATCATATAGATCTATGGAAAGAATGTTAGAAAACATATTTCATTAAGAATTCAAATACGAACTAGGATAGCCCGAATTAATGGAATAACGAAAGAAATTAGTTCCATAAGAGGTTTATTTAGTTCTAAATTTAATTGGACTTTTAGAATCAGTTCTTTATGTGAGCTTGGTCTTATATTTACTCCATAATTTCAACATAGTTTAAACTTTAGGGATTTCTTTATATCATATATAGAAACAAACAAACGGATATGAAATTTCAAATATATCATTTATACATAACATATATGTCTGCAAGGGTATTAAGTCTTCGATCAGCCGAAGCTAGTTCTTTTCTGTATTTTAACAATCTATATATCTAATATATATTTAGTGGGTATTGTGAATAACCTGTAAAATCTATGCGAATTGGTTGGCCAAACATTTGCTCGTTTCAAATATTGGCAACAATAGATCGGATATTCGAATTGTTTCTCTCAGTGTAGCAGAGCGTTGATTAACTATGACAGTCAGATTAACTTGCAGTTAATTTACTTAGTTAGAATTTTGTAAGTTTCTCTTTTCTCTTTTTCTTTTTTTTTTTTTTGATTCGAGTTCATTTTATATTTTGTTGCTTTTCTCTTTTCGCTTAGTGTGTGCATACCCTGCGGCGCAGCGATTTATAGGGTATTTTTTGTTATTGGTTTTCTTCGTCTTTTAGCTCAAAACAAGTTGGTAAACACTTAAATTTAGGCACAATAAAAAAAAAAACAAATTGCTTGACTAGCAGCTACCCTGTAATAAATAAGGTTCGTTTTAAATTGAGTATTGTTTCGTTTTAATAAATCAGGGTATGCTTGACTTGCACTTGCGCTGTAATATTACATATAGCCCGAGAGAGTATCTCTTCAACATTAACAATGTATGTTCATTTAAATGGAGTTTAACATTTCATTCTTTACAATTATAGGGTATGCTCGACTGGCAGACACTCTGTAGGGTGAATTGCACAATTGAATGTAGATTCAAATACATTTCATAATATCGAAATTTAACTTAAATTGAGGGAGTGTTTTTGTTATCTGCAATATCTGCAATATAAGTTAGACTATCAGTTACCCTGTAATGAACATAAAACATGTGGTGTTAAGAGCTTTTAATATATACAATTTACAATTTTGACTTCAATTGAGTAATAAAATTTCTCCTTTACAATTACAGAGTGTGACTGACTGGTAGATACCCTGCTATAAACAAAAAATAAACTCTTCAATTTTAATACTTATTATCAAGCATTCTGACCTAGTTCAAAATATTTCTCTTAATTCATTTCTATTACAAGCAATGCTCGAACTGCAAATACCTCGCATTAAAATAGGAGCACTTAATAACGTACGCTTACAAACAAATATCGGACGTCAGTCAGTGAGACATTTTGAATTATTTTGAAATTACAGGGTATGCTTAGCAGCTGCAACTGAGTTGACAAACAAAATTAAAAACAATGCTAGGCTTTGTAAAAGGCAGACAATAGGCATAATTGTAATAATAATATTAATAATAAGCTTGCTAATGTTATATACAGACATATAACTACTTTTTAGAGGGTATAACTAGGTCTTTTGATTCCCTACAACTGGACTAGACTTTGGACTAGATTTTGCATTATTGATCTCAATCGCTTACAAATTGGTTTGGGCTGCGCTGGTCGATGAATTGGTTGCGACAACCACTGAACCACCCACTGCACCACTGCTCGAAACTGGCGAAGCACCACCCGTTGAATGACCACCCACCGCTGCACCGATGCCGCCAATGCCATTGATGCCGCCCACCGTCGAGCTGCTCGAATGCATCGCGAGGCCATGCTGGACATTCATGCCCGTAAGGAGTTCGTGCTCCGTCTTCGCTTGCTTCAGCCAATTGCGCAGGTCGCGTGTGCGCTCCACCAGGCTGGTGGTGTAGTTAACCGCCCGTGGACTCTGCGACACGATGGTGTTTGCCGCCAAGATAGCACCGCCCATCGAGCTGTGCATGCGACCAGCGGCCAGCTGGCGATAGGTCTCCAGGCGATCGGCGAGCGTTGGTATCGATTGTGGTGCATGGACTGAGGCAGCAGCCGCTGCAGCGGTGCTGGTGGTGCTAATGCTGTGATTCGAGCCACTGGCAGTGCCACCCGTGGCCATCGACGAGGACTGCTGGCTGCTGAGCATATGCGACCAGCTGAGCTCATTGGGCGAGATCAGCGGCATGGTCAGGGCCAGGCCATGCGACGATTGGGATTGATGGTGGTGCGATGGCTGCTGCAGTTGCTGTTGTTGCTGATGGTGCAGCTGCTGCTTTTGGCCAAGTATGTCCAGTATTTCGCGTATCTCAGCATTTAGTATCTCGAGATTCTGAATGCACTCATTTGACTCCTGCTGAAAGTATTCCTTGCGCTTATGCAAGTCCGCACCGCTGGCAAAGTCGGTGCTGCTGAAACCCGAACTGGAATGAGAGGAGAGATCACTGAGCGTGGTGGCATCGTCCTTCGGCTCTTGCTCTAGGCTGGGCTTCTCTTTCTCATAGATGCGCAACAGGCTCTGCTCCAGATGCCTCAGCCTGATGACCTTTTCGCCCAACAGCGCACGCGTCCGATGCAAATTGACTTCCATTTCGGTTAGCTCCTTCTCCTCTTGTATCAACTGATCCAGCGAATGCCTGGGCGCAGCACCCGTTAGGCTTTTGTGTCGCTGCTTAATCTCGCGCTGACGTGAACGGAAATTGGTGCGCTGCGTGCGCAACGATTCCTTGGCCCGACGCACTGAATCCCGCTCCAAGTGTATGCGATGCTTGAAGAACTCCAGCTCAGAGCCAACCACCGAACCAACCACAGTCGCATGCTCATTGGACACAATGTCCGTGAAGGGGTAACGCAAGTGGTACGTGGTATCCAGGGTATGCTCCGGGAACTGATCCTCCAGATCCTCCAGCTTCTGCAGCTGATGGCGCAAGTTCTCAACGGGCGTGCAAGGACGTTCGACCTGCTGCAGCTGCTGGTGCTGCTGATGTTGCTGATGCGGCTTGTTGTAGTCGGAGTTGAGACGCGATGTTGAGGCGGATTTGGTGCGCGAGAAGAGTTTCTTGCGAGGCACAGTTAAGGCTTTATTATTATTATTATTGTTATTGTGCTCCTGCTGTTGGTGCTGCTGCTGCTGCTGCTGCTGCTGTTGCTGCTGCTGTGCCTCCGAGTCCGAGTTGCCGTTGTCGCTGAGCACCAATGTGGTCGAGGGCGCCGATAGATACCGACCCTTGCTGTAGTTGTTCGAAATCGTCGTATCCGACTGGCTGAGCGAGGTGTTGGCATCGTCTTGCAGCTGCAGCTGCTTGATATATTTGCTGGCCAGACAAACGCTGGCCGCCTGCTTGCCCAGATGGGTCTTTGGCGGCACCGGCGGCTTCAGCTTGACATCAGTGGTGGTTGCCTGCTCGGAGTAGCTGAGCGAACGGTTCTCGCTGTTGCCAATGGACGGCTTCTGCGATAGCGAACGTTCAGTCTCTGAGTTGTTTGTCTGTAAATGTGGCTCCAGCTGGGCTTGAACTTGCGCCTGGGCCTGGGCCTGGGCCTCACGCCTGCGACTGCGTCGCTCCAGGGACAGCTTCACATCGGTCTTGAGTCTCACGTACTTCTCCTTCAGGCAGCGATACTTGTCCTCGAGCAGACGCTTCTCGCAGCGCACCTTCTCGTACAGACGCTCCTCGCCATTGTCGCGCAAGCGCTGCTTCTCCAGCTCCAGCTCGTGGTTGAGCTTGTCGCGCATTTGGCTCAGCTTGGTGGCATGCTCGCGCCGCAGCAGCTCCTGCTCGGAGCGCAAGTCACGCTCCAGTTCGTGCAGCAGCTCCGCATGATTCGACTGCAACGTGGCCATGCGCGTCTTATGCTCGCTCACCACCTGAGCTCGCTTCGATTGCAGCTGGTGCTCCAGCTGGTTGCGATACTCCTCCAACTGCAGCTGGAAGGCCTCCTCCAGCTGATGTTGATGTGCCGTCAGCCGGAGATCGTACTCATGCCTCAAGCTCTTCAGGCGCAGCTCGTGCTCGCGTTTCATTGCTTCCATATCCTGCTGCAGCTGCTGCAGGGCCGCAGCCTCGTTCAGCATTTCGCTGCTGTGCTCCTTGCTCTTGAGCAAGCCCACCAGCTTGCTGGCCATCTTCAGGCTACGCAGTCCAAGCTTCTCGCTGGCCAGCTGAGCCTGGGTTTGCGCCGATTTGCGCTGCAGCTGCTCCAGCTCGTGGCTGTGCTTGCTGTGCAGTTCGTCCAGGTCGAAGGGATTGCTCGGATTGTTGCCATGCAGCGACTCCTGCTCTGATTTGTTGATGATAAAGCTGCGCACCGAACTGCCCTTTGAGTCGGAGTCAGTGTCCTCGTACAGAGGTTTCACTGTTGCCGAGGAGCTCTCTTTCAGCTTGTCCAAGTAGCTGTTCGTCTGCTCCACATCCTGCTTTAGCATCTGTATGGTTTGTGCCTTGGGCAGGCTGATGATGCGTATGGGCTTGTTGGAGTCACTGATGAAGGGATTCAGGCTGCACATGCCGACCATGGCATCTGGATCGGCCAAGTCCTCATCCCACACATCATCGTCATCATCGTCCTCGTCCTCATCATCGTCGTCATCTTCATTGCTATCGACGGCCACTGCGGCTGCCACAGCATTTCCGTGGCCTAAAGCTTCGTCCTCGTCATCATCCTCTTCCTCTTCGTGGTCCACTTCTTGCGCTGACACCTGCTCCGCTTCCGCTTCCGCTTCCGCTTCCGCCTCCTCCTCCTCCATGGACAGCTCTGGCGATTGCTGAAGCTTGCGCTCATTATCCTCCTCACTGGGCGAGGTGCAAATCCTTTGTGTCTCCACCAGATTGAAGCGTACGCTCTTCTTGTCCTCAACAGCCACCGCATCGTCATCTCGTTCATAGCGTCGGCGCATATCCGTCAAGCTAGAGTCTCGCAGGATTCCCTTGACACCGTAAGCATTGTTGCCACTCTCCATTGGCTCCAGCTGCCGGCGCGACTTGAGGAACATGGCACCCGTGCCGGTTAGCTGAAACGAGCCTCTCCTCTGCTGTTGCTGCATTTGCTCTTGCGGCGGCTGCGGCGGTTCCATGCTGCCAAATTTCATGGCCAGACTGATTTGCTGATTGGTTTTGGCCACCTCGAAGCGTGTGTTCTTCACCGGCTGAAAGATGGGC
The DNA here is from genome assembly GCA_030914345.1 of Drosophila koepferae. NCBI lineage: Eukaryota > Metazoa > Arthropoda > Insecta > Diptera > Drosophilidae > Drosophila > Drosophila koepferae. The sequence continues at coordinate 15,507,060 of JAUESR010000196.1, read as the reverse complement.
CCGAAGCTCTTGCCGCGCGACTCCAGAAAGCGGCTAACCCCACCGCTAAAGCCACTTGGACCCGGAAAAGCCGATGCACCGCCAGCCGTTGTATGTGTCTTGGAGTTGCCAGCTGCAGCACCACTTCCACCAGCACCACTAGTCGCAGCACTCGCTGTTGCTCCAACTGTCTGGCTGCTGCCATTGTTCAGGGGCGAGCTCATGTCGTCCAGCAACTCGTCTGTTCCTTGCATGCTACGTATGCCCGAGTCCAGCTGCGACACATCATCCGAGTTATCTATAATGGGCGTGGCACCACCACCACCACCACCACCAGCACCTGGACCAGTTGCACTGACAGCAGCTGTTGTCGTTCCTAGCTTCTGACGCGTCTGCTCGACCAGATCACGATAGACCGCGTCTAGTGGATGATCCCACTGCGATTGTTTTGTGCGCGTATTATGATAATAGTGGCCGCTCTTCTCCTCCGAATAGCTAAGAGCAAGAATGGAGAATCTTAGCTAATAGTTTGACATTCATTAAAAATCATACCCACCAGATCTTCCAATCGGAGGGCAGTGCGGCCATAAGGCCCTCTTTGGCCAGATATAATAAATGCGGTTCTTTGCTCGGATCGATGCCAATCAATGTCGCATAATCGTTTATCTCTGCAAGTAGATTGAATATGAATCGAAATGATTTTTAAGATTTTTAGTTTTACAATTTGAGTTGTCACTTGACGCGTTTTGCCGGAACTGTACACATTTCTTCTCCAATGTGAATTTGAAGTCCCTTTCCAAGCTACTCAAATGAATAGTCAAATGAGAATAGATGAAGCAATATAAGCATATTTTCGCTTCGCAGCTTAGAATGTTTTCATTAAGCCCCAAAATACTTGAGCCTAGCCTCAGCATGAGTCTGAGCCTAAAGCACTCTTAGCTAAAGGACCTCACACACACACACTACAGATTACTTACTTTATTAAAGGATAATTAAGAAGATTTATATATATATATACATATATATATATATATATATATATACATATATATATATATAGCCTATTAGCTGTATACAGCAGAAGGCACTTCAAATATGACGCCCGCAGCACAAAAGTGTTTGAGCCTTGGCCATTGTTTTGTGCAGTGACCCACTGAGGCAGGGATTGAGAGTGCTCAGATTCTTTATGCCCCAAGAGCTATTAGCAGCGCCACAATAAGGCCCTTTTAACAATTAGGACTAATGAAAGCAGCGCAAACTGTGTCACACCCACAGCCACAGGCATAGGCTGCAGCCACAGCTGCACCTGCTGCTGCTGTTCCTGCTCCTGCTGTTCCTTGTTTTCCTTTGTCTGAAGTGAAGTGAAAAGGAAATTTGAGCAAATATATGCTTTAGGCTTTTCAATAGCGCTTGGCTTTCACTATGAATAGCTTTGTGGCGCAATCTGGAATCTGAATCACGGGCCAAAAGAATTCTTGCAAGCGCTTAAAAATTCCATTTGGCTTAAACAAACGAAGCCGGGCTAAGAAACGCGACTGAAAGCCAAATGACGTGGCTTGCATTCTGCATTCATTCCGAGTCCGCTCTCTGTCTCTGTCACGCACACTTTCTGTCTCGCTCGCTCACTTGCTTGCACTTATTGATTGCAGGTGGCACCACCTGCAGCACCTGCAACCACAATTGTATCTCAAGCAGCGGTCAGCGCTCGTTGCTCGTGGCAACCTCAATAGCCACGAACAATTTGCGTTTTGGCCAACATTTTGTTACGCTTAGGGTGGGCTTTGGGGGTGGCTCGTCGTCATAGCGAAATACACGCACACACACATGCGCGCACTCGCTTAAGTCTTCCATACGCACAACTTTAGATTTGTTTCCCCGTGTCTCAATTCCATCATTCCTCTGATTTAGCTGCTTGTGTTAGTCAGAGACTCATGTTAACCACGCACTTCCAATACCAACAAACTTTTTTTTCTTAGCTTACTTCTCTTTCCTCATCTGTTCCATTTCTCATTGTTCCTCAATTTCAATATGCCGCTCTGACACAAACTCTGACAAAATCCCATCGTTCCCCCCAATGGGACAATTTCCTTTTAATTGATTTGCATTACTTAAAGTTAGCCCTCAAGTTATTTCTTATTTCTACTAAGAGAGGCTTATCTGTTCCACAATCCCAACGTTCCACGATAGGATGACTTTCTTTTATGGGTATACAAAACCTGGCATTAACCGTAAGACCGTCTGGCTTCCACTTCAATTTTTTGTTCTCTAATTTCCTTCCCCTGTTTCCTGTTGCCCTGTTTTACTTTCTGAGAACCATCAGCTACGCAATACTCAAGATTAAAAGTGCTCAGTTCGTAATTGTCCCTCAATTCCGTCATTCCACTTTTTTCGTTATAGCCGATTGAAACGGAATACGCCAATAAACCATCAACACCAACCAATACCAACAGCTTACTCAGTTGCTTTTTATGGTGGTCTTTCGAAATTTATTCTGCTTTCCTCTTACATGTTCCGTTAGCTCTCGACTCAGGTTACGCAGTTCCGCAATTTTGGCGTTTCCCTGTTCCAAGTCCTCGAAATAGTTGGCACGAACTAAGCTAACTAATTGACGGATTTTCAAGCCAACCACACGGACACACAAATGTTTGTATATATGTATATATGTATGTGTTTATATATGTAAGCTCCATATTGATGGACATATATCCATTTCAGTTGACCCATTAACCGGACTCTGAAGGACACAACAGAGCCATAGTTGTTAAAAAAAAAAAAAAAAACTCAAACGCTCACAGCTTTTAGCATTTGCCAGCTGTGGACGTATTATATTTCATACGTACAGTAGTCACTCGCTAAGTGAATAAATATTTTCAATTAATTTGCCTTCTATTCGTATATTACTCTTTAGTATCTATAGTATCTACAGTATTTATAGTACTATAGTACCTATAGTATCTATAGTATCTAACGTATCTATATTATCTATAGTATCTATAGTATCTATAGTATCTATAGTATCTATAGTATCTATAGTATCTATAGTATCTATAGTATCTATAGTATCTATAGTATCTATAGTATCTATAGTATCTATAGTATCTATAGTATCTATAGTATCTATAGTATCTATAGTATCTATAGTATCTATAGTATCTATAGTATCTATAGTATCTATAGTATCTATAGTATCTATAGTATCTATAGTATCTATAGTACTTATAGTATCTACAGTATTTATAGTATCTACAGTATCTATAGTATCTATAGCATATCTAGTCATAGAACACGATTCCAAGTCGAATTTTAACTTTAAACTTTTCCCTTTTAGCGCGTTACTACTGTAGCGCACAGCTCACAGCTGGTGGCTGCTGGTCGCCTGCTGCGCAACAAATAGCTCAATTAAAGGACATGCTAATTGGAAGTAGTCTTACTAGTCTAACAACGTTGTCCAATTGGCAAATTAATTTCTGCCAACGAAACTTGAAGTCTTCTATCTTAGATTTTATAACTTAATTAAAAACAAATTGGAAGTTGGACTGAAGAAAAGTTCTCATTCACGGATGTTTAGCTTTAAACTGATTTAATGTAGTTCAATCCATGTAAATATATGGATAGAAGATGATTTTTGTTAAAATGGCAAGCTCCATTGCATATTTCTACATCTAGCTAATGTAAATCATGTAAATCTTGCTGTGTCACTCTCTACCTCTAGTAGACTCTACACTATAATTACAGCCTGTTTCAATAAGTTATTCAGTTAGGGTATTTTGTATATATGTCGATAAATAAACAATTGACCTTGGCTTGCTGTTGCTGGATTATATATGGTTAGCTTTTGCTGCATTGCTCAAAATCGATAATTATCGATTGGCTGAGACCATTTCTGAGCATTGTGGGCAGTCTGCTTAGAGATAATGCCAGTCATATTGCCAGTTCCCATGCATATGATAGTTAGATTGCTTGATGTTAACTTGATTAACATGCGCTTAACTGTTAATGTATTTAACAGTTGAGAACTGTTAATATATAACATTTTGGACTTAAAGCAAACATAGTTAAAAGGCTTTGTTTAACATTACTTTAACATGACAAATACATATGTTAACAGCTCATTAACAGTGAGCTTAACATGGGTAATCCTGCCTAGATACTTCTTTAGCTCTTCTACTTCTACTTACCCTCAGCTGATGGCAAACAGGCTTCATCAAAGACTTCCTCGCAGATGACCGAAGACGTTGCCGTTGACGACGCTGACGCCGACGCCGACGCCGATGCCGATGCCGATGCCGATGCCGATGCCGATGCGGATGCTGTCGCTGCTCCTGGCGTGGTATAGCCAAGGCGTTTGGCTGTTGTTGCTGCCGTTGTCAGCGCCGTTGGCGTCGTCGCCGGCGTTGTGGCCAGCGATGCGGTTGCTGAGGAGTTGCTGTTGTTGGCCATGGCTGCTGCCGCTGCCGCTGTCGCTGCCACCGTCGCTGCTTTCAAAGCCGTTAGCTGACTTTTTCGCCTAAGCGATTTGTTATTAAATTCGTGTGGGTTTAAAAAAAAAAATTTAATTATAGCTAATTATGCCGTCAGATGTCGCCAGCGTTGCATAAGTGTGTAACGGCATTCTATACATGTGTGTGTGTGTGTGTGTGCGTGTGTGTGTGTGTGTGTGTGTAGCCGTCGCAGCGAATTAAGAGCTTAGAGCGAAAATCGAATGTGACCTAAAAAAAAAGAGCAGCAAAAAAGGAAATAGGGATAACCGTTAGCTGCAGTTCAGTGAAGTTGCTGAAGGCAGGACGCAAGGTGAAGAGGGAGAGCGGAGTGCGCTGTGTATGCGGGCTATGGGGTGTTCTGGGCTTTGTCTTTCGCTGCGTTTGTTGCTTCGACTGCCTGGCAACAGCAGCAACACCAACACACAATTATATATGCGTGTATGTGTGTGTGTGTGTGTGGAGCCTAAAGTCTAGTTTAGAGCGAATTTCTTATGAATTAAGTTTAGCTACACACACACACGCACATACACACGCACACACGTAGCGAGGCGAATTGGTTGCGCAGGCACAACAACAAAATGCTAACGGTATAACGGTATATTGATTTTTCACTTGTATTTAATTATGGTGTGCCAGCCGCAGCCCCGCCCCGCCACTCGATCGCCCACTCGAACAGCAGCCACACACACACACACACACACAGAGAGAGTATATATTTTTGGCAAACATATTGCCATAAAAAAAGTAAAATATAAATAAACAAAAAAAAAAAACACACAACCTAACGAATTTCACTTTGCACTTTTGCCATACGCGTACACGCACACGCACTTGTATATGTGTGTCAGCAGCGAAAATAAAATTAAAAAAAAAAAAAAAAACGAAAAAAAAAACAGATATATATTATTTATCTATATATATCTAGATTTATGCACTTTTATAGCTAAGCTCTGGCGCTTTTGAAAGCCAAAACCGACCGATTCGACTGCCCCGTTTTATTTGGCTATGCGAGTGTTGTGCGTGCGTTGCCAACTGCAGCGAATGTTGCCAATGTCGCCCATGTTGCTAGGTGATGCCCTTTTAAATGCAGCCCAGCCTATCGAGTGTGCTGACAGCACTGATATCGCGCAAATCTATCGATATGTGTCCTTTTTGCGCATTGTGTTGAAATATTGAACTTAACGATGCTTCAATTGAACGTCGGGTGTATGTTCAAATAGTTGTGGTTTTTGTCTGTGTGTTTTTCTTAGTCTTTGTGATTTCTGTTGCTTTACATTTTGTTTAGAAAATGATATATATTTATTTATATATTTATATTTATATTTTTGGTATTCTTTACAATCTATAGAGATTAATTGTTTTTATACATGGAAAATATAGCTATGTATATTTAGCACTGTGTTTAGTGGTGTGTGTCTTGACTTAAGGCAATAATTTTGCATATGCTTTAACGCGCTTTGTGTCTTAGCTTAATGTAAACGACTTTGCCTTGGTCCTTGAATTAAAATTGGTGCTAGTCATTGCTTGTCCTCAAATATTTTAGTGCTGTGTGTGTGTCAAAATAATATCAAATCAAGCTGATTTCTGCTGCTAATGGTATAATAATATCTTTGATATTTTTCGAAATTTTTTAATTTAAGTATGCAAGGAAAATATATCTTATATATGTAGTAAAACAAAAATTCTATTACAAATTATATTTTATAGAAGCTCCCAGTAATGCTAACTATTTGTGTGTCGAAAAAAAGTTGACATGAGCTGGTACAGAACTTTGCTATATGTGAAAGAAAACCGCTAAATGATATGTAGTTTCAACTGGTGTTGAACTCGGCTGAGCAACTTTCGTTCAGTAAGGCGCATATTGGTGTTTGTCTCGACTAAAACTGAATGGAAAACTAAACGAAATGTGAAGCGCGCTTTTAGGCGCAGTTTAAATAATGTCTCAGATACTTTTCAAACATGTTGAAGTTTATCTAGTTAAATGATAATAAAATGCAATTTATAGCACCATGCTAACAAATTGTCTTCATCTATTACACACACATGCACATATATATGCACATATTTTTAAAGTTGGTTTATTTAACCATTTTGCATGTAGAGTTGCGCTCTGTCGTCGTCTGAGCGCCTGAGACGTTCGTTATGCGATTTACAACATGTTTTATGTATGGCTGTTCTATTTCGTGTTAATTACAAATAACACTATAAATTTTTGCATATTTCTCAGATATTTTGCATTTTACACTGCGGCGCTGCCATTAGGTAAATGCCATCATAAATTTTGTTGCCAGCACCCGCTCTGGCCGTTTACGTACAGCATGGGGCGTGGAGCGGGCCCAGTGGAAAGGGGGCGGTTGAGCTGAGGTCAGGGCTTCCGTGTAAATCAATGCCAATAAATATATTATTGGCTTGCATCGAACATTTGCTGCGGTTCGTTCAGATCTTTGACGCTTGGATATGGCACGCATTGCACCGTTGTAGACACGAGTCACGTGACACGAACTGTACGAAATATTTCGATAAATATTTATTTATATATATATATATTTTACAGACATATATTGATATATTTAATGTGACTTTCGTTTGATTTTCATAAAGCTTAATTGCTTGATGTATTGAAGCCATTTTGGAAACTTATCGATACATTTATCGATATTTTTGTTCAACTACATTGTGATATGCATGTTATTCTGATATTTTGCCATAGATATGGATTTTTAATCGAAAAAATTACCAAATAAACTAAATATGAGCATATATATACTGAATGTGGCTGATATCGATATATCTTATCAGCAACTTCGTGTCACGCGCGCATCTCTAGCCATTTGACATCGCGTAAGTAGCTGATAATTGAAGCTGTAAATGCGGCTCATTGAATTTCAAAAATGCGAAATAAAGAAGCAATACAAATCTTACAAAAAAAAAAAAAAAAAAAAAAAAATAAATAAATAAAAAAAAAAATAAAAAAAAAATAAATAAAATAAGCGAGAACTTTACAATGGGGCATAGCCGACTGCCTAGTACCCAGTATTAAAATATATGCATAAATAATAATATAAATAAAAATAACGAAAAAAATAAATCCAAAATTAATAAATAAATGAAATTATATTTAAAAAAAAAAAATTATAAAAATAATATAAATAAAAAGACTATGGGTCAAAAGCAATAAAAATTAATATAAAAAAGGAAGCAAAAAAATACTTATATTACATTTATTAATAAAATATGTAATATAATAAACAGAGACAGCTCAACTCAAAGAAGACAAACTCTTTGCATCCGCCTCTCAATATCCCTTTCAAATTGTTTATCTAAATAGTTTTCAGTTTTTAGTCAAGCATACACCCTATTCTATAAGCTATATATATACACACATGTATATACAAATTGCCGCTAAAGTGAGAAAAGCTTTCAATAGAATTTAATGTGAAATGTTGATATGCAAATCGCATGTAGTTGAGCCCTTGTTGTTGTTGTTGTTGTTGTTGCTGTTGCTGCTGTTTGTTTACTTTATTTATTTATTAATTATTTATTATCTATTTTGCTGTCGTGTTTGCATGCTGCGGCCTTTATTTTTTTTCTTTCTTTCTCTGTTTCGGAATTGGAATATATTTAATCTTGAATGCGAATAAATGGCAATATTTAGCCGATACACAGCTGAACGCCCACAAGCTATCGCCGTCTCGCTCTCGCTCACACGCTCTTCTCTGTCTTATTCTCTGTCTGTCCAGCCCCTTTTAGCCCTGGCAATTGGCAGGCCACAATTAAAGGCACATTCATCATACGCCCGGTGTTACACGCGAAGGAGCTAGTTAGCCAAGACCACAACCCGCTCAACGCCGCCTCAGCCCTACACAGCCCAGCATCCAGATCCCCCCACCACCACCACCCCCACTCTTTTAGATCATGTTCGTACATGTGTTTGCTCGTTGGCATTTGCTTTTAAAAACTCGCTCGTTGACATGTTTATGCATGCGCTGCTTTTCACTAGTTATCGATAAATATGCGCACACACACACACACACACACAGGCGTCACACTCTCGCATAGCTCGGCTTCGCTTGGCTTATTAATAGCTGTTGATATATAAAAACTAAACACTTATTGGCATCGATAACAGTTTGGGCAACGGTAAATGGCAATTAATCATTCGATTGGTATTTTAATGCCTGCGACATTTCAATTGCGAACCAGTTCTTTTTGAGCTAGTTCACAGCAGCAGCAACAACAGCAAGTGAAGGCAATTAATCAAAAAAGTTGATTTTTACTGCAATTTAAGTTTTTGTTTTGCATTTTTTTTTTGGCATTTAATTTGCGAACTGGTTCATGCTTGAAGCTCATGTGAACTAGTTCTTCTGAACAACAAATCTGCAATTAATTTTAGGTGCAAAACATTATTATATTTAGCTGCAGCGTCAACTGGAATTGTTGTTGAACGAATTGCAGAAACTCTTTCTAAAAAGTTGCATAAATTTTACAAGATTTTTTTTTTTGGCATAAAAAAACTTTTTGTATAACTTTTATAACTAACATTACTTATTAAATTTTTTTATTTATTTATTTATTTTTTTTTAATGCAAATAGCTTTTAGTTGTACGATTTTGTGGTAGTCGATCGAATTCAGATCGAAAATTTCATGTAAAAAGTCATAAAAATATTTGAAACTTTATGTTTTTGCTCTTTTCAAATTTCAACTTGCACAGCTTGCATTTTGAACCACTGTGCGAGCTTTAAAAAACGTTTAATTTGCTAATGTTGTTCGCTGCAGTTGTTGCTGCTGTTGCTGTTGCTTTGGATTAAATTGTTTCAATTGCTAACGTTGCTCACAATTTGTCAAGAGTCCAAAGTGGCGCTCGAGTTGCTGTTGTTGCTGCTGCTGCTGCTGTTGCTCATGGCGCGTGGCAGCAGCAGCAACAGACACAACTGACAACAACAACAAGCTCTAAAGCAAACATAAGGAATTTCTATGTAATACCCTGTAAGCTATAAGCAGCATCTGCTATGGTTAGTTTTTTTTTTTTTAAACTATAATGTTGAATATTTAACATGTATAACTATCGATATTTATCGATATTGGGTATTATTATTATTCCATATTGATATTGATTTTCAATATTGATATCGATGTTGAATATTTATTACTGCCGATATTTATCGATATTCCATATTGTTATTGATATTCAATATTGCTATCGATATTGAATATTGAATATTTGCAACTGTCGATATTTATCGATAATCCATATTGTTATTGATATTCAATATTGCTATCGATTATGGAAACCCAAGTCTATTAGAAAATATTTAAAATAAAATAATCCTTTGGCTGGAATGGCTTACTCCTGATTTAGAGAAGTATCGAAATTCATTAATGTGTTGATCTTGCAGGATAATCGTATTTTCTTTCTTTATACCGTATCGTATACTTAATTTTGAAGTTGAGTTGATCAAAATTAGTGTTAATGCTGTCGCCATATCATATTCTTGATTCGTATCGATAAATAATCAATGTAATTTAACTATAATCTTTTCGTGGAATCAATGATATATAATATATTTAGGATATTATGTATTTACTTCATATTCGATCGATAGACTATGAACTGAAACTGGCAAAATATGGAGCAGAGCTTAGAAAATATTTACTAGATATACATACATATATGTACAGGGTATCTTCTAGTCGCAATGCATTGCACAGCATTCGCACTTTTACTCGTTTGCTTTGATTTGGTTTTGGGTCTTTCATACGTAATCACGACTAATGAAAGACAACACAGCAGCAGCAGCAGCAGCAACAACAAATAGAATCAAACAACAATGCCTGCCTAGCTGAGATTGGCATTTGGGGTCGAACACGCCCCATAAGTGGCCAGAGCCAGCCCACCGCTCCCCACCTTCGCCGCCCCAATGACCCGCCCACAAGTGCAGCTGCTGCTGATTGACAGAGCGCCATTTGGCTGTGGGCACGGCCAAAAAAAATAAATAAAAAAAGCTGGAGAGAGGGAGTTGAAGATGAGGACGCAGATGGGGGTGAGGGTTACGTAGTGGTGCTGCTGTTGTCTGTGCTGCAGCAGAGAATCTGATTGAACAACTGTCCTCGTTTGGTCAGCCCGAGTCAGAGTCAGAGTCAGAGTCAGAGTCAGCGTCAGCGTCAGCGTCAGCGTCAGAGTCAGCGTCAGCGTACTAGAGCTCGAGTCCAAGCTAAGTCAGGCCATAATTTAGCCAAATGTCGTGCCAGTCAACTGATCGCTGAGCGCTGACTACAAACATGCACTCGTAGACTCGTATACCCTAGGTCGTAGCGTCTGGTATGTGGCATGTAATGAGCAATCTATGAACTGAATCATTTTGCTTTTCACCAAGTAGTTAGCAGCTGAGAAAAATGCCACCGATTTGCAGTTACAGGGTATCTGCAGTTGGTCAGCTGAACAAAATAGCTATGAGCAAGCTAATTGTATTTGGCTTGGCAAAACAATGTAGCTTGTAGCTATTAGTCTAACGACTAATCGCTGCCCTGTATAAAGTCGAATACATACCCTGCACCTAGTGGAGTGCAGGGTATCTATGGGTGCCGTACTGTTATGTTAGCGGGCATTTTAATAACTATATATCTTATGCATTACCTTTGCATTCCAGGGTATCTGCAGTGCCAGCAATTTTACTCTTCATTTACAGGGTATTCGATTGAGTTCAGTTTGGCTTGAACAAGTATTTGTATTTTATAGAGCTTGCCTGGGCATCTCTTGAACGTCTCCCATTTCCGTTTCATGCCTTTACAGGGCATCTCTGCAGTCGTTCAATTGAGCAGAGTCGCTTTTCGTTTGAACTTGTTTGTTTATTGTTTTCATGTTTGGCCCCGCCTGAAATTTGTTTGCTTTACATTTAGCTGCGCCCCAGTCAACAAAACAGCTCGAGCTCCAATTCCAACTTCCAGCAGTCAATGTTCGCCCCAACTCCCCACTGCTTTCCGCCAGCCCCATTCAGATCAATTCTCATGCCATTCCTTCCCATTTTGTTTTCCGCTCATTAAGTTTATTGGCACGCGTCGTTGTCGACCGTCCCCCACAACGCTAATTGGAGCATTTGTTAAACGACTTTTGAGTTTTGATTGCATTCACCAACTGCCACCGGCTTTGGCTCCAATCCGATTGAACGATTGACTAACTGACGATATAACATTTCTATACCAATTCTCTAGTTCCTCTCAAGTAAACAGTTAAAGCAGCAGAATTAGCTCAAATGATAGCTCATAAAGCAGTTGTTACACTTTGATTCATTATGTGGTTCACTAAGTGAATCCCACCTTAACTCAAAGGTAGTTCATCAAATTTCCAACTAAGTAGTTCTTTCCATGAACGCTAATTTGGCGTGATTGAGTGAGTGATTCGATAGTTTATTTAGTAATTCACTTTGTTTTACATCAGTTGCTAGTTCTTCTAGTGGTTCAGTCTGTTGAAGATCTCATGGTCTGATCTATTCCAGTGGTTTCATTGATTCTCTTGGAAGTGGTTCACTAACAATATATATATATATATATATATATGTTAGTGTAAGTTCCTAAAGTGGTTCATCCAGCACTCATCTGTAGTTGATATTCTTTTTCATTTAGTGAATCACTTGAATATTCATTTGGTATGTGATATCAAACTTTTTGTATTCACATAGTAGTTCGCATAATCAGAGTATTTTATCTACTTCATAGTACAGCTCTCCTAGTGGTTTGGTCATCTCTCTTGTTTATATAGCGTATTCAGCAACTCCCTGGCCAAAACTTTCTATTTAGTTCACATTTTGTTCACTTGGTTCACTTTGTGCTCATCTCTATAGTTCATTTAGTGATTAACTACCCGAAACTTTCTAGTTACATAGTTCATTTTGTGGTTCATCGTACAATTAGTCATTGATCAGTTAGCAGTTTATTTATTAGTTCACTTGGCTGTTCACTTAGTGGTTCACTTGGCAACACACTAATTAGCTCACTTAGTTCACATACTAATTCATCGAGCATTCAGGACTTGTTAACCATTAGCTCTTTAGTTTCCCCACTCCACATCGCTCGCTCACTCGCTCACTCGCTCACTCGCTTGTTCGCTTGCTCGCCCGCTCTGTTGGCTCTGTCTGCATTTGCTGAACATTTTGTGCATTGTCGATTTAATTAATGACTCAGTGAGGTAATCAATTTGTAATTTAATTTGCAATTTTATTTACATAGCAATTGATTTTGATTGTTGCGTTACAATTACACAGCCCGGCGGCATTTCGAGGCGTTCCAACCAGTCCCCAGACAGAGTCTCAATTGCAGATACACAGCGACACACAGATGCAGATACAGATACATTTACAGACAGAGATACAGATACAAAAACAGATAGAAACCTGGCTAAAACAGCAAAAGCGACAACTGCATCGGGCACAACACGACATCATACGATACAAGGCGTTACGATATGGCTACGATATCACACGATACGATATGTTAAATTACGATACGTTGCAGTAAGAGTTCCCCAATTCCGTGTCTTGAGGCCTCTGGTCATTTGCTTGGCACAGCTCGCACGAGGTGTACTTGAGAAGTTGTTTCTGCTAATCGATGAATCTCAATTAGAGCAGCTAATGAAAGCTATGAGAGTGGGAGATCGAGGGAGTCAGAGGGGACTTAGGTTGTGGGTGAGATAAGGGATGAGAGCCAGAAAGAGAGCTGGACTGCAAGAGAGAGAGAGAGAGAGAAAGTTAGAAGGACTTAGAGTGTGTGTGTTAGAGGAAAAGAGTCAGAAAAAGAGATAGAGAGTGATAGTGCCAAAAAGAGAGAAAGAGAGTTTAAGTGGGGGCGAGAGAGAGAAAGAGTTAGAGAGAGTGTGAGAGCTAGACACAAATCGAGAGAGTAAGACAGATAGAGATTGAGATAGAGAAGTGGACTGAGCGAACAGATACAGAGCAGAGGGACAGATACTCACAGAGAGAGAGAGAGAGAGAGAGAGAGAGAGAGAGAGAGAGAGAGAGAGAGAGAGAGAGAGAGAGAGATAGAGAGAGAGCACGAGTAAGCGTAAGAGAGAGAGAGAGAATCGCTTAAGCTCTCATACAAATGACACACGCTGAGTACTTATCAAGCAACCCTCGCAGGTACTTTCATTGCTTGACTCGGGACTTCGGCTTCGGCTTTGGCTCTGGCTCTGCCCCTGGCTTTGGGTCTGCTCATGGGATTTGTTTGTGATTTGATTTGGTTTCGTTTTAGCGCTACGAATGCATACAATTTGCATTCGATTAAACAGCTGAAAGCCGAGGCAAATGGGCAGCCAAAGGGGCTGTTTGTGGCAAGGGGCGACAACATGTTTTTGTTGTGTCGTGCATGGATCATAAATAAAAATAGATGAAATTCCATAGTTGAAGGTGTTAAATGCAAGCGAGCGTAATTTACATCATCGATTTTATTAGCTTCAACGTTTATAATTCAATTAAATTGTTGCAACAACAACAATAACAATTGCATACTCAACATTCACAAATCATTCACAATGGAATTAGCATTCGTCACAGTTTTTTCTTAGCGATTTGCTAAGACAGGAAGCGTGATCTTCGCCTCCATCTTTCTCTCTCTCTCTCTCTCTCTCTCTCTCTCTCTCTCTCTCCCTCTCTCTATTTGCCTCTCTCATTTTCTTTATTACCGGAAGTAAGAGAACTTTTAGCTAAAGTAGCTCATATGTCATCTGCTCTGCTATATAAGATATATGTTAGATCTCTTCAGACTGGAGTTAGGTGAAGTTGCTTGAGAATGTTATTTCTTTCTTAATAACGTGTTTTCTTGAGTTCATCTAGTTCATCTTCTTCACTTTCTATCTCAATTGTATGATATTATCAAAAAACCCTTTAGTTCCTAGAGTAAAAAATACAATTAGCATATCTCTCCTTTGGCATCTTCAATAAATTTTCTTGGGGCCGCTTTTGTAGTCTCTTTAGTTAGTAAAATTCAACTTTATTTTCCAATATTCTTAACTTTTCATATTGCTAAATTCAAAAATATCGTTATATCTAAATTTTCTCTCATAATTTCTTAAAATATGGCACTTGCTATCCAATGTCATTTACTTGAGATCTTTTCTGATAATAAAACTTTTGATTATTGTTATATATCAAAATTGATTTGTAATATTTTTTTTTTTTATTTTGATCATATAAATCAATTTTAATAATTTAAAAACAATGTTTGAATAACTCAAATTATTACTATTTTTTTTTTTGTTATTTTTTCTATATCACAATTTTTTATTTATTTATTTAATTATTTTTTCAAGTTTATTTATTTTTGCAAGTTCTCTCTGTGCTGCAAATTCCTCATGTTTTATAGAAAAGTTTTCATTCAGAATTTAAAATTATACCCTAAACCCATTGAAAATGGGAAACACAGGCCCCATAAAGCATATATATTTTTGATCAGTACAAATAAATAAGTTGATATAGCGCTGTTCGTCTGTCTGTCTGTCCGTCCATCTTTACGAGCTATGTGCCAAGTATTTACTAAGACCAATTATATTTTTTATTGCATTTCCAATTAGTTTTTCTCATTAAATTCAAGGCATTTTCACTTTTCTTTTAATTATTATTAACTTATTTTTTTTATCTTTAGCGCATACGCCGCGTAGTCCGTTCGGTATTTTTTGTTGTTGTTTTTTTCTGGTTTTTGTTTGCCTGGCCTGGTCGAAATCTTTGGCTGCTAATTGTCGCATTTTGTTAATGTTTATTGAATATCGAAATATTATTATGATGTTTATGGCCTTTTGGCTGTTATTGTTATTGTCATGCTGACAAATTAGTTTCACACTTTGCCACCAATTTCGAGTTGGACTTTCAGTTTGTTTTTTTTTTGTTGTTGTTACTGTTGTTGTAGTCGCCCACAACGCTGTTCTTCAAAGTCCAACTGTTGGCTTTCATTCATGATTGCCACCAACCGCTGTTGCTCCACAGCTCCCCAGCTCCCCAGCTCCCCTCACCATCATCTGGCAGCATTTGGCAGTCCGCCCACCCAGAGCCGGCCAGTCAGCCAACCAGCGCCTGCCTGCCTGCATTTATAATTAGCTCCAAATTTGTCTTTCAGCCAGTTTTATGGTCATGTCCAGTTGCTTTTTGTTGCCCACCTGTGCCCCCATCCTCCATCGCCCAATCCACACGCCTCCTGCTACTCGCTCCACTGTGTCTTCATCTTCATCTTTGGCTGTGCTTGTGGCCAACATGTTCTGGCCAAATTGGCGTACAATTCATAAAAATGAAATTTTGTTTTGCCTTTTTGTGTTGGGAATACCCTGTAGATACGGCTGTTGCTAGAAGATGCTAGAGAGTGTAGGGATTGTGTATATAAATTACTATATAGAGTTCTAATCTAATCACATCTTGGCATTCTTGAGAGCGACCAAATAGGAGTGATACTATTTTAAATTATTAAACATTTAAATATGCAAATATTCCATATAGCTTGCCCTTAAATAATTATATATTTTCATTTCCCAGAACCTTGGCAAAAGATCACTGCTCCATTATATATATATTCTAATATAATACAAATTCTTCTAGTCTTCAATATTTCTCAACTCATAACAGGGTATTCCATAGCCATTTACTTCACTCCCTCAACTGCCAGAGACTTGTTTTGGCATTGTTGTCTTACTTTTTGCTTTGTTTTATTATTATTTTGATTCGTATAGTTTATATATCAATGCTTTAAGCTGATTTTGTTCAAGCGCGTGGTCAACAAATTGGCCAAAAACAAAAACGAAAACAGAAACAAGATAAAAAAAAAAACATGGAAAAAAAAAATAAAAACAAAACCCATTTTGTTAAAACTGGAGCAAAGCGAGTTGAAACAAAAAAAAGAAAAAAAAAAAAAAAAAAACATTCTCCATTCATTATTTTCACAGCTTATTTGATAGATCGATTCGTTGGCTTGTATCTCTCTCTCTCTCTCTCTCTCTCTCTCTCTCTCTCTGTGTGTGTGTGTGACCATGAACAGTTGTTCGTTTATTGTTTCCCATTCCTCTTAGCTCTGAACGCACTATTAGCTAACTTTCGAATGAGCTGAGTGGGCTTAGGCAGAGCTAGTATATAAATAGAAATCTCCTAAGTTATATTTAGTTAGATCATCTAATATATGTATCATTTAGATCGATAGTTTACAGCTCATCACACATACTAGGTAGTATTACCATAAAGTTCACTCAATATATTATTTGAATGAGATAATTTACGTATTTCATCTGCATTCAAATGGATATAAAACTGTGGGAGTTGTGAGTCTCTGATGATTGACAGATTGATTGATTGCCTATTCGGTTGAACAATCAACTTTTTTGAATCGAAGATTAGATAGAGATTCCAGATGAGCTAGTGAGTGCAATTGCAAGAAAGTTTCTTATAAACCAAATTCAAGTTCTGTGAGTTTGGGAAGAGCAAAAACAAGCTAAGAGTCTCTGATTGCTGCAGGGATTACTGTGGATCACTGTGGATCACTGGGGGTCGCTGGGGATCACTGGGGATCATCGAGATCGCTGAGATCGCCGAGATGATCGGCGAGCTGGCTCTTGTCCGTTGTAGCAGCTTGTTGCGGCAATTAGCCAGCGACAGCGAGTGCCAATGTTTTCTGACCCATTGCCGCATTTGCATTTGCAATCAGGCAACAGCAACGAGTTTCACGCTGCAATCGACTTCAATTTCAATATCGAATGCCAAATGACCATAAAAAAACAAGTAAGAAGGCTCTAGTCGAGACGGCTCGACTACGAGATCCCCTGAACCCTGCAAAAAAGTGATACTCTTCTTCTTTACGCACTTAGATGCGCGCGCTCTGCTAACTGCGCAGTTGCTGCCGTGGCTTGGGGGTGGGCTGGGCTGAATTTCGGACGCTCATAACTCCATTTCTAGATGGACTATCTTTATGAAATTTTTAAAGTAGATTAAGAGTATCTAAATCTATCTATATGCCAAATTGCAAGTTTCTAGTATTTGAAATGCGTTTTTTTCAAATTGGGGGCGAAGGGGGCGTGGCATCCAAAATCTGTAAATTACATAATCTGCGTATCCATAATATCTATCTAAATAAACAAATTTGAAGTCTCTAGCTGGAACAGTGTAGAAGTTATGCCCAAAAAACCTAAAAAATGAAAACGAATTTTCGATTTTTTATCGATAATTTGGAAATGGGATGAGTTATCGAAAAAACAAAATAAACTCGTACTGCGTAGCTAACATACGCATGTTCATGTGAAATTTCAGCTCTCTAGCTTTTGTAGTTTCCGAAATCTCGACGTTCATACGGACGGACGGACGGACGGACGGACGGACGGACGGACGGACGGACGGACGGACGGACGGACGGACGGACGGACGGACAGACGGACAGGGCTCAATCAACTTATTTTTTTATGCTGATCAAGAATATATATACTTTATGGGGTCTGCGACTTCTCCTTCTGCCTGTTACATACATTTTCACAAAACCATTATACCCTGAATTCCCATTTTCAATGGGTTCAGGGTATAAAAAACAGGGGGAAAACACACACACACACAACAATTCGTACTCGCTTTTTTGTGAGGTTTGCATTTCAATCAGCCAGTCAATCAATCAGTTCAGGCTCAATTTGACTCTAATCAATTTCCATTCAATGTTGAATGTTGGTTGACTATCAATTGCCTGACTACGGCCAAATTTTCCAACACCTTGCTAAGGCATTGCTATGCATTTCAATAGAATCTTTTTAGTTGAGTTTGAGCGTAATTGATTGACAGTTGAAGTTTCAATAATAAATGCCGAGTTTCTAGTCTGTTTCAATTTCGATTACAATGTCATTTTTAGTTCTATTCAATTCAATGTTGGTTTTATTTCTATCCCTAATTTGAAACAAAGTCGAGCAAGAGGATTTTCAATTTAGTTTTCGACTTAATTTGGTTCATTGCTGATGTAATTAATGCTAATGCAATTTGAGAAGTAGAAAAATTGAATGAGAAGCACTCAAGTTTATGGCACATTGAACACGATTTGCATTTAATTTCAATCAGTCAGTCACTCAGTCAATTATTCATGCATTGCATGACAGTTATTTTTATGAAAATTCTTCAAACTGATTTCGAAATAGGAAATCTTATGGTTGAATGATTTAAGCTGGCTATCAATCAGGAAATATTTTGATTGAATTAATATTGAAATAGCAGCTAAAGACCCTGAATACAAGTTTAAGCTAATCTTATAATCACCAATCAATCAAGAGTGAGAGAGAGAGAGAGAGAGAGAGAGAGAGAGAGAGAGAGAGAGAGAGAGAGAGAGAGAGAGAGTGAGATAGTGAGAGAGAGACAGAGAAAGAAAGAGATTTAAATGAAGTCATTCAATTAATGAATCAACTAAGAATGAGAGTGAAGAAGAATGTTTCATTCAAGACAAGACAATTCAAAACGAAAACATTGCGTTGCTTCAATTTCAATTTCAATTTCAATTTCAATTTCAATTTCAATTTCAATTTCAAATTCATTTCAATTGCAATTCCAAGTGGAAGTCATTGTTCAATTGTAGCGCGTGTGGGCGGGCGTCAAAGATATTTCACATTTTAGCACAAGATTCGCATTCACAGGTAAACTAAATAACGATCAATCAAATAATCCGTCAGTCGGTCAGGCAAGCTTTCAGCCACATTGTGTGACAGTTGCAATCGTACATTGAAAAACGACGTTTAAGATTGAAGAAAAAAAGCAAATCGAATAAAGAGCATTACTTGGGCATTTGTTGTGAATAGAATGCTGGAGTGCTTAGCATATTTAGCCGCAATACAAATATCAAATTGCATTTTCAATTCATTTCCATTTCCAATTTCCATTTCAATTTCAATTTCCATTTCAATTTCAATTTCAATTGCCAATTGCCAGAGCTCAGATAATTGATGATTATGAGTGTCGGCTAAATGTCGTGAGCGTGTTATTGCAATGCACATAACTATAGATATATATATATATATATATATATATATATATACGTATACAAACAGACAGTTATATACATATGTCTCGTAAATCAAAAGATATCATCTATAGCTGAGTGAGGCTGAGTTAGTGCTGGAGCCAGAGACGGTGTCCAAATGTGGGCGCTAAGGTTTGGCCAATTGCAATGCAAATGACAAATCGTTGCCGTGGCGGCAGGGGTAGGGGGTTAGCGGGTTGTATTACATTTGACTTATAATAGCTCCATATACGGCCATTAAAGATGCCATCTCCAATCTTCACGACAAATGCCGCCAACGCGAAGCGCCACTTGGTGCCAAGTTTGGATTTCGAATGCATTTGGTGGCTCGGTTAGCGATTGCGATTGTGATTGCCAGATACGCGATCGCGTTTTGGCCCTTGCGTGTGCTAACAGTAGCTGTTGGCCTAGAACTGTGAGCCACACCCACCACACCACAGAGGCACCTCAACCTCACTCGCTCTATAACCCTGTAGCGCCCCTCGCCCCCTCGCTCTCTCTCTCTCTCTCTCTCCATCTCGCTGCGGCAAATGGCGACGTATTCATTTGTTTGCTGTTTGCCAATCAGCCTGTCAATAATTGTCAACAAGGTGTGACTATGCCAATATTTAATTATTCGATTTCATTTGCTTTTCAATCGCGACAACTGTGAGGCAAAAGCATGTGCGAGCCCGGGGAATGGGGAAGGGAGACGGGAAGGGGAATCTTTAACTAAGTAACTGAGAGCGTAGTATGAATACCCTGGGATTGCTGAAGAGATGGGCATAGCTGGGGAGAGAGGGAGGCGAGGAGTGAAGGAGGGAGTACAGAAGAGTGATAACAAGAGAAAGAGAGAGAGAGAGAGAGATAAAGAGATATGAAGAAAGAATGAGAGAGATAGAGAAAGAGATAGAAAAAGACAGAAAGTGATAGAGAGAGATAGCGAGAGATGGAGAGAGAGAGAGAGATTGAGAGATATAGTGATTGAGAGAGATTGAAAGAGATAGAAGAGAGAGAGAGAGATAGATTGAGAGAGAGAGAGGGAGCTGAAAGAAATGGAGAAATAGAAACAGCGAAGATAGTTTGTGAGAAACAGAGACACAGAGAGAGAGAGAGAGAGAGAGAGATAAAGAGAGAGAGAGAGACAGAGAGAGAGAGAGAGAATGATATAAAAAGAGAACAAATCAAGATAAATAAGGAATAAGATAAGGGGAAAGAGACAGTGGAAGATATATAAAAAAGTTGATATAGGAAAAAGTTGAGAAATAAATTAAAGAGAGGAAAACGAAATCGAGTAAGAATAAGAAAAGAAGAGACAATAAGGAAGATAGAGTGAGATAAAAATAAAACAGAGAGCTAGTTATATATAGATAGTTATATGTGGATAGTTAATATATATTTATATTATATTTACAGCGTATCTAGCATTCAGTCTCTGTCTCTCTCTCTTGCTCAACCACTGCCCCGCGCATCGGAATTTGTTTTTGTTTTTGTTGCTGTAAATTTGCTAAACATTTGCGAAAAAAACATTTGTCTTCAAGCATCCGTCGTCTGGCTGCGTATACAACGATGCAAATACTCGAAGCACTCAGCGTTCGATAGCCGTACACTCACAACCAAATATATATATTAGATATTGCTAATAGTATTTGACTTTCAGTCGGAACACTTGAAGAGTGTGAGAAAGCCTTTCGAAAATACATTTTAATAGTGAGTGAGTATAAAGTACGATCTTCAGCACAGCCGGTTCGATTCCGGAAGTACTACATAGACCTTACATTTATAAAAAACAAAAAAAAAAAAAAACAAATACCCGAACCCGAAACATATTTTGCCAAATCTTCTCTATTCTATATGCCATGAATCGAACATTCAGCCAGAGCACATAAGGCGAAACGGTTCAGAGACTTGTTCCAGATTTTACAGCCAAGCCTTACAGAACGACTTTTGCGCCGCAAGAGAACTACTTCACATGATGCCAAACCTGCTTCGCAAAGCCAAGCTTCAAAAGTATCTTAATAATGATCTTGCCTTATTAGAAGCATTTAATGACCGAACAGTAAAAGACTTGCTACCGAAATACTTAGCTTTGTTTCGTTTAAGAACTCACATACGATACGATCATTTAAGAAGTGTCTCATTTGAGCGCTTGCCAAAAATGAGTTCAGTTTCAATCAACTTTTATTGACAACCGCCAAGATTTGGCTCTTTATAGATCCGGCGGATCCATCTATATGAATGTTATATCGGGCATAGCTTGGCAAAAGGCAAAACTTAATTTCAAAGAAATTTTCCTATATTTGGAGTGAATGCTATTATGAATATCCGATGAAACATTCAATGAATCATTCTGTGTGTGTATACGATGATTCATTCCGTTATGAAGAATTACGGGTGTCGTTTGCATCCTTACGAATGGCAAATGAATTATAATGAATTACTCAATGATATTTCCTGTAAAACTTTCAAATAGTTCATTAAAAACGCAATTGAAAATATTAAATTAAATATTTTTTTAAAAATTATATTTATGTATTCATTGTTTATATATATTTTTATATATATATAATATATATATATATATATATTTTTGTAATTTTAACATTTTATAGTTTGAAAAAAAAAAAAAAAATACTACAAAACTAAAAAAAAAAAAATAAATAAAAATATTTTGTTGCTTTATATTTTTTGTTGTCTGTTTATTGTGTTTGTTTTTTTTTGTGGGGGTGGGGAGCTTGTTTGTATGTTTTTTTTTTTTTTTTTTTAATTTATAAGCATTAAATTTAAATATTAGTAAAATATACTTTTTTTGTATTTTTAGTATTTCGCAATTAATTCATCAATATATATATATACATATATATTTGTATCTTTATATATAGTATATGCATGTATGTGTGTGTATGTATTTTATATAAGTTTCATTCTTTTTTATGGTATATCGTATGTATTTATATTTATATATGCTATGAAAAAAATAAACATAAAATTATAATAATAAGAAATAATTTAATAGAATAAAATTTAATAAAAAAAATTAATACAATTTCATTTTGCGTTTCATTTTCATTTGTATGCGTGTGTGTGTGTGTGTGTGTGTGTATAAATATGTGTACATGGCATTTTCTTTAATTTTGTATTTTTTTTTTTTTTTGCTTTCGAAATTTCAAATAATTTTCTTGTACATAAAAATTGATTGAAATCCTTTTGTTTTTCTTTACAATTTTGTTGTTCAACGCATTAAAAAATATATAAAAAATTTATATATATTTTAAAAAATAATTTGTTTATATTTATGTGTGTGTGTGTGTGTGAGTAAGTAACAATTAGTACAAAATAATTTCACATTGAAAATTTAACATTTTCAACTATTTATTTCATAAAAAAAAATTATGTTTGCTTACGCGCTAAGTATTTTCATTTGTTTTTTTTATATATATAAATTTTTTTTATTTTGTTTTGCCATTCAGTCAATCAGTCGAAACTTTTGGTTTGGCCGCGGCAAAATTGTATCGTTCATCGATAACAAATCGATAGCGAAAATCGCGCCAAAATATAAACCGTTTCTCACTGCGTTTTGTTTCTCATAAAATATTATTCTCAAAAAAAAGAAGATATATATATATATATATATATATATATATATATATATATATATATATATATATATCTGTGTGTGTGTGTGTTTTTCGCTTTTGTATCGCTTTCAAATTGCAATTTAAATATGAAATTTAAATCAATCGAAATGAATTATTCCATTTTGTTGGAGCAGAAGAAGAGTTATATTATGATCATATTATTATTTATTTTTTTTTTACCTTTTCAGTTTCTTGACACAGCACAGTTTATTTATTTTATTTAATTTTTTTTTGTATTTTTCATGTGAATTTTTTTTGAAAAATTTCAAACGAAATTGTGAAAAAAATGCTTTCGAGCTAGACTCTAAATCGTAGAGAATTTTTAAAGCAACTCTAACTGCACTGGTTATGCACATATAGTATATATATATATATATGTATATGTATGTATGTGTGTGTGTGTGTGTGTGTGTGTGTGTGTGTGGGTGGGGCGGGGGGTTATACATATATATATATATATTTATATATATGTTTGCCCTCTCTTTCTCGCTGTGTTCGCTTGCTCTTTCGCTCTTCGCCTCTATATCTGTCTATCTATAATACAAGTTTACATGATGCTCGGCTCTCTCTATGTCTCTCTCTCTCGCTGTCTCTCTGTTTCTCTCTGTCGCTCGCTCGCTCAGCTTGTGGCACGCTGCTGATGATGCGGCTGCCTCTTGTGGTGTCGCCGCGAGCGTCGGCATTGAGTTGAACAGCATTCGTCAATGGGCTGGGCAACACCACCCACCAGCTCGGCCACGCCCGTTTGCTTGTCGAAGAGACGCCGCTTGCTGGAGACGCGCGTCTGCTGGCAGATGGAACGGGAGCAGCGTTTGCGATCGCAATTGACCTTCGAGTCCTGAAAATGGATTAGAGCATAGACATCGAAATTAGTTCTATTGAGATTGGAAATGTTTTATAGACTACGATCACTTACCTTGCAGCGGCACTTGATGCACTTCTGCTCGCCGTGCGACATGAGTATGGGATGCCATTCCTGTCCGTTTTCGTATATCTTGTTGACCACCTTGCAGCCGCCGGCAGCGAGCACTTCCTCGGCATTGTGGGCCGCCGTACGCTGCACGGCCTGATCGTGGAGCTCGTTGTGATTGGCCGGCGCATGCTTGTTGCTGGAGCCGTGATTGCTCTGTTTGCCCTCCGGGCAGACCTTGCAGCAGGCCTTCTTGTCGGGGCGATAGGCTAGCTTTTCGCTGCACTGCAGCGGCGGGCAGACCATGCGTGGGCAGCGCACCTCCAGAGTCTGGGCATCGCAGCTGCAGGTGGTGCAAGTGTCGAAGCCGTTCGGTGGCAAAAACGGATGCCAACTGGCGCCGGCGGCATGGAACTGTTCGCCTAGGCGGCAGCCGCGACGCTGCTGCAGCAGATCGCTTGCATTGATCGCCGGCGAGCTGCTCAGCTGGGGCTGCCAATCCGCTGGCCTGGCCACACAGCTGGGGCAGCACTCGCCCTCGCGCTGCAGCAGCTGCTCACCCGTCTTGCACTTGAGCGCCGGACACTTGATCAGCTCACAGTTGGCCTGGCCGCGCTGGCAGGCGCACATGTGGCACGTGTCCTGGGCGCTGCGCCATTGCTCCGACTCGTTGTAGAAACGGCCCGAATGATAGCAATTGCTCTCGGTGCTCAGCATCTGATTGCCATTCTGATCGCCCGGCACCGGCACATTGTTGTCCGTGTAGATCGGGAAGCAGTGCGCGGGCACCTTGGTGGACTTCAACTTGCCGCGCAGCAACAGACGCGGATTCACCTTCGAGTGCAGCTCCAAGTAGCAAACGCTCGTCTCCAGCTTGATCAGCTCGGCTGAGGGCATCGACAGCTGAAAGCCTTCCATGTAGTTGCCCGTGAACTCCTTGAGCAGCTTACGTGTCACGGGCGCTCCAATGGCCTCGATCGGTTTCTCCTCCAAGTACAGTTGCAGCTCTTGCGTTGGCACACCGCTCAGCGTTAGTTCGTAGTGGAGATTGCATTCGTTGTCGATTGCCATCCAGGCCATGCCCATGCCTTGACCCTGTCCGTGCTCGACGTGCGCCTTCAGCAGAATGGGCTCAGCGGAGTCGCGTGCATCGGCCACGGGGCGTGGCACGAGGCGACCGCGTATCAGACTCGCCTCATGATCTGTCGCCACATTGACGCCCAGTTCGCCGGCATAGAGAGACTCCAGGACTTTGGGTCCCAGCTTCTCCACACTGCCAACGGCCTGATTGAAGTTGAAGCTGGGCGTCAGATCCTCGAGCTTGGCCTTGCGATTGCCCTGCTCCTCGATCAGGCTAATATTTGGACGATCTCTGGTGTTCACGTGATCCGTTTCAATATTATAGGCCAGCGAGCCGTCCGTGTTCAGATAGACCCAGGCCAGGCCGCTGCTGCGTGTGCTTAGCTCGTTGCCGTGCGCTGGTGCTAGCAGCGTCTGGAAGATCTCGCAGCTGGCACGTGTCACAATATGTCCCTGGATCTTAAGCTGTGGATACTTCTTCGACTCGACCGTTAGCAAAAGTTTGCCGCGCGACATCAGGCGCAAATTCTGAATGGAAATGGGCGAGGATATCTCCAGCACATTGATCTCGGCCGATGGCTTGCGCACCCTTGACACCTCATCCAGGATCAGTTCCTTGCGCTCCGGCAACTCGATGCGAACACTCAGCCCAGCATCGGCATACTCCTCCACGCCAAAGATGCCATTGTAGACCAATGTCAAGTGCATGGAGCTTGCCGCACCGCTGCTCGTCGATACAATGGCCGTGCCGCCAGCTCCGGCTAGTTGGGGATCTGTCTTGCCATTGGTCGCAGCCGGCTCCAGCAGTGAGCTGAACAGTTCCGTTTGCAGTGCCGTATACTTGGCTATCTTGCCGGCCAAGGCCAGCTCCGCCTGATGCTTGTTGCCCCAGAGCAGCACCACATGGAGGCGATCGTCGCGCAGGATGCGCTTGTAGTCGCGGGGCACACGACGCCACACGCCACAGATTTTGCCCGTGGCATTCTGATAGACGCTCAGTGTGCCGCTCAAGGTTGTCTCCACCTGATGCTCCTCGAGTATATCGCCGCGATCGTCAACGAATTGTATGGCACGTGGTCGACCGATTTTCGATGATATATAGAACGAATAATACAGATTTTTCTTGTGGAACAAAAAGCGTGCAGTCGCCGCGACATTCAATGGATTGTATGTTGTGTACATGGACTTCATTTCCTCACCCTTCAGGAAGTACGATGTGCGACCCGTTAGCAGCGCAGCGTAATCTGTGAATCGAAAAGGAAGCAATGACTATTGTGAATGGAAAACACTAAATGCAATGAATGAATGAATAAATGTATGAATGAATGAATTAGTAGTGACTATGTGTGAGTGTGAGTGTGAGTGTGCACTACTGCCACCTTCCAGAGTTACTGGGAAGTCGACAGTCACCTGCTGTGCGGCTATGACACCTACTGTTCTATAGTAACTCGACACTCTGGACGGCGAGGGGCTTGAAAATTTTTACAGCTGCTGCTGAAGGCAACAGAATGAACATATAATGAAATCTAGTAGATCGGACTACTATATCTTGTTATAATGGCAAATATATTTGTGAGTAAAATCATATATGTAGTATATCTTCATCGATTTCATCTCTACATATAATGAATAGCTCGTTAGCTATTTATGCTTATCTAGATCTTTATGCTTAGATAGTTTCATAGATTTCAATAGATTTCAACTTACGTTTCATGTTGCGCTCCTCTTCCTCGCTGGGCACTGGCACATCCGAAGCAGCATCCGTATCTGTAAGACAATAAGAAGAAGAAGATGAACAAGATGAAGAAGGCGAAGGTTAGCCAAAATGGTCTACTTAAATGGAATTTAGATAGCAACAAATAGCATCAAAGGGTCCCGCAATGAATGCAATGTATGAATGAATCTGAATAAAAGGAAATACACAGACACACGCACACACGCACACACGCACACGCATACAGGTAGAGCGGATCAGTTCGCCTGCCCAGG